>OX637342.1:6780857-7980857 GCA_951799405.1 Agapetus fuscipes
GGTCTGAATTTTAAAAGCATCGATAATGAACTAATCCAATCAAGAAAAATAAGGCTTTTTGCAGATTTTTGACAAAAGATCCTTTAAAGCAGGATTTCCAAAGTGGACACCCAGGGGTAAAATATTGTTATAATTTTACAAGGGTTCTCTTTTAATTAAACTGCAATTATTTATTTTAACATAATTTATTTTACATGATTTTCGTTTACAATTTACAACAATTGATAATCCCTTCTTATTAGTCTCCACGGCAAAATGCTTGGAGAGACTAATCGCTCTCCGCACCATTGCAGCCCCAATATTATATAGGTACAAAATAGCGCTTATGTTTGCTCTTTATATACAGAAGAAAATAATTTCAGATCACAAATTAACATAAGCTCAGAAACTCTCTCAGCTCCTCCTTGAAAAAAATATTAAATTGTCCAAAGTGACAATTTCAAGACAGGTTTTACGGCACCTTATGGGTACTCAGCGTCATAAACTCAGACACAAAAAAGCCTCATCTATACGTACACACCAATCATTGAATCGGTCAAATGTGCTAGGCAATTGACACATCTGAAGTGGCCTACACTATTACAGGGACAAATGCCTTTGATGTCTGCAAAAAACGCCGACTATGGGGCACTCATAGGAACACATCAAAATGCCAGTAACTTAATTGGAACAGTTGAAATTGCAACAGGTGCTAGCGTGTTAAGGGTTTTATAGGAAAAGTTAATATGGTTTAATAGGTTCTGAACATTAAAGTATTGCCGAGAAAGAAATTGTCGCCTAGTTTTAAAAACCTATCCTGAAAACTGGGCTCTACGGTTGTATGATTTTTTTTTTAAATATCTACGTCGTATGAGGGCTGTTTTTTTTTAAATAATGTACTAGCTTTGACATAATCTAATCTAAGCTGCAAAGATATATATCATTTAAGATTTATATTTAATGCATTCCCACAAGCAGTATCCCAGTATTCCCATAAAATATCTTAAATATGCCTAATAATAATTCTGTTACTGTAAATCCTTCACCATTATGATAGGGGAGGGCAGAAAAACTGCAGATTTGTCTCCATATCTCAATGTATTGTAAAAATCTCGATTTATTATATGTGAGAGTATTTCTATGCATCAGTTTTCTTAGAAGTTTACATTTGACGCACACTAGAAATGGGGGGGACAACGTCAAAAGTGAACAATTTTTACCGTATAATGTGGTATATCTTTTTTAGACCGGTCCGTAGTCCAGTGGCTACACTTCGGACTCGTAAAAGGAAGGTTGTGGATTCGAATCCCGGCGGAGCACAAAAATATTCCATTTATATTTCCAAATGTGCCTTTCGCTGGGTTGAAAAAATTCATAAACCTTTACCAAAGACCGGTCACTGAAAGGTCCATCCAACCTTACAACAACTGGGTCTTGCTTAAGAATTGGCGCTTTCTGCAGCGACGACCAAGCTCGCAGAGGGCTCTTGAGGTGTGAAACATACAAAAACAGCGCTCACCAAATAAATAATCCTCATATATACCTATGTATATATCCATTTACTCTGCACATTCAATCATTCACAATTTCATAAATCAAATCAAACCATACTTTTCTCGGTGTTTCTTGACTATTTTTTTCCTTGCACATTTCCTTCACATATTTTCTCTTGTAAGTTGAATTTTATAATTCAAGCTTAATTGAGTAATTATTTATTTTTGTACTCATTTTCGAATTTCTATAATATATTTCTAGAATAATTCGAATTTAAAATTAATGGAATGAATGTTGATGTCGTAAATGAGTTTGTATACCTGGGAAGTATGTTTGAAAAAGATGGAAGAATGACCGGTGAATTTGAAAGAAGAGTAATGAAGGGCAGGTGTGTACTGGGTGCCACAGCTTGTATCGCCAAAAATCAAAACATATCAAAAAATGCTCGATTGGCGGTACGCAGTGGCATACTTTTACCCACCTTGATGTATGGAAGCGAGGCCTGGACGGTGAATGAAAGTGAAATTAGTAAAGTCCATACTGTTGAAATGGACTTTCTAAGAAGTATGATTGGGAAAAAACGGAGTGACAGGGTGAGGAATGATTTTGTAAGAGAAGAATGTGGTGCAAGAGAAAGTGTGAAAGTGAAGATTAAAAGAAGTTTGTTAAGATGGTTTGGGCATATGGAGAGAATGAATGAGGAAAGACTGACGAAGAAAGTATATGTTGGTAGAATAGATGGATGTCGTGGTAGAGGAAGACCGAGAAAGGTATGGATGGACCAAATATCCGAAATTGCGAATGAATGGAATATCCAGAGTCATAATAAAAGAAGAGCTTGTATGAAGAAGGTTATGACTCTGGAGGAAATGAAAGAAGTATGTAAGGATAGAAAGAAATGGCGGTTGATCTGTGATGTTGGCGGCTGGGGTTTGTTAAAGTAAAATTGGTTTTGTGATTTAGTTTTTTATGTCAATGTATATATTGTTATTTTATTGATTTAAAAAATGTAATTTGTCATGTATGTTCCTTGACTTATAGGTTGTTATGCGGCTGACCACCCATACTGTAAAAAAATTGGTTCACTTTGCCAATGTCACCCCTGTTTCAGGGAAGGACGGCAAGAGTTGCAAGGCTTATGTTCATTTGAGATTGGGTTTTTATATTGTAGGTCCACATGCGGCATGTGTTAGCGCGAAATTATACATATCTGCTTGTGGGAATGCATTTAATATAAATCTTAAATGATATATATCTTTGCAGCTTAGATTAGATTAGATTAGATTGGATTAAGCAGAAAACAAATGTTCATTGATCATAAAACATTTCTTTGAGAATTGTATTTTACTTTTTCTGTTTTTCACAGACTTCAATTAAATTGCTATTCTTGATTTTGTTAACATCTTATTTGTTCCCGTAAACAAGCCATTTTTAGTTATTTAATTAAAGTACAAAAAAGGTTTCGTTCAGGAGTCACTTTCAATATTATAATGATCTACCTACACACTCGTATTTGGTCAACTTAATTAAGTACAAAACAAAGGTCGTGATTCGATTCAAACTGTTCTACATTTATTTTTAGAATTAGCGTTTTTGACATAAGCGCAAGTTGGATTCCCGTCGTGTTCTATTGACGATAAATTAGACACCCGTTCAACAGATGTCAGTGGTTAATTAATAATGAATACTTTATGAATGTTAAAAATATATGAATATATAGTTGTAATATACATTTGCGCAGGTGTAGGATAGATAATCAAATACCTGCGTAAATGTATGATGCTTATACCTGTTTCTGGACAGGCAAAAAAGGTTGGTGAATTTCATTCCTCTTCACATATTTATTTTGTTAAAAATAAGTTCTTGATTAGTCGGTAGGTGTATGCTTATTATACTCTCATGTGCTTTTCTTAGAATCTGTTTTTTTTAGATTCAATATTGTTGCCTATCCACTCTTGTAATGCTATACACGTTACTGTTTCGGCTGCTAGCACTTGTGATTCATAAATTAATTTTCATACTAATAATTTAGATTCAGAATATACAAAAAAAAAACGGAGAGGCTTACTTTCCGTTAATTTTTGTTGTGGTTCTTAATTTGATCGTTCTTTAATCAAGAGTTCAAGACAAAAACAGAAATAGCTTTCCAGTAAAATTTTCAACGGATTTCTGAATCGTAAAATCTAGAAAATTCACAACAATACGTTTAACCTCCAACTAGAGAGATTCTAAAGGTGAAAATGTCCTTGAAGAATGATGAAAGTACTTAATTATCTCAGCAAAATGTAGGAATAAACGTAATTATTTCATTAAGCCAAAGGGAAAATAGCTCCAATGTCATTTCCAAGGTTTTACATCCTTCGTTGTGTAAACACGCCTTTAGGAAAAGCTCGCAGCCTTTTCTTGTAATGTAATTTATGTGAAAATATAACACAGTCGAGTCAAAAGGCGATTATTCTACACGATAATTAGCTTTACTAGTACGTTGTTTCAATAGAAATATGTGATGTTTACATGAAAATATAAAGCTATATTTAAAAACTTTGAAATTCATTATGAGAAAAAAATATTATTAAAGATTATTTGACCAGTCCATAGTCCACTGGCAACACTTTGGACTCGTAAATGAAAGGTTGTGGGTTCGAATCCCAGCGGAGCACAAAAAAATACCATTTATTGTTTCAAATATTCTCTTTGCTGGGTGGAAAAATTCATAAAACCTTTACCAAAGACTGGTCACTAAAGGTCCATCTAGCCTTACAGCAACTGGATCTTGCTTGAGTATTGGCGCTTCGTAGCAACGACCTTTGCGGCACTATAACAAGTGTCATAGGCACCCAGAGTCTCTGAAATCTAGGGAGTCTCCCGCACAGGGTTTCTTAAAAAAAACCTCCAAGTTTTTCTTCTTCTTATTCTTGTTCCTCATTTCTGAGGGTTGTGACTCTTGAAGAAGCAACCACTCTTCTCGAGTTCTCTCTTGACTACGCTGTCCGCAGCGCTCCATCCACCGAGGTGCCTGCTGCCGTCTTCACTCGAACGGTCCATTGTGTGGGGGATCTTAATTTTTCTGTCTTCCCCTCCAAGCCACCTATCACGCCCAGTTGTTCTAGACTATCCTTATTGCCACGGACAACGTGCCCGAAGAGCCGAAGAACCGAAGAGCACGTCGTGTGCATACTCGTATATTGGCGAGACTCAAGCCATCCCAATTTTAACATTTATTATAGGAAAAAGTGAAGACTTAAGATTTAATGAGAAGAACTGAAGGACGCTGATAGACCTTTTGAATGGTATTTTTTTTAACATAAACATCATATCCTGAGCTAAAACTGCAGCATTTACAGTAACAAAGGTCATGAAAATATTCAATCTTTTACATCGTAGGCAAAAAAATATACATTACACACCTCGTATTTACCTTGATTTAAAGGTTGGTACTAAGCCGACCCCCCATACTGTAAAAAATGGTTCACATTACTAATGCCATCCCTGTTTCAGGGAAAGTCGACAAAAGTTGCAGCGCTTATGTGCATTTTAGGTTTGGGTTTTAATTTTTAATTACACATGCAGCATTTGTAAACGCGAACTAACTCGTGTCTGTTAGTGGGCATGCATTCGATATGAATTATTTTAAATGTATATATTTTGCACGCTTAATCATAAAGAGCAATAACTCAAAAATGGTAAAAATCGTGATTTTGTAATAAAACGCTACAACAATGCGAGAGAATAGGTAGAATGTGACAGCCGTTCAATTTGGACGAATATGACCGAGATAAAACATCGGTCGCCGTTTTTATTCCATACGGGTTGTACTGGTTGTCTGAACTTCAAACGTGATTTCCCAACATTCTTATTTTTTGAGTTATTGCTCTTTATTATTAAGCGTGCGATATCTAAAGCGACTTAGATTATAGTACATAGGAATTTCAGAAAATTCTACGTGGTTTCATGATAAGTTCAACATTCAATAGAAGTTCATGGAAGCTCCAGGTATTTTCTAGTTTATACACCATTTTGCATTTTCCAGGAACTCATTAAAATTCTACATGGTGGTAGTATTATACAGCTCTCAACAAAATTTAATGGCATTATAGTTCGTACTGGTGAATACTTTTGTGTGAAATATTTTGAAAATCCTGTATGGAATAACTGCACACTGAAACACGGCATATGATTTTTGAAAGATTTCAAAAAAATTACGAAGTGGAATAAGTGTCCGGCCAATAGGTAGAGTTGTGGCATTCCATGCCGAGAGCTTGGGTTTGAACTCCACCGAGGGTATCAGATACGATTTCCTGTTTCGATGTTTGTTTCAAAACCTTAATAAAGTACCAGCAAGATTTACTCAACCTTCACAAGAAATATGTAGCAAACCTCTCTAAAGCTTGGAAACCGCCACTTCAACTGAAGTAGTTGGCGTAAGGCTGACCCTTTATAATATCTTGAAAATTCTAAATGGCCCATCTTTCCAGGATTTTTGTTAAATTATACAATTTAGAAAGTGCATATATGTAAGATAACATGCAAAAAAAAAAACGCAACTAAGCTACACATATAGTGTAACTTCTTGCCGCGTTTTCCCCGAAGGGGTCGCATGTGGCGAGTTCAACCTATTTATTTTTACAGGTAAGGGGGTCGGCCTTACGCCAACCACTTCAGTTGAAGTGGCGGTTTCCCAGCTCTCGAGAGTGCTGGTACTCATTTCTTGTAAAGGCTGAGTAAACCTTGCCGGTATTTTATTTTGGGGTTTGAAATAAACACCGAAACGGGAAATCATTTCTGACACCTTCGGTGGGATTCGAACCCGAGCTTTCGGCATGGAATGCAAGCACTCTACCACCTGAGCTATCGACCGGACTATCGACCGGACATGCCTTGAATTAAAATAAAATAAAATAAAACAGAGTACCTATCTCGAAAATTCTAGATGGCATAATTACTTAGCTCCTTGACTGATAGGTTGGTATGAGGCTGACCCCCCGTGCTGTAAAAATCGGTTCACTTTTGCCAATGCCAACCCGGTTTCAGGGAAAAGCGGCATGAGTTGCAAGGTTTATGTTCATGTGAGATTTTGTTTATTTGTATGCACGCATGCAGAATGTATAGGCGCGAACCAACATGTCCTGTCTGTGGGCATGCATTTAATATGAGCCTTAAATGTTACCATATCTTTGCAGCTTAGATTATAGATTATAGAAAAACTTTGTAAAAATCTACGTAGCAGTGTTTAATATATACCTTTGAATGGAATTGAATGAAAATTCTATATGCTAGTATTTATTGCGGAATTATACAAAAATTATACGGTTTGTGTTTTCTTGGTCACCCCTAGTGGAATGACGACAGAGTTACAGTTACAGTGTACGAACACGTCATGAGTTTGTAGGCTAATTAATGGTTTGTCGAAATACGTAAATAATAAGTGGTATTATGTGGTCGGGGAAGAAAGTACTTTCAAATTTACAAACGAATTATGTCGTTAGCTTTTTTTATAACGAAAACTCCGTAAATTTACGTACATTGATGAAGAGATAAGCCTCCAAGGTACCAATTTGGTAAAAAAAAATGTGAAAAGTAAATAGTGAAATTCGTGGAAAAGTATGTCACATTCGTCAATTTTTATTATGAAAGTAAAATACGAAAAAAAAAAACGAAAATTATGATAGTACTTATTGGCGTGTTAATTTTACATGTTATTGTTTAACCTTTAATCTAAGTTGCAAGGATATATTAACATTCAAAGTTCATATCAAATGCATGCCCACAAACAAGCATATGCAAATTCTAATCAAATCTAAATTGCAAAATATATGTAACAATAAAGACTCACATTATTATGCACTTTCACAAACAGACATGCTAAAGTTCGCGCTAAAACATGCCGCATGTGCTCTTACAATATAAACACCCGAATCTCACATGGATATACACCCTGCAACTCTTGCCGACCTTCTCTGAAAACAGGGGTGGCAAAGTGAACCATTTTCTACAGCATGGGTGGTCAGCCGCATACCAACGTATGCGGCTGAACAGTCCAGGAACATAGACAACAAATGTCATTTGTAAAATGCGAATTCACGCTAACAAATGTTGAATGTCTACTTTTAAATTAAAATCCAAACCTGAAATGAACATAAACCCTGCAACTCTTTCAGATATTCCCTGAAATAGGGGTGAAACTGACAAACGGAACCATTTTTCACAGTATGGGTGGTCAGCCTCATACCAAAATATAATCAAGGCACTAGTACTCCAATCTATTTATACAAACTATAGCCGAATCTACTACATAATATATTCATGTAAGGCTGTAATTAAATCTATGTTAACAGTGTAAGTCATGTTTACGATAATATATATTATACTTGTTGAGCGATTTTTTTGGACGCAAAACACTTTAAGAGCCTTCTGCCAGATTGGTATTTTCATAGAAGAATCCATTTCCCACGCAAGACCTTGTTACCGTAAAGCTGAATGGAATTTCGGTGACCAGTTTTTCATAAAGGCAAAGTTATCTTCAACCTGACGAAGAACAAGCTTTGAAAATAAATTAATAGTTTTAAGGTCCTCCTTTGGGAATCAAACTCACGATCTTCCGTTTACGACCCTAAGTTTTTAAAAATGGTGGCGGTAGTTCAGATTTTAACAACGTTCATTGTAAGCCGTACAGTTCTCCGTTTCTGACGTTTTTTTTTATGGATGCTTAGGTAAGGTATATAAAGTTGCTATAACAAACGACGTATTGTTTTTCTTGATAAAAAGTGGAATGTTTTTATTTGTTATTTTAATGATCAACAATTAAAATTTAGAAAACAACGTACTTGAATTCACGATAAAATATTTATAAAAAACGTTTTGTTAATTCCGTTTAATGAGTCTCTTCATAAATGTTGAAAATGCTTTGTATTTTCTTTTCACAAAGCACAAATAAGTTTTTTACTTACATTATAAATGTTGATATTTATTCAGAATAATAATTGAATAACATTAAAATAAAACTTGAAAAACAAAATACACGTGGCTGATAAGTAGGTAATAACGAAAATGTGCCATTTTATTTAAGATTTCAAATATATATTTATATATATATTTTTTTTCTTTAATAAGAATGAAAATACGTTTTTATAATAAAAATTATACAAAAAATTTCATTATTTATTTTGCATTTCCCTCATGCAAAAGCAAGCGCTTGTATGCACGCAGGGCGGTTTCATTTTTCATTTAAATTTTCAACTAAGCTATCTAGTACCTACAAGCATTCATGTTCCTTGCCTAATAAGTTGGATTCCTTGACTTATAACTTTAAGTTGTTAACTATTAGCAGACAAAACTTGATTTTTGTCAATGCCACCCAGGTTTCAGGTTAAGGTGGCAGGAGTTACAAGTTTATGTTCATTTGAGGTTTGGTTAGGTTTTTTGTAACAACACTTATAGAATGTGTAGGCGCGATCTCTTTGTTTTGTAAACTGTCTGTTTGTGAGCGTACATTCAATAAACACTTTGAATGTCAATTTATCTTTGCATCTTAGATTATGAACTGCACTAAATCTAAATCTAAATCTAAGCTGCAAAGATATGTACCATTTGAGATTCATATTAAATGCATTCCCACAAGCAGACATGCATAATTTCGCGCTTACACATGCTGCATGTGGACTGTAATGTTCCCCCCCTAATGAAGGAAGGGAGACGGAGGAACATACGAAGAGACTCGGAAAGAAAAAGCGCGAGAGAGGGATTTTTACCTCCTAAGTTAGAAGTGGAGGAATCAAATGTGCAGGGAGAATACCCTGGGGTCACCAGGATTCAAGCGCAACAAACCATCTCTCAAGGAATAGCACTAGGCTGCTTCGATTCTTTCCCAACCTTCAGTTTCAGTTGCTGGAAGAGCAATCTACCCCAACCGAGGTAGTAATTATTTTTGGCCAATTATTATGTGATCATCTAGCTAAGGGTAGGACTCCTCGTCGTGTGGAAGATAATGAAACAGAACGTTGTGTTATTTTTTGTTTTACCGTTTCAAAATCTACTTTAGTGGCAAACCCAAGTACTTTTTGGGAGGTGTACCCCTCATACATTTCTACCTTTTATAAGATTATAACGAGTATTGATTTTGCGTTTACGCGATCAAAGATGAGGTAGTATGAACTACAATTATTTTTAAGGCGACGAGATTTAAGCGTTATTAATTACGGAACGGTCTTAATGTGTGCAAGTTTAATTAATTGGAATATAAGGTAGTCGAAATTATTTTCAGATAAAAACATAAATGACATAAAAATTGCGAGATGAAAGGCAGTTAGGTTTTAGTTTGTTAGTGAAAGTAATTACATGCAAGGCGATCTCTTCTTTGTTGTAATTCTTACCTTTGCGCGTCCACCTGTAAGTTAATAGGTTCATGGCTTTTACAGCATCTTTCTATGACCACCGGTCATCTGAAAGGCACTGCAAAATGGACCTTTATTAGTTATTTCAAGGAAAGGATTCGGATACACGCGGCGTGAATCTAAGATTTCGACACCCTCGTCGATTAAAATGACTCTAATTAATTATGGCAAATGGTCCCACGACCTTGTGAGTACCTCCTCCAATCCCCTTGTACTCTACCCATCTTCTCCGTATGGTAATCTTTTGCTGAAAAAAACCACGGGACAGGAAGGTTAGTCTGGATTGTGTGTGTTCAGCTACAAGTTACTGCAATAATGTTGGCTCCAAGCAAACTCCAAGTATATATGATCAGAGATCATGGAACATTAATCCAGCTGAGTGAGCCCAGATCATTTCAGGAACTCTCGTTGCGATCAGAAGGTCAGGAACATATCCGGTTGTATTTGGCCAGAGGCCTGCTGCCAATTTTCAGGAACTTTGTTGTGATCAGGAACATATTATGACCAAGGTCACTCAGCGGTTTTCATATTCAACTGCATTAGGTACATCTGCGTTATTCTTTGTGTATCTCGATATGAGATTGCAGGCATTTCAGCTTCAGCACATACTGCAGAGTTGTTTGTTTATAATTTATTTGTGAAATTTGTATTTTACTAGCTTGGCCAACCCCTAGTATGATGGATGTGTAGTGGTGTGTTTGGAATACATTTTCACCTTCAGATGGTTTACTTTCAGGCCTTACTTATAGGTAATTCATGCAGCATGCAAATCCTTCATAATCATTCTTTCATTCTCACCACCTCAAGGAGAGCAGCATTCCGTAATGTGTAAGAGTGATTAGGTAATTCTGCGTTGAATGTTATAGGTTTTCAGGAATTTTCCTGAAACTAGGGTCTTCCCGTGACTGTGAATGATTCAACACCAGACCCACATGTATAAACTACGACAAAAGGTCCCATCACCTTGAAACCTTGCGAGATATATTACTTGCTGGGACAACCGGTGCAGCCGTTATCCACAGATAGGAATCTCAGGAAGGACCGTTCGGTAAGGAGGCCACGAGGACAGCTGGTCACGGAAGACAATATATCTCGATTTCAAGTAAACCATACATTTCTTAATTCAATATAACATTGCAGAATTCCGGCAAGAGAGAGAATCTAATTGGACGCAAAGTGTCAATAGTGGTGTGTGTGTGTGTTGCGTTAGTACATAAATGATAGCGACAGTAAATATCTACTTTGTCGAAGATAAGAAGAAAACCCCCCTCCGCTTAGTTAAGTCAATGAATCTCTGAAATAAACTTATAATTAACAATTATGCATCGATAAGAAAATAAGTAGGAAAATCTTTCCCCCGCACAGGTAAGTCGATGAATCCCTGAAAGTAAATATTTATAACCAAGTACACAGCGATAAGAAACTCTGAAAGAAAACACCAACATAAAATGAAATAAGGTAATATGTTCAATGAAATTTAGTTTTAGTTTAGTAGATTTTTAGTTAATCTGTTAGTATAATCAAAGAAAACTCAGCCCAGGAAAACAGCTCAGGAACAACTCTGTATTATACGTAAATAGTTAATTTTAATTTTAAATAATGAAAGGCCGGATCCCAATAAGAAATATAACCACTGCACTTTTCACTCCACAATAATAATGCCAAATTAAATCAAAAGAATTTCTGCGCTTAATATTTATAAAAGTTATTATTTAAATTTCAAGTTCGATAGATGCGTATTCAAAGTTTTGTTGATTAGTGTTCCTTTATTTATAAAATTTTTTTATTATTTAGAAAATCGGAATGAATATATTATTAAGCTTTGAAACAAAAGACACCCGTATCGACCGCTAGCTGAAATCGAACTCCCGAGTTTATTAAAAAATTAGGAAATGAAATTAATTATTTTTAGTGTTTAGAAAACGAAAAACACATCTGTATCGACCGCCAGTCACAATCCGAGTCCCCGAGTTTATTAAAAAATTAGAAAATGAAATTAATTATTTTTAGCGTTTAGAGAATCAAAACACATCCGTATCGATCGCCAGTCAAAATCCGAGTCCCGAGTTTATTCAAAAATTAGAAAACGAAATTAATTATTTTTAGTGTTTTGAAAACGAAAAACACATCCGTATCGACCGCAGTTCAAGATCGAAGTCCCCGAGTTTATTCAAAAATTAGAAAATAAGATTAATTATTTTTAGTGTTTTGAAAACGAAAAACACAACTGTATCGACCGCTGTTTCAGATCCGAGTCCCGAGTTTATTCAAAAATTAGAAAACGAAATTAATTATTTTTAGTGTTTTGAAAACGAAAAACACATCCGTATCGACCGCAGTTCAAGATCGAAGTCCCCCATCCCTTGCAACGTCAGGGGTGCATCTCTTCCCTCTCCTCCCCTTGAGATCTTCCTCTCTTCCCCAAGATCTCAAAGTCAAAGCGATATAATTATTGGTTGAAAAACAGAGAACTCTACAGGACCTACAATATAAAAACCCCAATCTCAAATGAACATAAGCCCTGCAACTCTTGCCGACCTTCCCTGAAGCAGGGGTGACATTGGCAAAGTGAACCATTTTTTACAGTATGGGTGGTCAGCCGCATACCAACCTATCAGTCAAGGAGTACAAGCAATTAATACAATCAAATATATAAAACAAATAAATTCTAAGCAATTAAACAGTAAAAAATTAAAAAACTACAACACATATCTTTTAAATTTAAAAGCCTCAGCTTTAACCGCCAGCATTACAGATCAACCGCCATTTCTTTCGATCCTTGCATACTTCTTTCATTTTATCCATAGCCATAACCTTTTTCATACAAGCTCTCCTTTTATTATGACTCTGGATATCCCATTCATTCGCTATTTCGAAAATTTGGTCCATCCATACCTTTCTCGGTAAAGTGAGTAAAAATTCTGTTTCACACTAGCAAATGCTTGTGCATCATCACAATTGTATTTAAATAATAGTTATTCCTCACATTTAGTTAGTGGTAGTGTGTAAGGGTGTCTGTCACCAGCTCGTATGTGTGTATGGAAGGCTCTAGCAAATGCTCGTGTGAATGTGGAGTATTCACTATTCAATCACAAGCGAAACTTATTTTCTTGACCCTTTAATTTGCAGGATTCATAAAAGGCGAGAGTCCCTTGAAGGGCGATTGATAAGTAATTAGTATTAAAACAAGAATGTTCCATGTGAAATAAAAACCGAATAAGATCAAAATCACATAATTCTATAATTAAAATACATCTCAAGAACCAAAAAATATATATCTATAATATATAGAAGTCGCCACATGTGATAAACTCGTTACTAGGGTAATCATTCTGAAATCGTCTCGGTGAATGCCATTGTCTCCAGAATATCAAGTATTTACTAAACAGTTAAACTTAAACATAGCTTTTAACCAAAAATGCGTGGAAAGCGAAGCACATATTGGAGGCGCAATTTCAGCTTTCATACATTTTTGATAAAACGCTATGGCTTAGTTTAAGCGTCAATTTGTATACATGGGTACAGTTTGACTCTTCTGAACCGCACTCCATAAAATTAATTACTATATAACAATTACCGAGCAAACTTGATAAACAAGTTTTGCAACTTATACCGCGAAACAACCCAACTCCGAGTGGCTGCCTCCAAAGTTAGAATGTATCGCAATCTTGTAACTATGAGTCCTAATATGTCAACTAAGCGATTTTGTATGCAAAAGACATTGTTGTTTGCGAAAAATATAGATTTAGTTTGTCATCAACCGATGAATTTGTATATAATTGTAGGATTCTAAAAAGCAGCTGAATGTCTGGTAGATAGTTCAGTTGGTAGAGCGCTTGCATTCCATACCGAGAGCTCTGGCTCGAATCTCACTGAGGGTGCCAGAAATTATTTCCCGTTTCGGTGTTTATTTCATACTCAAAATAAATACCGGCAATTTTTACTCAGCCTTCACTAGAAATGAGGACCAGCTCCCTTGACTCCATTACTTTTAAAAATAAATAGATTTGATTTTACTTTTTCAATGAGAACGCGTCAAAAAGCTACAATATATGGGTAGCTAAGTTGCGTTGCGTCATTATATAAATCTAAAATGGAAAAAATAAGAGAAGTTCACAAAAAGAAATTCTTGGTTAATCACAAATAGAAAAATTACACCCATTAGTTCCTTTACTTAGTTTCCTGGTAGGTATACGACTGACCATCAATACTGTAAATAATGCTACACTTTGCCAATAATTTCGCCAATCTGTTTCAGGGAAGAAGGGCAAAAGAAACAGGTTTTATGTTCATTTGAGATTTGAGTTTGTATCTTGTTTGTACACATGCAGCATGTGTGAGCGCAAACTAACTTGTGTGAACAACAACAAAAATTGAGGATTCAAAATTATCATGTTTTTAAAAAGAAATCAATATACGTGAATATCAAAATATTAAATGAATATTTCATGAAGCTTAAATAATTTCATTTTAGTTTTACTTCTGAAACACATTATTTATGTACAAAACTGAATATTTATAATGCCTAAAGGATTTACTTTTACAAAATATATTTTTGTTATGCTTTATCTGTGACAACAATGTAAAAAAAAAACACTATTTTTCTATGTAGGCCAACACATAGTTCTAGAGGTACGTGATTTTTGCATAATAAAATATATCATTTACTTTGAAAGCCGATTACCTATTTTATCATATGCTACCTAAAAAAAAATTGTAACAAACTGGGAAACATCTTTTTATAACAGCAATTTATTTATTTTTCATTAGAAAATTTGAATTTCCGGTTCCCTGCTTGGATACAAATCAAATCCAGCAGGATATTGGTTTTGGCGATGTGTATTTGACAAGATTCAAAGAAATAAAAATTCTGAAGATTTCATTTGAGTTTATCCTTTTCGTCCTTACTTCTCTGTGCAACTAGGTCCTTTGATCAAATAATGAGACTTTATTTTAAGATTTTCATGTGTTGATGTCATGAAATTTCATTTTTTTTCATGAGAGGAAAGTTTTAAAATCGTGCTTGAAACAAAAACAATCCAGTTTTATGGTTTTTAAAATAAACCCAATCCAGCTGTAGGCCAGATTTTATTAAAGGGAATAAAATTGCGCTAATGAGCGTTCAGTTGCTTCTCTTGCTCTGCCTTTATCGACTTCGCGTCACAATGTTTCAAGCGACCTGATTCACATGTATACAGTTCATTTGGACGTTTTTCGTGTATTCCAGATTCTTCTAAAGTATAAGTTCTCAAATAAAAGACATATCAACGGTTAAAAAGAAGTAGGGCATAAGCGACGTTTTGGTCAAAAATGAGTTATGAATGCTATCCTGCCTAAAAATTTCGCTCTCTTTAATGCGCTCACTCCCATAGCTATACGATGATTTTTTTGTTGTTTATACCTAAACAAACAACTGCGTTTTCGAAGTAAAGTTTTTGTATAACCGACAAGATTTTAGCCTTTTTTGTCTTAAAAGCGCTTGTGACATAAAAAAATTGTAAAGCATCGTAAAACCACATTAATAGGAATGTCAATAAATGCCTTTATCTTTTTAATTTTAGATCTGTTGTGATTTTAACAATATGATAAAAAATAAAAAAGTTATGCCATTCTTCTGCAATCTCAAACTTTAAACTGCTCTCCTGAACAATTTAGTTTTTGTAGCTTATGTCCTATTACCTTTTAAACGTTGATATGTTTTTCCACTTGGTCGCAGACAGACTTTCAAGTGCCGTATTTTTTTTATATAAAACAAATAAGTTACAATTCCATCTCGAAAACAAAAATGTTTCGAATGAACCTTTGCACAAAAAAAAAACTTTACATTCAGAAAAAAATAAAACTCTGTAAAGTTTTTTCTTTAAAACGCCACTTTATTCAAATCGACTTTCATTGACAATTTTCTTACACAACCAACGAGCACTCAGAATGACTTTTCAGTGTCGCCAACTTTTCAAATTGATTGTTGGGTAGCTGCGTAGTTGCCAGCCCTTCGCTCATTACCAAGGCGAACTTTCCGTACAACCAAATTGAATTAACCTCGTCACACACTTTACAATGTGGCAACTTCCCCGAATCGAACAAAATATTTTGTTTTTCTTTGACAAGATCGATGGAACGAGGTCGACAGGTCTTTGGGAAAATGTTTACATTATGGTTCAACATTTCCATATTTTGCCGTGCCAACTTTGACAGGCTGTGTTTATTTTTCAACTTTTCGAAGGCGATATTTTAATTTGATTAATTACCAGGTCGATGGCTTGATTACTCGAAGTGATTGAATGAAGAGAAGCGTTCGATTTCAACAGGAATCAGAAATGCTTTGTTTTTCAGTTTTATGTAACCTGATAATAATGTTCCGTGACTAATAGATTGGTATGAGGGTGACCCTTCATGTTGTAAAAACTTGGTTCACTTTTTCCAACGTCAGCGGCGGAAGTTGCAAAGTTTATGCTCATGTGATGTTTGGTTTGGTTTATTTTGTATGTACACATGCAGCATGTCTAAACGCCAACTTACATGTGCCTGCTTGCTGGCATGCCTTAAATGTCAATCTATCTTTGCAACTTAGATTATAATTGAAATTTTTTTTTATACTATAATATTTGTGTTTTATCTTTAATTTAAGTTGCAATGACATATTAACATTTAAAATTATTATTTAGTGCACGTCCACAAACATACAAGTATTGAAAAAAAATCTTGTGTACTAAAACCCCTGAATCTTGCTGCTTTTTTGTCTGAAACAAGGGTTACATTGACAAAACTAAATAATTTTGATAGTATGGGAGGTCCGTCTCATACCAATCAATAAAATCATTTCAAAATGTACTTTAGTACTTAAGGCTCACAATCTAAGCATATTGCTTGAATCCTCAAGTTTTTAAAAAAATTGTAGAATTATGGAACGCTGCAAATTGTATTCCATTCAAATGAATAATAAAACGGCTGACTTGTTTAAAAATGATAACCTCATATTCTCGGGGCCCATATACAAAAAGAGAAAATCAAGCAAACACTTCACGATTTAATTCCTAAGGGAGTGTTACTTTTTTAGGCATTGTGTGACCAGCAGAAATTCTCAGCACTCCACGAGTCCGGAAAATTTCTTAGTAGTATTTCGGACCAAAAAATTCTAGGCACCTCTTGAGACATGAAAAATTCTAAGTACATTTGGGACCAAACAAATGTTGAGCACTTGTTTTTCAAGTGTGTAACAGTTTCTTATTAAGTTTGTTTTTGTGTTCTAAAAGATAAGTAAAAAAAATAGGTGGGTACATTGGGAAAACGATTATGGAAAGTAAAATCATTGAATGGAAGTTCAAAATAATAATATAATTAATACATAATGGTGAATTTGAAATCAGGAGAGGTATAAAAAAATTATGGATGTTTTTTCTAATGGAACCAATTGTTTTCAAACAAGGGTTAAGCTTCACTTGAAGTGGAAGTATATTTGTTTTCGCAGGAGTCCATTTTTATTTCTTGTAAGACCTGGATCCTTGTCGGTTGTATGATAAAACCAGAAAGGTTAACTATGATACATAGTAACGGTTTTTTTTGACGTCACAGCTGAATTGAAAATAGAGTAAAAAATGTGTTCTCGTAAAAAAAGGAAGCGACGAAGATCTCGATGGCATCTACAAGAGCCCGATGTGATCAGTTCCATCAAATTAGGGCGCCTGCTGTGGGCTGGTTACATAGTTAGAATGGACGACGCAAGCCCTATTAAGCACCTAACACTCTCATCACCACAAGGGCGAAAAAAGGCCAAAAACGCTATGGATGGACAGTGTTAACGCAGATGCAGCGTAGGTGGGCATACGTAGCTGGAGAGCAAAGGTGATGGACAGGCGAGAGTGAAAGAGAATCTTGGATTCAATCAAGACCCACCCAAGGCTGTCGAGCTCATGAGGATGCTAATCATTGAAAAATAGACTATTTTCTATAATCTACAATCAAAGTTGCAAAGATGAATTACATTTAAGATTCATAATTAATGCATTCCCACACGTATAAGTTTGCGATTACACGTACCGCATGCGGACATACAGCTAAAACCCCAAATTTCAAATGAACATAAGCACTGCCACTCTTACCCACCTTCCCTGAAACAGGAATGAAATTGGCAAAGTGGATCATTTTTTACAGTATGGGTGGTCAACCTCATACCGACCTATAAATTAAGGAGTTTCAGCTTTTAAATTGAGTTTTATTCTCAACTGTTTACGTACACCCATAAATTAGCCGATCTATTCCTGCCGCTACAGTTACACGAGTAGACGTTTCTTGTATGAATGAGTGCTTGTATTTGGCAAGTGAGAAGGGTATCAAAGATGTCAGTGCGCTCACAATAAGGGACGACGGGCCTTTGAGCACAATCAAAGGAGACAAATCCGAAATGAAGTGAGTCGGGGAGCCTTCGTGAACGCCACAAATGATCCCAAAACATTCAGAAATCATGCGTGATAGTCTTATGCCGTTTTTGAATGAAGGCTTCCCACAAGTCACATCTGTGTTGAGCTGAATGAATCAACAAACTTCATTTCTTTAATTTTTTTAGTGATTAGTCAATATCACCTTGGAAGACGTTTAAATATGGAAGGAGAAGGTCGATTTAATCAAATACCCGTTTTGGTGTATTTTATTGTCCCAATTTTTAGTATTCGAATGTAATGAAAGATAGGAGCAGCATTAAGTCAACCAATTCATTTTGAAGTAAAAGCGCATCTCAGCTTCCGACAGCCGTTATTGTAAATTCGGGTTTGAAATATACGACGAATTGGGAAATCATTTGACACCCCGGTTTCAGGAAAAGGCGAGAGGAGTTTTTTTTATTTTATTTATTCTTAAAGACACCAACAGAACAAAGGAGTAGCACATACACAAAAAAACACATAATACAAATACATAAGTATCTCCAATGCTCCAATAATAGGTGCCTATCGCATAATCTTATTTTAACAATAATTAATTAGCAAGGAGTTGCAATGTTCATGTGAGATCTGGTTTATTTTGTATCTAATCTACATATGCAGCATGTGTGAGCCCAAAATAACATGTGCCTGCTTATGGGCATGCATTATATGTGAGTCATTGTTGCAACTTATATTATAGATTATTATAGAATTCTAAACCCTAGAATTCTGAAATTCTGTTCCTTGACTTATAGGATGGTATGCGGCTGACCACCCATACTGTAAAAAATGGTTTACTTTGCCAATGTCACCCCTGTTTCAGGGAAGGACGGCAAGAGTTACAGGGCTTATGTTCATTGGAGATTGGGTTTTTATATTGTAGGTCCACATGCGGCATGTGTTAGCGCGAAATTATGCATGTCTGCTTGTGGGAATGCATTTAATATAAATCTTAAATGATATATATCTTTGCAGCTTAGATAAGATTAGATTAGAACCCTAGAGTTATGGTATGGATCATATCGACCGGATGTATCTTAAATATATTAATTTTCAAATGCGCAAGAATAATCTTATGCTTAAAACAAAATAAATAAGCGACAGATGCCATGTGTTTCTTTTGAGCCAGTCATTCTGTAATCCACTTATTTTTCGGCACAAAACCATCGCTCTAAACTTCCAATCCACATTCACAGATGAATGAATGTTGAATGCGGAGTTATCATCATAGATGGGCATTAAGTTGTCCACAATGCTTGTCCGCACTTTAAAAAGCGGAATATTTTCGAGTTTCGACAATGCTAATGATCCACCGGTCTTTTGTACCTGTACACCCAAGTATAAAACACTTCGTTGTAACTCAACCATAGCGTTTAACCAAAAAAATAAACGCTCACGTGGAGCGCTGTTTGATTTACTTTACATTTGTTGATGAAATATGTGTTTAAACGTAAAGATTTGCACTTGAGGTACTTGGCCTGCCATGTTTTACCCTGTGAAAGTATCCACAACCTTGTATTATGTACTTTTCGCACAATATAATGTTCGCTGACCTATTTTTGTTGAACAAAAAATTGCGAGAAACGTTTTTGCGTCACATTTTCTTTGTGACGATATTTTATGGCGCTCCTGATAAATGTCATCAAATATTTCCATTTTAATTTTCCATTTTCTGAATTTGAAATCTTTCGGCAAAGTACTTAATAATAGGGAAATAATATTATGTAATTGTTAAAAAATAAATCTATTAATTTAATGTTACTTTCTGATGGTACCTATACATAGTATTGCAAATTATAAGTATAAGGTATAGGTTCTACAAAATAGGTCACTTTTGCTGAAACCACCCCTGTTGTGTGGCACGGGTGGCAAGAGTTCCATAGTGCATTTGCCGTTGGAATTTTCTTTTGTAAGTTCACATAGGTACAGCATATGTAAGCGTGAAACGTTTCTTGACTGATATATTGGTATGCGGCTGACTATTTATGCTTTAAAAATGGTTCACTTTGCCAATGTCACCCCTGTTTCAGGAAAAAACGGCAAGAGTTGTAGGATGTATGTGCATTTGAGATTTGGGTTTTTATGTTGTAGGTTCACATGCGGCATGAGCAAGCGCGAACTTGTACGTGTCTGTTTGTGAGAATGCATTTAATGTGAATCCCCAATGTAACATATCTTTGCAACTTGAATAGATTAGATTTGAAACGCGTTGGCATTAAGTGTGAATCTTCAATCGGAAATGATGTGGTATCTTTGCAACTTAGATAATTTCTTAGGTATTGATCATAGCTAGCAAAGTTTTAGTTTAATACAAGACAACACACGAACAAGTTAAACATTTTTCTGAAATAGTTTCGTTTAAGTTTTGTTAACAAGATCAAAGAAATTGTTTAATAAACTTAATACAAAATAGTTAAATGCCCTTTGGCAGCAGTTGAATGAACCCAAAGAATGTCCGTTAAGGTTCAAACTACAGGAAAGTAGGTACCTTTGTTCGTCCCATACGTGGAAACTTGGGGCCTTCCTTCTCGGAAAAGTGAACTCTAGGAAGAGAACTTTGGTAGGGAAAATCTGAGAAATATGAAGATAGAATAATATAAAAGCAATGTTTTTCTTAAACATTTTGTGTATTACCTATATTGAGCGCATTTGGAGCGTAATCACCCCGTTATCAAAAGAAAAACAATTTTATAAAAACAATTCGAACTGGGGCTTTCAAACATACACTAGCCAAATTTTCACTACATAGTCCACTTGGCCCTAGCGCAAACAACCATTTATATATAGCATATTTAAAATATTATAATATAAAGTATGTTTTAAAAGTTATAAATAAGATATATTTGTAAATATTTTTCAAAAATAAAAATGTTTTCAATATTAATTGCACCATAGAATAGCTTACATCATCCTTCATTTAAAATCATAACACATACTCGTATAGCTTACTTCATGTACTTCATGTACCTGTTCTTATGTGGCGAGGATAAATTCCAGTCGCAGAACATTGCAGGGGAGGCAAATGGGGGGTCGTAGTTAGCACTCGGTCCCTCTGTCGACCGCGGACCGCCGTTGGCATTCACTGTAATTGGATTGTCGCCACAAAATGGCTCGGGGCGACCCATCTGACAAGCGGATGTCGAACCCGGGTTTTTTTGGTCATATGATAATTTGCGTACCTGTATTCCATGTAGCCATTTTAATGCTTTAATGAAATTTCGGATATTTTGATGATCACTTAAAATTTTATAAAATAAGTATTGTATTTTGTGCATATAGCTGATCAACCATTAATCTGCCTTGTTTTTTTTAAACTATAAACTAATATTTATATTATAGTTTTTAACTATAAATATAATCGAGCAAACCTCAAATGAATATCAGCCTTACCACTTTTGCTACCTTTTTCAGAAACAATGGTGGGATTGGCAAAAGAGAATATTATTTTTTATACGATGGAAGGTCAGCCGTATGCCTACTTACTCGTATTAGTCAAGGAAGAAACAAAGTTTTCAGTGACCAAGTGAGTAAAATGAGTACAATATATTTACGGTAGAAATGATACACTTTCAATGGAATCCATTTTATTAAATGTAGGATTAAGAATGGATTGGTAAAAGTGAAATTAAAGCAAGGAAAGGATGTGAAAATAAACGTACAATTGAATGCGTTGATATTATTTGTGCGTGTATATAGAAACATAAATTAGAAAGAACGGTTTATAATAGAGACTGTAAAAGGACAGAGAAATGTGAAAAATAAGACACTTAATTTGATCGGTGAAATAAAAATAAATTAGGATATACAGAATAGAATATGCCGGAATTGGTGGCCGCTCTTTTAAGGTTCTAACATCCTTACTTATACTATTTTCAGTTATTCTGAAAAAAAAAGCAGTAAGAAAATTGCGATTATTTTCCATTAAAAAGACACTTTCTGTAACAGCACTTTACTGGACAGAAACAGACATTTTTCTTTTGCCTCTTTACTTGTGTATCTCACAATATAATACAAAAAAAATAAAAATCCGTTCCATTTGCCCGGAGCGACTCAGTTCAAAAGTCACTCTTTATTACCGGCCGCCATTCTTCCCATCCTTTCGCACCTTTTCCACTCTCTCCCACTCTTTTCTACTCTTTTTTTCCATCCACTTCCTTTCATTTCCTATGCCGAGGTGATAATTACAGGGCGCTTGCGTTTCCTTTTTTTTCCCACCGCGTCTACAACAGGAAATGTACCGGCTGAGCGTTAATTCCTTCCGGCGGATTCTCGACATTTTCCAATATTGCGGTTTGGGGTGCTTGGGGTAAAAAGTGACAGGTGGAAGGTGAACGAAGAGATTAAGGTGAGTCGAGAGTCTTTCACACTAAACAGCGTGAAAAGTAGATTTCTAAAAATATTCCTTCAACGTTAAAATAAAGCTGATCATTCCAACAATGTAATTTATTGATTTTTACTCAATTTTATACAACCAAAACAATAATAATTTAATATTATCTCTACGAAATTTTATAGATCTATTCGTTGACTTATAGGTTGGTATGAGGCTGACCACCCATACTGTAAAAAGATGGTTCACTTTGCCAATGTCACCCCTGTTTCAGGGAAGGTCGGCAAGAGTTGCAAGGCGTATGTTCATTTGAGATTGGGTTTTTATATTGAAGTTCTACATGAGGCATGTGAAATCTAATTTAAGTTGCAAAGATATGTAACATTGGGAATTCACATTATACTCGTATTCATTCGCACAAGCAGACACGTACAAGGTCGCGCTTGCGCATTCCGCATGTGGACCTACAACATCGAAACCAAATCTCAAATGTACATACACCCTGCAACTCCTGCCGACCTTCCCTGAAACAGGGGTGACATTGGCAAAGTAAACCATTTTCTACAGCACAGGGGGGGTCAGCCGCATACCAACCTATAAGTCAAAGAATATACTTACACAACAAATAACATTTTAGACTTAAACAAATGGATAAGCACTAAAATAAAATACAAAATTCCAATTTAAAATTTACAAAAATTTGGAAAACTTGAGAAACCTTGGCCCTAGTCGCCAGCATTATAGCATGTAAGCGCGAACTTATGCGTATATGTTTGATAGAATGCATTTAATATGAATATCAAATGATATATATCTTTGCAACTTAGATTTAGATTTAGAAAGCGATTCTTATAAAACCCTGTTTTATTTTTAATTGATTTTTTAATTAAATTTGATCTCTCCTAAATTTTATAGAACCGAAACGATTTTAATTAAACCCGGATTTATTAATTTTATTTCAATCAATAAACACGAACGTTTTCGATCTCTCCATCAACTTCAGCAGTAAAATATCGCTATTGATGATTTTCCCCCTTATAAGTCGTTCTTTAAATATAAGGTAAGTTTAAAATAAAATTATTTTTTCTTAAACGTAGTTTAATTTTCACAATAATATTTTATACCTCGAGCACCTTCGACCATCAATATTCAGGTCATTATCAAGAGTGAATATTGATGGTCGAAAGTGCTCGAGATATAAAATATTATTGTGAAAATTAAACTACGTTTAAGAAAAAATAATTTTGTTTTAAATAAAATGAATTTTCACTGTGTGAATACACAAACCCTACAAAATATAAGGTAAGTTGAATAAATTTTATTAATACAATGTTATTTCATGAAAAATAATAATTGTTATTCGCGTTTTCAATTCATTTAGACGTAATCACATTTGCTTGTTGTGTAGACGCCCATCTATTAGATAGGAGGCGTCATGAGGAAATTAGAATTGTGGGGGGGGCGTTTGTTGTTGGCCTCACAGAATTTCCGGGGGGGCGTCATAGGCGTTGGATACGAATGGAGTACGTTCGAAGCATATACGAGGGGTTTTGTAAGCTTGTTTGCAGGTGTTTGCAGCGTCCGTGGGAGGTAACGTGCGCTAAGGACGTTATTGTTAAGCATAATTTGAAACGCCATGTGGAAAAAGCGTTACAGTCTGGAGGGCGTTTACGCGTGTGAACGCATATGAGGCGTACGCGTAAGACTTTAGAAACGTCATGGAAAGCGAGTGTTTGAAGCGTGCGAAAAAATAGTAGTAGTACGTTAAAATCGTGCGGAGGTATTTGAAGCATCAAACGGAGGCGGGGGCGTCAGAAGTATTAGGGAGTGCTACAAGCATTCGGGGGGCATTATAAGCATGTGGAAGCATTTAAAGCCTCAGAAAGATGCGGGAAGTTAGAAATGTCATGAGATAGGAGTGTTGAGTGCATCCAGGAAAGTGGAATGCGTATAAAGCACCATATGACAAGGGCGTTAAAGGTATTTGGGAGCGGTATGCGTGTGCAGTGGTATATTAAGCCCAAGAAAAAGGCGAAGGCGTAAGAAGTGTCATGGGTAAGGGGGGATTGAAGCGTCCGGGAAACGATATACGCTGGTGGAGATGTTTGAAACATCAAAGAGAATAGAAGGCGTTAAAAAAGTCATGAAAAATGAATATATAAAGCATTTGAGCGTCATGGAGAAGTCGTTATAAGGCGTTAGAGGTGTTGGGGGTGTTATAAAAGGGCGGTGGTATTTGAAGCGTCGAAAAAAATCGGAGGAGTTAGTAGCGCCATGAAGTAGGGGTGTTTTGAAGCTTCCAGGGGGCATTAAATGCATGCGGAGGTATTTTAAGCATCATAGGCTTGCATTCCAAGCTGAAATATCGGGTTTGAATCCCATCGAGGGTGTAAGAAATGATTTCCCATGTTTCTTGACTTATAGGTTGGTATGAGGCTGACCACCCATACTGTAAAAAATGGTTCACTTTGCCAGTGTCACCCCTGTTTCAGGGAAGGTCGGCAAAAGTTGTGGGGCTTATGTTCATTTGAGGTTTGAATTTTATTTGTAAGTACACAATCAGCATTTGTAAGCGCGAACTACACGTGTTTGTTTGTGGGCATACATCTGAGAGCTTTAAATGAATATATCCTTGCAACTTAGATTATAGATTATAGATTATAGAGAAGCAGGAGCGTTAGAAACGTAACGAGGATGAGGTGTTTGAAGAGTCTAGGGGGCGTTTTAAGCGTGCAAAGGTATCTAAAGCGTCAAAAGGAAGGTAGAAGCGTTAGAAGCGCCATAGGGATGGGGCGATAGAAGCGTCTGGGGGTCGTTATAAGCGTGTGAAGGTATCTGAAGCGTCAGAGGGAGGCAAAAGCGTTAGAAACGTCATTGGGAGGGGGTGCTTGAAGCGTCCGGGGGGGGCGTTGAGCGCTGATAAATCACGCCGCGAAAGACGGCCGACTAATTTATGTGTCATAAATAATTCGATGGTAAATTGTAGTTCTCCCTGGGGCGGGCGCAACACGACATAACACGTGGAGCAAATAAATTTAACGGTGTTAACATCAATGAAAGCAAATATTATAATAAACGCTCCTAAGCTTTGGTTTCAATCTAAGTTTCAATCTATATAATTCATTTTGTTTAGTATAAGTCTGGTCGATAGCTAAGTTGGTAGAGTGCTTGAATTTTATGCCGTGAGCTCGGGTTCGAATCCCACCGAGGGTGTCGGAAATAATTTCCCGTTTCAGTGTTTATTTCAAACCTAAAAATAAAAGACCGGCAAGGCTTACTCAGCCTTCAAAAGAAATGAGTACCAGCTCTATTGGGAGCTGGGAAACCCCCAATTCAACTGAAGTGGTTGGCGTTAGGCCAACCCCTCACCTGTCAACACATGTGAAACCCTTCGGGGATAACGCGGCAAAAAGTTACACTATATGTGTAGCTAAGTTGCGAGTACAACTTGCCACTAATGAAGGTTTACAATGGCAGATACTCATTCTAGGATTATTTTATTTTTTGTATTTTTTCACTTTTAAATTAATCCATCAAGATCCGATTTGACTAATTTCGGTCGATAGCTTAATCGGTAGAGTGCTTGCATTCCATGCCAGAGGTTAAGAATGGTAAATGTAATGGTAAATTTACCAATCAAGGTACAGCACTCATTTTCGATCATAGAAAAAAAAAACTGTTCGATATAAAAACAGGACTTAAGATTAAATGAAATTCATTCACTTTTAGATAAAATTTTAATATACCATCACTTAGCACGTTCCATCATCTCAAAAAAAAAAAAACAATTTCCTTTATCGACTATTACTTTCAGACGAAATCATACAAATTTATATTTAGGACCATCATATTATTATCACCCCTAAAAATGATCGTCGCTTCTCGCATTTCTGCGTGAATAACAGTTTTAAAATAAAAAACAGTCTTTTGATTCCACGTAAGCCTATTTATTTCGCAAGGTAGAAAAAAACTTATTCAATTTATTCCCCCCTTACATAATTCTCCCCCCTACAAAAGCAGAAATTGTATGTTAATATTTTTTCGAAGTTTGTTAAAACCTGAACAAAATGAGGCGAGATGAAAGACTTTCAATATTTACCTTATTTTTCGTTTTTTTTTCTTAACTTGGTAGATAGGACAAATTGAATTTTTCAAACTTTGATGTTGGGTATTATTATTATTTTTTTTGGGAACTTTGGATGTAAACTTCAGATAGCGGCATTTATTTTTCGCGACTTGAAAAATATAAAGGAAATGAAACCACGGTCTTTGAATTATCAAAATTAAAATCTTGGTTTTTTGTTTTTTTAAATGTGCCATAAAAAGATGCTTTGAAATCATTTTAACTTGTTCATCATACGTTCAAGAAGGTTTCACTTAAGATTTACGAACTCTTCTTTTTATCCATGGATACTCCCTCGATTTGACAAATTGAAACAAAATGTATGAAAACTAAATCACTCACCAACGGTGCTGTTATATTTTCCATACATTTTTCTACTTACGCGATCGAGAGGAGTTTATTTTATACTCGAGATACTTATTACGGTTTAAACGGTAAAAATTTGAACACCAGCTATTTTCGTAAAAAGGTTACAATATTCTCCATCAGATTCTCCTTGTTATTTGACTTTTAAGTTGATATGAGGGTGGCAATCTGTACTGTACTAATCGATCTACTCTGCCAATGCCTTTCCTTTTTCCAGGGAACGGCGGCAAGAATATCAAGTTTAATTTGAAATTTGGATGATTATTTTATTTGTACACATGCGGCATGTGTGAGTGCAAATTCACACCTGTCTTCTCGTAGACATGTAATTTTAATGAATCTTGAATGTTAATATATTATTAAGAACGTATATTATGAATTTTATATAATAAAAAGAAAACCTCCATTTCTAATTGACTAAAATAAAGTAATACTCTTTTGAGAGATGACAAACTGTTATTATTATGCAAGAAGACGATGCATTTCTGCATGCACACACATAAGCATTTACTTTTACTTGAGAGCATTGCATTTTACGAAAATTGCAAGTTCACAAGCAGGCAGCGGTTTTCCTTAATTGCAGATTGCATTATTCTCCCAGCACTGTACTTCAAGTACAAAACATTCTTTGTAAGCTCAACCGTGGCGTTTTACTAAAAAATGTATGGAAACAAGAATAGCTTCTCTTGTGAGTGTTCTTACTTACAAAAATTTTTGCTACAACGCTTCAGTTCAGTTTATACGTGATGTTTTGTACTTGTTATACTGTCTCTTTGTCGGGATCGTAGCCCACGGTAAGAGCTTATATAGCTTAAAAATGTATGAAAACTGAAACAGCTTCTCTCACGAGCGTCTTACTTTGTATACATTTTTTGGTAAAACGCTACGGTTCAGTTTAAACGTAATGTTATGTACTTGGATACTGTCTCTTTGTGGGGATCGTAGCCCGAGGTGAAGCGTAGATAGGTAGGTAGTAGCACAAAGTGGCGCATTAGCGTCGTAGACCTCTACGCTCAACTAACTGCAAGTCCAATACTTGTATCGCAATGTCTACGGCAAGCAAGATTATTATTGTCAGCTTTGTTTTATGATAATATGTATATTTTCGAATAAGCTAATATGCATTATAATATGTTATGTGGTAAACTTATTGAGTCCGCTTTCTTTAATTCCATGGTCTAAGGTTGGGAATTAACCTTTTAGGAAGATGTTGTATTTAGTGTAGAACAAAACAAAGAGCAGTAATAAATATACATGTATTAAGGATAATTACTTATATGCGTTTAAAAACTTTTTGTTAATAAGTGAAAGTCAATTATATTTTGTATAAATTTAATATAAGAACAACGTTTTCGCCTGATAAGACATCTTCAGGAGAATATTTTTTTTACTTTATACATTAATTTTCAAAACAAAAATTTATTGATTTTTTAAAAAAATAATATTTAATTAAAAATGTATTATTTTTAGGTATAAATATAATTATTTTTTTATTATTTTTAATAAAATCCAACTGAAATGTGTAAAAACGGCTGTATGAAACCATCATCATCAAGGCACGAAAAGAAGTAGCTTACCCATTTCTTTGAGCACCGTCGTCTCCACGGCTTCCGCCCACACCCTGGGCGGTGCAGACGCCCTCAGCCTGCCCGCGGTGCTGCTGGCCAGTACCAGGAGACCACGAGGAGGAACTGCTTCTCCCTGGCGGACACGGGGCCAGGGGAGGAAGCAGCTGCGCAGGGAGAGGGGGACGGTCAGGTTCACCTGCCTGAAGGAAGAAAGAAACAAGAGTTGAAAAGGTGCAGGCGAATCGTCCCCGTAGTGCTTGTTTTTATTATTCCAGCAGAAGTAATTTCACATGAGCAATATTTGTACGTGTACTGAACCTATGTGTCTTATGAAAACTGGAAACTGATATAAAAAATATTGAAAACCACTCTCACATTATCGTTTTCTTTCTTAGATTAGATTGCGTAGAATGTGATTCTTAAGACAACTTCAACTAAAGGGCGTGTTTGAATTAAATGGTAGATAAACCAAATAAGCACTTAGGAGACGAAATGGTAAGCTGTTACATAACTGTTATTGTACTCGATGGCATAGCATTGAAACGTGGATATAATCCCACTGCATCGAGAATGTAATCATTGCCTTTGATATGTGGACATCGATGGAGCATCAGATACGTTTGGTAAAAAAAACTACAAATCAGAAACCTATCCTGCTAAATTCCTTACACTTTGGATATCAATCCAAGTCGGAGCTTGCTAGCGCTTGCGAAAGAACTCCATTATTATTAAAACAATAACAGTACACCTTATTTTTTAACACGAATCGCTATCTCATCGCCTTAAGGTCGTAAAGAATTTAACGGAAAAGTGCTTCAGATGTTCCTTTACTGATAGGTTGGTATGAGTCTGATCCCCTGTGATGCAAAAATTGGTTTACTTTTGTCAATGCCACCCCGGTTTCAGGGAAAGGCGGCAGGATTTGCAAGGTTTATGTTCATGTGAGGTTTTGTTTATTTTTATGCACCCATGGAGAATATGTAGGCGCAAACTTACATGTGCCGGTCTGTGGGCATGCATTTAATATTATAGATAGATAGATATAGGTTTCTTGGATGGATCGAGTCACAAATTTATTGCCTTAGCTCTTTCCCGTATGAATACCAAAGCCGAACTTCTGATGTCCATCGTAAGGCAAAAACTGTTTTTTTCATAGTATGCTACACAGACTAATAAGCATTCCACTAAAAAGAGATAAGTTTGAGAATGAATTGAATTTGATAAAAAACATAGCAGCTAATAATGGATATTCTGAAAAACACATTCTAAATTTATTAAATAAAAAACAAAATAATGTTATGTATAACCAATATATTTATCCTAGGATTAAAGACTTACAAAGTGATACTTTCAGGAGAATACTTTTTCTGGGAAATATAACCTACAAACTAAATAATAATCTAAAACATAAAGTAAGAAGTGCATACTATACAAACAATAATTTGGACAAATTAATATTTAACAATAAGGATACATAAACCAAACAAATTTGACAGGAGCGGAGTTTATAAGCTTAGTTGTAATGATTGCCAGTCCATCTACATAGGAGAGACGGGTAGGTCGATTGAAACAAGATTGAAGATACATGTCAGAGCGTTCAGGGGCCTGTCAGCGCATTCTGAAATGGCTGACCATTGTATAGAAAATGATCATTCATTTAACATTGACAATACGGTGGTTCTGCACTCGGAGTGTGATGGCAGACGTCTGAAGGTTTTTGAAGCTCTTCAAATAAACAGACACAAAAGTGTAGCAGTTAACATCCAGATCCCTCCCGTCTCTCCTTTACTTATGTCTCCACATATATTTTAGTTCTTTTGCATTTTTGTTTGTCTAATTGTCTTTGTTTTAATTCTCTTTTAACCCTTTTAACATATAGTTTTTGACAGGTGAACTATCTTCTTCTTCTTTCTAATTATATCCATGGCTGTTATCTATCGTATGATTTTTATTGTGTGCTTGAAATGTTTTATTTTAATATTATTTTATTTTGTATGATTTGTGAGATTTATTGTTTTCAAAAAATAGCTCTTATTTCAATAATTTATCCTAATGTATTACTTATTTTATTTTTGGACTTTTTTATATTCTTATTTATTAATTAAATTAATTTTACCTATTTGACTTACATATTGACTATTTTAAACTCTGTTAAAAAAATTTACTACCTGAGGATGACCATATTGGTCGAAAACGTTAGTAGTTAATCTAAAATTTTTTTTTTTTAATTTATGATATTTTTGTGAAATATAAACAGTGTTTTAAAGTTAATAAGGTGTTATTTATTTATATAACAATCGAAAAAACTGGTTTGTTTCAGCCGCTTATTGAGAAACGAAAAGTATTCACTCCTGCATCTCATCATACAGAGAAGAATTAAGGGAAGACGATCTTCAGATCAAAGAAGAACATCTTTGTGGAAGAACAGTGGTTTGGTAGAAACACAAAATCCTTCATTTGTAATTATTTAAGAATCCAAATGGATAAAACGAAGTTTTAATTTACTTATTTATTTCTTTTTTTTGTGCTCGAACATTTTTGCCTGATGAAGCATCTTCAGAAGCAGAATGGTTACAAATATATTTTTATAAAATAATTTTCAAAACATTTTTTTCCTTCATTTGTGCTGCAGTATCGAAGGTGTAACTCACTATTATGATCACGCTTCATTGAAGAGGTAAAGAAATACGAAAAATAAGGCATGGTTTTATTAATAGTAAGAGAAGGTATATGAGAACTGTCAAACACAAATTGTTGTTACTTTATATCTCTTCTTTGATATTTTACGCTATTTGATCTTGTATACCTTTATTTTATTTTATTTTATCAGATATATATGAATGGAATTTCAACATAGATAAATGAAATGTATTAGAAGTGAAATATTGGTATAGGCCTACGAAAGTAATAAGTATTAAAACTTTAACAATACCCACATTTTCTATTGAGGATAAAATTAGTGTCCATTACATTTCATTGTTATTGTTTTACGTGAAAGTTAGAAAGTTTATCTGAGGTCTTCTGTACAGAATATCTTCTATAACACACCGTTTTATCTCTACAATACTCCAAGTTTATAACGTAACGCTAAAACTGAACCATAACGTTTAACCTAAAACTCGTATAATATGAAACGTTCACTAGATGGTCTCTATCAGTTTATATGTATTTTTTAACACGACTCTATGGTTGACTTTAAATGTAAAGTTTATACTTTGGGATTTCAGGACTTTTTTATTCTTCAATACATCGTTTCATTTCTATGATACTACACGGATTACACTTAACGTTAAAACGAAGCAATAACGTTTTACCGAAAATGCGTGAAATTGAAACGCTCAATATGTGGTATATTTTACTTTTGATACATTTTTACTGCAACGCCATGGTTTAGTTTGTACTTAATATTTTATACTAGTTGTATTGAGCACTTCTAGGCAATACGGGCAACTTGTATTATCAATATCACAGAGCAAAAACTCAGAGGCTTTAGATGTCTAATCCAGTCTGAAAGCTGCTTCAGACGAGGACTTTAAGTAAGGGGTAAGTGAGAAGTATATAAGTGAACTGAAAAAAATCTACTTTCACGTTCCTTCATTTATATATATCATTCTTTACTTTTGTTGGTTAATATTAGACATTGCGCACTTCATCTCTTTGTGTGTTTTTGTTAAGACAGGCGATCTTTATAGCAATTTTTAACTTTTGATTCTTCCGCAGAAAATATGAATCTTTTCCTTCTAATAAACTACTGTCTTAAATTATTAAACCAGGATTTTCTCTATGCGTTGAAAGGAAATTTTCTGTTCGAGGACTCAACACAAATTTGAAAGATTGACTCTTACAACTCATAATGCAGGGAAGTACAAAAAGACGACGGTCTCCAGTTTTAAGGAGATTATAAGCTTTAAAAAAACTTTGCTAAGCTATACATGTAATGTAACTTCTTGCCGCGTCTTCCCCGAAAGGGTCGCACGTGGTGAGTGAAAACTATTAAATTTTATATATTTAAGAGAGCCGTTCTTACGCCAACCACTTCAGTTAAAGTAGGGATTCCAGTTGGTACTCACTTCTTCCGATGGGTGAGTAAGCCTTTCCGGTATTTTAATTAGGGTTTGAAAGAAACACCGAAAAGGCAAGCCATTTCTGACACCCTCGGTGGGATTTGAACCCGAGCTCGTAGCACGGAATGCAAACACTCTTTCAACTGTGATATCGACCGGATATATAAATTTAATTTTACCCTAAACAATACTACACAACGATCATAATGATAATTTGATGATTTCTTTATAGCGCCGTTTTGTGATGTAGTCACTCCAAGGGAGCTTCAGTAAATGATGCTACTAAGTGAAATTCTAGAAGGACTAAAAAAACTATCCTGGTGTAAACATGGTACCAACACAAAATCAAACCCTCTCACTGAAAAGTTATCCTATTATTATTATCTTAATATTGTTGGTCGTGTTGATGAAACTTTCAAACTTTTCAGACAATACGGGAGGAGGCTTAGTATTTTTGAGATTAAGACCTGAAATAATGGAAATTGTGAAGGAAAAATACGTGAAGTGAGGGAGTAAATTTATAAGTCAGATAGAAAGATGGCTTAAGCTTAATTGTTGTTGTTTCTGAAAGGTCTGAATCAAATCTTATCTAAGCTGCAAGGATATACAAGATTTATATTAAATGCATTCCCACAAGCAGAAATGTATAATTTCGCGCTAACACTGCCCCACGTGGACCTACATTATAAAAACCCAATCTCAAATGAACATAAGCCCTGCAACTCTTGCCGTCCTTCCCTGAAACAGGGGTGACATTGGCAAAGTGAACCATTTTTTACAGTATGGGTGAGAATACTTATTATATTGTCCTTATAATATTAATGTATGAATCTGATCTTTGCTATAATCTTTCATCTAAAATATAAACTGCAAAGATATATTCATATTTTAAATTCATGCCCATAAACAGACACGTGCGAGTTTACGTTCAAATTCAGCATGTGTACTTACAAATTAAAATCCAAATCACAAATGAACAGAGAACCTGCAACTTTTGGCGACCTACCCTGAAGCAGGTTTGAAATTGACAAAGTGAACAATATTTTATAGTACTTATGTGTGGTCAGCTTCATCTAAGCCTATAAATCAAGGAAATTACTGTAACTGTAACTCTGTCGCCATTCCGCTAGGGGTGGCCAGAGCCTCTGCAGAGTTGCCTCCATTTTTTCCTATCCTTACATACCTCTTTCAATTCATTCATATCCATCACCTTTTTCATGCATTTTCTTCTTTTACGCTCACTTTGTATATCCCATTCTTTCACAATCTCCTCAATCTGATCACTCCATACTTTTCTCGGTCGTCCCTTCCCTCTTTTTCCTTTCACACTTTCTTTGTATACATACTTTGTCAGTCTATCATCGTTCATTCTTTCCACATGCCCAAACCATCTCATCACATTCTTTTGTACCTTAACTTTCACATCCTCTTTCAAATTACATTCTTTTTTTACCCATTCATTCCTAACTCTATCCCTCAGAGTTTTTCCTGTCATGCTTCTCAAATGCTTCATTTCCACCGTACATACTTTACTCATTTCGCTATCATTCACTGTCCATGCTTCACTTCCATACATCAAAGTCGGTAACAATATGCCATTGTGTACCGCCATTCTCAGATCCATCGTCAATCGCTTGTTCTTTGCTATTCTTCCTATTGCACCGACCACTTGCTTGCCCTTACACATCCTATTCTCAAGTTCTCTTGTCATCTTTCCATTCTTCTCAAACATACTTCCCAAGTATCTAAATTCATCCACAATTTCAACTTTCGTACCATTCAACATGAGCGTGCATTCTTCATTTTCATCCATTCTGTCAAAAATCAGTACTTTCGTCTTACTTGCATTAATTTTCAACTTGTTCACACACAGAGCATGGTTCAGACTAGAGAGCATTGCCTGAAGTTCCGCTGCTGAATCAGCAATTAATACTGCGTCATCAGCATAAAGCAGAACTCCGACTTTTCTCTCTCCAATCTGTATGCCATGCCCTTCCAGATTCGCTTGTTTAACACAATGATCCATGATTATATTGAATAACCATGGGCTCATTATGCAACCCTGTCTCACACCCTTGTACACATTAAAATACTCGCTGTATTCTCCGCTGTAATTGGTTGATGAAAACAAAATACTGCAAAAAATCTTTATATGTGTGAGTAGATATTAAATGTTATGGTCTCATTGAAATTGTTTTTCGTATGAAATGTACGTTTAAACTCAATCACACAGTTTTACAAAAAAATGTACGAAATTTAAAACGTTACAATGAGCACTTTTTTCTTGCCGTACATTATTGCAGTAAAACGCCATGATTGAGTTGAAACGCAATGTGTTACACTTGGATTACTGCAGAGTGTGGAGCATACATATAGTCCATTATAGTTCGCCATAACAAAGACTAGGATGTCTTATTCGCAATCTGAAAGTTAGATCGAGTCGATTCCGTTCGTTATTAACCTGAAGCCGGCTCCAACGGCAATACAAACAGACAAACAAACAAACGGACAAACAAAACACACAGAGAAAAGGAGATGGAGCAATAAGCCTGCTCAACTTCAAAATGAAATAAACTTTGGCTTTACTTGATTGCCTTAAAACGAGAAGTTTATTTTCCATTCACTAAATACCTCATGTCTATTTAACTCAAAGTTCAAACAGAGAAATTCTAAACGGTTTTCCGGTCTTCTTCTTCCTTCACTTCTCACCTTCCTGAACTTAATGGAACTCATCAAGTAAACTTAGCACCCTTGGAGTGACATTGAGTTACGACACGGTGCTGATAAAGAAATCATCATCATCAAAAGACGATTGTTTTTGAGCCCTGCAAAAAAGGTAACTAGATCATTGGCTGAAGAACCATGTCTGAAACAGTGTTTAGTGAGCACACTTTTGCAGTGGTGGATCCAAGGGTATGGAAATGACTGCTTCTTATAGTTCGAGAAATTGCAGATAGCAGTTTAAGGGAAACCTCCAACCAAAGAATGCTTAGGGCACCTTAGGAGTGGCAATGTAAAAAAAATCTGTAATGGGAAATGGGAAATATTGGCTCCTGCATATCACTTTACATAAAAAAAATGTAGGGGCAATGCTCTGCAAAGAGAGTATCTGGGTTGAAGAATCTGAGACAGAGGCTGACGGAAACGCAACATCGCTCTTTCATGCAGCAGTATTGAAGTTGAGGATATTATTATACATAGAAGTTGCTATAGTTATTGTCAATCTTCACTGAAGAGGCATATTAAAAAGAAGAAAAACTGCCTCTCACTTTTTTCAGTATTTTCAACTTCTATAAAAATCATTAATTGGTGTATACGAGTATATTATGTGGTTGTATGATTCAAGTTAACCCTTATAAGTAAATGCTCAGGATCTTATATATTTTACTTTCACCGCCAGTCAAAACGCGTGTTTATGTGTTGAGATTCCTCTCAGGATCTTGAAATGGTATAACTTTTCTTTTGATCTCTCCAAAACCCCAAGAAACAGGTTGCAGATAATATTATAACCACACCCATTTCCCGACGTGAAAAGTACAGAGAAAAACCACCCTCCTTCGTACAAGCTTTTCATAAGAAAAAACATGATAGAAAGCAAATTTATGTAAAGGTTTTTTTTAAATACAACCTTTCATCTTATTTGCAAAGACGTGGTCACTAGCATTAAAGATTCAAAATGGATGTAAGCCCACAAGGCAAGTGTAAGTTTACCCATGCTGCATTTGTACTCACATAATATAAACTCAAATTAAGATAAACCGTGCAATTCAATTTCGCCCCTCCCTGAAACAGAGGGGGCATTGGAAAAGTGGACTATTTTTTACAGTATGGGTGGTCAGCCTCTCAACAAACTATACAAGACTTAAGTAGTGGATGCACATTTCTTTAATACTTAGCTGTAGGTTATATGTTTATTCTGTTAAACTTTTATTATAAATCCTAAGAAAGAACTTTGAAAAAAAATCTTTTTTTCTGGGAGAAACGTTAGAAGAAAAATATAAATTTCGTAGAATTGTGAACATTAGAAACAATGTGATGGCATCATTACATTTTTTTAAAGCATGTATTTTGTATTTCATCTATGCACAAGCATCGAATGTCACTTCAATATCACAGACTAGAATCAAATAGACAGACTGATAAAATTTCAATAAATCTAAAAAAAGAACTTTGACATTCACTGCTAGATTCCTATTTAAATAATTTATTCTTACTGAAATATTTTATTTTACAAAATCCAGAGGTTTTAAAAGTGCCAACAATATTTTCCACCATACAGGTACATAGTTAAGTAACTTTTAAAAGGGCATACTTTTCAGAACAATGAAAAAATATATATATATAAAAAGAGTAATAAAGGTAATTAAGTACAATCTAAAACGCAACTTAGCTGCATTATAGAGTAAATTGTTGTCTTGTTCTTCCCGTATTAGGTGAGTGAACTGATTTATTTTAACAGGCTTACAGGTACAAGGGCCTGTAAAAATGCCTTACGCTAAATACTTCAATTGACGTGGGGGTTTTCGAGCACACGACCGGGGCTGGTACTCATTTCTTGTGAAGGCTGAATAATCCTTGCCAATATTTTATTTTGGGCTTTAAATAAACATCAAAAGAGGAAACCATTTCTGACACCCTCGATGAGATTAGAGCTCGGGTTCTCAATATGGAATGCAGAAATTTTACCAACTGAGCTATTGATCGGACCTAGATTTTTAAAATCGTTTTAAATTGTTATAAAAAAAAACCTGCTGTAACTGTACAAGACATAGGTTAAACAAAACAGAAAAATAGACTAATGTTAAACAGTTGGAAAACCTTGCTATATATAAATTCACCTGAGCACAAAAACTGTAATAATATAATCGAATATCAGTAACACGATTTCACCACATCGTTGCCAATATTTTTTGTAGCTTCGAAGCCTTTAGGCTGTATTTTCTTCCACAATTTACTATTTTCTGTACTGTATTTCATGGGTTTTTCGAGAGAAAAGCGGCGCCATCTGTACGCGAAATACAAAACTTTTATTTAAACTCAACCATAGCGTTTTACCAAAAAATGATTGAAAATTAAGCAGCGCTTCAAGTGAGCGTTTGAGTTTTGTATATTTTTTTGGTATACGCTATGGTTGAGTTTGAACGTGAAGTTTAATACTTGCAGTACTGATACGAGGGTGTATTTTAATAATATATCATATATCTTTATAGCGCCTAACGAGGTGACAATTCCCAGTCACTCGTTTTGGAAAGAGATTTAATCTCTGACGTCATAAATCAGCTACACTAGCATGTATTTCAATAAAACGTTGTATGGGAACAAGCGTTGAATATTAATGAAGAGGAAATTTCCATACAAAATTATCCGTTCTTTGTTCCAAAAGAGTAATGTGCGATTTTTCCCGTACTTTTTTATTATTTAAAAAATTGGATGGCGCTAAAAAATATAGCTGAGTAGTATTTGTTAGTGGTTAAGGCCAGGTATTTTCAATGTTAGCATAGCGACTTTATAATGAATGATTCAGATCTTGTGGTTGGCTCTTGAGAGCTATAATATATCTATAATATAAGTTACAATGAAATACTTCATTGGAGATTTATATTAAATACATTCCCATAAGCAGACACGTATAAGTTCACGCTTATACATGACGAAAGTGGACCTGCAATATAAAAACCTAAATTTCAAATGAACATAAGCACTGAAACTCTTGCCGACCTTCCCTGAAACAGGAGCGACATTGGCTAAGTGAACCATTTTTTTTATGGAATGTGTGGTCAGCCTCATACCAACCTATAAGTCAATCTTATTTACAAAAAAATACAAGCAGAAAATACCAAAATACACCATTTTTTTCTTATTCAAGGAAACAGTGTTACACCACTTGTGATAAACCTTGTACATAACATAATGAAGAAATTGGATTTCAAAGTATTCCACCCCTTGAAATTTCATCTTCGGCGTAAAGTTTTGTTCAGTAAATTACACACAAGTACTCCACCTAACTGCACACCGAGTATTAAAGTATTTCGCAAATCTCAGCTCGATTGCGTTAATCGAAATGTATGGAATATACGACGGCGCTCTTAGTGAGCGATTTAGTTTTCATACATTTTTTCGATTTATGTAGGTATTAGAGAGGAGGTTTACACTCGGGGTAGAGTATAAGAATCCAGGAGGGATATTAAGAGTTCACCCGTTTCAAAATGAAAGCAATAACTTTTACCTGTCTGTTGTGTTGTAGGGGGAGCCGCGATATCGGCTGAAGACTCCCAGCTGGTCGGCGCCTTTAAACACGGTCTCTAGGGAGAACACCACGCCGTGTTCCTGAAAATATATAAAGCAGATGTTAGCGGGGCAGTAAACAAGCGAGTATATGATGAAAGTTTGCAAGGCATTTATTGATACTTAAGAAGATGATTTAGAAATTTATCAAATCAAAAAAATATGTAACTGGAATTATTTATGTGTACAAAAAATTTGACCCCTGGGGGTCTACGGGATACCCGATGGGGGTCTAAATTGTGGCATAAAAATGGGGGTCTACAAGTCGAAAGAGGGGGTCTAGGAAAAATTGTACAAGCCCGTGATCTACGGAACCCCCAAAATTTTGGATTCTATGAAGGGGTCTATAAGAAATAAAAGTTTGGGAACCTCTGGCTTAAACCATAGAACGCTTGAGTTAAATGCCCACGGGCTATGGTTCGATCCCGACCACAGGTGAAAGAAAAGATTTGCGTTTGATGGAAAAGAATACGAATGAAACGAAAGAAGTGTGCAAGGATAAAGAAAGGTTTGCATTTGACCGGTCCGTAGTCCTTTCTTCAAATGCAAGCATTGCTTGAAAAACAATGAGGAAAAAATTGTATTATGGATACATAATATATTTGTAGTTAGGTTGCTTGTTATTTTTGTCAATGTCAACTTGATTCAGGAAAGAATTATAGAGCTTATGATTATTTACAGTTTCTTGAAGTAAAAAAGCCTGCAAGTCTTCTCAAATGGGTCCTCAGAAACTTGATTTAAGAATTTCATTTCAACTCACTGTACAACTCTGACTTTTACTCGGGATTTTTTATATAACTTCTACTTTAATCCAAGCTACATCAGCTATTTTTTCTATGAAATTGCCATGGATTTTTTTATCAATAAAAATTCTTTCCTCAAAACAAACAATCAGAAATTAAACGAGTTTTTAAATAATGAAATAAAAACAAAAAAAATACGTGTTCTACTGTCACAATGATTGTTTTTTTTTCTATGACAATTGTTTTGTATAATATTTTGTTAATTTTCCATTTGAACGAATCATTTGTTTTTCGATATTGCGTTTTAGTAGAAAGCCGTTTGGGCTTCGTTGCAATATATTGTAAACAAGCGAAACTAACGATGGGGGGGATGTTTATTCAGCTCGCGGTCAAATAAAACTCACCCGCATTGCAAGGGGATTATAGAGGGTGCGTGTGGGGAGTGCAATTTGTGAAATAATTGCAGTCTGCGTTTACAATATTGCATATCAAAGTTTTGCTCAAAAAGGTTTTTAATAATTTTTAAATATTCTTACATTTCAATGCACAGAACATTTGATCCAAATCTGATGCATGATTTTTTTTGTGTAGAAAATTCCAACAGCTGGCGGATTGTTGTGTGTGAATAACCCAGTTAGAGTTTACATGCATTCATGTCATTCATTTTATAAAAGGTCTTAACGCAACTGAGCTTTTTATGCATTACAACTTCTTTACGTGTGTATTTATTTATACAATGCTGTGGGCTTATAAGACTTTTCCAATTATAAAATCAAATAATAATGGGTAGATTTACAAAAAAAAATAAAGGATTGTGAATAGAAGTAGAAATAAACTCCTTGTTTTACAAAATATCAGAGTATGAAATAACTTTACTGAAATAAAATGTCAAAAATTTAAAGGAAGTAAATATATACGTCATAAAAATGCGATGGTACAAAAAAGGTATACAAAAGGTATATTTCTGAAAACCAAAAGCTCTGAAGATACAGAACGAAGTTCAATAGGTTTAGTATAATTATATACATAAGAAGGTAAAAACCAAAATTATAAGTGTTGTTCTCAAAGAAATATCGAGCGAGTGGAACATATTTATTTTCATAAGTAAATTGGTTAGCCTTTCGCAAACCACTTCACTTTAAGTGCGATTTATTTGTTGTCGAGGGGCAGGAATTCATTCCTTGTGAAGGCTGAGTAAATCTTGCCGGTACGTTGACTTTGAGTTTAAAACAAAACTGTAAATCATTTAACTGTGGATTGAGTCATAGCAATTGTTGAACAAATGCCAAAACAAAACATTTATTTCCAGATTGCAAACCCAAAATTGAATACCCACAATCTACAATTTACTATGTGAACAAAATAAAACTGTGTGGTTTTTATTTTGGCATATTTATAAACAACATTTTAATGCTTTTCGTTGGATTCATTTCAAAAGCAATACTGTTCAGGGTATCACATTTTTCTACATTTAAACTCAATCATAGCGTTTACCAAAAATGTTAGGAGACTTGAAAGTGTGTAGAGGTGCCAGAGAGAGAGGTCAATTTCAATTGTTTTTTTGGTTTTACGTTATGCTTGAGTTTTAATGTAAAGTTGTATACTTGGGGTACAGGGAGTAATCAAGCGCCTGTGTATATGGGTCATGATGTACCATAATAAAAATGAGTTATGTTTGGTACAAATGCATTAAAGGGTGTATGGGAATACACAAGGGAGGCGTTTGTACGTAGAAGCGCGCTTGCGAATGTGCTGATAGTATTCAATTGTTGTTTATTGAAGGTATTAAACGATACCATAAACGTATTTTTCATTTCGTTTGGTATTTCAAAACTAGTTTTTAAATTTGTGCCTTAACTTCTCGAATAAAAGAAGGAATTAAAAAACTTTTTAAACTCTTTTTGAATCGTTTTATTTATTATTGAAAAAAATCTTGAGAAAAAAATCGAAATAAAATATTTTTAGAATAGACTAGAAAGAAATAGGTAACTTGGAATCAAAAATATTAAACTAGGATGTTTCCTAAAATTTCATAAATATGAGGAAACACGGGAAATATTACTTTTTTCATGTTCTTAAAAAAAAATCAGAGCTCTATTCCGCAGCTCTTGCAAGTTTTGCAGAAGTGTAATGATGATGAGGTTTGCTTTGGTTTACAAAAAAAAATAAGTGTGTGACCTTATGGTAAAAATCATTAAACTTGCTTTTATATTCATATATATATGAATGAGAGAACATTCAAGACTTTTGTGATTTCATTAAAAGAAAGGTGACTTTTCTATTTCATTAACTTTCTAATAAAAAAAACTTCCCTAAAAGCTTCTTGTATTTCTTTTTAATTATAAAGTTTTTTTTTTCAAGAAATAACAAAGTAGATCCTTAATATAAATTAAGGGCGGGCGCTTTGTAACTTAAAAATCCGAAAGCGCGCCGGGTCTCAAATTAAAATCAATAGAAACTTTTTAAGGCGGTAAATCCTTTTTATTCGCCGGCAAGACTTAAACGCGCCGTTTATAAGGAAAATTAAAATTTATTACTGGCATTTTTATCCTTACCTTGTGCTCGTTTGGGATGAAAACTCCTCGGAAAACGATCTCCGCCCTTTGAAGCCTTTCTTCTAAGGGCGTGTTGTCCTTGCATCCGGTTCTGGTAGCGAAGCCTCCCGCTAAACACACCAAAAGCCCGACGAGAGCTTTTGAGAGCTGCTTCATATTGGTAACTTTATTATAACAGTCTTCTGGCACTAGAAAGTTCGCTCTTTTCCATTTCCATAGATGTTACATAATTCACTCATGAAAAATAACGTTCGAAACACTCTGCTTCATTGTGAGCTCGCAAACTTATGTAGGCAACTTAGTCTTAATATATCTTGAAGCGGATTTTTGCTCCGTGGAACTTTCAGCGCTCATACAACAGTTTTAAAAGATTTATCGATAACCGTGAGGGATATTTTAAAACTTGAATAATTCATGCACTTCATTACTACGGTTTTTTTACACTTTGTTTTTTTTGCACTTTGGTTCACTCTATTATTTCACATTTTCCTGAAAGGGAATTCGATTTTAGATTTAAGTTCACGTAATAATTTATTCAGATTTATTCAGTACGGACTTGTGGAAGCATTATAAGGCGTTTTGCTTGTGCTGGTGCTTTTGCATACACTCAAGGCGCTAGTCAACTTTCCATACGTCATCATATCTTTTTCTGAAGTTTAATTATACTTAATATAATACTAGTGTATTCATAAAAAGATCGTCCTGCAATTAAAATCATACACTTTTTTTAAATTCTTAACGAATGTCGAAAAAAACAGAACATTTTGTTATAATTTGGATCTTATAAGAATATACTTTAAAAAAAAACTAGTATCGCCCAAATATGGAATACAACTTTTTTTACAAAATCATTAAAGCATCATTGTTAGTTGCAAAGATCTTGCCATATTAAAAAAGAACGAAACTTGGCTTTGCATATATAGTGCAAATTCTTACCACACGGTTGTATGTTGAATGGAACCTTTTTACATTTATCTATTAAGATATAAGGAAGCCAGTTAAACTTTACCTAATTTACTTGATGTGTTGGTGTGATTTCAAACGTATATTACGTAATTTTCAATCAAAATTCTTTTCTGAAACTGAGAAAACATTATATTATCTAGGTTTTTCGCAGTAATTTTTTCGTGAAAGTTCATCTTTACAATTTAAAAAAAATTAATAAAAAACACTTTGTTTTAATTTACTTGTGAGTTTATTTTGTAATGCACTACTAGTTTCGGCAGTGCAATATCTGCCATCGACGGGTGTTACCTTAAAACTAACATAGAAATACAAAGATATAATTTTATCACTTATAGAAGGGGAGGGGGTATAAGGTGGGCGAAATCTCAAAACGAGAATTGATGAACATCGCCGCTGCCTCACAAGTAACAACCACTCGGAATTTGCGAATCACATCATGGAGTTGAACCATTTATTCCACTCCCACAAATTAAAACTCCTACACCATATTACCAACAAAGGAAAAAAAATGAATATTTTGAAAATCTTGAGATACATAAAAATTTAAATTCTGAAAATAATATAATTAACCACATTGTCTTTCCTTATACATCCCCTCTTCTTTCATTGTTCCCTCTTAAGCTCCGCCCACCTTATACCCCCTCCCCTTCTATAAGTGATTAAATTATATCTTTGTATTTCTATGTTAGTTTTAAGGTAGCACCCGTCGATGGTAGATATTGCACTGCCGAAACTAGTAGAGCATTACAAAAAAAACTCACAAGTGAATTAAAACAAAGTTTTTTTATTATTTTTTTTAAAATTGAGAAAACATTTTTTGAAGTATGATGTCTATATTGTTATTAAATTTTTGGTTTTGATAAATTAATCTTCTGAAAAAAAATGCCAAAAGCAATACAGTCCAATTAAAAGTAAACAAAAAATTCAAAGTATGTTTGTGTTTTTACAAAAAACAAAAGAAAATAAGGAAAATAAACTATCTCTACTCGTCTATTATTCATAAAAATTCAAACTAAGCTCTAAGATTATCATTATTTTTTTTCTTTCAACATGTTTAAATAACATAAAAAGCTAAAGGTCAACATGATACATCGGTTTTTAAATTCTTCACAACGTGACTTTGTGTGGGCGAACTCAAACATTTACAACACGAAATATTACACAAGAAAAAAGTGTTTTCCAGCCCCAATAAAAAACTTCACATCTGAAATAAAAAAAAATGCATGGAAATTTAAACGCTAACTAGAGGTGCTGCTTCAGTTTCTATATATTTTTGATAAAACGCTATGGCTGAGTTTAAACGCATTGTTTTTATGTTAGATTTAAGGTGTAGGCTTTGCTTTTTCTTGATCCCAACGTTAAACAAAAAATGAAAAGCGATAACGTATCGTCGTATTGACATTACATTTTCAATTTAGAAATACTGGCGAAAAAGGAAACAAATAAATGTTTTATACTCTCTGAACCTCTAGTATAAAACAAACTAAGCGGTTACTAAAAAAAAATGTATCGAACTTAAACAGCGCCAACAGTGAGTGAATTAGTTTTCTTTACATTTTTGGAATGGTAGGTATCTTAAACGTAAATGTTTTCTTATACGTTCTACGCCCCTAGTATAATATTTTATGTTTAAACTCAACGCAAACTTGAATCAATTATTTTTATAACTAAAAAAAGCGCCTCTAGTGAGTGCTTTAGTTTCCATACAGTTTTGGAATGTATGAGTTTAAAACGTAAATGTTTTATAGGTGGAGTTAGTCGGGAACGCGAAGCCATTGTGATTTTATTCTTTCCTGGATAATAAAGTTTTGTAATCAATTTAATGTGTCGGTAAGCAGCCACAATGGAACGCATTTTCCCTTTTATTATCCAGGGATATCAATATTTGTGACTTTTTCTGGGGTTTCTCTAAAAATACCCCATTGGGATTTACGCGCTATTGTGTTATTTCTTTTTAAGCTGGATAAGTGTTTTCGAAAATGTATTTTCTGATGTATTTTTTTCACAGGAAACGAATTAAATTATTATTTTTCTTGTGTCCTGTGAGGTCCTCCCAACATTGAATATATTTTTACATTTCTTTACTTTCGTTTCTTATAAAAAAAAAACATTTGTGTAAAATATAAGAAACCTTTTTCTAAATTGTTGAAAAAATAACAACAATCTGATTATTTGTATTTTTTTAGATCGGATTTTACACAAGTTGCAGGGCTTATGATCATTTTAGATTTGTATTTTTATTTTGTAAGTAGACAAGCAACATAAGTAAACGTGAACTCACTTGTGTGCATGTATTAGTAATGAATTTTAAATGTAAATATACGTATTGTAATTAAGATTACAGATAGATTAAAGAGTAGAACTAAGAAAGAACACATTGAAAAAATAATCCTTTTCCATTATACAAATCTACTGCTTACGACAAATTCCTTTATTTCTTGTTTAAAGTATTGAGTATGTTTACTCCATCCAAGCTAAAGTTTACGGTCTACCAGATCTGTTTGAGAAATTACGATTTCAATAGTTAACTTCCCTGATGGAACGAAGCCCCTACTATTTCTTTTGATTCCGCTTATGATTAAAAGCAAGAGGGAAATCGAAACCCATCGCTTTAATAATGTCGTTACGAGGGTAAGGTCTCAAAGTGAAAAGCAACGCGTAAAGGTGGCAGAAAATCCACGATCCCAATTACAAATTCACACTTCGTCCTGTAGAGAAAACGTAAAGCCTGAATCGGAAAAACATCACAAAAAATTCAAATGAAAGCCTGTGTTTCAAGTAACAGACACAACAAACGAACGCAAGCACAGCGTTGAATCAAATATTAAAGAAAATCAAAACGCTCGTTGAAGGCGCTTTTTTAATTTTATATTTATTTTTGATAAACGATATGACTGAGTTTACATTTTAACTTGTGGTTCGAAATTGTAAAAAAACATTGAATTATTCACAGGTGCCTTTAAGCTTTTTGAAAAACATCATTGATAGCTTCTCTATCAATTTAATTTGGAATTTACTGTACATAAATTAAAATTCGGGAGATGTGTTTCATTTTAATGAAGCTCGTGTTTACCGAAAAAAAAATCCGTGAATGTATGCGATTTTTGATCGGATTATTGGCACAAAAATTGTTTGAATTCATGGAAAGATTTTGTTTTCAATTCTGTATAGGTTTATATTTTGTTGAGATACAAAACTAATTTCAAGTATGCAAACTTCGTCTCCGATCTAAGTTACCTCGTTTAGCCTCGGTGATACTGCGCTAGCACTATTTTTTATTGGTTTTCTTGTGAGTACTAAACTATACACAAATCTTACTGAATTCTTAATTGTGGAACAGCAAGAATGTTTTTTAGTTATATGGAATTTGTTATGGAAATGGTTTATTTAATGACATTTTCATACGTGAATGATAAATAAATTAATCGAATATATTTTTTCGTATAGCCATATGTAGATAAATTCTTCCTATTTTAATATCATAGATTTCCTTTGATTCTATACGGCTAATGTAAGAATATTTTTTTACTCCATGATTATGATTCAACAAAAACAGGTTTGGATTTCATAATACACAGATTATAGAATCCGTTACTTCCACTATCATTAAAAAGCCGGAAAAAACTTATAACAGTGATATAAGTTTTTTTTTCGGCAAAAATAAGTATATTTACAAAAATTATCATTCACTGTTATTTTTTGTAAAAATAATCTAAACAAATCCAACATCAAAAACAGTTCTAATCAAAAGAGCTAACCCTGATAAAATCACAAAAAGAATACCCACTCACATGAGAATACCTGAAAAAAATATAAATGTATTCAGTAGTGGTCACACAGGTGGTAGTATTTGCGAAGGCTCTCTAAGTATTATTTAACCAACCCTCTACAGCCCAAGATAAAACTTTACGTTGAAGTTTTAGCAGAGATGTTGGAAAGATAAAACGCTCTTTACTGTCGCTTTTTAAATTTTAATACCGTCATTGGTAGACGCTATGGTTGAGTTTACACGTACAGGTTTATACTTGGGGTTCTGATCTTACAGTATGAGATGAATACTAATTTTTCCACACTATCCCCGGAAAGGATTTCCTCCTATGCCGCCGACGCAGGGTTAAATTTCGCATTGCCAATGCAAAAACAATGAGCTGGGATTTCGTGTTTTTTGGGTCAGTTTTTATATCGGTATAAAAATATTATATATTTTATTTTATTAAAACTGTTGCTTTTATAATATTTTGTAGTGGAAAAATATGACAGTGTCTAGTATCAAGCGGTATTCAATTGATCATCAATAAAGCCATGCAAATGTTTCTTACAAAATTTACACTTTTATTATATTTATTTGTTTTTTTTTTTACTTTGTCGTCAAAAAAATCCCTAAATATATATTTAGCAAAACTTAGGTTTTTTTTCACTGAAGGGCTACGAATTCCATGAAACTAAAGACGGGGATGAGTTTTTTACAATCATTTTTGAATATGATTTTAAGTTAAATAAAATAAAAGTGTGTAATCAGTCATTCCGCCGCAAGCTGTACCGCAAAGTTTTAAAATATTCAATTATAATAATATAATAATAAAAAGGGAAAATATTGACGACTCATGAATAGATCTTTTACAGTACCCTTCCTTTATTATGGTACACAATTATTTGTAGAGGAAAGCTAAGGTATTACTTTGTACAATGGTCGTAGAACAAAAGAAATGTAAGTATTATAGTGGTATTTGTAAGAATCATGTAGGTAAATATATACAATTTTAAATGAAAATTATACACGCGTGGGTGAATTTTTTATCAAATAAGTTTTTTTAAAAAGAATCGCTATGGTAGATTTGTAGTTTTTTTAAACATGTTGACCTTTCAATTACATTTCAACAAAAAAAAAATACTTTGAATTTTTCCTAATTTTTTTTTGCGTATTTTCAAATGCAAAAGATTACATTAAAAGTATTTTAAATGAAAATTTTGTTTAATTTTGCTTACGCTATCGCCCAACAATGTTTTAAGGAAAAGCAGCAAGATTTTCAGGGCTTATGTGCATTGTTTTACAACCTCAAAAATGTACAAAATAAAAGTTTTATATTTGAATGTATGAACCACCTTTGAGCTTAAGAATGACTTAAATAGACCCTGTAATGTGGCTCAAAGAGCGAATAACCAAAAAGAAAAAAAAACTACAATCTCAACATATCTTAGACTCTAAGTTGAATAAACTTTAGTAGTTACGTAACTCGGACGGAAAGTAAATGTATTAAAGTTATAAAGTAAAAAGTGACCTGGCTGGATTACTGCTAATACAGCCTTACGGAAAAGTTTCAGTAAGTAGGCTTTTGTTTGTCCTGCGTCTAAGCTTTTAGCTCGAGACTGTCTCCGTGTGTGATGTATGCCGACTTAGGAAGTTACACAGTCTGTCTTAAGTTGTACAAGGCCGCAGTTTTACAATTAAAGTTAGCAGACTGTGAAGTAGGTACACAAAATATACAATTTAAGAACTAAGAAAAAAAATGTTTGGTTTTGATAAAAAACAAATAGTAGGTACCTACTTTTGAAACAAAAGTGCGTATACTATGCCCCTCAAATATTAAAAAAAAAAAAAAAAAACGTATAACAATCTCTGGTTTACTTTGACAATGTCACCCTTGTTTCGTGGAAGGTTGGCAAAAGTCACAGGGCTAATGTTCATTTAAAGTCTGGATTTTAATTTGTAAGTATAAATTCAGCACTTGTAAGCGCAACTTACACGTGTCTGTTTGTGGGCATGCATTTGTTATGAGTTTTGAATGTCAATATATTTTTGCAACTTAGATTAAAGATAGATTATGGATTATAGACTATACTCAACGATTCGCTCGCTTATGAATGACTTTTAATGAATACCCTTACTCTCTGAAACTCGCCTTATATACAAGAGTTGAGGAACCACATACGGGGCTATTCTTAGACATTTTAGTCGTCGGCTGAGCCCACGCTTTTACAAACTAGCATAATAGCCCCATTAAAGTCTATTACGGCATATCTAGATTATATTACAAACACTAGAAAACTTGAGTATGTGTCTGAAAGCTCTAAACACATCCGTACTCATTTCTAGCGCGTATAATTATTATCTAGTAATATTATATTCCAACTGCCAATAATAAGCTAATAATCAAGCCGTACTAGCCATTCATACAACAATACATCACCAATATCGTTAAATGAACATAACCACGGCTTGTAATTTTAGGCGGCTATGCCAGACCATGTTCCGTGCGGTTCGCGCGCACGTACGCCGGCGGTCAGATGTGATATTAACCAGTAGAGCCTGGGCCGCCTACTGCCTCGAGGCCGATATTAAACAGCTAATGTTGTCGATATTGCCCGCCCCGGGGTTATTGATAGAATAAATAAAGCATCGTGTGTCTGTCTAATGACCTACTAGATGGGACGTGATAGGTAAAGGGCTGTGCTATCTTAAAGAAGTTAGAGTAAACCACAATGACGGCAATATTGTTGATACAAATCAGGGCTGGAAGTCTCATCACCACGGTAATTCTTACCTACCGAATATCGGTAATATTTCTAAGAAAACCTGTCAATCCAAGATGTCCGCAAGTGAACAGCTGAATATCGGTAATATTTATAAGAAGACATGTCAATCCAAGATGGCCGCAAGTGAACAGCTGAATATCGGTAATATTTATAAGAAGACATGTCAATCCAAGATGGCCGCAAGTGAACAGCTGATTAGCTTTCATACAAATATTACAGATATTCAATAGGTTAGCATTACCGTGGTGATGAGACTTCCAGCCCAGGATGGAAAAATAAGTTTTTCTTTTAAAAGTCATTAATTACACTCTGTATTTTTAGAAACCCTTGTCTATAAAAAATTATCTCTTAGTGTGAGATCCTTTAGGAAAATAATTTTGATCCATATTAAATACGCCGGATTCTTCTTTTATATCATTAATTTTATCTGTACTGCCTAATTCACGTATTACCAGTGAAGGAGTGGTGTACCGACTAACTGTCTATCTTTTTTGTGGCACAACGTTGCCAAATATTATATTTTTATGATTTATGGGTTCAATTAAATAAAAACCTTGTTCAATTTTTTCACAAAATTTATTTTAAGATTCCGTTGACATTTGTTCTATTACCTACAGAGTAGCTTCTTAGCTTGACGGCTCTGATACTTGTCTGCGCTATAGACGGTTTTAGCACTGTATAAGGAACGACACAAGGGTGGTTCTCAAAAAATCGGGAACCTGCACATTTGCGACTTTGCCAGAATACTCTATTTAGAAGATTCGAGCGAAAGCTCACACCATCGAAAAAATACAAGTATGACTATTCAAACACCTAGAGACACACTCACACAAGTTAAAACACACAGACACACAATCACACATTCGTAACAAGATCTATATGTAAACGTAAATTTAATTAACTTACACATTATGATCAGTAGTCTTGAACAAATGGATTGAACAAGTGGAATTTAAAAAATATATATTTAAAAAGTACACATTTCTGAAGGAGTCTTAATTTTTACTCATCCCCTATAATATAAAATTCAACGGCCTCCCCATACAAAATAATTGTGCGTTAATGGCATTCAAACTGAAGAACTCCTGAACAGATGCACGTCATATTCACAACAAATATTGTTCAGGACTTGGGATGTGCTTCCTCATCATTAGTAGATTTTAAATTGTTGTTTTTTAAATAAATAAACATGATCAATCACAACACCTTTTTGTGTAAAACCTATGCGAGAAACAAAACTCATTTTGACATTCGAATTTCAAATAAATTGCCAGCACTTCAACATAGGCTTCAAAGTTGCCATCTTTGCCATTGCCAAGTCGATTCTTTTTCGGTTGAATTCCTTTGAGTACCTACCTACCTATATTTTTTATTCATTTCAAAATTATACTTAAACCAGTTATAACATGTATTTTTTAGAAATAATGACGATCGATTAGGTCAACTTTTTATATGAAACCATACTTATTGCGGCATTTAATTTTTTTTTAAGTATTATTACAATATACAATCTAAGTTGCATAGACGCATTAACATTTATAATTCATATTTAATGCACTCCTGCACGGAGACACGAGTGAGTTTGCGCTTACAAATGCTGCATGTGTATTTACAAATAAAAATTTCAGCCTCTCATGACCATAAGCCCTGCAACTTTTGCTGACCTTTTCAGAAACAGGGGACACATTTGTTAAGTGAACCCATTTATGCGATATGGGTGGTAAGCCTCATACTAACCCTTAAGTCGTCAAGGAATTTGAGTTTGAAAAATCCTTAAACAACGGTAATCTTAATTTATAATCTAAAGTTGCAAAAAAAGTTATTTGATGATTCAAATTGAATGCACGCCCACAAACTGGCAAATGTCATTTCACGCTAACATATAGTTGTGGCGCTTGATTTTTTTTAAATATTAGAATATATAATCTAAGTTGCACAGATACAATAACTTTTATAATTCATATTCAATGCATGCCCCCCTGGAGACACGAGTGGGTTCGCACTTATAAATGCTGCATGTGAACTTACAAATTAAATTTAAGGCCTGTAATGAACATAAGCCCTGCAACTTTTGCCAACCTTTTCAAAAACAGGGGAAACATTTGTCAAGTGAACCATTTTTTGCGATATGGGTATTCAGGCTCATACTTACCTATAAGTCGAGGATTTGAGTTTGAAAAATCCTTCAACAACGTTAAATTTAATTTATAATCTAAAGTTGCAAAAAAAGTTATTTGATGATTCAAATTGAATGCACGCCCACAAACTGGCAAATGTCATTTCACGCTAACATATAGTTGTGGCGCTTGATTTTTTTTAAATATTAGAATATATAATCTAAGTTGCACAGATACAATAACTTTTATAATTCATATTCAATGCATGCCCCCCTGGAGACACGAGTGGATTCGCGCTTATAAATGCTGTATGTGAACTTACAATTCAAATTAAGGCCTGTAATGAACATGAGCCCTGCAACTTTTGCCACCCTTTTCAAAAACAGGGGAAACATTTTTCAAATGAACCATTTTTTTGCGATATGGGTATTCAGGCTCATACTAACCCATAAGTCAAGGAATTTCTAATCTAATCTAAGCTGCAAGGAACCTTATCCTTGCAGCTTAGATTAGATTAGAAATTCCTTGACTTATGGGTTAGTATGAGCCTGAATACCCATATCGCAAAAAAATGGTTCATTTGAAAAATGTTTCCCCTGTTTTTGAAAAGGGTGGCAAAAGTTGCAGGGCTCATGTTCATTACAGGCCTTAATTTGAATTGTAAGTTCACATATAGCATTTATAAGCGCGAATCCACTCGTGTCTCCAGGGGGGCATGCATCATTTAAGATTTATATTCAATGCATTCCCACAAGCAGACATGTATGATTTCGCGCTGGCACATGCCGCATGTGGACCTACATTATAAAACCCAATCTCAAATGAACATAAGCCCTGCAACTCTTGCCATCCTTCCCTGAAACAGGGGTGACATTAACAAAGTGAACCATTTTTCACAGTATGGGTGGTCAGCCGCATACCAACCTATCAGTCAAGGATTTGAGTAATGTCATTTCACGCTAACATATAATTGTGGCACTTGATGTTTTTAATATTAGAATATAAATCTAAGTTGAATAGATACATTTTATAATTCATATTCAATGCATGCTTCCATGGAGACACGAGTGAGTTCCCGCTTAAAAATGCTGCATGTGAACTTACAAATTAAAATTAAGGCCTCTCATGCACATAAGCTCTGCAACTTTTGCCGACCTTTTCAGAAACAGGGGGAACATTAGTTAAGTGAACCCATTTATGCGATATGGGTGGTGAGCTTCATACTAACCCTTAAGTCAAGGAATTTGAGTTTGAAAAATCCTTAAACAACGGTTATCTTAATTTATAATCTAAAGTTGCACAAAAGAGATTTGATGATTCAAATACAATGCACACCCACAAGCTGGCAAATGTTTTTTCACGCTAACATATAATTGTGGCACTTGATGTTTTTAATATTAGAATATTAATCTAAGTTGCAAAGATACATTTTATAATTCATATTCAATGCAAATCAATTCAAATATAATTCACACGCTCAGGCTGGCAAATGTTTTTTCACGCTAACATATAATTGTGGCACTTGATGTTTTAATTTTAGAATATAAATCTAAGTTGAATACATACATTTTATAATTCATATTGAATGCATGCCCCCAAGCAGACATGAGTGAGTTTGCGCTTACAAACGCTGCATGTGTAATTACAAATAAAAATTTCAGCCTTTCTTGACCATAAGCCCTACAACTTTTGCCGGCCTTTTCAGAAACAGAGAAACATTCGTTCAGTGAACATTTTTTTAAGGTACCTATGGGAGGTCAGACTCATACCTCATGCTTCATACAAGATACTCAGAACATGAAAGAACTAAATAACCCTTTTACCGCAATTTTTTTTCAAATTACTTCTTAAAGCATTTAATTACTATGAAGGAGGTGTGAGGAAAAATTAATGCGAAGCCAGACTTACACTGCCCGAAGGGCCTAGCAGACAGCCGTGCGCAGCACGGTCAGTCTGCTAGTAGCCTTATAGATAACAAAATAGGTTGTAAAAATATTAATTAAGATTTATTTTTGTAATTTAAAAAAATTATATTGTTATTAAGTTTCATTTTCAAGTAAAACTCATTGTAAAATATAAAAAAAAACAAGAGGATTTTAACTCTTGTCTATTTAGGTGAATTTCATTTTTAAGATTCTCAGAATTTCTCGCTAACGGATCAGCTTTCAAAAGATCATAAAAAAATGAAAAAAAAAAACTTATTTTAATATCAGTTTATGAAGCCAGTAGTACCACCCTTTCAAGGTGAAACTTTTCATTGGAGATTTTTTAAAGATATTCTTTTTCTCATTGAGGCGATCCGGGCGCGGCCTCTACATATTTTATTACTCGAGGAATACGTTTTTATGAAAACGAGAAATCTATAACGTTAAATCCGGTAGTCGGATCGCCTCATAAGCTGAACATTTTATTTTTATGGCGGGCTCAATGTTGCCAGTGATATGAAAAAGCCATCAAACTTTATTCAAACATGATCGCGTCTCGTGTCTTTTTCCATATATTAAATGTTTCACGATGGATTTAATGGTATGCTAATCTAGCATGGAATGTTTTCTTTAGAAAAAAGGAAAATATTTTTTGTTGTGCGCTCAGTGAAGTTCATTCTATTTAGCTCAACAAAACGGTATCTTGTGGAAGATGGCTAAGAAAAAAGTCTCCATCCAATAGTTCGTATAAAAATGGGCCGAGTTTTTTTTAATATATTTTATGGTAAAAACATGATTTTTTGTTGAATTGCGATAAAAATGAAAAAAACCAAATCAGAAAGCAAGGTTTACGATATGGGAGATTTATAAATGATAAGCCATTAGTTAAAAAATAAATATAACAGCATAATAAAAATATTAAATTTAATTGACATACGAGTATGTATTTCAATTAAATGATTATTTATATAAATTAATTTTAAGCTCAGTAACTCAAGTATATAACTTAAAAACATTGTTTCACTGTGTTAATAAATCAACACTAAAAAATATAAAAACATTTCATTTTCCCAAAAATCTATCGAAACTTTAACATTCACTAAAAGCGCTGTTGTAATTTAAATACATTTTAGTGAACACCATGGGTTGAGTTAAAGGGTAAAGTTTTATGCTTTTACAGGCAAGTTGCTCTACGAACCGGGGTGGTTTTATGTAAAAACGTCCATCAAAAACGTCAGAATTCACTTTAGCATACCGTGTAGTATCATAACCTAGTTTAACAAGCTTTTAACGTAGTCGATTACGGTCTTGCTTTCAAATAATGTAGCCTCCCCTCAGAGTTGCTAAACTGCTTTTTATGCTTTCCAATCATGCAGCTGTTTAAAAAGTCAGGGTAGCTTTGGTTTAGGAAATCATTTACGTCAATCACAAAAGTGTTATGTTGATACTTGTTCTGATTGACACAAAATATTATTATTACACGTAACATGCCAATTTAATTAGCAATGCTATCTGTATCTAATCTAATCTGATATAATCCAACTTGCAAAGATATGTAACATAGGGGATTCACATTATATGCATTCTCACAAGCAGACACGTGTAAGTTCGCTTGCACATGCCGCAGGTGAACCTACAACATAAAAACGCAAATCTTAAATGAACATACACCCTGCAACTCTTGCTGACCTTCCCTGAGACAGAGATGACATTGGCAAAGTGAACCATTTTCTACAGCATGGGGGTCAGCCGCATACCAACCTATAAGTATCCAAGCACATTTTAAGTATATTTTCAATATAGTATCTGATAATAGGATTTTACTTATCGTTTCTCAAGGGAAACCGATAGAAACCCCTTGGGAAGAGCTCCGAAGAGATCACACGATAACTGGTAGTCTGGATCACAGGTGAAAGTAACGGAACAAGCAGATCCCTTGAATCTACGAAGACGAAGGTATGAAACATAATCAATCGGAGCTTGAGCTTCCGAACGTTTCGCTTATATCTGCAATAGGCTTCTTCAGCGTGATGCGAGGGATTTTATGAAACTGTTATGAATTTAGCGATACTATTTATTTTCAATAAATATAGAGCTTAAAAGCATACATCGAAAGACTATTTTGGCATGCCTGGTGCGTGTTGTTTATTCCCTTTTATTATTGTCCTGTCGATATTTTCATACAACGTATCTAGCCGAGTGAAGGATATAAAATAAATGTACGGCAGCGGGGACGCGGCCTCCGGAAATTAAACGTAACCAACCGTGAAGAAAATAAAACGTTACGCTGAGATAATTTACGATGTATATTTACATGACGGGGCTACGTGGAAAAACGACAGTTTATATTATATTTATTTTATACACAACGAATCAAATGATTCAGTTTTAAAACCACTTAAAAATGATAAAATTTCAGGAAAATAATACATACGTAGGTACATAGTTTTTTTTTATAATTTCACGTTAAAATTAAGCAATGACTAGAAAGAAACTGTGCATGTCCTCTAAATTTAAAAAGACCGGGGAGGAAGTCTTGACAGCCGTCGGTAGATCTTACCGTTTTTATATTTGAGGTGAGAGGACGGAATAAAACTTGGCTGTGCCTGAACAGCTGATTGTTGTTCCATATAAAATGGAACAGGGGCTGATACGCCGCCATGTTTTATTTAATCATATCTTCAAAGAAGAACGGTAAGTTTTATCGACGGTTGTTGAGACTTCCACCCCAGGAAGGCCAAAAAATTTAATGGATCAACGGTGTGAACGCAGATGCAGCCAAGGCAGACATGCGTTGCTGGAGGGAAAAGGTGATGGACAGGCGTAAGTGGAGGATAATCCTGGTTTCAGCCATGGCCAAACGAGGGATGTTGATTTCATGATAATAAAGACGTACTTCAACTTCTAACTGCGCTGTTTACATACATGTGGTGAGTGAGACATTTTATTTCCAAATGTAAAGTGATCAACCTTACGCCAACCACTTAATGTGAGTGTTTCCCTGCTCCCAATGGTATAGACTCTCATTTACTGTGAAGGCTAAGTTTACAGTGCTGGTACTATGGATTTGAGTAACTATGATTTAAGTTAAAATATATCGTATTTTATTTAAAATAATAAAAATAAAATAAAAAATCTTAAGTGCCTGTTTTTGAAGGTCTACGAACCTGAATAACGCAGCAAAAAACAATGACCTATTTTCAACAGGTAATTTCAACGTTTTTTTTTCTATTCAATAAACATGCAATCATGTTCTACAAACCATAAACATTTTTAATAACACGTGTGATGTTTACAGTTAATTAAAGCAATTTTTCAAATCGATAAGAGCTAATTTATTTTTATGTTTAACATCACGAAACAACACCCTCGGGGAAAATAAATTTCCAACCATGAAAGTTAAAACACAAAAACCTTCACTCATTTTATTCTTTTGCCGAGTTTTCCGGGCGCACAGCCTATAGAATGTGTATCCGTTCATTTCTCGCATTACCTTGGAAAATGACGCAGGTTCTTTTAAACTTTTTTAGAATCCCCCAGACGCCGTTGAGCCGTCTTTTCTTTCGCAAATCGTTCAACATTAAGTTTTTCCTTCGCAAAAGGTCACTTCCATTGAATTACAAATGTATGGTAATTTATTAACGTTGTGTTTGACAAAGAGGCGATAAGATAAAGTATGGCTGAACACAGAAAATTATTTTTCATGTACCTTTTGTGGACGGTAAGAAGTGGATAGTATGAAAAAAGTTGATTAATTTCAATGTAAAAAAACGTTTTATAATTTTCGAAAATAAAAAGAAATTATTAGAATATTCAAATAAATCAAATTTACTATTGTCCTAATAGTTAGGTATGAGGCTGACCCCTAAGCTGTACAAACTTGGTTCACTTTTGCCAATGTTAAAGGTTCAGGTTAAAGGGCAAATATTGATAGCTTTATGTGCAGGATAGGTTTGGTTTATATGCAACATGTGTAAGCGCGAAATTACATGTGCTTACCCGTGGTCTATCTAAAATCCATAATCTAAGTTGCAAGGATATATTCATTAGAGTGGAGTGAAATGACTTTTTTCGTTTTATCGAACACAAATAGTGTAGAAAAGGTGCCTTTTAGGATCAAATTTGAAAGTCCATATTGGTAAAACAATGTTTTTTTTTTTTGTTTTGAAAATTATTTTATAAAAATATATTTGTAACTATTCTGCTTCTGAAGATGCCTCATTAGGCGAAAATGTTCGAGCAAAAACAAAAAGAATAAAGTGATTTAAAACCATGTTTTACCATTTCAATTTTTAAATATTTATGAGATGTAATGTTTGAAATAATACTGCGTTGATTATTGCCAGAGTAAAACTATGCTGCTTTTTAGCCCATTTAAAAAAACTAATTTTCTCTAAGCACAAAAGGGAAATAAATAAAAAAAACTGAATTAAAACTTTGTTTTTTTATTGAATTGTATATAAAATACAATGCCTTTCACTGTGTTAACAGAAAAACCCTTAAAAATATATTTTTAAAAAAGTGATTTGAAGGAAGTACTTAAATTAACTGTTAATTTCATTTGATAGGGTTCACAATTAATATAAGTATATAAGCTTACAGATTACAACCTTGTCAAGTACTATTTCTGTACCAGTTCTGAGCATAAACAACGGTAGTCACATTCTACTAAATGTGCAGGAAATGAGTTTTAGTGAAAATGTGCAAAAAAGTGGACTTCCGTTGTTTATGCTCTACGCCCTACGGTACAGATTTTATTATCTGTATCCTCATACAAAGTCAATGCCATCAGTCAACCAACTTAAAGAGTCTATAAAATTTTGTTTTATTTTAAAGTAAATTGCTTTTTTTCAGCCTTGATTAACGGTGACGTTTCCTTACATTATAAAGTTAAAGAGTAGTTTACGAGTCATTCGGAATACCTCTGCAAAGCTCTTTGTTTTCTGAACAACAACATGCATTTGCAGTAATTACACCATCCATTTCTTTCCCATCTTATCTGGCCGACAATTTCCCGGCACAGACGATGATCGCAGCACAGCACACATATCGCACGTTTAATAATAAAGAGAAATAACTCGAAAATTGGGAAAATCGAGATTTTGTAAAAAAAAGCAAGAACAATGCGAGAAGAATGCGTAGAATGCGACAGCCGTTCAATTTGGAGGAATATGACCGAGATAAAACATCGGCCGTCTTTTTCATCCCATACAAGTTGTACTGGGTGTCTGAACTTCAAACGCGTTTTCCCAACATTCATGTTTTTTTAGTTATTTCTCTTTATTATTAAACGTGCGATATGCTAAATGTGTTGGGTTCTACGTATCACAGTTTACAAACCTATTAAGCGAAATGCCTGCACAAAGTGTGCCTCGCAGAGAAGCCATTAGCCTGTGAGCGTTGCTTCCTACTATTTAACTTTACCACAAGTATAAAGCATTACCGTAAGCTCTCCTCGATCACGTTATTAGAAAAATGTATTCCTGTCCGTAGTTCAGTGGTAATTTTTCGAATGGAAGGTTGTGGGTTTGAATCCCGGTGGAGCACAAAAAATATACCATTTATATTTTCAAATTTGCTCTTCGCTGGATGGGAAATTCATAAACCTTTACCAATGACCGGTCACCAAAGGTCCATCCAGCCTTACAGCAACTGGGTATTGCTTGAGAATTGGCGCTTTGTAGCAACGACGATCAAGCTCGTAAAAAAGTCGAAAGCTCAATTGGTAGAATGCTTGCATTCCATGCCGAGAGCAAGGGTTCGATCTCAAGGTTTACTCAGCCTTCACAAGAAATGAGAACCAGTCCCCCCGGGAGCTGGGAAACCCCACTTTAACTGAAAGTGGTTGGTGTGAGGCAGGCCCCCTTACCCATAAAAATCGTCACATGCGACCCCTTCGGGGATAACGCAGGCATGAAATTGCACTATATGTGTAGCCTAGTTAAGTGCCTATCTTTCCATCACAGATCCAAAGGCTCTGTTTGTGTATGTGGATGATAAGTATGTACGTATTGTTATGTTTTTACGCGTTAAGACAATACACACAAACAAAATATCATAAAAGTATTTGAAAAAATATTAATTAAGGAAACAAAAATGAAGAGCTATGCAGGTAAACAATCATGTTTGTAATTTTTTTACATTAGCCTCAAAGCATTACATTGAAATTATATTTTTTAAACACAAACAATCCAGACAGCATTTTTTATAGCACTCGAAGGATTTTTCCCCCCACAATGTACATACTGCAAGATATTCAGTGAACCAACTTTTAAAATAATACCACCTAATTATTTTCTGAAATAAGAAAGTTAGTATGCAAGTGAAGTGTCGGTGTTATGGCCGAGGGGGCAAGTGGCCGATCTTTCTAGCGTATTTGCAATAGAATAACGTAAGTTCGATCCCCGTTTGGGTCACTTGGCTTTAACCTTGAACCTGGTTCAACAGATGTTATTGGGTAATAATTAATTAATAATTGATTAAAACAAACAATAATGAATTAATTATTGATGATATTAATACCTGTTTCTGGCCAGGCAGAATAGGTTGGTGAATTTCATTTCTCGTCACAAATCTATTAAAACCAAAAAAAAAGTGAATATGTTATTACCTATACTCGTGATATATAATAAAGATATGCTACAAAAAAGAAAACCCAAAAATGTTTCTTGTTACTGCATTCCTTGAGCGAAAGCGCTACGCTGTGCGTGAAGACTTTAGACATACATATCATGAAGCCAGTAACGTCTCGTCAAGCACTCCAAGTACAAAACAATACCTTTTAAATCAACCACGGAGTTTCACAAAAATATATGAAAACTAAACCAACGTATCCAGTGAGCGTTATAGTTTCTGTAGATTTTTCGTAGAACGCTATGGTTGTGGGTAAAACGTATTTGGAGTACAGAAGCCGAGCGAAGCTATCCCGGGAGAAACTGTGGCAATAAAAAAACGTAGAAGCAAAGATATGAAAGAACTCTAAGACGGTTTCCCTTGATTTATGTCAAAAGTGTCTTAACTTACGAGTGGAAGGAGCGAACAGTTCAAGGAAAATATATAGAAGGGAATGTTGCTTAAGACGGATATTAAAAGCCAGTCCATTATTTAATTCTGCGTGGGAAATTTTATGCTTGAAATACAGGAAATTATGTACTCGCGATGTGAAATGGAAGATATAATGGGAAATTCAATTTTGTATGAATGTGGAAATACCGAACGGCAGATATAATTAGGTCAGTGAAATAATGTGCATGTTATGCTTTATTTTCATCTCGGATGTTTTTTTATTCAAAGAGAGGCAAAAAAACAAAGATTTCAGAGAATTATAATGAGATTTTGAATAAATCTTAAACCTAAAAGGCAAATTAGATTCAAAGGCCTTATTTTTTCAATAGATGTTTTGAAATAAAATGAGGATTGAAAACAGATTTTTTTATGATAAAAAAAACAGAATTACAAAATAATTTCATTATTTTGAAGTACTGAACGTAGCTTATTTACGAAAAATATAATGACTTGTTAATAGAATCTAAACCATGGAGGTAGGAAGGCTTATATCTTGAAAATCTCAGTTGTGTTTTTTATTATTTATTCCTCGACTTGAAGTTGGTATGAGGCTTATCCCTCAAACTGTAAAAAATGGTTCACATTGCCAATGTAAGCCCTATTTTTAAAAAAAGTCGCCAAAAGTTGCATGGGCTTATGTTTATTTAAGGTTTGGTGTGAGTGGACATATAAAGTTGTAAGCGCGAACTAGCACGTGTCTGTTTGTAAGCATGCATGTTATTTGATTTTTAATGTAAAATTATCGTTGCAACTTAGATTATAGATTAAATCATTAAATTAGAATTGTATCTAGAAATGGTCTGCAGTGGGCTAGAAGAATCTACGATCTAGGTATGATTTTTATTCCAAAAGGTTTTCGTACAACTGTTATTATTTCTTTTTTATGTATCTAAAAAAAATCACATCATTTTTAATTCTTCAATGTCAACAGTCTAACACGTGTTTTGTTAGAGGTGTGAGGTATAATTTTTACAGCAGCAAAAACATCAAAAGTCTCACATACAATAACACAGAACGATGAAACAAACATTTGTTGTGACAAACAACCCAAACTTTGTCCTCTAAATTCCAAACATTGTTATTAATGTATACGCAATGTGCGATACAAGTTTACAAAGTTGTACAGTAAATATTATTGGGTATGACTTCGTGTGTGGGCGTGAATTATTTGTCATACAAAACATGTTCGGAAAATATATTTTTCGCAAATTTAGTTACTGCTTTTTTGTTTGGGTTGTCCGAAAGATAGCTCAGTTGGAAGAATTCTTGCATTTCATGCCGAAAGCTCGAGCTGAGAATCCTTCACTTCAAGTGACATTGTTGGCGTTAGCAGATCGGCCCCCTTATCTGTGAAAAAATAAGTTACAATCGCCGTATGCCCCCCCCTCTTTGAATGTACACTATATGTGTAGCTTAGTTGCGTTTACTTTGTTTCAAGAAATACATTATGAATCTTACTGAAAGTCTAAGAACACACACAATAAAGTATATATCTTCACATTTAATATTATTTTAAACATAATGAGTACATCACACCTTTTCTCAGGAATCAACTCCATTAGCTGAAGATGGAAAAAACGGTGGAGAACAAGGCCTTTTTAACTGTGTTTAAGTCTACACAAAACACAGCACCACTGTAATCGTCATAGTAGCAGGTAGATGGGAGATTCTTATTCATGTAACGCTACTGTAAATAGGCTCAGAGTTCCCCGCAGGTCTAACAATATAAATTATTTGAGTCTTGCTTTTTGAATTGCCGGCCCACTGTTATTGAATACCTTACTGTACAGCTGTGAAGAGTCCACATGTTTTTCAGTCATTTTTTTAAATATTTGTGTTCAGGAGATGTTATGGCTCTACAGTGCCCTCGCAGAGAATTGAAAAAACAGCACATTAAAAATATGCAGGTACCTGCTGACAAAGTCATAAAATCTCTTGAGATCACATTTAAAATGAAAAGGTTTTGGATACAATTACTTTTTTACTTATTATCTGATAAGCAATTGAAAGTTGTGAACCCAGACGGATGCAAGCAAGGGGTGGGTGGTTGCTAAGGGAGATTGTTTCCCCTAGCAACCACGGAGGTGGATGGCGCCCCACTAGAAGTTCTGGACGACAAATTACTCTCGTTAAGTTTATTGAGACTCCGTGACAAGATGAGAAGACTCCAGAGAGGAAAAATGTAGAAAAAGTGAGGGTGAAATTGCATTTTCTTGAAGGAGGTGAAGCTGAGACACTTTTTGTTTAAATGATTTGAAAACTTGCATCCGTGAAATTTGATCTGGTGAATATAAGTTTTTTTGAAAATAAGATACATAAGTAAGTGTAACTTTATATTGAATCTCATGAAGAATGACAACAAATACTTTTATTAAACATATTGTTAAGTTATTTAAAGTGGTTGATTATATAATCTATAATAATCTATAATCTAAGTTGCAAGGATATATTCATTTAAAGCTCTCAGATGTAAGCCCACAAACCAACAAGTGTAGTTCGCGCTTACAAATGCTGAATGTGTACTTACAAATAAAATCCAAACCTCAAATGAACATAAGCCCCACAACTTTTGCCGACCTTCCCTGAAACAGGGGTAACATTGGCAAAGTGAACCATTTTTTACAGTATGGGTGGTCAGCCTCATACCAACCTATAAGTCAAGGAATATGAATAAAAAATTACATTTAAATATATAAAAGAACAAAACCTTACAAAGAAATCTATACAAAAAAGTCAGAAATTTCCTATGCAAAAAATGTAGCAAATTAATACACCAACATTAGAAATCACCATTGCAGATTAGCCGCCACTTCTTCCTGTCCTTGCACACTTCTTTCATTTCATCCAGAGTCATAACCTTTTTCATGCAAGTCCTCCTTTTATTATGATTCTGGATATCCCATTCATTCGCTATTTCAGAAATTTGATCCATCCATACTTTTCTCGGTCTTCCTCTACCACGACATCCATCTATTTTAGCAACATATACTTTCTTCGTCAATCTTTCATCACTCATTCTCTCCATATGCCCGAACCATCTTAACATACTTCTTTTAATCTTCACTTTCACACTTTCCCTTACACCACATTCTTCTCTTACAAAATCATTCCTCACTCTGTCACTTCGTTTTTTCCCAATCATACTTCTTAGATAGTCCATTTCTACTGTATGGACTTTACTAATTTCCCTTTCACTCACCGTCCAGGCTTCACTTCCATACATCAAGGTTGGCACTAGTATACCACCGTGCACCGCCAATCTAACATTTTTTGAGAGATTCTGGTTCCTGGCGATGCTAGCGGTAGCACCCAGTACGCACCTGCCTTTCATTATTCTTCTTTCAAATTCACCGGTCATTCTTCCATCGTTTTCAAACTTACTTCCCAGGTATACAAACTCATTTACGACATCAACATTCATTCCATTAATTTTAAATTCATAATTCATACTTTCATCATCTCTTTCAAAAATCAATACTTTCGTCTTACTTGCATTCAACTTCAAATGGTTACCTTTCAAAGCTTCATTCAATCTAGAGAGCATTGTTTGCAATTCTACTGCTGAATCAGATACAAGAACTGCATCATCTGCATACAGTAGAACACTCACTTTGCTCTCTCGTATCATCAATCCACAATCATTAAGTCGAGCATCTCTGACACACTTGTCCATGACTATGTTAAATAGCCATGGACTCATCACACATCCTTGCCTCACACCCTTATAAACTTCAAACCACTCACTATACTCACCATCAATACGGACACATGCCTTACTATTTTCATAGTTTGCATGCACCGCACCTAGGAGAGCCCCATTCACTCCGTATGCTTTCAAAACATCCCATAACATACCTCTGTCTACTGAGTCAAAAGCCTTTTCCAGATCTACAAAGGCCGTGAACAGCTTCCGCCTCACCGACAATTGTTTTTCAACAAGTTGTCGTAGAGTAAAAATCTGATCAACACAGCCTCTACCGGCCATAAAGCCGGACTGTACATCGGAAATCCTTTCACTAGTAGTCAGAATCACATTTTTTATAATCACCTTACAGAAGACTTTTCCTGGTATACTGAGTAGACTGATTGGTCTGAAGTTCTGACAGTCTTTTTTGTCCCCTTTACCTTTGTAAATGGGAACAATGACTGCCTTCCTCCAATCCATCGGTACTACTCCTGCATTCACACAGAGCTTACATAATTCGTACATCCAATCTATCACACATTCACCTCCTGCTTTCAACATTTCACCATTTCACCATTTATACCATCAAACCCAGCAGACTTCCCATTCTTCAGACGTGAAATAGACACTTTCATTTCTTCTTTCATAATATTCAATTCATTCGCTTCATCTTCTTCTTCTTCTTCTGTTTCAATCCTGGGATTGGTTTGCAGCAATATCTTGTACTCTTGATCTCCATTCCTCCCTGTCTTTACCTCCGGAGAATTTTACTAGAGATTTAGTCATAATTGCTGGTTCTTGGGATGCCACTTGAGCCTTTAATGTGGTAGTTTCCCGTTTCTTTCCACATCCTATGCCGTTGACCACGAAGGTTCTTCCGCCTTTGGAGATTATTTACTTCTCCAGGACAAGAGGGTGCCCTAGCCAACATTTGTCTAGTGAGACAAAAGTTGGTTGTCAGCTTATTCCGGCCAACGCTCGGTCCCCTTTCTGTTTAGCCGCCATTACGCGTTTCCATCTTCACCACAGGGAGGTACAAAATAGGGATTTTTGTTTCATTGTGGCTGGGACCATAAGGCATTACTCAGTCACTCCACAGCTTGAAGGCGCTTCATCTATCTGTTCATAAATTCTTCTTTCACCCTGACCAAAAATTTCTTGAAAATAGTTCTTCCATCTCTTGCATACTTCTACATTCTCCCATACCATCTCACCGGCAGCACTTTTGACTCCCGGAGTGGTCAATGCAGAAGATTTATTTCTATCCGCATTGATCCACCTCCAAAATTCCTTCTTACTGTCGGTGAAACTTTTGTTAATCCTTTCATCAATCTTTCTTTGTTCATTCATCTTGCTTTCATAAATTATATTCTTTGCCATTCTCTTAGCTATCTTATATTCCTCTTCTAGCTTTCTATCATTTCTATCATTCAACCAATTTTTGTAACACTTTTTCCTAACTTTTACAGCTTCCTTCACTCTATCATTCCACCAGGCATCTCCTTTCAATCTTCCACCTTTCGTTACCCCACATGCTTTTTTAGCGCATTCAGTCATTCCTTCTTTCAGATCTTTCCACATACTTTCAATATCTTTTCCACACACACTCTTCTCAAGTTCACTCACACTCAAAATTTTGTGGAGCTCTGATACGTACTTCTCTTAATTAATGATTAATGCATTAAAATAATATTCTGGAACATAGTCAAAATAAGGAGAGAAAAGTTTCTTACAAATACGAAATTTACTCTATAACTGTGGTGTTGATTTCATTTTAAAACCCTTGAAATTAATTGATACATTTTTTTAACACTTAACAAAAAAACGGAAAAGGCCTCGTATTGTTAACGTTAACATAGCAAATTTATACTGAGTGAAAAGGACGCGCTTATGTAAATCGTATGAGTAGTTTTTTTTATCAGTTTTAAGTCTCGTTAGCATTTATATTTATCTTTATCCAAACATTTTTGTATTGTGAATATAATTTTTTTATATAGGTTACGAAATTCGAAAAATTCGTATATTGTATTTATTATGAGCCGAAGTTACAAAAATGAGATATTCTCGGATGAAAATATGTGGAATTTGTAATAATGCATCTGTTAAATATTTCCAATATTACACACATTAAAATTTCAGAAAATTGTACAATATTACATAAATATTGTTCAAAAAAAAAAAACGCAACTAAGCTACACATATAGTGTAACTTCTTGCCGCGTTATCCCCGAAGGTGGCGAGTTGAACCTATTTATTTTTACAGGTAAGGGGGCCGGCCTTACGCCAACCACTTCAGTTGAAGTGGGGGTTTCCCAGCTCCCTAGGGGCTGGTGCTCATTTCTTGTGAAGGCTGAGTAAACCTTGCCGGTATTTTTATTATGGAGTTTGAAATAAACACCGAAATAGGAAATCATTTCTGACACCCTCCTCGGTGGGATTCGAACCCGAGCTCACGGGGTAGAATGCAAGCACTCTACCAACTGAGCTATCGACCGGACTTTGACTTATCGTTCAAACTTGATGCTTTTAAGTAAAAGCTTTTAACTTACCACTTTAAATAATGTGTATATTTAAAAGCAAAACAAAAGGATTTGCATTCCTAATTTCATTCAGCATGCAGAAATATGTTGCAAGTTGTGTGTTGGAAACATAAAACAAAGCACCTTAACGTTTCCTATTGTTTCAAGTGTCCGTTAAAGGTACACAGACATGTTTTATTCAGCGGATTCAGAGTGCAAAATGAGCATATTGCCGAGATGGCATTACAGGCGCAACTATTGCCGACTTATCCCAACTCCTGTCCGTGCCTGCTGCGAGGAATCTGGTAGTCAAATATCCTCGGATATCGTGGCAATCCAGAGCCAGCGGAAATGCAAGGCAGGATCGCATTCCGTTATGGAAATGAAAAGCACCTACAGCTTTTGCTACTAACATAAATTGCAGTACAGGTCTTCTATTTCAGCAGTTTGTCACCTATTTTTGGCTAGGGACTACTTTGATACTTTTATTACCAGAAAATAAGCTTAAACCGTTACTTAAAAAACTTTTTGAATGAAAAATTTATTTTGAAGAGTACTTTAATGTTATTTTTTGGCTTGAGCTTGAATTGAATTATTTTATCTTTAATCTGTAGTCTAAGTTGCAAAAATGTATAATAATGAAGATTTCGATAATAATAAAAATAATATTAGAATTATTTGATTAAAATAAAAAACTTATTTGTTACAATTCACATGAGCTTTTATTATTTTTAAACACTACCGGTTTCGTTTATAAGTTTTAATAGAAATAAGTTTTTTATTTTAATCTATTAAAATGAACTTTCACGAAGTAACTGCCAAAAACCTAGATAATATTAGAATTATTTATTTGGTGAGCGCTGTTTTTGTGTGAATCTCACTGAAAGAATCCTCTGCGAGCTTGATCGTTGCTGAAGAAAGCCAATTCTCAAGCAAGAGCCATACGGTAAGGCTGGATGGACCTTTGGTAAAGGTACATGAATTTTTCAACTCAACGAAGGTCACAATAGATTTTTTTTTTGTGGTCCGCCGGGATTCGAGCCCACAACCCTCCATTAACGAGCCTGAAGCGCTACCACTAGACTACGAAATGATGTGTATTTATGACCGCTCAGTAGTCTAGTGGTAAACACTTCTGACGTTGTGGATTCGAATCCCGGAGGAGCACAAAAAAAATTACCAAGTTTGGAGAGTGCCGTCGAGGTGTGATTCACACAAAAACAGCGCTCTCTCATAAGTTCTAATAATGTACATTCTCACGGACCTTGACTTATAGGTTGGTTTGCGGCTGACCACCCATGCTGTAAAAAGGTTTCACTTTGCCAATGTCACCCCGGTTACAGGGAAGGACGGCAAGAGTTGCAGGGTGTATGTCCATTTGAGATTTGGTTTGTATGTTGTAGGTTCACATGAGGCATGTGCAAGCGCGAACTTGTACGTGTCTGGTTGTGGGAATGCATATAATGTGAATCTCCAATGTAACATATCTTTGCAACTTAGATTAGGTTAGATTAGATTAGACGTACCACTTCCGGGTGTCTCATAGACCCCCGGCTGAGAATCACTACCCTATACTTACAGGGTAGATATATACTATCTAGCGCGTGCTTTCAGTATTGTTACGCTCAAAAGCTTTATGAAATATTGTTTTCAGCGCTTTCCTTGGAAATGTATTGTAGAGTTTTCCGAGAAAGTTAACGATTTTATTAACAGTATCGATAATATACCTTGCTCAGGCTTAAAGTCATGCTTGATTTTATAACTTACTGTGTATACAACTTAAGATCAAAAATGGTAAATATAAATACAAAATTTAACTTAATATCTACTTCAGTGCTTAGAAATGGTGAATTGGAATACTTCTGATTTGTTCACAGTACAGTGCTTCGAAAATTGGGGTCCGTAAAATTTCTAGCAGGGGGCTATATTTTTTTTAAATTGGCGATGAAACTTTTTTTAATGCCTCGATTGGGATGAATTATTTCTTGAGCGCTGTTGATTATGTGAAATCTTCACAGACTCAAAAACTCTCTGCGAGTTTATTCGTCGCTACAGGAAATGCTAATTCTAAAACAAGACCCAGTTGCTATAAGATTAGATGGACCTTTGGTGGCCGGTCGTTGTTAATGGTGTATGAATGTTCCAATCCAACGACTAGCATATTACAAAATAAATTGAAAAAGAATGCGCTTCTGTGAGAATCAAACCCACAACAATCCGATTAAGAGTTAGAGCAACAAAAATATACCATTAACTTTCGCGGGCCGCATTGGCGACACTGACAGGCCTGGCGTGGAAGTCTGGGTAGACCTATTCTTACATATTTGAAGATAGGACGGAATAAAACATGGCGGTACCTGAACAGCTGATTGTTTTTCCGATCAGCCTTGATACAGTATGCTCAAACCCTCCTCATACCCATCCTGTATGTATGTGACCGAAGGACACATGGACGCTCATGTAAAGCTACCTTTATATTTTCTCAAGTGGCGGAAGGCCTTTCCGTGAAGTAAAAGCAACGGCACCACGAAAAACATGAACCTCTAAGTCAGAGACGTGCCCATTACTTTAAAAATCAGTAGTTCGATGTAACTGAAGCTTGAAGCATACCTCAGGTGATACGCCGCCATGTTTTTTTCCGTCCTATCTTTTAATAGATACGGTGAGATCTATCAACGGTCGTCGAGACTTCCACCCCAGATTTATCGGGTGAATCGTAGCTTGGAGACCTCTGGGCTAGACAAATATGTCATTGAATTAAATACTTAAGTAGGACACGAGATTAAATATTTACTGAAGTATAAATAATACGGTTTATTGGAGCAAAACAACCTTTTGTCTCGGACTTTCTATTATTATTTAAAACCTTGTTGTTAAGAGCAATTATATTGAAGGTATTGTGATGAATTCAATTTAAATACAGATTAATTTAATAGGATTCCGAAACAAACGCATTTACTTCTCTATAAATGCTTAATGAAATACCTTTGTTTCTTTGATACTTATTATTGCCAATCGTCAAAGCTCAAAATTCTATTCAATTTTGTAAAGTAAGATCGTAACATTTTCAGAAAAATATTGTTTATGTTTAAACAAAAACAATGGTAATCTCTTTATAAATACATTTACGTAATATTGGTCCTCTATAATATTGAATCGAATGTTTTTTTTTAATAAAGTTTTATGTAAACGTTGCTAGAATGAGGTATACACATATGATGTCATAAACAACAATGTGACCTCACGCGGCCGGGCTACTACGAATTACTTTGTTATCAGTTGCTAAGGACCGTTGTCCTTATTCCATTTGCTCTCCGAAAATAGTTATAAATTCAAATACGTCTATTGCAAAGCTTATTTTTATTAACGTTTCAGTGATTCTTTTTTAGGTATACACTCAGCATGTGTCAGCGTAAAAAGAAGCGTAGGCATCTATAATCTAAGTTGCAAAGATAAATTAGGTTTAAAATTCATATTACATGCATTCCAATAAGCAGACACGTACAAGTTCGCTCTTACACATGCAGCATGTGTAAGCGCGAAATCAATCGTTTCCGCCTGTTCAGTATATAAATGTCTATATATATTTACCACTTAGATTAGAAATTATAGACTGACCTCAAATATATTTCATCAAAGGACTAGGAGTTTCACTCTCCTTACTAAGTATTTTCCTTCGTATATTTCTCTTCTTATGTATCTATAATCTATATAATAATCTAAGTTGCAAGGATATATTCATTTAAAGCTCTCAGATGTATGCCCACAAACCAACAAGTGTAGTTCGCGCTTACAAATGCTGAATGTGTACTTACAAATAAAATCCAAACCTCAAATGAACATAAGCCCCACAACTTTTGCCGACCTTCCCTGAAACAGGGGTGACATTGGCAAAGTGAACCATTTTTTACAGTATGGGTGGTCAGCCTCATACCAACCTATAAGTCAAGGTATAATCTCTAATGGAATGGTATGTATCTCTAATGGAATTCTGATTCACTGTCCGAATTCTCGGATATAATACATTATACGTTGTACGAGATAGGAGGAATGAACTCTGTGCCCCTAGTATAAATAATTTCGTATAACTCACCTCGATTGCGTAAATCGAAAAAAGTATGAAAACCAAATCGCCTTCCAGGAGTGCCGTCGCTTATTCAATATATTTTTGAATTACGCAATCGAAGTGAGTTTTACGCGGTGTTTTATACTCGAGGCAGTGGTGAGAAATTTTCGAGCTCTCTAGTGAGGCACTGCAAATATACAGATCGCATACTAACCGATGGAGATTGGGTTTCGCAAAATTTACACCTTTAAATGTTGTTGAAATTCATGCGAGAGAAAAAATTGTGATTTTTTCAAGGAACCCTTGAAAGTTGATTTTGAAAACATGGTTATTAGTTTTATCTATTAGAATGTATTCATTTTTACTTTTAAGACTGGGAAAAAAATACTTAAAAGTAACAGTTGAGTTGTTATTAATTAAAGTAATAAAAATATTGGGATGATTTATTTGGTGAGCGCTGTTTTTGTGTATCACACCTCAAGAGCCCTCTTATATATATATATATATATATATTTATTAAACGCTTTTAATTTCATAGTTTATTTAAGTTGAATAGCCTAAACGCTATCGGACTTTATTCGTTTATCTTTAAAGGTAAACTGTCGTAAAAACTGTGAACAAAAAAACAACGATTGTTCTCTTGATACTAGTGTGAAAGCATCAAAAGCGCTCGTGTAAATAAGTCAACTCGCGAAGAAAAACTTTGGGTTTTATTTTTAAATTATTAAGTAAGATTATTATGCCCCATCAAATTTCTTTGTTATTTGATTTACAAACCAGTGTAAAAAAATAAACAATCTCTCAAACCACCCATGCTGTAGAAAATGGTTCAAAGTCACCCCTATTTCAGGGAAGGTCGGCAAGAGTTGGAGGGTGTATGCTCATTTGAGATTTGGGTTTTTATATTGTTGGTTCATATAAGGTATATACAAGCGTGAACTTATACATATCTACTTGTGAGAATGCATATAATATGAATCCCAAATGTAACATATCTTTGCAACTTAGATTAGATTAAACCAAATATATTCACTGTAATAAACTTATTGTTTATTACGAACGTTGCAAAAAAAGAGTTAACAAATAATAATATCTACTTGTACTATGTAGATGCCACAAGTAGAACTCTTCATTAAATTATTACGAGCATTATAAGGGAGGTAATTTACAGCCCCTAGAGTCGCTTTAATAGGGTAGTTTTACAGGCAGACTCCAGTTTCAATAAGAAATATGAAACTTTACCTTATGGCTGGTATGCGAGAGGATGAACCAAGCTACCCTGTATATAAAATGTATACAATATACTTGCCTTTTAATGGTCAATAAAATGTTGGTGTGGTATTTGACAGGGTATGAGGCTGACCATCAATAGTGAAAAAAATGATTTTCAGGAATAAGAGAAGTATCGTCGTATATGTATATATTTTAATAGATTTGTGAAGAGGAATGCAATTCAAGAAGTTATTTTTCCGCGTCAGAAAGAGTTATTATTAAAAAAGTTTAAGAGTTTGTGTATTAACATTGTGAAGATTAATTTTTACAATATGAATAGGTATCAGTGGTGAAGGGTGCCATACAAGCCGATTCCCATCGGTTTCCCGTTTAAAATGAGGCAAAAATGATAATAATGTAAACTGCATGGTTTCAATGGGGAAAAAATACGTATTGTTTCGTTGATTTTAAATGTATTTGTTTACTTTGTGCCTATACTTTTTAACTACTTTGTTACATCATTTTAAAAGGAAAGCCGATGGGAACCGGCTTGTATGGCACCCTTCGCCACTGATAGGTATCAATATAATCAATTTATTTTTCTTCTTATTTTTTTTATTATTATTTATAAAATGACATCTGTTGAACCAGGGTCAAAGTTATCGTTGATAGGACATGACGGGATAACTTGAATGCCAACGCCTTGTCCGCTCGACCATACAGGTGATATTTAATGTGTATTAGCTTATTTCATTTTAATTTTACTTGTAAAAAGTAAAAAATATATAAACTAGTGCATTTGGAAAAAACGATTTAAGTAATATGGTAAAAAAAAATTGGGATTCGATTCAAAATAATGATCTGATATCGGCAAAGGGCAGAATAAAATTGAGTGCATTCAACACTATACATAAATAAATAAATATGAAACATATGAAAGAGAAAATCACATAATATAATTGTTTGTAAAACATTAAAAAAAAAAGTTCGAGGATATTTATTTTGAAAATGGATGTTCCACTTAAATTGTAAAAATAAACAAAATTATGTTTTTCAAAATTGAAACACGGATACCGGTTTTTTTTTCATTCCGAAAACAAATTGGATTTATCAATGTAGCGTAATACTTTCGTCGTACAGATGGATTATCCTCTGCCGCTAAAATTATAATTTATTTCCAGTGTGGGGGATGTGGGGGCTCACCCCTCAAATTCTCCTAGTATGAAATTTTAGTCTTAACTCTAACAAACCGTGTTTCAAAAAGTGTGCGGAATCTAAAGCAACGAATCAAGTGAGCGCTGTAGTTTCAAGACATATTTGGTAAACGTTATTGTTGAGTGAAAACGTTTAGTTTTGTATTTGGCGTAACAAACCATTTCCCACTCCTTTGGTATAAATCATCAGAATTTTAATTATTATCACATAAATAATAATATAAAAGTACTTTAAACAGCATAGTATATTTAGAAAGGGTTTCTGTTTAGTTGATAGTGCAGTTGAGAGACTGGCTGTGTGCAATGCCATGGGATTAGGGTTCGATCACCAATGGTGTAAGATTTTTTTTTTTATGTTTATTTCAAACCCAAAATAAAAATACTGGTAAGGTTTCCTCAGCCTTCGCAAGAAATGACCAGACTCCTTATGACAATAAATAGACCGTTCAGAGGTTGTCAGAAGTTAACTATAAATGACGCTCAGATGCAATTTTTTCGCACTTTTAGCCGTTGTTGATTCGACAAAATCTTGTATGAGTAAATTTACTTATATAAGAAAACTTATAAATATATTTTTTTTATTAACGGAAATATTGTAACATGAAATTTTTAATTAAAAATAAGTATAACATAACATACTACATAGCATAGTCAAATTAAAGTACCTATCTATATATTTTCCTCAACAAAACTCTATGGAATTCAGATAGACTTACAACTCAGAAATCTAAATGAGATGAAGAGTTTACGAGACGACACATTCTGTTCATTGGAGAATAGTAACCTAAATTTAAATGGATAAATATTGAGGAAGATCATTCATTGAGAATTCATGATAATGGAACCAGATTACGTGAAAGTGTGAGTGAAATCATCGGTTTTCCGATCAATATCAATCAAAGAGGACCACTGTCCACTGAAAGACAATCACTGTATCCATCATATTTCATTATTTTCATGCTTTATTATAAGGTAAACATTGCCGTTTTCACCAGAAAAAAAAAATCATATTAAAACGTTACATATCTACACACTCACATTTATAGATACAAAATACAAATATACGTAGTTTGTGTTTGTAGCACAGCATTGAGAGGGCAGGCCTTAATGAAACATAAAGTACCCGAGGGCCGGCACATAAAAACACACATAAAGTACACTACAGTACTCGTGACGTATGCTTGGACCAAAGAAACGTTTCAGGTACAAAGGTGAGATGTGAGTAGGCCAAAAACAGATCCGATAAAGAAAAATACACAGTTTTTCTTCGATAAATGTGAATAACCTAAAATTTTTAGTCGACCGACATTGGTTTGCGCCTTTGTAGTGACTACACACGAAAAGATGCTATATAAATGGGTTATTATTATTATGATTGATAGAGTGCTTACATTCCATGCCGAGAGCTTGGACTCGAATCCCACCGAGGGTGTCAGAAATGATTTCCCGTTTCGGCGCTTATGTCACAAGAAATGAGTACCAGCCTCCTCAAGAGCTGGAAAACCCCCACTTCAAAAGAACTGGTTGGCATAAGGCCGGTCCCTTACATGTAAAAATAAGTGGGTTCCACTCGCCACATGCTACCCCTTTGGGGAAAACGCAGCTTCAAGAAATTACACTATGTATCTAGCTTAGTGGTAGCGGCGCTCATGTTGAATTTGAGCCTTTTATCTTTTTCACAATTGGCTTCTAACATTTTCAGTTATCAAATCTCAGATATTCCATCATGTAAGCAACTCTCCAGTGCATATAAAAATGTAGAATGTACGTATATTACTTATGTTTGTACACAAGAAGGAAATGAATGAAAAAAGTGAAAGCCTCGAATGAATTGAGAGTAGTATGTGAGAATAGGAAGAAGTGGAGGATTCTCTGAAAAGGCTCTAGCCACCTCTAGCGGAAAGCTTTCAACTGAAGCTAGGCTTAACTTAACCCAAATGAACCTTTGACTTAGTTTTATCTAAGGACAATTAGTGGCCATTCGCTTGTAAGGATTTAAGAACTTTTGTGATCAGGACTGAAATAGGTGCGGGAAGATTCACGCTATAGCAATTGTAGAATGAAGTCACAAATTTAAAGCTCTTTTAGCCCCGTACCATGGTCAGTTTTTTTACCTTTTTCTCAATCCAAAAATTGGATTGCAAAATTTTTCACCTATCCTTTGTGCCAATTCTCCACACCTAATATCGTAATCTTTTTAACTCCTAATAGGGAGAACGTGGTTAGTTATGGATACTTAAATTAAGTATTTTTCTTCCGTCAATTTGTAAAAAAGAATCCTAGTCTCCAAATAATTTTGGCTCTTGATTTTTGAATGACTTGTTTATCAATGATAGCCTAATAAAATGTGACATTGCAGGAACAAAACAATTTTTCAGTGACCGTAACAATGATCGAACCAACGCTGTTTTACTGCAAGTTTTTACAGTTTATTGCATGCTAAGACTACGGCCAACCGTTTAACCATAGCGCCGATTAGTAAATCAATATTAATTGACTTGTAATCTTGCTTTACGATAAGACATTACACTACCCAAGTCCATAACATCATCAAAGTATAGTTATATTGTTTGAACAGACAATTTGCCAGTAGCTGAATCACAAATTTCTCACCAACACAAGTACATCAACAGGCAGACCGCCGGAACAATTGCTGAATTAAATATGAGCTCTGAATATGTCCATAGCTAATGAGAACAACCGCTCATACTTCCTGGAATTTATGCAGTCTCTATACCACAAGTATACAACATTCCACTTAAACTCAATCACAGCGTTTCCCTAAAAAACTACACAAACGTAAACAGCACTTCTACTAAGCGTTTTGCTTTTCCAACATTACTATCAAAACGCTATGGTTGAGTTTAAGCGTTGAAAGGGTACCGAAGCGACTTGAACGCTGTTTAAAAGGTCCAACTTCGCAAGGGGTTCCCTTTGACCCGAATCTAATGTGGAACGGGGCTATATTAATTCTATTTCAGACCCCCATCAAACGGTTAGCAAATTAGCATTCAACCCCGTACTGAGAAACTTTAAAAATACTTGAATGTTTTCAATGTAATTTAATGTATTTTTAAGTTCTGAATCTGATCAAAATTTAGTGGCCTCAATAGATTCAATGAAAAGTGTTCAATTTAGTTGTGGCTCACTTTTCCTAACGTAGGTTTTTGAGGGTGCAACACATTAAAAATGTAATCAAAGAGGCTAGAAGTTTTTTAATAAACATGTTTTAATGTGTATTTTTCTATAGAATTCATAATTTTATGGGTCTGTGAGAAATATGAATTTTTTTTTTGCAGTTTCAGTTAACATGGATAGACAATTTAAAATCACGTTGAGATAAAATGCATTTTTACTTTTGCAACAATTTGCAAAAACCGTTTTTTTTAATAAATTTCTTAAATAAAATGCAGTTTCAAATAGCATAAAAACGAAGACATGCTAAACTGGAGTAGGCTCAAAGATTTGTTTGGACCATTGCATTTTGAAATTTGGTTAGATACTAAAGCAGTTCCATTTGTTGATTACAGTTTTGACCCCAAACAGCCAATATTGCTCACTTATCGCTGGACCTGTATATGATTGCCTTTCAGTGGTCCATTTCCTGTTTGATTGATATTGATCAGAAAACCGATGGTTTCACTCACACATTGATGTGATTTGGTTCCGTTATTAAATTAAAGTTTTATCATATTCCGCATCGATATTCCGTAAATATTTTATGGAAAAATGTGAATTCAATCTCAACTGATGTAAGTACTTACAGTTAACTTCTTACCGCATTGTTTTCGAATATTTTATTTATTGTTACAGGTCAGATGGTTGGCCTACGCCAACCACTTCACTTGAAGTGGAGGTCCCCTACTCGCGAGGGGGCAGGTTCTCATTTCTTGTGAAGGCTGGATTATAATAAAAATAATAATAGTAAGATGATTTTTTTGATGAGCGCTGTTTTTGCGTGACTCACCCCGCAAGAGCCCTCTACGACCTTGGTTGTCGCTATAGACAGCGCCAATTTTCAAACAAGAACCAGTTGCTGACTGGATGGGCTTTTGGTGACAAAAGTATATGAATTTTTCAACCCAGCAAAGAGCATATTTGAAGATATAAATGGTATTTTTTTGTGCTCCGCCGGGATTCGAAACCACGACCTTCCAATTACGAGTCCAAAGCGCTTATCAATATTCTACGGACCGTACAAATATGCTGTATGTAAAACAAATAAGCATCGCCAGTATTTTTATTTTGGGTACGAGAAAACATGTCTGAAAACTTAAGTGAAAAAAAAACAGTAGCCCTCTGGGACAGAACGCAAGCATTCTAACAACTTATGTAACTTACGACCGGACACTAATGAAAGATAAGTACAGAAAACATACTATACCTAAGGTATGAAAATTCTCTTCTCATTTCAATGGCCACATAAGCATAATATCTTTCATAATAAACACAAGCGTCGTCTTAGCAACATAATGGGAAACAAAATGAGCGCAAAAAAGGGAGCATTGCGAATCCCTTTCAGCCAAATCAGAAGTAATATCCCCCTAATAGGCTAAGCTGATGAAGGAGTAAGTGGGAGCGTTTATCTCAAACCACCTCTGGCGATTTGTTAACATGTCCTGAGAGGGGAAAAAACAAAAAAGGCAGGAAAAAGGTTAACTGGGGTCCACAATTATTGCCCAATGGGCGGGCCGGTCCTTTTAAAACAAAACATCGTGGGGGAAATTCGAAAAAGAATCCTGATACAGCGTTTTTTTTGCAGATTTTTGCTTGCGTTTGAACAATAAATTAAATGGTCAATCTATTGATTTGCGTGAACAAAGAACTTTTCAATTATAGCTTACATAGAAAATACTGAAATAGGTTCTATTTTTTTCTCTCAATTGATAGGTAGGGCGGTATTGTAAATGCAATTATATAACAAAATAGTCACTGTTACCAAAACAATCACAGTTTCAGAAAAAGATCATAAATGTTGCAGGGCTTATTAAGCTTATGTTGTTTTTAAATCTGACTTAGTAAAACATGCAAAATACGTAAGCGCAAACTTACACGTGTTTTCTGGTGAGAAATCTTAAATGTTCTTTGTATATATTATTATAAACTACAGGGACGTTCACAGTATTTTAAACGTAGTCAAGCAACATTATAAAATTTTACCGGTTCCGAAAGATCATATATTAATTTGTCATAAAAAAATGTTAGAACACAATAATTGTATCTATATTGCAATTTCAATGTTTCTTTCTGTGTGAATTAATTTCAGATCATTTTAAATCCAGAATCTTTCATTTCTAATTTATAAAGAACGAAATTATGAGAACATGATTCGCTTTTAATTTCATCCATTTATCTAATTTTTGTACATAAATTTAATTATTTGGCATAGATTTTATACGACGATAAGATATTATGGATCATTTATTGCATACCAAAACAATCATTCAACAAGTTGTCAAAAAATGTATTTCGATAAGCATTAAAACGCCCTTGGGGTGGCTGGTGCCATTAAACGGCGCTATCTGAAATTGGTCAATTATTATTATGAATATTGACAAACCAATAGTTAGATTCTCAGATAATCACTCAACAAGCTCATCGCTTATCAAATTAGTCGTAGAGCAAAACAGTCGTAAAACAAAACAACAACCATCGTGCAATGGTGACGATAATAATTGGCCGAAACTTTGTAATGTCACGGATTTGGGAATTAATGCCCGGCCCCCATAAACTGGCAGACTTAGAGATAACTTTTCGTAACGACCAATAAAAGCACCGCGTTTACCTTTATTTATGCCTCGGGCTAGTACAACCTGACCAATACCGCCACCTCCTGTGCGCTACGAAACAAGGCTTACAAATATTCTTGGCGGATTCTTGCGTAGGCCTGCGGTGGATACTTGGGATGTATGTAATGTGAAAACTTCGCCTACAGCACTACTCACGGGCGGCAGCAACTTTCTTCACATGGGTAGGCAACATTTTTCTGGATTTTCTGGTTTGTAGGAAGTGAGATTACAATTAACATCTATCATCTAAGTTGCAAAGATATATGACATCTAAGATTCATATTAAATGCATTCCCACAAGCAGACACGTATACGTTCGCGCTTAAACACGCCGCATGTAGAACTACAATATAATAATTCGCCCTGCAACTCTTGCTGACCTTCCCTGAAATAGGGGTGACATTGGCAAAGTGAAAAAAAATTACAATATGAGTGGTCAGCCTCATACCAACTTATAAGTCAAGGGACCTTATAGACATATTATATTATGTAAATGACGTTAAATTTTTTTTTGGGTTCATTGACTTATAGGGTGGTATGAGACGGACCAGGAATTAGAAAATTATTGACTTTCATTAGTTTCAGGAACGTTTGGCAAGAATCGCAGAGCTTACGTTCATTTGAGTAAAGCTTACTTGCGATGTGTAAGCGTGAAATTACACGTGTCTGACAAGTATTTTTTGTGTTTTTTTCAAGTTAGACCATTTTCCATTAGCAGCTTTCTTATCTGCCAACGTTTTGCTGCGAATAGATCATGGTTAAACAAAAAAAAATACAAAACTAATTTGTCATATTATAACACCGACCATGAAAGTGCAAGTGACAGTTTAAAAAATATTTACACGTGTCTGTTTGTAAGTATGCATTATAAATCTGAAATGTTGATTTGTGAATTAGATTAAAGATAACTATGTATTTTACTTTTTTGTACGTTCGACAACAACTGTTTGCCTTTAAGGTATGTTAGCTCCTGAAAAACCTCAAGAAAACAACTTTACCTTCAAGTTCAACCTTAGTGTTTCGAATAAAATGTTTAAAAATGAAAAAAAGCTCCTCTAATAACGTTTTATCTTCCATACATTTTTTGGAAAGTTTATAATGAAGTTTAACGAAATATTTTATACTTGCGTACCGGCTTTATTACTTTGTAGGGTCTTAGAAATGTTAACGAAGCTTTGAAGTTTTTTACGTTTATTGTTTAAGATGTTTATGTGCAGTACCTACTGTAAGAAAAGAGAAGTATAAAGAGTCAGCTAAAGAAAATCTAAGTCGCAAGGATAAATTAAGATGTAAAGTGTATTATGATTATTGAAATTCACATTTAATGCACGCTCACAAGCATCAAATGCTTGTTTACATTGTGAGGGTTTTTCTTACTTTATTTTATAAGGATCTTTAATGAGGTGCTTGGCCGTGCTCTGAAGAATTATGACTGCTTGAGTGCAGAGCGCCAGGAATCATATCACTTATACAAAAGAGGATAATGAACCAAAAACTTTGTAAACACTTTTATTTATCCACAATCACAATATTTATATAATTATTTATTTTATCCACAATCACAATGTATATATAATAAACCACAGCAATATTAATTAGGACCAAATTCACATGCTTGTGGCTCTCCCACCAGGGAAGCTTCTTCTCTCTTTCTGCATTCTTTTGTTTTCCTTTTTCCATTCAAATTCAAATCTAATGTTCCATTCAACCAAACAAACAAATTCATCTCGTTACAACATGTTACACATACTGAAAGAATATAAACAAAATAAGCACTCAAACCTCAAATGAAAATTAACCCTGCAACTATTGCTGACCTTCCCTGAAACAAGGATTATATATTTTTTTGGTATGAGTGGTTAGCATCATACCAACCAATATGACAAGAAACAAAATGAATGTAAAATAAGGGAAATTATGAAAATGGTGAAAATACATTACACAAAAAAATCAAATACATAGTAATAAATCACTATATTTTATTTTTGCATCATATTATCTTGTCAATATATACATACATAAATTCATAAAGCTAGACTATAGTCTACTGAACATGACTATTTTCTAAAGCTACGAACTTGTAAACAGTAGGTCATGAGTTTGATTCTTGAGGGAGTAAAAAAAATACCGTTTCATTTTTCAAATATTTTCAACGCTTGGTTGTAAAATTCATCTGCCTTTACAAAAAGAACCTAGTCACAAAGGTGCATCCAGCCTTACATCATTTACATACGTTTGCCTTCAAAAATTGGTGGTAAACTAGAAGCACAGGACTCTTAAACTGTTATTCCCACACAAATAACAGTAATCAAATAAATCAAACTAAAATTTATTAATGTATATGTACACGTTTTTCAAATATTTTCCGGAAAACTTTCTCACTTAAGCGAGGCCCAGTGGTTGAATGAGATTGCCTTTAATAATGTCTTTAAGATCCATTAGGCATTAATGAACATCCATTTGCGGCCATCGCTTCTTATGAAAGTCTTTTTTGTTTCCAAAATTGTTTTTCACAGCTCTTCGTGTTTTTTTTGTGTCGCGGTATTATTACCAAAAAACAAGGAAATTCCCGTCTTCTTTCTAATATTGGATTAACACCGTTTGAATCAATATTTTTGTAAACGGAAAAGATATTTCATTTTTGTTGATTATAAAGAAAGCATCTGTAAAAATAATATTTTAAAATGTAAGGATTGACAAAAAATATCAGTTATAAAACAATAGTTTGGTACAAGGCAAACAATGTTGCAATATTTCAAATATTATCTCTAATTAAGAATTATTCTTTCTATGTTTCGGCAGGAAAACTACGTTTATGTGACTTGGGTTCTAAGCAACCAATGAGAAAATTTAAGTTGGTTTTCTTTTAAAATCCAGTTTGGACACATTACAATTTTTCTCATTTGTGTCGAATCCAAAAATGAATTTTGCAAAGGTGGCTAATGAAGCTTAGTTTGTCTTACACAATACATAACTCCAAAATTACTTCACGTCAAATATGTATGTTTTCATTAATAAAATGCAAACACAATGATTTAAAATAATCTAATTTAAGTATGATATAAAAAGAATGCACTCATATTGCAAAATATTCATTCTTGTTAAAAGTTGAGTAACTTTTCCATTTTTGACTTTCAGAACTTTTAAGTAAGACTTTTATTTTAACAATGTTGTAACTGCCCCGAGTTGAAGACATTTTTGCTTCTAGAAACTTTTGCACAGAATGTACACGTACAAACATAAATGTGTATCCACGTATATGTATCACATGAAACCTGGTATATAGGCTGTATATATACCTAGGTGTATGTACTTAGAGCTTTAACGATAACCTCGGGTTGCATCCTGCAAATTGAAACCGTAAAAAGACTATAAAAAGAGGAAACTACTTTTGCGAAATACTTAATTAATTCGAAGAATTTTTTGCAAGAAAAATATATGCTAGAATTCTGGCGCAGTGTTCCAACTAAAACAGTATAAAAAATTTGCATGGTTTTACTTTGTTTTGCACGAAAGAAATTTGCACCATTTTTTTTTAATTGTATGTTTGTATTTTTACTCTAAAAGTGTTGGTGTTTAATATTGTCTACACTTTAAACAATAAAAAAATACCGTAAAGACTAAGCTGCACATATAGGGAAACTTCTTACCGCGTTCTCCCCAAAGGAGTCGCACGTGGCGAGCGGAACTCATTTATTTTTGCAGGGAAGGGGACCGGCCTAACGCCAACCACTTCAATTGAAGTGGGGGTTTCCCAGCTCCCGAGGGGGCTGGTACTCATTTCTTGGGAAGGCTGAGTAAGCCTTGCTGGTATTTATATTTGGGGTTTGAAATAACCACCGAAACGGGGAATCATTCCTGACACTCTCGGTGGGATTCGAACCCGAGCGCTCGGCATGGAATACAAGCACTCTACCAACTGAGCTATCGACGGACCAATGCCAATCCATAATCAAGGTAGCAATGATATATTTTCATTTAAGGCTTATATTTTAATGCAAGCCAACAAACATACATGCGTGAGTCGCGCTTACACGTGCCGCATTTGTAATTACAAAATAAACCAAACCTCACATGAACATACATGTTGCAACTCCTGTCACCTTTTCCTTAAAACAAGAAGGCATTGGCAAAAGTGAATCAAGTTTGTACAGCATAGAAGATCAGCCTCATACCTCAATATAATCATTTATTATGGCACTATTATTTACTTCGTCGAAGTACACTGGTTTTGTGTTCCGTTGGGAATTGAATCCCTACCTTACGATTTGTCTAAGCAAATGAAATTTAACCACTAAACTACCAAAGGATTACTTTTCAACTTACTTTTTTCTAATATTTCGGTTCAAGTAATTGCTTTGGTATTTTACAAATATTCTCTTTAATGGGGTCATGTTTTTACGTTTTACTTTGTATTTAGTTTTTTTCCTCATTTTTTGCACGCATTCCTTTCTGAGTGATTACTTTCTATGAAAAAGCCTTGAAAACTGGCAAAAAAGTACACTAAAGCTTTAAAAAAGGGGTTCAACAAAAAACGAAAATTTAATGGTAGGAACACAAAGTAAAATTTTACCATGTTATTTTAGTTGAATAAAACAATAGAATGGCTTAAAAATATAGGAAATATTTAAATTAATCTCTTTCAGCTAGGTAGATGAATTGGTCAGTAGGTTTATGATTAAAAATAAGCAAGTTTTTTTAAATAAACTTTGTTGAAATAAATTCATTTAGAATATTTTTTACGAAAGTGGAGACTTGAATTTTTCCACTGGGTAATATTAAATAAACACGTATTAAGGGCTATAAGAATTTTTTAATATAAATCCTATTTATATGTGTATAAATTATTTGGTGAGCGCAGTTTTTTAGATAAGTCTAATCTAATCTAATCTAATCTAAGTTGCAAAATATAAGTGACATTAGAGATTCACATTATACGCATTCTCACAAAACAGACATGTTTAAGTTCGCGCTTAAACATGCCGCATGTAGTCCTACAATATAAATACCCGAATCTCAAATGAACATACACCCTGCAACTCCTGCCGACCTTCCCTGAAACAAAGTGAACCATTTTCTACAGCATGGGTGGTCAGCCGGATACCAACCTATAAGTCAAGGAGGATACACAACAAATTACATTTTTAAAATCAACAAATTATAACATGTATGGACATCAAAAACTAACAAAAAACAAATTTCAATTTAAAAAACCCTAGCCGCCAACATCTCAGATTAGCCGCCATTTCTTTCTGTCCGTTAAGTCCCACCTCAAAAGCCTTTCATAAGCTTAGTCGTCGCTGTAGACCATGCTATTGCTCAAGCAAGACCCAGTTGCTGTAAATCCGAAAATACCTTAGGTGGCCAGTCCTTGGTACAGACAGATATTTTTTGAAAAAAAAATCTACTCTGCCAAGAATCGAGCACATGACCTATAAAATATTTTTTTTTGTATTTCATTTAAAAATAAAATAAACGTCTTATTATGGAAATGTACTTACTTAGGTTAATGTGAATTTTGTTTAAAAAAACATTTTTATTTTGGTCACGTTATTTTTTTTTTAATAAGAAAACGAGGTCAAAGTATAACAACCCATGGAGGTTTTTCGTGTTTTAATAATTCAAAATTAAGAAAAACACGTTATTTTAATTAATTTCCCGCTTTCATATTTCAAATTAATTGGGCCACCTTAGGTCTTCCTTGAAAAGATAAACAAAACTTATTCGCCGTGGAATTAAGATGGAAATTTTAAATGAAGGTACCTATAAGGCTTTTAAATGTTTAATTAATATTCATCGCTTGGCTCTCTTTAATTACAGGGTTTTTAAAAAAATAATATACTTTATTTGAATTTTATTTCACCTGTTTATTTTGTGCTATTTTAAAATCAATGGAAGGAAGTTGATTAAAACTAGTTTTAAGAATCCCGCCTACAAAGATGATGGTGTGGGTGAAAAATACTACTAAAATAAATGAGTTTTAGAAAAAAATAATAGGTTATGGTTACAGAATCAGTACAATTTATAAATGTACGACCGGTTTTTAGTGAACTTTAAATCATCAGGTACAAATTATGAAAACAAGTAATAATCAAATATTTTCAAATTAAATAACGCGATATCAAGTGTTCTAAACTTCGTTTCATGATTTATCCATAAATTATGATGAGGCTGAATACCCTTAGTACGAGTTGCAAAACTTGAGAAAAGTAAAGTTTACGGAAAATATTATAGAATGATTTCTCCCAAAATCTGCCGTTTTTGTTTCTTACACTTTATGGTCTTAGCAAAAGAGTTACAGTGATGAAGAAAATCAAGTTCAAAAAAACAAAAACGGCAAATTTTAGGGGAAATCACTCTTTAATAATTGCCGTAAATTTTACATTACTCAAGTTTTGCAACTCATTCTAAGCATACAGTACTCAAAACGTGGTTCACTTTGTCAATGTCACCTCTGTTTTAGGCTAGGACGGAAAGAGGGCTTACATTTATTTGAGATTTGCTTTTTTATAGTACATAGATACATTTATATAGTTTGGGTTTCTATATTGTAGGTTCACATGCAGCATGTGCAAGCACAAACTTGTCCGTGTCTGCTTGTAAGAATGAATATAATGTGAATACTCAATGTTACATATCTTTGCAACTTTGATTAGATTATATTAGACACGTACAGCGTGTGTAAGCGCGTAATAGCATGTTGTTGCTTCTGGCATGCATACATATATTATGAATCTTAAATGATAATTTTCCTTTGCCACTTAGATTACTTATTATTGGTATTGACGCAAATAGAGACACCCAAAGCGAATTCTTCACAATACTAAAGGCAAAATTCACCACTTACACAATACGTATTTGCTCAAAGCTTCTGCTGGAGATGATTCTAGCATAGTCTGGTGTATGTTAGAATAGCCTATAGTCACCTGAATTGCAGTACTTTGGAGAGATTCAGTACCCGATTAGTAACCGAAACTATCACCAAATGTGAGCAAACTCCTAAAATAAATTGTGTAAAATGGATTTAATCATTTTTTTATTCAGTTAAGCCCACGTAAATCGTAAGAATACTTTTTATTAGAAGCAGGTAAAGTTTTTCTGTGTATTACATATTGTACTGTGTATTTTGTAGGTTAATTTAAATCGACACGTGTATTGTTCATTCTCAACTATGAAATAAGTTAGACGAATGCGAGGGTGGCCAGGTGAAGGGCGTTGGAATACATACATAAATAGGGGTTTCCACCCCCTCAGAAAAAAATAACAAGATGTCCGGCAAACTCAGGGGATAATTCTAAGGTGACATCTTGTATGGAAAAAAAGATAACACGTGTAGACAGTGTCTACAAAAATGTCAAGTGCTCACATCAATGATAAAATATTTTACCTTTCAGTTTTTCTGAAATTCTGTCAAGGATACCTAATATCCTTGCGATAATTAATAATCAATCAAATTCCTGAAATAACAAATGAGTGAAATAACTAGAGCTATAAAATAAAACAATATACCTATTAAAAAGGTAGATGTTATCTGGATGAAATGGAAGAAGTTTTGCAAGGACCAAAAAAAGACTTAATGTGCTTGTGGGAATACATTTAAAATGAATCTTAAATATCTTTGCTTCTTAGGTGTTAGATAAAAGATGGATAGATTTGTAATATATACGACTAGAATTTTTAAATATTTATTTTCATGTGTAGGTTAGGTTTAAGTTAGAATTACGGTCGTTTGACATTTTGACAATTATATTCATTTTGAGTTCATCCTCAGTCGCCGTGCAGAGAGGATGTTCTCCTGAAGACGTCGGCTACGTCGCTGACGAAACGTCGAGAATGATGTAAGTTCTCTCTAAACGGTTCGTTAAATATCCGATTTAAATTAAGTTTTGAAATTTGTTCAGTTTTAAAAATTAATATAATTGTCAAAATGTGTAGGTATTTTGAATTTAACTGATTGCGTTTTATTTAATGTGTTTTTTAATATTATAAATATATTTTTACAATTTTTGTTTCGTTATCTTATGGACTGACCACACATACTGCAAAAACGACTTTATCATAAGGTAGAGCAAGATGAAAAGTTTTCTCATCTTAAAAAAGTGATCCAATATTTCTTATTCAAAATTATAAAGGAACCCACAAAAAATATTAAGATTCTAACGTTTTGAACATGTTTCTTGAAATCAGATTTGTTAATATATTAGTAAACCTTTTTCTAGAATAGTTGCGACAAAATCTGAGGCAGGAAAAACGCCAGGCTACCATGGGCTGTAACTTATACCTGAAGTTTAAGCCATTACAATTAAACTCAATCGTAGAGTTTTCCATACAATTTAAGGAGACTATAACGCTCTCTAGAGACGCTGTTTTAGTTTTCACACATTTTTCGTACACACCTAGGTTGAGTTTACACGTATAGTTTTATATTTGAAGTAGGTACAGTACCTACACGCAGGGGTTGTCCTTGCATGAATATGTATGCCGTTCTGGGAAATAAAGGTTGTTTATAAGAATAAGGGAGGGAGAGAGAGAGTAGAGCCTTTTGACGTCTCAGAGCAAGACCACTATCTCTGGAGTACCCCAGAGGATAGATCTGATAATGTTTATGTATTTACGATTCCAAAAAAAAGAGAGGAATATCAAGTTTTTGTAGTCCTCTTTATACTAGCATTTCTTTGTAATTTATGATGGATTTATTGTAATTTTATTTTAACTGAAGAGTATCGTGTACACTCTCAAAATAAAAGTAAAGTCCCTGCGAGATTAGTCGTCGCTATGGATAACACAAATTCTCAAGCAAGACACAGTCACTAAAGCTGGATGGGCCTTGTGAAACACACATGTTAAGACCTCAAAAAACATCTAATGGCATTTGGTCCCCTTAATGCTAGTTTGTCTTATCTCCAACAGAAGTAATTTCGCACGAGCAGTGTTTGTACGTGTACTGGACCAATATGTCTTATGAAAACTGGAAAATGATTTCAAAAATATATAAGCAACTCTCACATAATCATGTTTTACGTTTTTTTTAGCTCAGATTGTGTAGAATGTGATTCTTAAGACTGTTTCATTGAAAAGTCACCTTTGAATCAAATGGTAGATAAGCCAAAAAAGCAACCAAAAATTGCAATCTTTGTGTTTTGTATAGAGTAGGTACAAGTCCCTGCTTAAACTTATAAACTCAAATTTTCGCTACGTCTACATTCTCCTAATTGATAAGTCGTGTACTAACTGCAGGAAAGTGCAAAGCTCCCGCTCGTTCTTGATAATTTTAATAATTAGCAATGTTTATTAAGTGCATTTGCAGTTTCCTGTATCGCACGGGCGGCGCCCTGAGGGGGGAGGGGGGGGGGGGGGGCGTCGCGACGTCGGATTATTATTTCACTAATTAATATTGTGTACTAACTTCCTAGGAAACTGCAAAGTGCAAGCTCTACCGACTACATAATCACAAATAATAAATTAATCTAGTTAACGAAATATTTAATCTTTGTTAATAATTGAATGAATCACTTCAGCATAAAGGAAATTTAATAAATGGATTTTATTGTTGCCATAACATGCATATTTAAGATATTTTGTTTAAGCAATTCCTTAGCAATTTTATGCTGAAAAAAAGCAAACGTTTATATATATATACAAGGATAATTAATTTATAAGGTACACATAATAAAAGAGCGCCGTTTTTGTGTGTGTCACGCCTCAAGGGCCCTCTCAAATCACGGATAAGATTTTTTGTACGGATGCGTCTTTAGTGCTCCTTTAAAGACACCAACAGTTTCTGCCTTCCTCACATTAGGTGGTAGTCTGTTCCACTCCATTGGGCCCGCAAACCGGAAAGCACGGTCCCCAAAATTAGTGCGTGTCTGACGTGACGTTTATGTACTATGAGAGTATTTTTTTGCTTAACTTTGGTTAATTGAGTCAATGATTTTTTTTAATCAGACATTTATTTAAATGCATAGATTGTCACAGGTAAAGAGAATAATGTTCTACCAGCCATTTCATTGGAGAGCATTTTTCCTGTTCTCGAAAAAAGAAGTCTTAAATTTTTTAAATGTCTTTGAAAATACTTTAACATAGAGGCACAATATTTGTTATTGCTCCTTGACTTATAGGATGGTATGAGGCTTACCACCCATACCGTAAAAAAAGGGTTCACTTTGTCAATGTCGCCTCAGTTTCAGGAAAGGTCGGCAAGAGTTGCAGTGCTGATTTTCATTTGAGATTGGGCTTTTTTTATTGTAAATCCACGTGCGGCATGTGTGTACTTGTGGGTATGCATTTAATATGAATCTCATATATCTTTGCAACTTAGATTAAAGTATACGCATCTCTCGAATTTGAGTTAAAACCTTTCGATTAAAAAACAGAAGTATATTACAAAAAAAAGTGATGTTAAAAAAAAACTTGCATTGATAATAATTTATAATATTTTGTTATGAATAAAACCATGATATCATTTTAAGAAGAAGATTTTTTTTTCAAACGAACTCCTTTATTATTAAATTTAAATTTGTTTACCTAAGTAAAAAATGGACTTAATCCCTAAAATCCTTTTACGTATTGAATATTTGTTAATACTTTAGTAGCTAAAGATCAAAAGGAAATACCTTCTCATTTTAATTAAAGGAGTCATCCTTTGTGGCCTCAGTTTTTCTTATTATTCCCTTTGCTCTCTTACGTTAAGTCTCATTATCATAAAGGTCTCGTTCACATACCCACGCCGTGAAAGCTCTATACTCCAATTACGACAAAAACTTTCATCAATTTTATTACGCAACTTTTAATAGCATTTTTGGTGTAATTACTCCAGACTTTATACTTGTATGGAATAACATCGTTACGTTAAAAGCTTAAAATTTACCATCACGTCCCGTAGTAAGCTGAATATCCTCTATAACAAGTTTACACTAAAAACTAAAATTACTCCAATTAAATGTCAAAAGAGTTGTACATAAAATATATATTTTAAATTCCCAAGGCAATCAAAAATACTTCAATTTAAAATTAACAAATAAAAAAAGTGCGATCATCATTATTCATAAGAACATTAATTGAAAAACTATTGCACTGTTTCTATATGAATTTGATTTGAATTTCCTTAAACTTTTTTTTTTATGTTATCACTTTTTAAATAAATTTGTGTAGAGGAATGCAATTAACGCACCTGTAATAAATAGGTTCCACTCGCCACATGCAAACCCCTCTGGGGGAAACGCGGCAAGTAGTTACACTATATGTTTAGCTTAATGACCGGTCAGTAGTCCCCAGTGGTAACAATTCGGACTCGTAAATGGAAGGTCGTGAGTTCGAATCCCGGTGGAGCACAAAAAAATACCATTTATATTATATTTTCAAATATGGTCTTCGCTGGGTTGAAAAATTCATACACTTTTCCTAAAGACCGGTCACCAAAGGTGCATCCAGCCTTACAGCAACTGTGTATTGCTTGAGAACTAACGCTTTGTAGCGACGACCAAGCTCGTAAAAAGTCCGTTCGATTGCTCAGTTGGTAGAATGCTTGAATTCCATGCCGAGAGCAAGGCTCCCTTACCCGTAAAAATAAATAGTTCCCGAATCGCCACATGCGATCCCTTCGGGGATTGCGCAGGTGAGAAGCTACACTATATGTGTAGCTTAGTTGCATTAGTAACTATTAGTAGTGTAGCGTTGGGTGGGCAATGATATCTTTCATTTATCACTTCAATGTATTAGAACTAACAATATTTTTTGTTGGAGACTTGACTTGAGTCAAAATTGAAATTAATTGAATTTCATCATCATTTACAGCCATTTTTGAACCTTGACCTCCTTCATCACTTACATCTATATCCCTCTATTCTGACATGTACTTCTCTATTTTCTGATTTCAACGTCGTCTACATCCGTCTCTACCTCATCAAACTGAGTTTGGGTCTACCAACACTACGCCCACCTTGTTGTCTTGTATATGGAAAAAAAATCGTTCATTCATTAAAATATTTAGTCAAAATTTTCAAAGTCACATATTGTATGAACCATTCTAAGAGACTTATTTACTTAATCAAAAAAATGTTAAATGACCGAAATTACAGTTGGAACTCATTTCACAGGGTTGACTTCTTATCTGAAATTTCATCTGTAAATGCTACAAAAGTTAGCTTAAATACAGAACTATCTTTTTGATTAATGCTTGAACATAGAATTTATAATTATTTTCATTAAAAATATCCTTCAGCATAGAATGCAGACATTTGTTATTTTTTTTTATTTAAAAAAAAAAATCGAAAATAAATATATTCAATAGATAGAAGAATTAAAAATATATGTTTTATTCCTGTTTTTACTAACATAAACATTTATATTAACTTACGTTTTAAAACTGCACCCAAACACCAAATCAATATTTTAAATTCATTGTAAAATTCAAATACCTGAATACGTCAAAGATATCAACCACAAAAATATGTACAAATTACACTCTTCACAATTAAATTTCAAAAAAAAGTTTTGATATTCCCAAAATTTGCAAATACGGATAATGCAATTTGGATTTTTAATGTCGCTCGTAGCCTTGTAGGCAGCACAACTCTATCTCACACACTCTAGAGAAATCAGACTGCCGTAAATTTTTCACGATACCAAAAATGTAAGTGCTTTTATATAACGGAAAATACGCGAGAGCGAAAAACACGTCCGTCTGGCTGCGCTGTCTCCGACCGACTGAAAAGGCTTTCGCGGTGGTATGTATATATATACACATAATAGATCGGCGCCAAAACAAAAGATATCTGATATATCTGAACCCAAATGATATAATGCAGAGGTGAAAACGATTGCCAATGTTTTTTTTCATACGTAGGCTACCCTCTCCTATTTCAATTGGAAAGGTTAGGGGAAAAATATTTTTTTCTGTTCTCTCCTGAAAGCTTGAAAGGATTTTTGTGCAGAAAAACCTTTTTATTTATGTAAGTGCTTCGATTCCTGAGATTTCAGTGAATTTACTTTAATACAATTGAACAAATATCAAAATACTTTTTTTTTGCTTTCAAGTGAAGAATTCAAAAGGTTTTCTTTTGGTATCCGGGCTTATGGAGTATTCCTTTTATAAGCATTGCCAACACTTTTCTTTTTCTTTTCATCTATTTTTTTTATAAAAATGTCTTGGAAAAAATATGTCCGGTCGATAGCTTAGTTAGTAGAGTGCTTGCACTCTATGCCGAGCGCTCCGGTTCGAGCCCGAGAGTGTCAGAAATGATTTTATTTCAAACCCAAAATAAAATACCGGTAATTTTTACTCGGCCATCAAAAGGAATGAATACCAGTCCCCTCGGATGCTGGGAAATCCCCATATCAACTAAAGGGGTTGGTGTAAGGCCAGACATTTAAGTTGAATTTGATGTACTTATGTGTGTTATATTTTTTCTTAACAATGCTTAATAAAAATAATATATCTTAACGCGTTTTCCCAATATTTTCAGCAGAAACTTTATCATACGCCTAAATTCTACGTACTTATTTAACTTTTTTTAATATAGAAACGGTAAAAAAGGCTCTTAAAATAATATTAAACATTTTTTCGAAAAATTCAATGACTCCATCAAAAACCAAAAAACTTGAAAACTTGAAACAAAAAAAAATACAAAGTGAAAAACTTTTGTCTTCATTAACCTACAAAGAGAAAACATAGAAAATAATAAATTCATACAGAAAAAAAAGTTGTGGAAAGAAACAAAGAGTTCAGGCCTGAAACAAGTTATAAGTCGTTTTTCTCCTCGGGCGTATTTCGCAGGCGCTTTTACCCTCTTTTAGCATTTTAAATTATTGGTCTTATTTTCCTTTACAATGCCTCCCAGCGGGCTAACAATGCTTCACTCAATGTGTTTTCTTGTAGGCGCGCTCCCAAAGAAACGAAAATTTGATTGAATACTGAATTCTATGAATATTTCGCCGAGTCTTTTATTTTCCCCGCTGAACATGTTCACAACTTTGTTGCCGAAACAAAATTTGTTTTGTTTCGCAAAACCTGCGCAATTTAAAAATGCATGAAAATACGCGTTATTCAAGTGAAGAACACGTGTTGAATGTTTTCTATCGTTATTCCTAAAATATAATACGCAACAAACTAAGCTACACATATAGATATACACAACTTTTTACCACATGTGGTAAGTGGAAAATATTTATTTTTACAGGTAAGGGGGTCGGCATTTCACCAACCACTCCAGTTGTAGTGGAAGTTTACAAACTTTCGAAGGGGCTGGTACTCATTTCCCGGTATTTTATTTTGGGTTTTTGGAATAAACATCGAAACGGAATCATTTCTAACCCCTCGTTGGGAGTCAAACTCGAGCTCTTGGCATTCAAGCACTCTAGCTATCGATTGGATTAATAAATGATAAATTATAAGAATTAAAAAAAAAACTATTTAAATTTCTTAAAATAAGCATTGCGTTTGTTAAATTTTCACTGGAATTACGATCGTTTGGCAGGTTTGCAAATTAAGACTTTATTTATTGTATAAGTCAGTTAAAATACAAAAGCGTTGTTATGAACATCCTTAATCACTTTAGATGGGTGTTTTAGAACATTGAATACGATTCTAATAAAACATGTTTAATAACGTTCTAAAACGTTAAATAAAGTTCTCCAAAAACTGTTTGCCTACACGTCCACATTTTATTTTGAATTTTAAAACACTATCGCTTACATTGTGTTGACTGATAAGTAGGGACTGGAAAATTTCGCGATCGCGATAAAACGAATTTATTCGCGAATTTTAATATTTTTACGCGAATAACGCGAAATTTGAGGTTTTACGCAAATATCGCGAATTTTCGTACTTTTGGTAGAAATTATGCGAAAAAGTTGTTATGTGTCGCTTCTGCAACGCAACTATTTTGTGGGACAGAAAAGATTCCTGTGAAAACCCTTTGCAAGGTGCAAAGCACAGAAAAAATGGTCGGTGTTATAGCCGAGGGGGCCAAGTGGGCTGATCTTTCAACGTTGAAACACGCTAGAACGCTAGACGCGGGGTTCGGTCCCCGCCTGGGTCATTTGACCATAAATTTGACCCTGGTTCAACAAATGTAATTGGGTTATTATAAATTAATGATTAATTAAAATGAACAATACTCGTAATGAATTTTTCATTAATGATATTAATACCTGTTTCTGGCCAGGCAGGGTAGGTTGGTGAATTGCATTCCTATTCACAAATCTATTTTATGAAAAAAAAAAATGATAAGCGGAACTGTCCTGGGCATCCAAACAGACTTGAATCGTGACATCAATGAAATAGGAAATACATCAAGGAGTGAAGCTGCTGCTAGATTAGCCAAGAGCACAACTTGAGGCTTTCATAAAACCCAACATCCCTCGAAAAAATTAGATAACCCTCATCTAGAGAGACTAAATATAATATTTTAAAAGGATATTGCAGGGTATTCGGAGTGTCATTCAAATATTAATACTTTTTTCAATCAATGGTTTTTTGTAAGTTGTAACTCGTATTGATTCAGATGTTGTTTATTCATTGTTTTTGAAGGTACCTACATATTGTTGTTTATATAATAAATTGTAAATATTAGTAAAATCTATAGTTTTGCAATTACATAAACCTTTATTTCGATCAAATCAACCCTAAAAATTACACCGAATCTCCCCGTTTATCATAAAAAATAACGCGAATTTCCCTGTTTTTGATCAAAAATAACGCGAATTTTCCCAAAAAATAACGCGAATTTCGCAAAAAATAACACCACTTTTTTCCAGTCCCTACTGATAAGGTATCTAACTGCAGAAAAGTGCATGTTAACAAATCGTTGAAAGTGAAATATGTTAGTAAATTTGCCTTTATTGTTTACTTGAATGCTTTTTCTCAGCTCTTCAGCAGTGTGTAATTCATTGTATAAATAGAGTTGGTAAACTATTCTGTTATTGGATGTCGTAAGAAAAAATATAAAGTAGAAAATGATTATCTTCGCCGATCAGTTTCAAGCCCGGCTTTCTCGATCAACAAGCAATACACTTTCAAGTTGTACGATAGATTGGAACTACACACAATATCCCACAGCGATGAATTGGTGTTAAAAGCTAATGCCTACATGGCTTTCAGGCAATTTCCTCACAAAGAAAAGCCTGTAAAATATTGCGTGGCTGTACAAGAATTCAGTAATCCCTTTGCCCGATGAAATTGTTCAGAATATTTCAATCGGCCGTGTAAATGAAAAATCGGTTTTTATTGCGGTGCGGCAAACGTTCCGCGGAGGCAGTGAGGCGTGAAATCTCTCCTCTCTCCTCTCTCCTCTCTCCTCTCTCCTCTCTCCTCTCTCCTCTCTCCTCTCTCCTCTCTCCTCTCTCCTCTCTCCTCTCTCCTCTCTCCTCTCTCCTCTCTCCTCTCTCCTCTCTCCTCTCTCCTCTCTCCTCTCTCCTCTCTCCTCTCTCCTCTCTCCTCTCTCCTCTCTCCTCTCTCCTCTCTCCTCTCTCCTCTCTCCTCTCTCCTCTCTCCTCTCACCTCTCTCTCATCTCTTCATTTCTGTCAAACCTCCTACCTTTTCGTCCAGAAGCAACAACTTAAAAACTACAAATTGACCCATATTCATGGATTCTATGATTAAACATTTCATAGGTACTGAAAAACGATTGGGACGGATCATAAATGAATTTAAATAAATGATTTTTTTCTTTTACCTGTTTCCGATATAAAACTCTGATTGCATCGATGTCTAACAGTTATCATTTCTGACTTAAAATCGAAAGGTACTTTGTTCGAAAAGAAAATCAGACTTATGAAGGAGCAGAGATCAAAGCTTACTATTTTATGTGTTGTAGAAATCCTTTTATCTTAAAAAATAAATAGGTTTTACCAGCTCATGCTATCCTCTTTTAGAATTAAAACAGGTTTGAATACTCTTGTGGAAGTCGGATTTCGCTGAAAAATTTATTATTTTTGGATGCAATTTTTTTTGTTCGATTTTATTTTACATCTGCAGGTATTAGGTCTAAGCCTTTTTTAATTTAAAAACAGGCATTGATAACTTTTATACTTCCGGAATACCCATTCAAATGTGAATTATCAACCTAAATTTTATTTATTTTAAATTTTGGTTACAAAAAAGCAGTATAAATGACAAAATGTAAAAAAGGTTGCCGTGAAAAGTTTGGAACCCTAATGTAAAAAAAAATATATATAAAATATTTGTTGTGCAATGAAAGAAAATGTGAATTTTCTATCCAGAGGAATGTGAAGGAAATGAACGTTCAGTCCATTTAAAACAACCATCAAAACTTGCCAAGCGTTCGCGGTAGATTGAAATATGAAAATTAAGCAGGCAACACCATAAACAAGATGGCTCCTAACGCGTCTCGTAAAAGCGCGCCAACCGCAGAAAATGGCGGCAAATAAAAATAATGATCACACTTCGCGCTCGTCTCGTATTAAAAAGAGATTCCGCGCGCTTGTGCTGTTTCAGCGCGCTCAAGGAAATCCAACAGCGATTCTTAAACAAGCGCTAATATCGCAAGCCAGCAATACCAACTGCGAAAGGGAGGAAAATTCCCGAAAGCATAAAAAAAATAAGTTAATAAAATATAAATCGATCGGTGAATGTTGACGCTATGGCCGAGCAGCGGTGGCAAGTTGATGGGTGTTTTTCCGAAATAAAAAAGCGCCTGCTTCAATCCCGTCGGGTCCTCTTAAAGACATACTTTACCTTGAGCTAATTCCTTGGTTTATAGGTTGGTACAAAGCTGACCGACCATATTGCGAAAAAAACCGTCGGTAGATATTACTGTTCATATTTGAAGATGGGACGGAATAAAGCATGGGCTGGAAGTCTCATCTAAATCTAAAGCTAAATCTAAGCTGCAAAGATATGTATCATTTGAGATTCATATTAAATGCATTCCCACAAGCAGACACGCATAATTTCGCGCTCACACATGCCGCATGTGGACCTACAGTATAAAAACCCAATCTCAAATGAACATAAGCCCTGCGACTCTTGCCGACCTTCCCTGAAACAGGGGTGACATTGGTAAAGTGAACCATCACCATGGTAATTCTCACCTACTGAATATCGGTAATATTTGTATGAACACTAATCAGCTGTTCATCTGCGGTCATCTTGGATTGACAGGTCTTCGTACAAATATTACCGATTTTCGGTTGGTAAGAATTTCCGTGTTGATAAGACTTCCAGCCCTGAACAGCTGATCGTTGTTCCATATAAAATGGAACAGCTCTTGATACTCGCCCATGTTTTATTACGTCCTATCTTCGAACGGTACAGAAGCTTCACGGCAACAGATCCTGGAAAGTATCTCTGCAAAGTCTGAATGAATTTTATTTGCAAAACATGATATCATTTTGAAGAATAGCTTCCCTCCAACCACCAAAATTGAAGACGTGATACATAACAATGTAATATTTCACTCTATAGGCACTTGAGAAACATCGTACATCTATAAATAGTGCGCGGTATGTATGTACATGATGTACGTATATTAACATTCATTTTTTACGCTGTCTCGGAGGAATTCCGTTTTCCAATAAAGGAAACCGCCCTGAATATTCTATGGCCTTTTTTGCTCTTTGTTATGTTTTTGCTCTGCTCTTTTCGGGAAAATTAAATTATACATCCTTTTCCCATTTAATAATCTTGACCTGAAATGTACTTTACGAAACGTAGAAAAAATCGTTCTTCTCTTTTGCACGGTCAGTAAAATCCGTTTTTTTCATTCATTAAAATGTACTTTACCTCTGTATATGTCTTATGTGAGATTTTTTGGAAAAGAAAAATAACTTTTCTTTTAAATTTATGAAAGGGAATGTAATTCACCTAGTATGTTGATTGTAGATGATTTTTGCCTTGCAAAAAATCGGTAGGTTTTAGATTGTAAAATATATTTATTTCCATGCTATGAGTTATTACACATCAATTTCTGACATATATTTTTTTGCTCATGATCTTGACTGTAATTCACTAAATTTATTATTTGTGTTCCTTAGCTTATACTATAAGCCTTATATGTTGGTATAAAGCGGACCATCCATAATTTTAAAAAATGGTGCATATTTCTCTATGTTCATTCTCTATGTTCATCTCTATATTCATCTATGTTCATTTGAAATTTTTATTTTTATGTTGTTTGTTCACATACAGTACATGTAAGCGTGAACTTATTCGTGTTTGATTGTAGACAGAAAGTTAATACGCATCCTAAATGATAATTTATCTTTGCAACTTACATTAAAGATTTGTTAAATAAAGCCAATAATTAGGTCAGAACATTTTTATATTAGCAGGTTTTTTTTTCGGCGAATCTTGTATGGGGCTGCCGTCCTTAGCAACCAATGTGAAAATATTTATATGCCTTTTTCCCTAGTAGCCTGGCCGCATGACGACACATTTTTGTTTATTCAAATTAATTATTACCGCAAAACAGCAATATTATTTAATTAACCGATACCTATCATTTCACTAAAACGAATTGTTCCTGGAATACCATGTTAATTCTTTGGAATACCAAACACAACAAAATTAAATTCATTTGTGTTTTACAATTAAATATAAATTTATTTGTGATTTTCCGTTATTAATCTATTACAATAAAATTCTGTGAATCTGCATATTTAAATTAGCATTTTCAATTAATAAGCATTTTATAGTTCCCGAGGATAATTAATATTTGAATTAAAGCGTAAGCGTGTTTTTTATTATTACGGCTTTTCACCTGATCACGATAATAATTATTTTAATTAAACGGATTTTCATTAAATAATACATAAAATAAAATAGAATTTTAGAATAAACCTTATGCGATTAATTGTGTAACCTATTTAACTTGCTATCAGAAGATACCGGGATGATGAGATAAGATGCTTGATAGTACTTCTGTATTTTTAAATAAATTTGCAAATAAAACAATTTACCAACCGGTTTTTGATTGGTCACAATCAGGTAGCAACATAACACACTTACTTACTGCTAGTTTTTCTCTCTCCACTGCTTGATATAGTTCTTTTCAAAACTTTTAGATTTGTCTATCTCGAGCAACACAATACCACTGTTTTCCCCATCAGCTGGACTATATCGTAAACCCATCTCTTTTGGGGTTTTCCCACACTTCTTTTGTTCTCCCACGGCCTTCATTCAAGAATTCTGGAGGTCCACCTGCCATCGTCTCGCTTCACCACATGCCCAGCCCATTGACATTTCAGTTTGGAGACTTTATCAACAATGTCGACGACTTTCGTCGTTTGTCAGATGGTTTCATTTATATTTTGTCTCTCAAGCTAATGCCTGGCATTTGTCTCTCCATGCTACGCTGTACATACCTCCACATGAACTTTCATATTAGTACACGGTCTACAATTGTTACAAAAAGATGGATAAAATTATGTTATTTTGTAACTAATAGTAAGTAAAACGCATATGTTTTAGTCGGTCCCCTCATATGATTGTAATTCGTTCTGCCCCATACATCGTGGATGCATTCATCGGGTGACTTTTATGGTCCAACACTGACTGCAGGGTGTTCACGATAAGGGTAACAATTTATTGCGTATTATATTTTAATACAAAATCCACCCTGCGACCTGTGATACTGCATTGATAAATTACCTTTCGACACTTTAGCACTGTTTTTTTTTATTGAAATATGAACTTAAATAAATAAATAAATATTTGTTTTAAATTTACGCTTGTTCTATAAAGATGGTTTCATTTTTATTTTTATAAATAATTATAAAAAATTATAAAAAACACAGAGTTTTATTTTTATTTTTCATTTTTATTTATTCATTTTCATGTTTGAAATAATCTGTAAATAATGTTTGTTTAAATTATAAGTTATTGGTTTTTTATGTTTGTGCAAGTAACAAGGAAAAATTGATGTATATAATCTATAATCTATAATCTAAGTTGCAAGGATATATTCATTTAAAGCTCTCAGATGTAAGCCCACAAACCAACAAGTGTAGTTCGCGCTTACAAATGCTGAATGTGTACTTACAAATAAAATCCAAACCTCAAATGAACATAAGCCCCACAACTTTTGCCGACCTTCCCTGAAACAGGGGTAACATTGGCAAAGTGAACCATTTTTTACAGTATGGGTGGTCAGCCTCATACCAACCTATAAGTCAAGGAATATGAATAAAAAATTACATTTAAATATATAAAAGAACAAAACCTTACAAAGAAATCTATACAAAAAAAAGTCAGAAATTTCCTATGCAAAAAATGTAGCAAATTAATACACCAACATTAGAAATCACCATTGCAGATTAGCCGCCACTTCTTCCTGTCCTTGCACACTTCTTTCATTTCATCCAGAGTCATAACCTTTTTCATGCAAGTCCTCCTTTTATTATGACTCTGGATATCCCATTCATTCGCTATTTCAGAAATTTGATCCATCCATACTTTTCTCGGTCTTCCTCTACCACGACATCCATCTATTTTAGCAACATATACTTTCTTCGTCAATCTTTCATCACTCATTCTCTCCATATGCCCGAACCATCTTAACATACTTCTTTTAATCTTCACTTTTACACTTTCCCTTACACCACATTCTTCTCTTACAAAATCATTCCTCACTCTGTCACTTCGTTTTTTCCCAATCATACTTTTTCCCAATCATACAGGGTGAGGAACGATTTTGTAAGAGAAGAATGTGGTGCAAGAGAAAGTGTGAAAGTGAAGATTAAAAGAAGTTTGTTAAGATGGTTTGGGCATATGGAGAGAATGAATGAGGAAAGACTGACGAAGAAAGTATATGTTGGTAGAATAGATGGATGTCGTGGTAGAGGAAGACCGAGAAAGGTATGGATGGACCAAATATCCGAAATTGCGAATGAATGGAATATCCAGAGTCATAATAAAAGAAGAGCTTGTATGAAGAAGGTTATGACTCTGGAGGAAATGAAAGAAGTATGTAAGGACAGAAGGAAATGGCGGTTGATCTAAATGTTGGCGAATAGGGTTTATTAAATTGGAATTTGTTTTTGTTTGTAAATGGATATTTTGTATTTGAATATTATTATTTAATGATGTATAAAATGTAATTTGTCGTATGTGTGTGTTCCTTGACTTATAGGTTGGTATGCGGCTGACCACCCATGCTGTAAAAATGGTTCACTTTGCCAATGTCACCCCTGTCTCAGGGAAGGACGGCAAGAGTTGCAGGGTGTATGTTTATTTGAGATTTGATTTTTATGTTGTAGGTTCACATGAGGCATGTGCAAGCGCGAACTTGTACGTGTCTGGTTGTGAGAATGCATGTAATGTGAATCTTCAATGTAACATATCCTTGCAACTTAGATTAGATTAGATTAGATACTTCTTAGATAGTCCATTTCTACTGTATGGACTTTACTAATTTCCCTTTCACTCACCGTCCAGGCTTCACTTCCATACATCAAGGTTGGCAATAGTATACCACCGTGCACCGCCAATCTAACATTTTTTGAGAGATTCTGGTTCCTGGCGATGCTAGCGGTAGCACCCAGTACGCACCTGCCTTTCATTATTCTTCTTTCAAATTCACCGGTCATTCTTTTATCTTTTTCAAACTTACTTCCCAGGTATACAAACTCATTTACGACATCAACATTCATTCCATTATGATGTATAGTCTTCTGTAATGAAAAAATAAAATATGGTGATCTTTCTTTTGAGAAAATAAAGTCTAGTGGTGGACTTCATATTTTTTTAATAAATATTTATTTTGTAGGTTTACACGTCATGAATTGTCTTATTGATGTTTTCGTGTTTCAAAAATTTCAGGTGCAAATCTATCAAATAAATGTGTATTATAAACCTGAAGGCTGCAATCTTGGGTCTTTTCGAAATTGGTATAAATAAAAATAAAAACATCATTTTTTTTTATTTATTCTAATTTAATCATTTCTAATATTAACTTATCTCATCTTAGAAAAAAAACTAAGATTGTCGTCTTATATTCGATAGGACTCGTGTTTATTTTATTGCTTATTCTAGACATGTTTTTTTCTAGAGTTCTTATTTTTTTTACAGAAACAAAAAGTCTCCTGAATTATTAAAAGACTAAAAAGTCACAAAAAATTTAAACTATAAAAACTTATAACCTAACGGTTTGTCGACCAAAATTGGCATTATTTTTTATGAACATGCTTCAACTTATTGCAAAATGCAAAAAATACAAATGTACTCGTACTAAAAAAAAACATACATAAATATCAATTATTTCCGACGGAGAAAATACCTTGTAGATACTTTTAATGCTCACAATAAAGAAGCCTGTGTTTTTCTCTGCTTCTTAATACTTTTTCAAACAGCCCCATCTGGCAGCTTGTTTGCCGCCATCTCTACAGCGATCATGTAGTATGAAAACATGTCGAGACTTTACAAATTAAGATGAATTTTCCTACAAAGCTTCGCTCTCTTTTTTATTTTTATCTTTACTCGTTGAGTTTCAAACATTTACATATACTTCTTCGATGGTAGAATTAGCAAAAATGTATGGAAACTAAATCACTCACTAGAGGTGCTGTTGTATCTTTCATACAATTTTCTGCTTACGCGATCGAAGAAAGTTATTGTTAATGTCTTATATTCGCGATACTTTTCTTTGAATTAAAGTCTAATGTGTCTACTAAATTTCTCTGAAAAATATACGTAGAAAAAATAAACAAAAGGATAATGACCTGAACTTAACATAAATTCTTAAACAATATTCGCTTTAAGAAACTGAACTTAATTTTTTTATGATCTTTTATAAATTCAAATTTTTGTCAGTAAAAAACATTTGTATTCAAAATAGACCTTAATTCGTTGTTTCCACAAAAAAAAAAAAAAACATAAAAATACGCTTAATTAACCAAAATTAATAAGCAAACAATTGAAAGATTTTCATGAAAAAAATATTCGTATTTTTGGGCAGATTTTAAATGTTTGAAGAAAATTAATGACGCGCCGTTTTTTGTGTTTACTATTTATTACTTGTAAACAATGTTTGTTTTGTGAAAAAAGGTCCTGGAAAAACAATAAAGTCAAAATAAAAATTAAATTATGTGTATGTAAATTATCCATTGATGATTTAAATTTGAAAATGGAAACAAAATGAAGTGCACTGACAACCTTATTCATTCAGTGTTATTCATTAGATTTTTGAAACCAGATTTCTTTAGAGATCTGGTTTAATTTCTCGATTTAATCTCAATTTACAAAAAAGGTGATTCATAAAAACTTTATAATTCAGTTTAACACTAAACGTGTTTCAAAACATGATCACATTTGTAAACCACCTACGAGTAGGTTTATTTCGTTCTAAACTAGATCGACATACGCAAAATGGCGATCTTCCTCATTCCCCAGCTGATCGTAATGTACGAGATAACTTTCAGAATAAAAGATTTATGAATCAAATAAGAGTTTCAGCAATTACAGTAACTTTAAAACATTAGAATTTTACACTATAACAACAAATCTACGGCATGCAGCAACGAAACAAATATAAAAACTGTGACAAGAAAAAAAGTGACAGATGCCGCGTCGTGTTATTTTTCAAGTCACCAATTTTGTAAAACTGTCACTTTTCTTGTAAATGAAGTATGAAGGCCCATCTTTGAGATTTTCTTCGTGATGCCTACAGCCAAAACCTGAAGCCACAATGAAGTCATGCTTTGAAAAATACTTGTTTCCATTTTTAGTTCATTCAAAGCTGCAATCGACATGAGTTTGACAGCTGGAATGTTTGGAAACGTTCGGGAGGGGGCGTTTACCCGAATGCATCCGAGCGTCTCCGAAAGTTGTCAAAAACCTCAAAAAAATTCATAGACACCAAAATACCTAGATAAATGTCGAGCATTTCGTATTTTTTCATACAGAAAAAGCTACCGGAAGTCTGTTTAAGCAGGATTCGGTAAACCAAAAAAAAAAATGCACGTATTTCATTGAATATTCAAATCATTCATTATTTCCTAACTTGCATGCCATTGATGTATTTTTCCTTTTTTTCTAAATTTCCATTTTTCCTTATTCAATTTATTGTTTTGTTACTCGAGTTTTCATGATATAATATTACGTTTTTTCATGATGTAACATAATTACGGTCTTAAAAGATTTTCTATGGAAAGAAAAAAAAACGGATTTTACCTACTATGGCGTAGAGAAGGTTGGGTAACATAACGTTCCACAGAAGCTGTTTCCGATTAACCATATATAATATTTTTCAATGAAATGTCTTGCTTTTAATATGCGAAAATAAACAACCTTTACGGATAAATTTAACTCTTCATAAACACAATACTGCGATTTTTCTTGATACTTTAAATTTTCCCCTGTATTATTTTGATGTCCTCAGTATTTATGTATTATTGTTGACCGAAATAAGTAACTGTAACTCCATCAATAATTTTCTAGGGGTGGCTAGAACGTCAGCAAGATTGTCTGCAATTCTTCTTAAGTAAAACTTAAAAAAAATACTATAATTATAATTGAATAAAATTTGCAGAAGAACAGACAAAAACATTAAATGTTAACATTAAACAAGCTCTTTTTGTTGCTGTAACTAACAGCATCTGTTTCACGTTTAGCTTTTTCTCGTCCATTTTCCTAGGAAACCTAAAACGACGAGTAATTTTTACAACGACCGGCTTGGCCATTGTGTTGCCTGCTATTTGGTCGATTAGGAGCGTGCATTTCAGAGCACTTGCCTCGCAAAGTTCACAATCCAAACATTTTATTGTCTTCCACAAACAATGCAAGCCAAAACGCAAATGGGAACCGTAAATTCTATTATTTTAATGACGTCTCGATTTTATTTCGAATTTTGAAAACTCCTGTAAAATTCCTAACAAACAAAAAAGTTGTACACTCGCACGGCGCTTGACACTGCAAAGTTGCTTACTCGGATTCTGGGATGAAACATATTCATAACAGTTACCTCAAAACCACGTCACATCGTCACGCTGAAGAAGCCCATCGCAGACTTGGACGAAACCTTTGTAAGCTCCAGCCCCAATAGACCGTGGCAACAGAATTCAAAAACCAGCTTTCCGATTAAAAAAAAAACGATAATGTTTGTACTTTTACTGAAATATTAGGTTGAAATATTTGTTCAGCTCTGTTTTTTGTATATCAACTCCAAGAATTCTTTGTGAGCTTTGTAGTCACAATGGGCAGCGCCAATTTCTAAGCAAGACCATGTTTCTGTGAGGCTGAATGGACATTTTGTTACAGTTCAGTACCCTTAGTACGAGTTGCAAAACTTGAGTAATGTAAAGTTTACGGCAATTATTAAAGAGCGATTTCCCCCAAAATCTGCCGTTTTTGTTTGTTTGAACTGGATTTTCTTCATCACTGTAACTATTTTGCTAAGACCACAAAGTGTAAGAAACAAAAACGGCAGATTTTGGAAGAAATCACGCTTTAATATTTTCCGTAAACTTTACCTTTCTCAAGTTTTGTGACTCGTACTAAGGGTACTGTTGTAAAGCAACATAATATATTTTTCAACAAAGCGAGAGGTATAATATTTCAAATTTTTTGTTTTTGTGTTACGTCGCGAATCATAATCCTCTACGGTTCGATTACGAGTCCAAAGCGAAAACTACTAGACTTGGATCTGTTGCAAAAATAAAACATTCCATGAATAATCATCATTAATGTAAATTTCTACCTAAATCTGTTTAATATTCCTCAAAAAATTCAAAATTGTCGAAAGGCAAAACATAAAATAGGCTACATTTCTGTGAAAATATTCATTTTAAAGTTTAAAAATCACTTTTAATCATAATAAACTCTTACAATATTTGAATATAAGTATTCTTTATCTATATGTTGTATGAAGTTTATATTTTTCTCAACTAGTCCATAGAATAAATCAAACTTCACAATCACGAAGTGAAATAATCTCAAGAAGCCGAGATTAAACTTTTAGAAACTCTCAATCCACTCCAGTCGAGGAATCAATACGTCCAACTGTAGCAAGGCTTTCCAATTATAATTAATCGTAATTATTTATATCCCCTTTCAGGCTCTCCCTTCTAGAACCGTCTATCCAGAACGTTTCAATAATTTATCTGCGTCTGAAGAAAAAATACTTGCCTAGCCGCCTCTAGGAGCCCCAATTACTTACAGGCATTTTGTACGGTAGATACCGAAAACTTTTCTTCTGTTTTCCCGACCGACTGAATTTATAGTCCAGAAAACAGGTCGATTTCCTTTTTAGTACTACTCGCTGATTTTATTTTTGTTATTGCTTTGATAGAAAACAATCTCAAAGAAAAGTGCAGTTGTTTTAAAGGAAAAACATTTTATTCATTGTTATTTTAGATTTCTGGTCGATGGTCTATTGATTTAATGTGCGTTTTTCGGAAAAAAATAATAAATTATATTTACCTTAGTTTAGTGAGGATTCTTGATTTCATGGTTTTTTGTTATCTTGGTCTTTATTTCAAAGAAGTATACGCAATAATAATAATAATTTGACAATTTTATAAAGCGTCGTTTAGTGACAGTTTTTTAGCCACCCCAAGGGTCGTCCAATCGTTTTAACAAATCTGTAATCTTAAATCGAGTTCGTAAAGACACATGAACATTTAATAAATGTCAAAAAAAAAATGTATACCTGACGATGATCTAAGATCGAAAACGTTAGTAAAATTAAAAAATAAAAATTATAAAAGTGAAAATATAGAACAGTGTTTGATTTAAGCCCTTAAACTAAATAAATTATTGAATATGAATTTTCACAGTGTTAATACACAAACCATACAAAATATATTTAATCAATGTATACCAATAAACAGACACTTGTAAGTTCTTGCTTACAAATGCATGTGCAAATTACGACCCAAATCTATTTTTGCCGATTTTCTCTGAAACAGGGAAGAAACATAGGATAAGTAAACCAATTTGAAGTCTCATATAAGTCAATTAATTTAAACAGGTGTGATTTACATTAAAATAAACAGTGCTCACCAAATAAATAATCCAATTTTTTTTTTTTTTTTTTGTATTAAAAAAATAACGGTAAAAATTCCATTTATTTTTTAGAGCAGCAACAGATTTAATTTCACATATGCAAGCTGTAAGCTTCCTTTGCAACAGAAACAAGAGTAGCGCGGGTGAAACACTGATTTCTACAATTAAAGTCAGAAACAATTCCTGGATGGCTCTGCTGGGAACTGGGGTAATTCCAAGATCCCAGCAATCAGTGGCGCACGGCCGGATTACGTCATAAGCGTTTTACGTCCCGGGCTGAAATTGAATTAAATATGGAAACATCCCCCCACGTACATGATGTACTCCCTTGTAGGGTTTCACGTTTTTCACATCACGTTCTAACAGAATTTTTGTGCAAACGGATCGAGTTTTTTTTAAGATTCAACCGCGGCAGACTGCTCGATTTTTTTATTTATTTATTGGTCCAAGAGTTGGATACCGCGGAAGTGTTAGCATAATTTGAATTGAGCATGCAGTTGCAAGTAGCTGAAAATATCAATACAAAGAATTCTTTACACTTAATACACCGAAAAGTGCTCCCAACCCCAAGTATAAAACTCAAAATGCTCACTCAAGCACAATGTTTTACTAAAATATATTCACATTTTATGAAGTTTCTCTATCATGTACGCTAACAATAAAATGTTACGTTTAAACGCAACCATATTTTGGTAAAACACATATGAAGACTCTGGTAAAAAACAAGGAATGTCAGTTGAAGAAAATTTTGAGTGAATCAAAATTATAAATTTGAAAGTCTGTATTTCTCATAGTTATTGCCTGTCACAAAGAACCGGAAATACCGCCATAAACTATGATCAAAACTGTTGTTGCATCACAAATTTTGCAGAGCTTTAGTTACATACAGATGCCAATAGATAGCATTAGTAGATTTCTGATTTTTGCTGACATTCCTTGATTTTCCCTTATAGCAATATGTCTTGGTAAAACGCTATTGTTACGTTAAAACGTAGCGCACATGATCTAAGTGCTAGCCGGAAGAATTGCTCAAGCACTGAATTTTCAACGAAAAAAACTCATGAATATTACTTCATTAGGCTGGGACGAGATTTACGTCCGGGAAACAGAAAAAATAAACTGCTCTCGTAAAGGGGAAGATTAAACAGGTATCCTTTTTGTGAGCTCACTTTCAACATAAAGGTGTAAAATTTGATTGCACCTGGGACGCCTTTGATTTTTATTGCAACCTTTTTCTGAAAATTTGACTGTCATTTTTCAGAGACCTTCTTTTGATTTTTGTTAGATAAAAAGACGATGAGTACTAAAAACATTATCTTTTGTGTTCCTTCCATTGAGGTCATCTTGTATTGCATGAGGCAGTCTTTTTATCTTGTTTAAAAAAATGCATTTTTTTTTGCAAATACATCGAATGTATCAATTAATTTGATCATTATGTTTTCTTTCTTCTCTTTAGGTATCTAATATTGTCAACTTTAGTGATCGATTTCAATTCTACGACTTAATCAGTTATAGACACCTAAAAAATACTTAACAGATGCTAAATATGCGAGAAATTCCTAAACAAGTAACCGTTTTTTCACATTTTCTTAATTCACGATCTGGTAATCCGGTAATGCTGAGGAAACTTTCTCTTATAAAGGAATTCTGTGCGGAAAGTACACTAGATTTTCAAAAATCTAGAGGCTATGACACTTGTTGGATTGCTACAGAGGTGTGAGTGTTGGTGATGTGGCGGTTGATGTGTTGATCCTCTGCGTCAGGGCTGTTAGCTGCGTAGTATTGTGATGTGTATTGTGTTTCTTTTTTTTTGAGGCATTGAAAAAAAGTAGTTTTTGATATTCGTTGTGAATAAATCCAAATTTCATAAGGGCAGTAACCCAGAAATTTAAACGCACAAATATACCATTATGATCACTAAGAAAAAAGTCACGAATAGAAAAAAAATGTTAACCAGTGTTATTATATATGTGTAGGTTTTAAATTTAAATTGAATAAAATATTGTTTTCGTGTCAAAACCACACTTTTTTCTGGTACAGCGAATTCATTAGTCTCTTTGCTGACCACATAGTTTTTCGCAAACCAAACATTCCCGAAATTTGAATATTCATTGCAGTGTCATTAGTTTTATAAATAAATCGCTCAAATGGCCAGTTATTCATTCATGCACATTCATGTGCAATTTATCCCCTTTTGGTTAAACGAAAAGACCAAATGCAAATCGATGATTAACTCTACGATGTTACGGTGTTTTTTTTATCATATACATACCAACCAGAATCGGTTCTGACCATTTGGTCATAATTTTTTCGTGTTTTTAAGATGTCAACGAACGAGACATTTAAAAACATTTAAACAGAATGAAATTATTGTCGTGATAAGAAACTAAGATATTATATCGATTTTTTCTTTTAACGAATTAAAAAAAGGTAAGATCACAATTTTTTTTTCTACAAATAGTGCACGATAATGTCTCGAATTAAAAATCGAATTATGTAAAAGCGTATACACACCTACAAAAAACCGTTTTCTAATTTTGTGCATATGCGTTCTGATTATTTTTTTGTAATGGCTTTGAACGTCAAGTATTATTTTGTTTCTTCTTGTAATATTTTAAACAAAAAATACACACTTTTACAGTCGCCAAAAGTAAATCAAGTGCAATCCTATCTAAACATCGAAGAGTTAAACGTAAAGAACAAATGCAAATTGACGATTAATACAAAAAAAAAATATTATATCGGTGATACTTAGAATCGCAAAAAAACTGTTGCCGTCATCGAAATGGATGTCCGCCAGTTCACTGAATTGAAAACAAAATAAAAGTTTCGGGACGTGCGTTGTGGGTAATAAATTTATCAAATGAAAATGCTTGGTTAGTCTTTGCCGGGAAAAATCGTAGCCAGGATCGCAGTATAAAATTTTACGTTAAGCTAAAAAATGTTTGGAAACTAAAACGCTCTCTAGAAGTGATGTTAAGTTTACTAATATTTTTTGTAAATACTAGTTAAGTTTTTTAGTTAAGTTTATACTAATGGTACAGTATATACGCTACGATGCGTAGCACTACAATACTGTAGCAAAAAATGTTCATTTCCTATGTCGATATAAAAACATATGATATATATCTCTCTGTGTGAGATAATCGTTTTTTTATTCAATGATATAGTTTTTATGCTTCTTGGGTCAAACATTTGTGCTGTAATAACTACTTGAACGTTTTTTTTAGATATTCCTTTTTATCATCTGAACTTCTTGAGATCTATTATAATTTACAAATAACTTTCGGCTAAAATCTTTTGTATCGGTGTATCTGAAAACATTTTTCTATGTGAAAAATAATGTGGTGGGCATACCAACACATCATCATATTCATAACAACATATTTTCTTTATGTAGTTTGATTAAAGTTGCAGTCCATGCGTCACAGACAATGTGACGCCACAATTATTGGACGGAGAAATTCATTACCACATATGGTCACAGAGAAATGACCACTCGCTGTCGCCATCTTGGGAATGATCGCCTCCCAGCACTCCGCGATTGACTGTCAACCCGTTAGGACGCATCCCCATCGTTGTGATGGTCTACACGCTCAAGTCCACTGTATTATAATATTCTTAATAATATTTCATCCTTCACTTCATATACAGTGTAATTTCTTTCTGAATCATTAAAAACCAAGTTCGTGTAAACAGTATTTTTATTTACCTTTCACAACAACCAAGGAGTGGTGTTGGATGGATGCCGCTACCGACGTCACCCCTTCCAATAATATTGTTTTAAAAACTAAATCTATCAAGGGCTTTATGGTTTTGCTGTTTATTCATTTTTAGTTTAATTCATGATGCCTCAGCTATTTTATTTCATTTGTACACGAATACTAGTAAATGAAATTAACGGAAAAAACTAGAAAATGTACTTATCTCAATACATATGTATGAAAGACTAACCATATTAAAAATTGATCTGCAATTTAAGCATTTGAACTATGAAAATAATTATAAATTCCTATGTATTTTTCATGATTTCATCACACTTTATTTTATATGAAAAACAAAAATAATCTTAAATTCAACTTAATGAAATGTCATTGTCATTTTTTGTTCACTTTTAATAAAAAATCCTTCATTTCCCGCCTATGCAAATGCGGTACGACGATCCAATGTTCCAGATGAAATATGCCAATAATGTAGTGTGGACGACATCTCAAGTACAACACTTTATATTTCAACTTAACCATAGCGTTGCTACCAAAAATATATCAAAACTAAAACAGCGTTTCTTGTGAGTGTTTTACATTCCATACATTTTTGTGAAAACGCTACGGTTTGGTTTAAACCAGTATCACGCAGAGTGATCACAAAAGCGGACGCCTGTTTTCATGCACCAACAACCAGTCCTGTACCATTAGTATAAAACATGACGTTTAAACTCAACCATAGCGTTTTACAGATATATTGTTACGAATGTATGAGTTTGTATGATTGTGTGCTTAGGCGTGTTGCTTAATGTACATGTGTGTGTATTTGATATTTCTGGGATAATGTCGAAAAATCCACTATCGAAGTATCTAGCTGGTTCTCGAATACGCGAGAAACAGCTTTACCCCACATATAAATATGAGCTGCGGTTCTGCGAGAGATGAGCGTTTCTTGAGTCACTGTCCCGCAAACACAATAAACCAGAGCCGTCAGAGTAAGCCGTACAATGTAACCGATTTTGTGAATAATAAATACTCTAAAATAAAAATTAAAATAAGAAATAAACTTTGTTTTATTCTACTTATTTCTACTCACTTGTTGTAGTGCCGCAGAGGTGCTAGAGAGAAGCAGGTCCTTCCCTCAACGCCTCTCTCTCTAGGTCTCTGAAATTAAATCAGTAGAATAAAACTTTACGAACGATTTTATTGATTGTAGAGGCATTAACTTTGTAATCGTTCATCATTAATGATAAAAGAAAAACAGCTTTGTTTTCGATTACGTGAGTATTTATTTTTATATACCACAACCGGTTTCGCAAACATCCGTTTGCATCGTCAGTTGGATCAATTAATAATTGATCCACCTGACGATGCAAACGGATGTTTGCGAAACCGGTTGTGGTATATAAAAATAAATACTCACGTAATCGAAAACAAAGCTGTTTTTCTTTTATCTTTACGAACGAGTTTATTTTATTATTTATATTATTATGTATTTATAAAACGAGTTTATTTTATTTATTTTTAATTTAAAATGGAGTTCTACAAAGTTTCCGTTGAAACATTTCATAAACTGTAAAATAAATTAAACCACTTTTTCATTAAAAGTAACCCAAGTTAAATCATAACAATATATAGAAGCTCAAATGCGCTGTTTTGATTTTTAGTCTTCTTTTGGTGAACGATATGGTTGAGTTTGAACGTAAAGTTTTCTACTTGTAGAATTGTTTTCATGCTTCAATCATCCCTCCTGAAAGCCATCAATTCCCTTTGAAAAGCACCCCCAGCGTGTGCAAACGCTGATGTTTGACGGAATGATATGATGACGGGTGCGCTGTTCAATAGAGCATGTATGAAATGAAGTCACTCAAATTCATATGCAGGTACTTCATAGTAAGACTCTGAATGATATGGTTCAAAATGACTAGGTTATGAATGAGAGCGGTGTAAACGAGAATATGATATTTTAATGTACAAAAGAGTACAATGAGAGGGCTATGGCAACTATAAAGAGTTGAAGATCTATAATCTAAGTTGCAAGGATATATCGATTTAAAGTTCTCAAATGCATGCCCACAAAACAGACTGTGTAGTTCGCGCTTACAAATGCTGAATGTGTACTTACAAATAAAATCCAAACCTCAAATGAACATAAGCCCCACAACTTTTGCCGACCTTCCCTGACACAGGGGTGACATTGGCAAAGTGAACCATTTTTTACAGTATGGGTGGTCAGCCTCATACCAACCTATAAGCCAAGAAACGATATGAGACTGAAATAAAGATAGTGGAAAAATAAATGTCAAATGTAAGCGTGTAACTTTGGAAATCCATAAACACAAAAATTCTAATTCGTTTAGTTTTATCAATGTTCAAATTCCTACTGTTTCACCTTTGTTATTACCTAATTGTACCTCTTTGTCGCAACGCATTATTTTTATTTCTCTATGGTTTTGTCTTGTCAATTTTGTAATAGTGTCCTCCTAAAAATGACGTAAGCTAGTCAAATGTACTTGAGGGGAAATAAATACTGAATGTGTGAAAATAAAACTCTGTGTTTTTTAATGGTTGGTTTTCTTTTTACTGTTTATTAACCATGAATTAATATGTCATGTTTAAAAGAACCCATTGGCTGGGGCACATTCAGCAAATGGACTATCGGAGCCTGGAGAAGACGATTGTGATGACGAACCCGGAGGGACGCCGGACAGTGGGAAGACCACGTTCAAGATGGCTGGATGGAGTGGTGGCGGAATGCCGTGCAGTGGGAATGTGGGACTGGAGGAGGAAGACGTTGGATAGACAGCGCTGGCAGCGGTTGCTGAGGGAGGCCAAGACCCACCCCAGGTTGTCGTGCCAATGATGATGATGATTATGATGATGTTTAAAAGAACCCAACATTTTTTTGTACTGGTTAAATGAAAAAACACAAACATACTTACTGATCAGATTGTTTGAACTTAAAATAAAAATTGAACCTACTTTTCACTACTGGAAAATTGACTTTTAACTGGCTTAAAAAATATGTAGATAAGAAAAAAAACGTCTAAAATGTTTATTAGATTAGATATATTTATTAGATATACTTAACCATAGAACTATCGCTTCCAATCTATTCATCAAATAGTCTGATCCTGTGCCTCGCATTGTTCCAATAGATGAGATAATAAACTATTTCCGGGAGTAAGTTATTAGTCCAATAGGCTTTGTTGCCAGTGTAAATATTGCTTACTGAATTAGAACGCAAATACTGTTTAATTCTGAGTGTGTTTGACACAATTTATCTCATATCGTTATGCAGAAATAATTGAAAACAAAATATGTTAACTGCACTAAATCTAAATCTAAGCTGCAAAGATATGTATAATTTGAGATTCATATTATAAGATTCATATATAAGAATGTGGTGTAAGGGAAAGTGTGAAAGTGAAGATTAAAAGAAGTATGTTAAGATGGTTCGGGCACTTGGAGAGAATGAGTGATGAAAGATTGACGAAGAAAGTATATGTTGCTAGAATAGATGGATGTCGTGGTAGAGGAAGACCGAGAAGGGTATGGAAGGATCAAATCTCTGAAATAGCGAATGAATGGGATATCCAGAGTCATAATAAAAGGAGGACTTGTATGAAAAAGGTTATGACTCTGGATGAAATGAAAGAAGTATGCAAGGACAGGAAGAAGTGGCGGCTAATCTGCAATGTTGATTTCTAATGTTGGTGTATTCATTTGCTACATTTTTTGCATAGGAAATTTTTGACTTTTTTTGTATAGATTTCTTTGTAAGGTTTTGTTCTTTTTTATATTTAAATGTAATTTATTATTCATATTCCTTGACTTATAGGTTGGTATGAGGCTGACCACCCATACTGTAAAAAATGGTTCACTTTGCCAATGTCACCCCTGTTTCAGGGAAGGTCGGCAAAAGTTGTGGGGCTTATGTTCATTTGAGGTTTGGATTTTATTTGTAAGTACACATTCAGCATTTGTAAGCGCGAACTACACTTGTTGGTTTGTGGGCATACATCTGAGAGCTTTAAATGAATATATCCTTGCAACTTAGATTATAGATTATTATAGATATTAAATGCATTCCCATAAGCAGATATGCATAATTTCGCGCTTACACATGCCGCATGTGGACCTACAGTATAAAAAACCCAATTTCAAATGAACATAAGCCCTGCAACTCTTGCCGACCTTCCCTGAAACAGGGGTGACATTGGCAAAGTGAACCATTTTTTACAGATGGGTGGTCAGTCGCATACCAACCTATCAGTCACTCCATATAAAAGAATAATGATTAATTATAGTTATTCTATAACGATTAAAGTAACTGTATTGTTTTACTTTTTACCACACAATTATTAAGTTGGACTTATCCGAAAAACATTCTAACAGAAAATTGAAAAAAATAACATCATAATTAAACACATGTCGTCTTTCCCTGAAACTAGTATGGCATTGGCAAAATTGAACCAAGTTTGTACAGCATATGGGGGTCAGCCTCATACCAAACTATTAATAATAATAAAATAATATTGGGCTGATTTATTTGGTGAGCGCGGTTTTTGTGTGAATCACACCTTAAGAGTCCTCTACGAGCTTAGTAGTCGCTGTAGAAAGCGCCAATTCTTAAGCAAAACCCAGTTGCTGAAAGGCTGGATGGACCTGTAGTAACCGGTTTTTGGTAAAGGTAAAAAGTTTTATATTAAGTTTAATTTTACTTTATTTTAATTTGGATCTGTTATGTGTTTAATTAAGAATTTTTGTAAATCATTTATATTTTTTGTGCTCCTTGACTGATAGGTTGTTATGAGGCTGACCACCCGTGCTGTAAAAATCGGTTCACTTTTGCCAATGCCACCCCGGTTCAAGGAACGGTGGCAGGAGTACCAAGGTTGATGTTCATGTGAGGTTTTGTTTATTTGTATGCACACATGCAGAATGTGTAGGCGCGAACTTACATGTGCCTGTCTGTGGGCATGCATTTAATATGAGCCTTAAATTTTAACATATCTTTGCAGCTTAGGTTATAGATTATGTATTAATTGTTCACCCAGCGAAGAGCATATCTGAAAATATAAATGGTATTTTTTTTGTGCTCCGCTGGGATTCGAAACCACCACCTTCCATTTACGAGTTAGACGTGTTAACCACTAGACTCCGAACCGGTCAGAATTTGTCTTGGAACTACATGAACAAGAACAAGAAGAAGAAAACTCTAAGTTTACATCGTAGAACTAACCACACGTCAAAGCGGAATAATTTAAATTCTACGAAGCATTAAATGCCATGGAACATAATCTGGTGGTAAATTCTAAATATCCGCGTACAAGCAACGACGTGCAGTACCTAGATGAAGGCATACCTGTGTGGCAAGTAAACATCCATAGCGTTAACCAAAAAATGTTTATAAAATAAAAGCAGCACATCTGGTGGCAATATTAGATTGAATACAATTTTCATTAAACGCAATGGTTGAGTTTTAACGTGAAATTGTACAGTCGGGCGTACCTGGTTGTTTTCATCACAATGAAAACCATACAGGGAAGCTCCCACTGAGAGATAAAGGCTCTTCACTAACCAGAGAGCTTTTGTGGACGACACAAAAGTCGCCGAGCTTGCGCGAACCTCAAAGCTCGTATTTCTAACTCATTTCCATGGTTTCATTTGAATCTTCTTACAAATAATATAATTTGTTTGAAATATGTGAAGTATCGGCTTTGAATTGAAGGATGAACGCCCCAGGTCAAAAGATAATATTCTGACTGAAGAATTTGAGAACCTGGAAGGAGTATTCACTATTCAGTCCTTCTTTCGTGCAGCAGTATCATGACGCACTACACATATAGTGTAACCTGCTGCCACGTTCTCCCCGAAGAATTCGCATGTGGTGAGGGAATCGTATTTATTGTTATAGATGAGGGGACCGGTCCATGCCAACCTCTTTAGTTGGAGTTGAGATTTTCCAGCTTTCGAGAGGGCTGGTACTTATTTCTTGTAAAGGCTGAGTAAACCTTACCCGTTTTTTTTTTTGACACCGAAACGGGAAATCATTTCTGGCACCTTCGGTGAGATTCGAACCCGAACTCTCGGCATGGAATGCAAGCACTTAACCAACTAAGCTATCAACCGGACAGTATCAAAGATTCAAATTGGCATGCTGATTGCAATGTTAGCGGCTAAGGTTTTTAAAATGTGAAAAATCCACATTTCAGCTTTATAGTTGATTGACTGTTTTTATGTTTACTACAATTAGATTATATATTATAGACAATCAAAGTTGCAAATGAATTTCATGTTTATTAGTCGCACACTAGTTAATATGTATTTGCGCTTTTTCTCCACCATTTTATGTATTCATAGAGTCAAAAATCAAACCTCAAATGAACATAAACGCTGAAAATCTTGCCGCAGCTCTGAAACAATGGAGCATTTACAAAGTGATCAAATTCTTACAGTATGGAAGGTTCGCCTCAACATTTGAGTAAAAGAAATCTCACAAAATTTGCCGTTTGCTCACAGAAAAATCGGATTTTGTAAACGAAAATTTGTAATAGTTTCATTCAGATAAGTAAAACACCTTATTGCTTAATTGTTATTTTCATTGTTGCCACTCTAAAACCCATACGTTTTTTAAAATGCTCTTGTCGATATTAATATACTTTTTTTTCGACGCAAACTGAGGTTTCATTGAGCATGTTTTGTTCGTAGACATGCGATATGTTTTGTTCTGTTTTCCTTTTGTTTCCCAACACATTTAACGATTGTTGAGCTATTCTGAATTATGGTAGAACCGTGGGGGTCCTCCCCCATCCTCCCCCAACTACCCCACAATGTGACTAGATAATCTTTTAATTGGATTAGGGGGAAGAAGGGGGGGGGGGAAGGGTGACTGGAAACATTTGATTCAACAGATGATTAGCGGGTAATTAATTGAAAACACGGATAGATGATTGTTGGCCAAGTTTTGATTGAATGAAAAGGTAAGGAGTAAAAATGAGAAAATTAATTAAATTTTTAATGTTGAAAATTGTGTAATAAGTGAAAACGTGTCATATCTAATCGAATCTAGGTACCTAAGTTGTAAGGATATTTAACATTGGGGAGTCACATTATATGCATTCTCACAAGCAGACACGTACAAGTTCACGCTTGCACATGCTGCATGTGGACCTACAACACAAAAACCCAAATCTCAAATGGACATACAATCTGCAACTCTTTCCGTCCTTCCCTGAAAAAGGGGTGATATTGGCAAAGTTAACCATTTTCTACAGCGTGGCGCTCTTCCACCACCTCCCACCCAGTTCATACAACTCATGCGGAGTTGCTTCACTCGATGAACAACATTAAAATATTTTTTCAAGTGGCTGAATGCCTTCCCGATGAAGTTAATCAGCTAGTGTAACTCTGTGGAAAAAAAAAAGTCCTCCGTATCAGAGGCTATCATGGGTGGTCAGCCGCATACCAACCTATAAGTCAAGGAAAGTCATTAAGGAAAAGTTGTAATGGAACAAGAAATGTGTTTCTAGTTGACCGCCATCTTCATCTTATCATACAGGATAACATTGAGGGGAGAAGAACTTAAAGACGCCAAAGGAACTTGTGGCTGAAAAGCTTGCGATAATAGTATGATAAAAGTACCAAGTCACTGTTTCGAGCCGCAACATCCAAGATCAAAATAGCCATGATGATTGCCGGTCTTTGATAGAAGTGGCGCCAAAATAAAAATAAGTTTAGGGAGTCGCAGAAACTCACATGGAGTAAATTTTGTAGTTATTGCGTTTAAAATAAAGTGTCCAATATTTCAATGTTATCGTTATTATCAAATAGACTAAGCGGTAATTAAAAAAATTGTCGGTAGCTGATCAATTGATCGTCTTTCTTTGTATTGAAAATTCACGTTACTTAGTGGATGAGCCATGTATTTCCTGTCTGTGAATAACACAGGAAAGGATAAAAAAAAACTACTTTTGGTCATGGTTTTTTTTGTACAATTTTCTACAAAAAACAAAAAATGCAATGATTCCTTTCAGCGCTTTTTTTTGTGCATCACACCTCAAGAGCCCTCCGCAAGATTGTTTATTTAAATATAAATTACTAATTCTCAAGCAAGACACATTTTCAAAACAGCTTGATGGACTTAAAGTGACCGGTCTTTGGTACAGTTTCAGGAAATTTTGGAAGCAAACAAGGCAAAGAGTAGGTATATAAAAAATCAAATAATAATTTTTTGGTGCTCAACCCATGACTCTCAAATTGCGAGTAAGTATCGTCAACCACTTGACCACAGGCAAGTCTGAAAGCTTGATTTTTTGCATCACTGAAAAATAGTTCAACACGCTGAAAAAAATATTTAAAGAATTTCGTGCGCATACAAATTTTCGTTTTGTTTTTGCACCATAAGTTTTTTACAATTAAAGCGGGATTAAGTTTTGTAATAAATGCTTCCGTGACCGAAGCGAAGGTTTCATTTGACAAAACAGTGAGAGAGGTTTGCGCGGGAAATCCGCAACAAAGCCTGTGGGATAATACCGCTAGATAATTACTAGGAAAAACCTGAAAAAAAAACCTGCGCTGAAGGAAAATTCAAATTTAATTTTGAAAACACCAGTGGCGGAATGCAAAGTTCATTTTGTAAAAAAAAGCCATAATTGATCAGATAATAAGATAAGGTAAACAATTACTTGGGATATATTTATTTCTGGTACGACACTAAAATAGTCAGATAATCGTTTTAAAGATTTTAATAAAGAAGCTTTGATTTTCGATTACTTTGGAGTATAATTTAAAATTAATGACTTGCGGATACGCAAGCTTTATTTAAAAAATGGATTTGTCATTGTTGGCAATGTTTTGATTGAATGTTGAAAAGTTTATGAATTGAAGATGAGAAAATTATTATTTTTTTGAATGAATATGAGTAATGCTATATAATGAAAGTTATACAAATGTATTAACATTTAAGGCTTACATAGAATGCATGTACACAAGAAGGTACATCTAAAATTGCACTTATGCTGCGTGTGCACATACAAAATAAACCAAATCTCAAATTGACATAAACCTCACAACTCCTGCCGTCTTTTCCTAAAATTGGCAAAAGTGAACCAAGTTGTTACAGCATGGGTGCAATACGTGATCAAAAAAATAATTTAATATAACGATTGAATTTTTACTTTCAGAAGTCGAAAAAACTCCTGCAAATAAATTTTGTTTTGATTGTATTTGAAAAAAAGTACCGAAATATTACATATTATTAAATGTTTATTCTCAAATATCAAAATAATTCTTAGGCCCGATATTTTCAACATAAAGACACTTAGTCAAATGTTAGAGTTGTATTTTTTTTCAGTTTAAAGTGACATCAGCTTACGTTGAAAATACCGGAATCTACTTTTATACATTTGAAACGGGTGTTTTCAAGATTGTAATTTCTTGATTACTTAGTTCATACAAAAGCCTGAATTAATCAAAGCGAATATACTCATTTACAACCTAAAACTACCGACATATTGTCCGAGCTTTGGGCGCGTACATACGCATGGAAATGCTCTTGACATAAAACATCCAGGTTTATATTGTTACACAACGTTCGGGGTGATATTTCGTTTGTTGTGTTTGGCAGTTAACAAAATTGGGTTCTTGGGGCTTTACATATATAATGGCCGGCCATATCACACACACGCGTGAATAAACCAGCAAGGCCTTTCGAAACAGTACAGAACATTGCGTACAGAACTCACCACGGTTGCGAAAATCGAAAAAATGCATGAACACTAAAACACACTCTAGGAGTCCCGTCGTATATTTCATCCATTTTCAAGTTACGTGATCGAGATGAGATAAACGCTATGCTATTATACTCGGGGTACAAAATTCTAACAGCACTCTGAGGATGAAAGTATAAAACCTTTTATCAAAACTGTATAGAAACCAAAACGCCCACTGTTTGCGCTATTATAGTTATCATACATTTTTCACAAAACGCTTCTGTAGAGTTGAAACATGGTTCTATACTAGGAGTACATAGCTGTAGTGTGCTGAGAAATTGCGAAACCGAATGTGGCAATGTAGCTAATTATACTCGTACAAATGTTTTAGTTTTAGTATGTAAATTAAGCTAAACCAAAGGACAGTAAAATATTAGTGCTCTATATGTAACTGTGTTTATGTGTTTTTCATTAACGTTTTAATTTGAAGTTTTTTTTTAATTCTGATTAAAAAATATATATATAATTTTATTGTTTGTAAAAAAAGAGCACTGGCTATTGCTACTAAAAATATATATGTATCAAGCCAGCATCTGTCATTACGCCATCATTTAAATTTCATAGTATATGCATGACCACAAACAGACACGTGAAAGTTCGCGCTTACAAATACTGAAAATTAAAATCAAAACCTCAAATGAACATAAACCTTGCAACTTTGCCGACCTTCCCTGAAACAGGGTGACAACCACAGATCACTGAATATAAAGTGACAACATTAGCAATGTGAATATTATTTTACAGTATGGGTTGTCAGCTTCATACCAACGTATAATTCAAGGAATGATGGAAAACTCAAAATCTGGCCCAAAAGCTACGTTGCACAATTTCACTTGAGCTAAATTTCTTCTTAGACTACAAAGCAAGTCTTTGATACTTTCATAATGTAACATTTCACATGTATAAAGCAAAACTAGAATGTAGCCGACACCTGCCCACGGCAATACGGTCCATTTTATGTAGGTACAAAGGCGACAAAGAAACCAAAAAGTAGGACCCGCGCCGAGGTTTTATAGCTATACATAAATTCATAAAAATCCTTCGCCAGCGTCTCAATAAAATTTATTTCTCACAAGCTTTTGAATAAAAAGTTACGCCCTGGAAAGCTTTGTTTAAAAATTTAAAGCCCAACAAAAATTTAAAAAAATATTTTTGTAGAAAAGTGCAAGTTTCCAGCGTTGCTTCAATTTTGGTTTTTATTAAACGAAAATGTAAATTTGTTTTGAATATTTTTTTCAGTTGAAAATCACGATTCTACCCCTGAAGTATTGAAATAAAACATATACAGAACTCAACACTAAAAAATGTGTCTGGAGAGACTTTTTTAGAGTATTTCTTGAAGCTTCGTGGTTTTAATTTCAAGCAATTGATTTTGTAACAAAAACAATAACAACAATCTCAGTGAAATCTTAGAAAGAAGACTTTTGCAAAGATGAACGAGGGGTTGTTTGAGAACTAACCCTTGTTCAAACGTCTCATTTAATCCTTAATGTAAATATTACAGTTTAAATTAAATACTGCAGATAGATTCGTAATTAATGCATGTCCACAGGCAGACACTTGAACTTACACGTGTCTGCCTGTGGGCATGAAAGAAAATAGTGAAATAGTTTTTATATTCAGTAAAACAAAGAACAAAAAGGCTTTTGTTTTTTTTAAATCTTTTAAAAATATAAACAAATTTATTTTTCACAAATACAGAATTAACAAAGTTAACAATGCAAAGCCAACAAGGAATGATCATTGTTCGCCGATATCTCACGACGAAATTGTACCAATTTACATACTAAGCCGTTGGAATTAAACAAGAAACCGTTTTTAATCACGAATTGGTAGAAAATAAATGAGTCGCAGATCGCGCTGCTAAATTTGCGGTTTCGGCGAATTCACCCCTTCTTCTCGCGAAGACTTCCTCGGTAACAGAAGGAATGCTCGTGGTTGGCTTCTTATTTATATTGAACTATACTCATTTGACTTTCTTTAAACATACTTGGATAGTATGTGGAATATTTCTACCTGAAACTATAATACAATCAATAGTAAAAAATAAAAATACATGAAAACAAACACTGTTTGATTCTACTTATTGTAAGTTTCTACTATTATTTTTTTTACTTTAATTAGTAGAATCAAACAGTGTTTGCTTCCATATTTTTAAATTTTTTCAATGAGTTACAGATTCTGCTGAAACATTTCATAAATTCCTAATACAGAATAATTAATCTGAGTTGCAAAGATGTATTACATTCAAGAATCATCTTACATGCATTTTCATAAGCAGACATCTATAAGTTAGCGCTTACACATTCCGCATGAGGACTTACAATATAAAAACCCAATGTCAAATGAATTTAAATTGAGAAAATTGTCGGACTTATGTCCTACAACCACCCTACAACTCTTGCCGACCACCTTTTTGAAAACATGGGAGGCATTGTTAAAGTGAACCATTATTTAAAGTGTGGGCGATCAGTTTTATACCGACTTATCAACCAATTAGTCAAGGATCATGATATGTCATATAATTTTGTAGAGTTATTACATTCCTAACGAAAATCTCGACCCATTCAAACAGCTTATTAATTTAAATTTTCCCCTCAAATTTACAAAGCAAGCCGTGTATTGTAATGCGATAGCTTGTTGCGAAATCTAAATTTGTATTAAAATTCAAACTAAAAAGTCTAGACGTTTGACTTTTAAGCTTTTTGCACCAAAAATTGTATTACCCAATGAAAATATGAAAGTAGAGAAAATTCATTTGAATTTTGTTCATTTTGTGATGCGAGAAAAAAAATCTATTAAAACTTTTTGATACTTACGTATTTTCGTGAAAATTAAACTATTGCCTAACTGGAAAAACCGCAAAAAAGCTAACGAAAAAGTTTGACATTTGTCAGAAACTGAATTTCTTTATCCAATTTGATTTTAATATTTTACTCAGTTACGGGGCTCCATTTATATATATTGTAACTTATTATTTTTTTAAATTGTTATTTTGAATTTGTTTTGATGTTTATACATATTATTTGTCTATTTTAAAAATGTAATTTGTTGTGTATGTTCCTTGATTTATAGTTTAGTATGCGATTTGACCACCAATATGACCACCCATGCTGTAGAAAATGTTTCACTTTGCCAATGTTACCCCATGTTTCAAGAAAGGTCGGCAAGAGTTGCAGGATGTATATTCATTTGAGATTTGGGTTTTTATATTGTAAATCCACATGCGGCATGTTTAAGCGCGAGCTTATACGTGTCTGTTTGTGAAAATGCATAAAATGTGAATCCCCAATGTTACATACCTCTGCAACTTAGATTAGATTACAATGTCTAAGTGATTTTTATTTCTTTGATATTCAAATTTGTTTCACTTTTTATACACTTGTTTTCTTTTCTTAATTAAAAAAATGATAATGAACTTTGTATTATTCCACTATTTATTTATTTATTTTTATTCGTTAAAAAAAAAACAACAAATTAAAATCAATTAACAAATAGTAGAATAATACAAAGTCCATTTTCATTTTTGTAATTTAAAATGGAGTTCTACTTTCCGCTGAAACATTTAATAATTTAATAAATAAAAACTTGTTTTCTTGTTTATGAATACTTCTTAATGAGTTCTACTTTGTATTTTGCAAATTTTGCCTTATATATATTTGAAGAAGAGAAAAGAACTCATTGTTGCTTCTCTTGATTCACGAAATACATTGTAAGAAATGGTTCGCTTTTACAATGTCGCCTATGTTTCCAAAAAGCACGGTAAAAGATGAAGGGCTTATGTTCATTTGAGATCTATTTTTATTTATTTATTTTGTAAGTACACATGCAGCATGTGTGAGCGCAAACTTGAAATATGAATCTGATATTCTAACAAGCCTTTGTAACTCTGATTCTAGATTGATTATTTATCCATCTAATATTGTAACTCTCTACATAGTTCAACTATAACCTATGCTCTGAATTCTCAAAAATAAGTAAAGTCAAAAGCGCAAATCATCGTTCAATGTTTAAAGTCAGACGTGAGTTTCGCGTATTCATTAAAAGGGAGCGTACAATTTATCACTCTCGTTTATTTGCGATGCATTGAATGATCTTAATTCCAACCTTTGAAGGTGTTTATCATTTATCATTCCAGGAGTAATTTATTCAGAATGAAAACGCTTTCACTGGATCCACAGTGCTTTCAGTCTACGACATGTGAAGGTCTACGGAAGAGTTTCTCAAAACTTACAGACACTCTACCAATTTGTTTGTGTACAATAAGCCCCTAAGCAATTTTCCTTTCTCCTTGTACACAAGCAATATTAGATTTCGGAAATGAGCTCAGCGTAAAATTGTATTTAAAAAAATCTCGATGAACAAACGTCGCAGATCTATGTCCATAACTTAAGATCTTTGATTTCTTAGAAATCAACCAGAAGATATTAATTTTCCTTGTATTTAGCATAGGTTGTAAATAGGTTCAACTCGCCACATGCGACCCATTCGGGGATAACGCGGCAAGAAGTTACACTAAATGTGTAGCTTAGTTGCATTTTTTTTTTTTGTTGCATAGCAGCTGCTTGATGTCAAAACTGTTGTTTGTGTGTTTTGTCAATGAAATAAATGTGCGGATCTCATTCATTCAAATATAATTTTCTTCTACACTTATTTACCTGTTGCTGCCGACATTATTGATAATTTTTGACAGATCCTCCAACATTGCTTCAAAAAATGATCATTTTTCTTCACATAATTGTTCGATCCCTCGAGTTGGAGATCAAAGTCTTTTACATTTATGTTAAATAAATATCAATCTGTAACCAAAATTTTCCAAAACTAGCGGATCATCCGAATTAATTTCATGTCCGAAACCGTATCTGAAACCGGTAGAATACCAACTTTGAAATTTCATATCCATAAAAAAGCGTAACTTATTGAACGCCGATATTATTTTATTTAATAATTTTTTTTGGACAACCTTTTGGGAGCCACTGGTCTACGGCGTAGCAGGTTTATGCTATCTACGTGGCGTAGGTATCTTTGTCATTAATTAATTAGCCTTATATGAATAATCTTAAGCCATAAATTTGTTAAGGGATTCACGTGCGCTATGTGAGCGTTCTACGATTTCAATGTTAACCTCAAAAGACAGGATAATAAATAATTTACATTAAAAATATAATAATTGAAAAAAATGTTCAAATAAGTCTTAGGAAAATCTATTGAATGTGTAGAAAGTCTTACGCATTCATTTTTTCAGGATATTTCAGTTATATTATGGTCAAATGATTATTATCATGTTTTTAAAGTAATGTTTGATTCAAAGAAAAGCCATGTCTATTTACCAGTTTTTTTTTTTCAAAGTTTCATCGAAGTCATATCCGGCGTCAGAAAAATAGGTGTCTTTTATTTGACGAAGAAGCACACACTTATGTGAAAAGACCGTAATTCCAATTTAGAATAGTTGAAAATAATAAAATAAATTAATTGCATCCTAAAATAAAATTGGCCTTTGTTTTCCATTTCTTTAGTGAATTCCTTGACTTCTAGGTTCGTATTAGGCTGACCAACCATACTATAAGAAATAGTTGTTTTCGTCAATGTTACCTTGGTTTCAGGTACGGCCAGAAAAAGTTGCAAGGTGTATGATCATTTGAGATTTGGTTTTTAATTTGTAAGTACATATGCGTCACTTGTAAGCGCAAACTAACATGTGGGCATGCATTTAATGTGAATATGAAATGTCAATATATCTTTGCAACTTAGATTACAGATAACAGAACGATTAGCCAATCTAAATGTTTATTCGTATATTAAGAAAAAAAACATTGAAATTATGGTTACAAAACGAAAACATAAACAAAGCAAAGCATGTGTGTGTACTATCTTTATTATTCATTCAACTTTATTATTCAATTTTTGGAAACAGAAAACCACAGTTTATTAATAATTCATCAAGACTGTACAAAATCCTGGCAAAAAATATATTCTGATTTTCATTTTCCTCCAAGAATCCAAATCCTCTTTCGTCGGGTTCTTCCATGGGTCCAAAGGTCCATCTCTCAGTGGATTTCTTTCAAAGACCTTCCGTCTACAGGTTTTGCAGCGGACGACGTGATGTGCTTACGTGATTTCTTCATAGTTTGTTATATTTTTGAAAAATATTTTCTAACACAGGCTGTTTTAAACCGTAGGGAGAAAATATATTGCAAGAAATGGAAAATAATTAAATAACTATTTTAATTTAATACTTTGCCAAAGAAGTCAGTTTCTCCATCAAGGATCATTAACAGACTGAACGTTTTAAAAATACACGCATCTTGACTTTAATTAATAGGAAACATATTTCACTCATTGTCTGCATCTATAAACTAAAATCTAATTTGTTAGGATATATTGCATTGAAGATTCATATTACATGCATTCCCATAAGCAGACACGCTTAAGTACAAGCTTACACATGCCGCATGTGGACTTACAACATACTGACCCAATCTCAAATGAACATAAGCCCTCTAAGCAACTCTTGCTGAACTTTCTGAAACAGCGTGGTATTGGCAAAGTGAACCATTTTTTACAGTATGCGTGGTCAGCCTCATACCGTTGTTTTATTAAAATTATGTTTATGTATTAAAATTACGGCTAATCTGCAATGTTGATTTCTAATGTTGGTGTATTCATTTGCTACATTTTTTGCATAGGAAATTTTCGACTTTTTGTGTATAGATTTCTTTGTAAGGTTTTGTTCTTTTTTTATATTTAAATGTAATTTATTATTCACATTCCTTGACTTATAGGTTGGTATGAGGCTGACCACCCATACTGTAAAAAATGGTTCACTTTGCCAATGTCACCCCTGTTTCAGGGAAGGTCGGCAAAAGTTGTGGGGCTTATGTTCATTTGAGGTTTGGATTTTATTTGTAAGTACACTTTCAGCATTTGTAAGCGCGAACTACACTTGTTGGTTTGTGGGCATACATCTGAGAGCTTTAAATGAATATATCCTTGCAACTTATATTATAGATTATTATTATTATAGATGTTTCCATTAATCAGATGTTCACCTTAAATTTTTATTTGAACAATATTCTAAAAATCTTACAAATTCCTATAAAGATAAACAAAACATTGGCGATTTACTCCATTTTTTTTTATTGATTGTATATTAAAAACGCTTTCTATCCTCAAACCATTATCAATAAATAAAACTTCGTCCTTTGTAAACGAGTTTCATTCTCACATTCAGTCGCAATGAATATCTACCCGTTTAAAATATTTTAACTAAATCATACTGTTAACAAAAAAATACAAAAACTAAAACGCCAAAATCTAGTTTTCATCTACTTTTGTTAGACCGCTTTAGTTCTCCCTAAACAGTAAGTTTTACGTATTAGTAGTATTCAGAATCCAGTGTATAAACTCCTCTCAAATACATAAAAAATATAACTCAGTGGTGCTGCTTTTCTATCTTCCACACATTTTTCTATTTACGCAATCGAGGGGAGCTAATGCAACATTCTATACTCGGTGTAGTGAGTTCAAAGCAAGGCTGTAGGTAACCGAGAACTGTCGCAAACAAACCCAGCATTGTTACTTGCAGAGAGAGCTACGGCGTAGAGGCAATCAGAAAAGGAAAATCGGATTACGGTCGTAAGCGGTTTACTGCTACGCTCAAATTAAATTAAAAGGCATCCTGAGCTACGGCCTACGGTTCACTATAACTCTGTTTTACTGCGGTTTGTATATTTTAATCGCGTTTTAAATCTCGCTGTGAAAGTGGGACAATTTGTGCAAAAGGTGTTTTCTTATTATGCTTTATAGCGAAAATAAAACTTCATATTTAAAGTAATTGTGTAAAGCATTTGACACAGTCCTACATTGGTAGAGAGTTTTAAACTTTATTCTATTTTTTTAGAAATTATTTTTGTGCAACTAATTTGTGTGTTTAAAAAAATATGTACCAATTAAACCGTATAGATAAACAGAGCTTTCTTCAAGCTTTGTCTGTACTATAGAAAACACCAATTTATCAAGCATCTCAATGCATCTTCAGATCTTATTTCAATACTGTTATAATAATGAAAAGGAAACTGTTTGTGAAAATTAAATTATACTCAATAGTTATCGAGAAACATATTTGTTTATTTGTATTTTTTTTAAACAAATTTGTTTTTTTGTTATATGTATTGAGAAAAAAGATTTTTAAAAATTGTGCTTCGCCGGAGATCGTACTCACCACTACCTAGGTAGTTACGTGTCCAAAACATTGACCACTGCATAAAATACCATTTCAAATAAATCAAGGGTCATACTTCAGAATTGTGTCAAGAATAAAAAAAATTACCCTTAACCCTCTGGTTTTAAACGCAAATATTCTTCCTATTAAGCTACCTACAAATAAAATATGGAAATAAAAATAATGTTTTTTTTAACTTTTGGGGCTCAAATTATGTATATTATACCTTTTGATTTATAATTGGAAGTATCAAACTTGGCTACGACTTCTCTTTTGTTTGCGTAGGTTTATGTAATACAATTCTACAGATGACATAAATTAAATATATTGGAATGTCATCTAGACCGCGCGCTGTGACGTATGGGGATTTATGACACCTGGATGGGTGCGAGCGCGTAATGGAATTAAAGATACATGAAGAGTTCCACGACAAATCGGTCACAGACAACCTGTTCACAGACACCTTAACCATGGACAAATAGGTCAATAATAATATTAATAATATAATCTTAGGATGATTTATTTGGTGAGCGCTGTTTTTGTGTGAATCACACCTTAAGAGCCCTCTGCGAGCTTAGTCGTCGCTGTAGAAAGCGCCAATTCCCAAGCAAGACCCAGTTGTTGTAAGGTTGGATGGACCTTTGAGTGACCGGTCTTTGGTAAAGGTTTATGATTTTTTTCAACCCAGCGAAGAGCATATTTGGAAATATAAATGGTTTATTTTTGTGCTCCGCCGGGATTCGAATCCACAACCTTCCATTGACGAGTCCGAAGTGTAGCCACTGGACTACGGACCGGTCCATGAAATACGATACTACGTCCACACAACTTTTCTGTAAGCGTAAACAACAACAAAAACATTGTACAGTACTAAATTTTAGTTAAAGATCATATAATTTGCATTTTGTCTTAGAATGTAAAGCATTAAATTTATAAAGGATGGTTAGTTGTTCGTCAAAGATTTGTAGATCCTGTATAAGAGAACTGCAAAAGAGAAACAAAGAAGAAAAAAATCTTTTTATCTTCGTTTGGGGATTTATGACACTTAGATGGGTGCGAGCGCGTAATAGAATTAAAGATGCATGAAGCAGTTTTACGACAAATTGGTCACAGACAATCCGATGACCAACAGATGGGTCATGGGCATGTCGGTCACACAACAGTTGGTCTACGCGACTTTTTAAAAAATGACACCACAGCGATTTCGGTCGAATACAATATATAGTCAACAGACAGTTCCATCACAGATAACCATAGGTAATTAATACAAATTAAAATTATTACAAAGGTTTTTTGGAGAGCAAGTTTATCTGTGATGGAGATATGTGTCGTCGTTACCCGAAAAGTCGTGTGGACAAGTTGTCTGTGACCGAAACGTCTTCTTCTTCCTTCGAAACGCTGACCAAGAAGTCACGTGTCCGATTTGTCTATGGATGTAATATATCTGAAGATTTGTCTGTGGACGAGTTGTCTTTAACCAATTTGTCGCGACACGATTACAGATACATGAAACGTGACGTCACCACAAGCACATGTAGGCCCATACATCAAAACCGAAGAGAAAAGGTCACGTTGTGTGACTTTCAAACAACATTTGTCTCATATTCTTAATTCTATACGGCGCAGACATCTTTATGTGCTTTGGGATTTATTGTTTCAAAGAATACTGATTGTAAAATTGCTTTGTTTTAAATATGTATTTGTAACGCTTTAAGTATTGTTAAACTTATATCTTGTTACTATACTAATATATATTTTTGAGGTGTGATTCACACAAAAACAGCGCTCACCAAATAAAAATAACCTAATATTATTTTTATTATTATACATATTGATAGAAAAAATCTTTTGGTTAGCTTTAATTTTTTTTTTTGTTTAACTTTACATTTATACCTAGTTACTTTCACGGTATAACTTCAAATCGTACAATTTTGTAATGCATGCTCTCAAATAGTGTCGCTAATGAAATCAAGAAGACTCCAGTGGGCCGGACATGTAGCACGTGCAGAGGACTCCAGGATCATCAGAACAGTCTGGGATGGTGCCCCCTCAGGTGTTAGACCACCCAGGATGCGGTGGGCAGACAACGTTGAAGCCGACGCCGAAGTTCTGGGAGTGAGGGGACCATGGAGGGAAGCAGCACAAGACAGAGAGTCCTGGAGGATTGTGGTGCGGGAGGCCCTGAGCCTTCAAGGCTTATGAGCCGAAGAAAGTAAGTAAAGTAAAGTAAGTATGCTCTCAAGTAGACACGTGCAATTTTAGGCTTACATGCACATTGCACATACAAAATAAAAATAAAACTAAATCCTCAAATTAAAATAAATCTTGCAACTCCTGCCTTTCCTGAAAAATAGGTCTTATTAAAAAAGTAAACCAATTTTTACAGCCTCATAACAACCTTTAAGTCGTAGAATTTTATTGAAAAATGAATGACAAAAAATAAAAATAAATGCAAAAAAAAATTATAAGTGCAATAAATTATTCTCAACGATTGACAAGAATTATTTTATTGAATGGAAAGAGAGTTGCAAAAAAGAATGCATACTAACACTAAAAAGAAATATCCGATAGCAGATCAGTGGGCGAGGAAAAAGGGGCAAAAAAGTAAAAGTGATAACACATTTTCCCATAAAGGGCGGTATGCGTTTATCACGGTATAAAGCCGAGGCTATAGCGCTAAAGACATTGTATATTGATATGATGCTACTGGCTCCGACAACGAACTGGGTTACAGAAAGAAGTATAATGTTGTATGGATAGTGGATGTAAATGGATAATACAAAAATCATATTAAAAAATAAATTTATCAAGAGTCTAACAATATATTTTCAATTTATTTAGATAAACCACGAAATAAATCTAAGTAAGAAAATTTGAATGTTGATCACCGCACGTATAAGCCTAGAATTCCTATTAATTAAAACTAAAAAATATCGAAGATTTTGATGCTTTATTTCGTGAAGACTATTTTTGAGAGAATCATGCATCAAAAAGCCTCTGCAGGCTTAGTGGTTGCTAAGTAAAATGTCTATTCGCAATTAAACCCAATTTGGTGATTAGTCTTCGATAAAGCAATGTAATTTTTGAACATTTTTTGTGTTAGTTCACGCTTATACATACCACATCTGTATAAAAAAAATACCTAAATTTAAAAAGTTAATAAGCCCTGCAACTTGTACCACATTTTACTGAAACAATTGTGTTATCAATTGATAATAAAGAAATGATGGGATAGAGATGTTCAAAACCATGCTGAAAGTTCATCGAAAAGATGGCGAAATTCCATCCAACAGCTGAAGGTGTGCATAAAACCAAAGAGACATATTTTATTGCCTCGCGAGAAGACTAAAAAGATTCCACAAATTATAATAGTATAGTATTTCTTTTTTTTACTTTCTTATTTCAATGTCCATGCCAGCTTCTTTCCTTCTTCCCAGTTAAACTTCTTTTGGATTTCTTATCTCTAGCGGACCGGTTCAGATTTCCACAACAAACGACAGATGTAAAAAAATATTTTCAAATAAACACCTACGACGCTGTGTGCGTAGAGCTTTCTGTACGACCATTGCTACGATACCCGATGTGGCGCTAGATTTATTGAATGTGATTGTGTATCGTAGCGCAGAAAGATCTGGCGTAGAACAATGGAAAGATATTATGTTCGACATTTTGTTTACGTAAAAAAAACGGTGGAATCAATATCTGAACAACGATGAAGAAGACTTTGTAAACATGTTTTCTACTGTATTATTTACAACATTAACAAAGAAATCCAAGAAAATTACAATACTTATGTATTTTTACACAACCTAACGTAAGTTTTTCTCGTTTACATAGAAATATATCTTTTTAAGGTAATTGATAATTAATAGTTTTCCATCAGGTATCGCTTAGCATTAATGGTGACATGAAAAACAAATAAAAACATTTATACCATCGATATGTAAAATTGGTTTGTAAAGATAAATGCAATTCAATAACCCATTTTGCCTGGGCAGAAACAGGTATTAACATTATGAACCAATAGTTCATTATTCATATTTTTAATAAATTATTCATTGATACTCACTCCTTGAAGTCTGTTCAACCAGAGTCAAAGTTATCGTCAATAGAACACGGCGCACGCAGGGTTCAAACCTGTGCTTATTTCAGTAACGAGAATTCGAGTGCCAACGTCATATCCGCTCGACCATACCAGCGACAGTTTTCTTTGTTATTGTATTTAACCTCCATACATACATCCAATGCGATGTATTGATGTTGCCAACGCAGATGCAGCCAAGGTGGACAAACGTGGCTGGAGAGCAAAGGCGATGGACAGGCGAAAATAGAGGAGAATCCTGGATTCAGCCAAGGCCCACCCAGAGCAGTAATTTATTATTCACTAACCCTACTTACACTTACCTTAAGCCCCACTTGCGCTAAAATTGGTAAATGGTAATTTCATAGTAGTCCTAAGGGAATAATCCTAGTAGGATCTGTGAATACAGGAGTAATATTTGCATAGAAACATTGTTTGCCATCAAAATTAATTTTGGATTTTTTTTCACATTTATAAATTAATCCTACAGTCTGTTACCTTGTCGTTGAGTTCCGTTTTTTTTTTCAAAATAAAACAGTACGAAACATTACATAAGCTCCTCTCAAACTTGTTAGTCATAAAAGAGTGTTGTCGTAGCTTCAATACGTTTTTCTGTTCACGTGATTGAAGGGAGTTTACGTAAGTTTCATACTTGAGTCACAGGTCATAAATTATCTTCAACTCGTCAAATATTCGTTTTTTTTTTGTATCCCTTTTTTTTTACATCTGTTCGGTGAAAAAATTAATTACACATCTTCCGACGTATCCTCTCTCCACTAACGGTTCGTCCCAGTATTTATTATCATCAGTTACCCGAGTATAAAATATCAGCATAAATTTATCTCGATCACGTTAATCGAAAATGTATGGATGATACATCAGCTCCTCTAGTGAGTGATTTAGTTTTCATTATTATTTTCTGTTTCAATGATCGAGGGGAGTTTTTTTATACTCGAAATATAGGTAATATAAGAGCTGATAGAATGACCGATACTCGGAATATACAACTCTTTTTTTATGCGAATTTACCAGGTCAATAAAAGGTCGTTTATTTTTACAAAAAAAAACTGCATAAGAGTAAATATGCAACATTATTTCAGAACGGTTTGTGGGAAAAGTTTTTTTTTAACTAGGATGATGAGGACATGAACGTCTTTAGTAACCTAGTGAAGCAATTTTTTTTGCGAAATACTAAATGATAATAAAGCAATGCAACTAATCTTGTCCATTGTGAAACCTATTTATTTCTACAGGAAAGTGGGTCAGCCTTGCTCCAACCACTTTACTTGAAAAGGGGACTTCCAATTTTTGTAGAAGGATAGTTCTCATTTCTAGTGAAAGCTGAGTAGTGAATAAGCCTTGCCGTTGTTTTAATTTTATATTTGAAATAAACTTCAAAACGGGACACCATTTTTGAAACCCTTGATGGGAATTGAAACCTAACCCTTGGCATGGAGTACAAATAGTTTATCAACTAAACTATCGACCAAACTTACGTCATCAGAAAATCATACATATCATCGTTTTATTTTCACATACACATTTAAAAGAATATAAATTAATCATATTTTTTTACTTCATGTCTCTTGCTCACCTCTCCGACGGTGTCCGTTTTTATTATTAAATCTGCCTCTTATTATATCGTCCGTTGTTTTCGCCCCCCAAACCAACCCTCATTCATTACGCGGTTTCCAGGGTAGAAATACAGAGAGCAGGCTAGGGTGGGGGGAGGGGGGGGCGTCGACAAAGATATATGACAGCATTACGATCAAATTACGAAGGAAATCACTCATGTGTCAAAATTTGCCGCTAAAATATTCGTCTTTTGTGCGAAAAACAAGCTGCTTACAGTGTTTTGTGGGCCCCACACTGTACAACAAGCATTTTTTTTGCTGTTAAACATTCTAGTTTAAGTTTTTAAATTGAATAATTTTGGAAAATCAATTTTTGCACTGACAGGCCACAAGTTTGAGAGAAATATGATTCAGATAAATATTTGTATTTTTTTTTCTTTGGAAATTTTATCAGCGTCATGATGATAAGACTTGCAAGGTTTATGTTCATGTGCTATGCTTATTTTGTAAGAACACGTGATCAAGTGTAAGCGTAATTAATCCTACTTATATATATAGATAGATACTTATATATATACTTATATATATATATAGATACTCCCATCAGCTACAAATATTATATCTACCTACCTAATATTTATATGTATTTGCTATTTACATAACACTATATAAAGAAAAATGAAATACAGATCTTGTGTCGAATTTGAGCTGTATGTAATCTCAAAATTTATCATCAAAAGGGATTATCATGTTACATGTTATCATTATTAGATTTTATGTTAAGATTGTTTTACTGCTTCGCTGAACTATTCCTCTTAAACTACTGCACGTATTTGGGACCTCCAATAGACCTTTGGTGGTCCTTCTCCGGTTCCAGAACTGACCAAGTGTGGTTCTGGCATTCGCTGCACTCCGCCAACCGATCCGGCCGGCAAACACAAATGCTTAATTAAATTTCCAAGCATGTCAGTTCATGTTCTAGTGTTCTTGCGTTTGCATTTGCACGGAAATGTGAAATTGGACCCGCAGGCTACAAAATACCAGTGACGGGCACTCCACAGCGACGAATGTAATGGTCAAAATGTCTTAAAAAGGTTTTACGAATGCAAGTCGTAGAGGGCTCTTGAGGTGTGATCCACACAATAACAGGAATCATCAAAAAAATATTTTAATTCATTTTTCACCTGATTTTTTTCTTATTTTTAACTTCGTAAATCAAACAAAGAAACCAAATAAAGGACTACAGAATTTCATAGCCTGATCCATTTCCAAAAATACATACCCTCAATTGGCCCAAATAATTTATATTAAAAATACATTTTCATCGAAAATTCATTCTGGCGTTTGAATAATGTTGCAGTAAACATACAACTGCTTTGAGCAATATTGTAGGTGAAGTTATGTCATGCAGGCACATTGAAGTTCACGCTTTTGATCTGCTATGTTAAGTTATTGCGTTAGAGAGGAAAGCCATTCTAAGCTAATGTTGCACCATGCATATAACCTACTCCTATTGAAATTACTGCTTACTCATTTTGAAATAATTTCCCGTTTCGGTGTTTATTTCAGAATAAGATACCGGTGGCGTTAACTCAGTCTTCATAAGAAATGAGTATCAGCCCCCTCGGGAGCTGGTAAACCCCCCGTTTCAACTGAAGTGGGGGCTTGTTTTCAGGATTTTCCGTTTCGGTGTTTATTTCAGAATAAGATACCTGTGGTGTTAACTCAGACTTCACAAGAAATGAGTATCAGCCCCCCGGGAGCTGGAAAATCCCCGTTTCAACGGAAGTGGTGGCTGGTTTTCAGGACTCTATTAATAGTTAAACTGCCCATTTATGGAACGAATTATCGGTATCTGTGTTCCCACCTCAATTTAATCCAGTCCTATTCAAAATCAGCTTTTCCTTTCAGCGTCTCAAAACAAAGAAAACACAACACTACACTACACTACGCAGCTAACAGTCCTGCTACAAAGGATCAGTGCTCCTCATATAAAACATTGCATAAACTCATCTCGATTGCATAGATTGAAAGAAATATGAAAACTTAATTGTATATTCATATAATTTTTATTCATGCGATATTTATTTTTTCATCATTATGAACAAACAAGCCCGAAGGTTTCAATATTAATATTTGACTTAAATATGGTCTCATTATGTGGGTGTCAGAATTAACCGACCGCGTTGCTGGAAAATCCAGAATAGGGAACCGATTTTGGTTTGACAGCGCCCATCCTCTCAGGAAGCATTCCAAGAATATTTTACATGTTTACTAAACGATTGATTAATATTGGTTTAGCGATTAAGGAGTCAAAAAGGAATATATATATACCAGTGGTGAAGCGTGCCATACAAGCCGGTTCCCATTGACTTCCGTTTTAAAATGATGTAACAAGGTAGTTAAAAAATATAGGCACAAAGTAAAAAAATACATTTAAAACCAAAGAAACCATACGTATTTTCCCCCATTGAAACCATGCAGTCTACTTTATTATCATTTCTGCCTCATTTTAAACGGGAAACCGATGGAAACCGGCTTGTATGGCACCCTTCGCCACTGATATATACATGATTAATTTTAGGTTTTCACAGATATTATACATGTTAATAAGTTTTTGAGTAATCCGTTGATTATTATTATTTGTTTAACCAACATTTCGGATCGATATCACGATCCTTAATCAGGGCGGCCCTCCGAAGGCCAACCTTATGAATGATGAAGGATCGTGTAACCGATCCGAAACGTCGGCAAAAAAATAATAATAATCAATGAATTACCCGAAAACTTACTAACATACATACAAATAGATACACACGAACATTACATTTCATACAATTAGATACTATCGAGCCAGCATCTAACCTGACATCACAATATCTAAAATGATTAACACCATTGAAACACAATAATCCGTTTATGTCTTAAGCCAATCAATTCCCGGTTACTCGCCAACAGATCCCTAAGTGATTTAATCAATCGACAATGTTTACTCCGTAGATTAAACTTATAATTGAATCGTTTTAGAATCAAAGGCGACAATCTAGAGATTTTCAAAAAAATTGCGATACAAATATAGAAATGATTTTAAAAAGATTTCCAGTGTTTTCATATATTTAACTCATTCCGAAAACAAATCCTAGACAGCCGTTTTTGATTCTATACGACTCGATTCTATTATAAGCCTTCGTCAAGTAAGTGTAAGCTCCGATTATTGAGTTATAGTATTATAGTGGAGTCGAAACTTTAATAATCTATAATTTAAGTTGCAAACATTTACGTATTTCCACAAGCAGACACGTTTAAGTTCGCGCTCAAATATGCCGCATGTAAACATACAACACTGTACCTTAGAGCATAAACAACGAAAGTCCACTTTTTTGTGTTTTTGAGTTAATGATGCAGAAATTCTCACAATGAGCTGTTCTATAAGTGGTAAAAATATTGGAGTCCTCGGACTCATAGTTACTGAGATATCAAGTGTAATAAATATGGGATGTACATATAAATGCGAGCACAAACCACGGAAGTTCCACATACGTTGTTCACATTACTTCACATTAAATAAATATCGACAATAGAAGATAAACAGTTTTTACAGATCAAAAATATCTCGTCTAGTTTATAAGTTATGATGGTTTTATAAAAGTGCACATTTTCACTAATACTCGTCTCCTGCACATTTTACTAAATGTGACTACCGTTGTTTATGCTCTAAGGTACAGAATATAAATCTCAATCTCAAATGAACATAAGCTCTGCAACTCTTGCCGACCTTCCCTGTAACAGGGGTGACATTGGCAAAGTGAACCATTTTTACAGTATAGGTGGTCAGCCTCATTCCAACCTATAAGTCAAAGAATATAAACTATTGTACGCAATATTCGTTTAAACCTACCTCAACACAAATCTCCGTTAATTAGAAAGAGAATAATGACCATCCGAATGTCATTACACTGTTAACAGGCAAAAGGTTCTGATTTTGATTTTTTCTGCATTGTTGGTATTACAAAGCGCCCGAGTTTCGATTGTCGTGGTCGGTAGATTTGTCATTTTTTCAATAAAGATGGGATTATTATAAAACATAACGGTATTGAGCACAAGATGGAGAAAGCAAGAAGTCATAGGATTTCACGTGATTTTTAACTATAATTCTGTGCTGTTTGACAGATCTACGGTTGAAATGTCCGGTTGACAGTACAATGCCGCAAGCTTGGTTCGTATCCACCAATGTTAAAACTCTATAGCTCCGGTCATGAACTAATATTAGGATCAGTACCTCAAGTATGAAACATTACATGTTAACTGAACAATAGCATTTTACAAATGGAAGCCAAAACGTTCACTGTATGCGCTGTTTTAGTTCCCCTTCATTTTTGGTACACGTAATATTTTTTGAGTTTTATAATAATGCTTTACACTTGAAGTAGGCTGGCTTGTGATTATTAATGATTTCACCGTGATTAGGAACGTGCGAAATGTTCTAATTGCTGTGCTGAAATGTATTTAGGTATTAAATAAAGGATTTTAGAATGAAATATAAGATGTTATGAGGCTGATCTCCCATACAGAAAAAAATGGTTGAATTTGCCAATGTCACCACTGTTTTTGACAAGTTTGGCAAAAGTAGCAGGGTTTATGTTTATTTGAGGCTTAGATTTAAATTTCTAAGTGCACATACAGCATTTGTAAGCGCGAACTGACACGTGTTTATCTGTGTGCTTATAGTTAATATAAATTTTAAATTTTAATATATCTAAATATAACATAGATTATTTATTATTGTTTAGAAAACTCTACACTTTCACTTACTTACTAAGACAGTACATAAGTGAGTTTTTCATATTTTATAAGGAAAGTTCTTTTTATTTTATTTACTGAGAAAATTAGTGAGTTTTCCATATTTTGTATGGAAAATTCTACATTTTCATGCATGTTTTTAAATGCTTATTTACTTTCTTATCCACTAAAAAATCACACAGGTAGCTCAAAACACCATACAACACCTCATTTTCTTTCTGTTTCATACATTAGAGAGTCCTTTATGTACGTTAAGGCTGCGTGGTATAAAAGAAGGGCGCAATCAGCGTTAAGTAAAGCGCCATCTCTTAACAGGCAGGGTAAACACTAACAGTACGCCCAAATGACCAACGTGCCTAGATTTTATTACCCGCAGTGTCTTTTCGGTGACCAGCACCTCTATACGCCAGACCATAAAGTTTCATCGAAAAATGTATGTAAACTAAGACAGCGCCTCCAATGTGCGTTCAATTGTTTCTACATTTTTTTGGTTAATTCTATGCATGACTTTAAATGATTTTTTACACTTGAGTGCTGGAATACATTACGTGTTAAATGTTTTAGGGTTTAAAAGAGAGTTGCTGGAATGAACAGGAGTATGGTTTGAGTACCGAGTTTTATTTCGAATAATAAAATATAGAGAACAATAATATGAAATGAAATTTGAATAACAGTCAAGTAGCACGAGTATAAAGCATAACATAAAGTCCCTCGATCGCTTAACTATTAATGGTGACAGTATAGAACGGAAAATGTGACACATGATAAAACGACACATGACAGAACATCACATGACATAACGACATATGACAGAACGACACATAACAGAACATCAGATGACAGTTCAGCATCTGACAAAACTATGACAAAACAACACAAGGACAAAACATCACATGACAATGTTTTGATGATGATGATGTTTTTTCATGTGATGTGTCTTCATATGCCGTTTATGGTATGTTCTTTTAAAGGTATGTGATGTTTTAGTTTGTGATGTTTTGTCATTTTGATGGGCTTTTCTGTGATTGATTATCATAGTGATGTTTTGTCATGCAATGTACTGTCACTGTGATTTTCTGTCATGTGTTGTTCTTTCACGTGCAGTTCAGTTACGTGTCACTATGCCATGTGTAGTTTTGTCACTGTGGCGTTCTGCCATGGAAACAATATTAATATTTTTGAATGATTATATTCCTTGACTTATAGGTTGATATTCCTTGATTTATAGGTTGGTATGAGGTTGACCGACCATACTGTAAAAAATTGTTCACTTTGCCAATGTCACCCCTGTGTCAGGGAAGGTCGGCAAAAGTTGTAGGGCTTTTGTTCATTTCAGGTTTGGATTTTATTTGTACACATTCAGCATCTGTAAGCGCGAACTACACATGTTTGGTTGTGGGCATGCATTTGATTACTTTAAATGAATTATATCCTTGCATCTTACATTAAAGATTCTTCTTCTTCTTCTTCATCTTGTTTTAGGACTAGGTCCTGTTTATTCTCGGGTTTCACTCCTGGGACGCGGATGTCCAGCTGTCCTTCCACCTCTTTGGTGGTCGTCCAGGGGGTCTGCTGGTTGATAGTATCTCATTAAACATTAAAGATTATAGAGATTATATACGACAACTGATGATGATGATGAGTTGAGCATTTATTTATAACACCGTTTCGTGATATAATCACTCCAAGGGTGGTTGTGCAAATAATGCCAGAAATTGCTTGTCGCAGTGCATTTCGTAACTTTCCAAGATCTTCTAGCTCTCTCACAGGATGAAGTAGGCGGTTCCAGGCCAGAGGGCCAGCAACTGCAAATGCACGCTCTTCAAACACTGTGTTAACTCTTCTTTACAACGCTTTTAGTGAATGATTGTGTGTACACATTTTTCCGATTTACGGGATAGAGCGAAGTTCGTATAATGTTTTGTACTGAGGTCAAGAAGTAATTTTTACATTATTTAGATTTTGGGCAGTAACTTTGTGAAAGCACATTTTAATTAATTAAAATACTTTTTTAACTTTGTTACAATTCACTTGAGTTTTATTTTTTAAAAAACACAACCAGTTTCGGGAGAAGCAGTACCTCCCATCTTCAGTTGATTTTACACCTGAAGATGGGAGGTACTGCTTCTCCCGAAACTGGTTGTGTTTTTTAAAAAATAAAACTCAAGTGAATTGTAACAAAGTTAAAAAAGTATTTTAATTAAGTAATTTTTACATTTGATGAGTATCTTCAAGCTAGAGAAAATACTCGCAAATCTAGAAACATATTCTTAAAATCTTTCAGGGTTATTCATTACCCATCGATCATCGTTTTTTTTTAATGGAAAATTCACGCTAGGCGGCGGCTAAACCATGGATTTGCTGTGTGTGAATAAAACAGTTTGAATAACAAGTATAGAAACACTAGTAAAAAATCGCGTATCTATAATCTATAATCTAAGTTGCAAGGATATATTCATTCAAAGCTCTCAGATGTATGCCCACAAATAAACAGTGTAGTTCGCGCTTACAAATTCTGATTGTGTACTTACAAATAAAATCCAAACCTCAAATGAACATAAGCCCTGCAACTCTTGCCGACATTCCCTGAAACAGGGGTGACATTGGCAAAGTGAACCATTTTCTACAGTAGATTTTCTGCGTAGATTCCCTAAAAAAGAAATGTATGAAAACTAAATTAGTCACTACAGGGTTTCTTGGTTTATGTGTCGAAACCGTTCAGTTGCTTGAAAAGACTTTTTTATGTATAAAGAATGACCAAATAATTATAACATAATAATGTCATTGACATTAATTAAAACTAATCAACCCAGCATTTCTTCTCGTATTAAAGTCACGTCCTCCATTTAAATTGCATTCCATTTCTTTCTCTTATTCTTTTTTGCTTCAAATAGATTTAAGTGGTGGGAAAAAGTTTCTCTCAGAGCAGTCTCCTAAGTATAAAAACCACCAAACCCTGAAAAATATAAAACATTACGTTTAACTGTACCACAGCGTTCAATAACTAAAACACATGTTGACTAAAACACTCACGAGGAGCCTTAACATTAAAAAATCATAAACAAATATTAACTATAATAATAATAATAATATTAGGATGATTTATATGGTGAGCGCTGTTTTTGGGTGTATCACACCAAGAGCCCTCTGCGAGCTTGGTCGTAGCTGTAGAAAGCGCCAATTCTCAAGCAAGACCCAGTTGTTGTAAGATTGGATGGACATTTCAATGACCGGTCTTTGGTAAGGGCTTATGAATTTTTCAACCCAGCAAAGAGCACATTTGGAAATATAAATGGTATATTTTTGTGCTCCGCCGAGATTCAAATCCACAACCTTCCATTTACGAGTCCGAAGTGTAGCCACTGGACTACGGAGCGGTCCAAGATGCCAACGACACACGGTGTACCTGAGCGGTCACCCATCCAAGTGGCATCCGCGCCTAATGTTGCTTAACTTCGGTGATCTGATGAGAACCGATGCTTTCAACAAGGTATCATCGTTGACTTTAAATTTTAAATGTTGAAATTAACAAATACACAAATATGTATGAATATTTATGTATAAATTCTCTCCGAAAACTCTCCGCAAAGATATTGATTAACAATATGATAGTTCGATTATTACTTATTTCTCTTAGCTTTATCCACAAAAAAGAAATACTTTCACTTGAGCTGCGAATCACGTGTCCGGTAAAAGCTGGATTTCGTTGTTTACGCGTGAAATTACTTAATGTAACTTCTGTGTAGGGGAAAGCAAGAAGAATCTTTCATAGGTAGAGAGTAAGATCACGTGAGACACTGCTAAGCCTTCCACGTACAGACTCAGAGAGAAAAACTGTGTAATGTTTACCATTTTCCGGGTTTATCGCTTTCTATTTGCTACGTTTCAGAGCTATAGATTTTGTACTGTAAACATATACTACTGTCAGAGTATGGGACCAAAGCTATCTTTACATACATACATACATATTTCTTTAAATAATCTAGGTAGCGAAAGTATTAATATTCAAGATACACATTATTAAATGCAAGCAGTTCCTTATCTTGTAGGTTGGTATGTAGCTGACCACACATACTGTAAGAAATGGAACAATTGACAATGCAACACGGGTTTTAGGGAAGGTCAGCAAGAGTTGCAAGCCTTGCGTTCATTCGAGATTTAGGTTTTTATCTTGATAATAGACATGTGGCTATCTGATACTTGTCTACTTGAGGGAATGCATTTTATAGGAATATTAAATTCAATATGTCTTTGCAACTAAGATTAAAGATTATATAGACACATGTGAGCTCACGCTGACTGACGATTCCATCCAGAAGAAAATATGAAACTAATTATGCACGAAGCTTTCATTTCGATATTTTTATATGTCGAGAAATGATATTCCAAGATTGTGTCCAAAAAGTGTCCCTTTCGATGGATTCTTTTTTTCGAATAAAGTGGCTGCAGTAATATTAAAAAAAATGTAAATAATAAAATTTACAAAAACATTTGATATTATGTTAATTAAATGCTTACAAATTTCAAATTCAACTCATATGAATTTCAATAAATCCTCAAAATTATGTCAAAATGATATTATGCAGCATAAAACCTTATCATATGATTAATATCTATTAGCAAAAACATATAACGAGTCTGATACGCCAACCACTTGACTTCGTTTTTTGCACCTCAATGCATTTTCACCGTTATATCTCTATCTTTCTTTTCCACTTACTTATCTTTTCTTTTCATTTACCTCCCTTTTCCCTCAACTTTTCGCTGAAGGATTTGAGTCAAATAGAATCAAAGCCAGCAATCTAGGAGCTTTTCCTGAAATGAAAAAAAAAAACATGTACAGTGTTGTAATGACATCTTTTGTGTTTCAATATTTATGACATTTTCGAAAAGAAATCCTCCATAGACATCTCAGATTATAAACAACTAATAAATGAGAAAACAAAATATCTACCAGAGATATAAAATTCATGCCATGTTTTTTTATCTATTCATATTTTATTTTGCAATATATTTTTTATGTGTATTTGTTGTAAGTTAAAGGGTATTTAAATAATTCAGTGGGTTGACAAAAGAGACAAGGGTAGTATTTTTAGCCCATTACAAAAAAAGGTAAATCGGTAAAGCTTTGGGTAGATATTAAAAATATGTTACCTTTTTTTTTTGTGTTCCGCAGATTATGTATGTACAATGTACATTGATGAATAACACATTTTTAACCTGATCCACGTAATAAAAAATAAAATATTGAAGAATAATTGCCTTTATTAATAAATAAATTTTCTATATTTTGTATTGTTTGTGTATTAACACTGAAAATTCATATTGTTAAATTTTATAATTTTTGAATGAATTCAAACAAAAGACTTATTTTCACTATAAAATTTATTTAAAAAGTTTAAAATATTTAAACAAGTTACTAACGTTTTCAACCTAGAAGGTCATCATCATCACTGTAATCATACCTGAAAACTTTTTAAATAAATTTTATAGTGAAAATAAACAGTGTTTTGTTTGAATTCATCCAAAAATTATAAAATTAAAAAATAAATTTTCGGCTGAATTATTTGATAAGTCGAATGAATCACACCTCAAAAAACCTCTCCACGCTTGTCAATAGCTAATCAGAGACGATTTTGCAAGCAATACCAAGTTGCTGGAAAGTTGGATGAATCTTTGTGACCGATTTTTCTTAAAAAAAAACATGCACTTTGTATGTAATCCGAACAAAAATGCTTTTTGATATAAAATTATAGCAAAATATTCTCTACCAGAAATTTAACCCTCTAACATCCGATTACGAGTCTGTTACGTCAGCCTTTTTATATCTAAATTTTTGTTTTCACAACGATCTTACAAAATATACAAAAAGCAAACTTCTCAGTTCTGCGTGATTAAGGTCCTAAGCAATCAAAAGTAAAATACCATTTTGTTGTCTTAGCCGCAAGTAACAAGAAGATATTAAAGAAAAAACATGAACCCTTTATCTTTGCGTCAAAGGTTGAATTTATAATTAGATAAAAACTGTTCCAGCGCCAAATTTTTCAGGATATCACAAAATAAAACGAAGTTTAAAAGTTTTCTCAGCGGGCAAACTTCTCAAATCTGTGTGACTACGGTCCTAAGCAACCAACAGGAAAATACTATTTTACTGTTTTAACAACAAAAAACAAGAAAAATTTAAAGAAAAATCCTTTATCCTTTATTTTTAATCCAAACGTTGAATTTATAATTAGATGAAAACTTTTAAAGTGCAAAATTTAAACTGCAAAAATTGTTTTTCTTTCAAGAAAACCCTTTTTTTCAGCTGCAATACTCTTTAATTAAAGTATTCGCTTTTTTTGGTGAGCACGTACAGAATGTCTCGTAATTTCTCCGGCTACTTATCTCAATTTCTAGAATTCTCTTTCAAGGTGCGACTATTGGCGCTCCAATGTCATCGAAGGAATTCAGAGTGGCAGAGAACAGTCACCCTTTAATATGAAATTCGTCCTTTGACTTTCATTTTGGACATGCGCTATTTTCATTTATATTTTCTTAGACAAGTTTTCTATATTTCAATGAATAAAATAAAATTATGCAAATGTGTAACTTTAACCTAAAGGTGAACATTAAAATATTTTGAATAAAACGTTTAGAATCCAATGCGGTAATCTATGATTTGATTTTTTTATTTTTCAAATTTCACTGTTTCGTCAAGATCATTTTCTACATTTCACGTTCACATTGAGGAAGGCCATCGTAGACATGGGCAAAACGTCAGATAGCTCTAGCTCCCACAGACTACGGCAACAGATCCCGGAAAGCAACTCTACAGCATAATGTATAATTTGTTTCGAGAATGTGATAAATGTATGTGAACCTAGAAAACCATATTCCCATCATTGTTGTATATTTATCTCATTCGAAAAATAGCAAATAGCCTTTTTTGATTCTATATGACTGATATTAATTGAAAATAAAGTTAATGGAAGCGCTAAAAAAATCGTAGAAGCCAGAGAAAAGATTGTATAAAGGCACTTATGAGAAAGAAATACGGAACAAAAGCAAATTATTGAGAGTTAAAAGACTTTATTCTTTTTTCTTTTAAAATTGTATTTTTACCCATTCTGATCTTTTAGAAATAGGTTTGTATGATGGTCTCCAATGCTGTAAAAAAAACTACTTCACTTTCTCAATGCTACCTCTGTTTCAGGGAAAGGTGACATGAAGGTTTATGCTCATATACCTACGCTATGGTTTATTTGTGTATGTTCATATATAGTACTTGTGTACATGACGTGAGCGTGCATTTAATATGAATGCTCAAATATCTTTGAAATTTAGATGAAAGATTAAAGAGCTTGTATGAAAAAGGTTATGACTCTGGATGAAATGAAAGAAGTATGCAAGGACAGGAAGAAGTGGCGGCTAATCTGCAATGCTGATTTGTAATGTTAGTTTATTAGTTTGCTACATTTTTGCATTAGAATTTTTTGACTTTTTTTTATAGATTTATTTTTAAGGTTTTGTTGTTGTTTTTTTTTTTTTTTTTATACTTAAATGTTATTTATTACTCGTATTCCTTGACTTATAGGTTGGTATGAGGCTGACCACCCATACTGTAAAAAATGGGTCACTTTGCCAATGTCACCCCTGTTTCAGAGAATGTCGGCAAGAGTTGCAGGGCTTATGTTCATTTGAGGTTTGGATTTTATTTGTAAGTACACAATCAGCATTTGTAAGCGCGAACTACACGTGTTTGTTTGTGGGCATACATCTGAGAGCTTTGAATGAATATATCCTTGCAACTTAGATTATTATTATTATTATTATTATTATTATTATTATTATTGACTTATCATTCCATGTGCTGACTTTAATGGAACTTTTGCGTTTCACTCCAGGTATTCAACGGTACAAATACTTATCCAAAAATGTACAAAAAAAAATATTGGTCAATGATTTCACACGCGTTGACTGAAATTCCTCAAATACCAACCCTTCGTAAAAGTCACCCCTTTTCTTACACGAACCTTACGTGAGACTAAGCCTTGCAAGCGACTTAACCAGAATAAAAACTTACGTTTAAACTCACCCTTAACGTTTTATCAAAAGGATACGTAAAGTAAATCCGTCACTAGATGTTCTTCTTTAGCTCTGCTAATTTTCGGTCAAAACGTTGTGTCTATGTTTGAGTGTTGAGTTTTGTACTTGGGGTCTAATATATGCTGACTGTGAGAGGGGTATAGCACCCTCAAAAGTTAATTGCATCCCCTTCTGGGGTTGGCGAGAGTTTACGTGAAGAATTTTCCGTAGAAGGAGTTGTAAGAAGACACCCTTTGGTGGGTTTGCCTTGAAGATAAGAGTCCTGAACAGGAGACAATGGTTGGGAGTTATAAGCAACACAATAAATAGAGATCAAGGCTTTGATGCTGTTGAAAAGGTTTATGGGGAGATTGTTGAGTTTAAACACTTGCTAAACCTTTTCATCCCTTATATACGCGGTGAGGTAGACTGGAAGTGGTAATACTGTAAAAGCTGTTTGAAAGCGATTTGATTAACGCTATGGATAAGAAAGTCACCCTTGGTAGCATTTGAATCACAGCTCATGAGCTCTCTGAAAATATGGTCAACGTCATAAAAAGCTACAATTACTTAACCAAACCCCACTTCTTCTGTCAGGCTGGATGGACCTTGGTGTTTTTTTTTTATGTGAAAAAGAAAATTGTTCAAAATCAGGTTCAGGGTTTTTACTGTAAAACAATACCATGTATAAAACTGTATAAGAAAATACAATAACACATTTTATTTGTTACATTGTCTTTTGTTTCTTTATAACATCAGACTTAACTAATAGGTTGGTACATTCCTTAACTGATAGATAGGTATAATGCTGGAAACGCATACTGTGAAAATTGATTCACTTTGCAAATGTCACCTCTGTTTCAGGGAAGGTCTACAAGTATTGCTGGGTTTACGTTTATTTTAAATTTTGTTTCTCCGCTGCATGCTTTAATTGTGAATTTTAAAAATAACATTTTAATTTGTGACTTAAATATAATGGATTATGTTATTAAAGATGCATTACCTGAATATGGCTTTAACACAAAGAGTCAAAAACAAATTAGGTAACTAATGTACGAAGTTTTTTTAATGAAAATAAGGAGTCATTGATGTCTTCACAGAGCTAGGATTCGTCGTCGTGGCCAGATAATAAATCCCCACAGTTTGTAAAGAAGCCGACTTAGACTTAGAAAGTTTAAAAGCGCTCAGTTATGGGTCTCTGGTGTATCATTTGTAGAAACAAAACCCTCTATCGGCCGCAGACTAAAACTTTTTATAGCCCACATATTATTATTATTATCGCTTTCTACTTCTGATCGTTAAGTACTGCCGATGTTTTAATATAAGTAAAAGTATTAATTATTTTTTCCTACTTTACAAACATTGTCACTTTGTCGCTGGGATGGTCGAGGGGTAAGGTGTTGGTGCTCGAATTCACGTTATTGATACTACCGCCGGTTGGAACCCCGCCTGCGTCGTGTCCAATCGACAAGAACTTTGACCCTGGTTCAACAGATGGCATTGGGTAATTATTAATGGCTAATTTATTAAGAATATGAAATAATGAATCATTGATTGAAAATGTTAATACCTGTTTCTAGTCTGGCAAAATAAGTTGGTGAATTGCGTTACTCTTCACAAACCCTTCTTCTTCTGGTTCCTCAGCATTCTTTTCCTAAACGTTATTCTACTTTTTGAGTCTCTTGAGTGAAGATTGTTGATCATCATAGCGATTTGAACCTTCTATTCTGCGGCAAGAAAGAGGGGTCTTGTGCTTCTGCCAAACCTTTATCTCAGGTTATAAATGTTTTAGGCTTTCACGGCCGGATTCAGATGCTTTATTTTTTTGTTCCGGGTTTTGACCGTGGTCCATATTTTTGCTTCTTTTCTTCTTTTTTTATTTTTCTTCTTTCTTGATACTTCTTGAAGACTTTCAGCTAACGTTTCGTCTGGGTGACTTCTTCGAAGCTCTGCTCACAAAGAAAAAAAAAGAAAAAATGTGGACCATCTCAGGTAGTTCAACCAAGATTTTTCTTCGACCTGGAGCTCGTCTTTCCTCAATTATTTATTATATTATGAGAATCAATGACTTTTTTGCATACAAGTTTTTACGTAAATAAATCAGTAAATATACGCCTAAACTCTTTTGAATATAACTTGCCTGTCCAAACCCATGCATTAGAAACACAAAAAACTAGCATAATTTAGTTAAGGACTTATCCAGGGATTCAAACTTTCTACTCAAAATGTTACTCCCGTTTTGCTAACTTGAAAAATAAACTGTCTCTGTGATGCACTAAATACCGCACTCTAGTACTGCACCCCGAGTATACACCTTACAGTTCAAACTCATCCATTGCGTTTACCAAAGAAAATACTGAACCTAAGACAGCGTCTATAGTGAGAAAATTTGTTTCGATATATTTTTGTAGTTGAGTTAAAACGTAGAGTTTTGTACTGACGCCAAAGGAAATACAAACAAACTCACGCGAAACTCAATTTTGTCTTTGCGACTCATTAGTCGGGAACGAACTGTGAGGTTTAGTGGGAGCTCAGCGAGATGGGTGCATGGCTGTATGCAAAAAGTGGTTCGTAATTAGTGTGGGCTTTGTAGGTTAAAAAAAACATGGATTTGATGAACTGCAAAAAGATAGGGAGAAATGAATGAGGTGGTAGAAATTTTTCCCTTGGACGAGTCAGTAAAAAAGTAAAGAATGTGTAATTGTGTATCTGTGTGAGTTGGTGTGAGTGTGTCTGTGTAAGTCTGTGATATCTCTAGATGGAGGTGATTAAATAATTGTGCTTGTATTTGTTCGATATTGTGTGAGTATTTACGCAAATATTGTAAATAGATTATTCTGGCAAGGTCTCGCATGAGCCAGTCCGTAATGTTTTGATATTAACTTTGATTTTCGCTTTTAAATAGTGTTATGTTTTTAGGGTCTTCAAATTTAAAAAAAAACTATTCTTCTTTACAAGATATTTGACATAGACTTTTATTTATTTTTACAATTCACATTTATGGTTTAGCAATTTACATTTATTTCACAGTTGGTTGGTGTTCACTTACACTGTTTTTCGTGTTCAGAAGAAGACTGTCTTATATCGACTCACTATCGACTCACTATTGCTTCCTTGACTTATAGGTTGGTATGAGGCTGACCACCCATACTGTAAAAAATGGTTCACTTTGCCAATGTCACCCCTGTTTCAGGGAAGGTCGGCAAAAGTTGTGGGGCTTATGTTCATTTGAGGTTTGGATTTTATTTGTAAGTACACATTCAGCATTTGTAAGCGCGAACTACACTTGTTGGTTTGTGGGCATACATCTGAGAGCTTTAAATGAATATATCCTTGCAACTTAGATTATAGATATTATAGATTGCAAGCTGTTCGCGCCCTTTTATACATCAGTAATAGAATTTACCAGAGGCCAATTCTGTCAGAACCTTCGAGAGAACGGTCTTCCAAAAGCTTCGAGTACATAATGGTGATGATTGCTAGTTACTTTCTTATAATATCTCTTTACCCTAGGTACTTATAATAATTAATACTACTTATATACAGCTCCCATCAGCTACAAATGTTATATCTACCTACCGAAATATTTATGTGTATTCGCTTTTACATAACAATAGAGACCTAGATGCTCTGCGAGAGATCTTGAGACACCCTTGGTAGGGATGGACCCCTCTGGTATGGATTTCAAACATTCTAACAACTGAGCCGTTGACCAGGCTCGGATCGTATTGCTTTATAAACAGCAAATGATCAAATATAAATCCATTGATGCAACTTAGATAATAGAAATAGCAAACCGCGCCTGTAATGGAAACATATTTCCAGCTGGGTCGTTACAATAAGCGTTACAGTACCTGAAGTTAATTACTTTTAACATTCAAATGTATGAAAACTATTACGCCCATTTGAGGCACTATTTAAGATTCTATACAATATTTGTTCACAGTAACGGTTGAGTGTAATTAAGTTAATTTGGTACTCAAATAAAGAATTCCAAGTATTCAATATTGCGTAAGCTTACCTCGATTTCGTAAATCGAACAAAATGTATGAAAGCTAAATCCCTCGCTGGAAGGACCGTCGAATATTTGATGCATTTTCTATTTATGCAATAGTACTGTCGCTCCTCTTGATTGCATAAATTGACCAAAATGTATGAAAACTAATTCGCTCACTAAGAGTGCTGTAATTTATTTAATACATTTTCAGTCTTGTTTGTAACACAAATGTTTAATACTCGGAATAGTGGTGCTCTTTATTAATTTGTTGGAGCGTATTTCCATTCACGGGAATTCCCGTAAATTAGGGGTGGGATTATGCGAATGCGTGGACTGGGGGAGCGACGTTATATGCATGGTAATCGTCCTAGCCCAGGGAAAACTGCACATCCCTTAGTGAATGGGTATACGTGCGGTTGAAGTGTTTGTAGGGAGGTGCTGGAAATATTATTAGATAATATTTTACAATTCAAACTGATACATAGAACTTTTTTCTAGCATGTGATTTTTTTTTAGGTGAGAAACAATATATACCCCAATTTTAATAATAATATAAGGATCATTTATTTGTTTAGCGCTTTTTTGTGTGAATTCCTCCCCAAGAGCCCTCTGTGAGCTTGTTCGTCGCTATTAAAAGCGCCAATTATCAAGCAAGATCCAGTTGCTGTAAGCCTGGATGGACCTTAGGTGACCGACCTTTGGTAAAGTTTTATGAATTTTTCAACCCAGCGAAGAGCATATTTGAAAATATCAATAGTATTATTTTGTGCTCTGGTGGGATTCGAACCGATAACCCACCATTTACGACTCCAAAGCGCTAACAATCAGACTAGGGATCGGTCACAAAATGTATTACAATAATGTACAGTAGAGTATCTTAGTTGGTAGAGTGCTTTCATTCCATGCTGAGAGCTCGGGTTCGAATCCCATTGAAAGTGTCGAAATTATTTTTCGTTTCAGTGTTTATTTCAAACCCAAATTAAAATACTGGCAAGGTTTCCTCAGCCCTCTCAAGAAATGAGTTCCACCCCCTTGGGAGTTGGGAAATCCCCATTTCAACTGAAGTGGTTGACGTAAGGCCGGCCCCCTTACCTGTAATAATAAATAGGTTCCACTCGCCACATGCTACACTCAAGGGAACAATGCGATAATAAATTTCACTTTATGTGCAGCTTCGTTGGGTTTAATGTCATATGCAAACGGAAGGTACTTTGTTGTATTTGTACTAGAAAATGAAATAACTTCCCGATGAAGTTGGCGCCAAGTATTGTAAGAATTTAATAAAAATGATGTCCTTACATCAACTTTGTCCCATTTCAACTCATATTCTATCGTTTTCTCAATTAAATACTTTAATTAATATCTTTATAATAAAAGTATCAGATACTTCTAACACGCAAAGCGTTTAAGTGTAATCTCTATCTAAAACTATTTCAATTAAAATCAACTACGAAGGAATCGTGATTGGATAACGTATACAAAGTGAGCGTAAAAGAAGAAAATGCATGAAAAAGGTGATGGATATGAATGAATTGAAGGAGGTATGTAAGGATAGGAAAAATTGGAGGCAACTCTGCAGAGGCTCTGGCCACCCCTAGCGGAATGGCGACAGAGTTACAGTTACAGTACAGGTGCAATCTAAATTCATTATTTTAATAAAAATAAAACATAAATATTCAAATTAACAAATGGACTTCTTATTGGTAGCTAAATAATGTTTTAATAAAAAATAAAGTCATTTAGTTTTGCACACTTTTTGGATGCATTTCCACACTGTGTAAATTCATGTTAAAATATGCTGCATAACTACGCAACTCTCTAATGAACATAAATTCATCAACTCTTCCTGTTTTTCCTCGGAAAGGAGTGTCATTGGCAAGAGTGAAACGATTTGTACAAAATTAGGGATCTGGTCAAGTCCGGTTGACAGTTCAGTTGGCAGAGTGCTTGCATTCCATGCCGAGATCTCGGGTTTGAATCCTACCCACGGTGTCAGAAATGATTTCCCATTGCGGTGTTTACTTCAAACCTAGAATTAAATACCGGCAAGGTTTTTTCAGCCTTTACAAGAAATGAGTATTTGCTACCTTGTAAGCTTGGAAGCCCCCACTTAAACTCCGGTGGTTTGCGTAAGGCCGGCCCCCTTGCCTGTAAAAATGAATAGTTTCCACCCGCCACGTTCCTTGACTTATAGGTTGATATGAGGCTGACCACCCATACTGTAAAAAATGGTTCACTTTACCAATGTCACCCCTGTTTCAGGGAAGGTCGGCAAGAGTTGCAGGGCTTATGTTCATTTGAGATTGTTTTTTTTTTTTATATTGTAGGTCCACATGCGGCGTGTGTGAGCGCGAAATTATGCGTGTCTGCTTGTGGGAATGCATTTAATATGAATCTCAAATTATACATATCTTTGCAACTTAGATTTAGATGCAGATTTAGACGTGCGACCCTTTCGGTAAAAACGCAACAAGAAGTTATAGGTACTGTATGCTAAGCTTAGTAGCGCTAGCGGAGTCAGCTTCATACCATGCTAATATATATTAAACCCAAAACACACCGTCAATTATTATTTGTATACATCGCAAATATAACAAATCGCAAGTTCGCATGTGAGGGTAATTAGGTTTCGTGTTTCGTTAACTCGATTCGTTCATGTTTATTAGCGCCATTAAAAAGTTCAGCCAGCTTAATCCATTTAAAATAGTGCGCTCCGGCTAGTGGCGTCCAATCAGCAATGCCAGCGGCAGGAAATGTTGGTAGCCTTTTTTGTTTCAAGCTTTGAACTGACTACGTCATTCTCCATGTATGAATATTCATAACTTCTGAGGAACTACTTTTTATACGAGTACAGTATGTATTCATATAAAATGAGTTCTAAATTCAGGCGATTATTGGAGAATTGCTTTTAGGAATATGTTGCCGTGGCCTGTCGGAGTTTCACCCATGTCTTCGATGTGCTTCACCAGCGTAAAGATGATGTGGTGATGATGGAGTTAATGAAACTAAAAAGCAATATTCGTTTTTGTATCGTCTGATTTTTTATTCAAAAATATTTTATTCTTAACTAACCTTTCATTACTCTTAATTTTATTTATTGAAGGAAAAAATTTGCACCCGCTGAAACTTTGTCGCCATTCCGATAAAGGAGCTCAGAGCCTCTATAGAGTTGCCTCCTCTGCTTCCCATAATTGCGTACCTCTTCTAACTCTTTCATATCCATCACATTCTTTGGACGGTTTCTTCTTTCATGTTCACCCTGTATATTGCATTCTTTCACAAATCACCAATCTATCAGTAAACCTACATTTTTTTTCTACTCACATTTTCTTTGTATATATAAATAAATATACACCAGTCTTTCATCACACATTCTATGTAAATTAATATTTCTTCAAATTTATCTTATATGACATATTTTTCCATGCAAGTATAGGAAGAAGGAGAAACAACAAACAACTCAGCAGATGTCCTGGCCACCTCTAGCAAAATTGTTGAAATTGACAAAGTGGAACATACAGTTATATTTCATAATATATTTCAATTGAATATATATGATATATGTGTAATATAATAATTTAGTAATTATAAAAAATGTATGCCCGTCAACTATCAACTCTTTTTCAATTAGAGTGGAGTGAGTCGGTGTCGTTTTTAGTTTCGATTACTCCTTCGCTCCGAGCCCGGGACGAAAACTAATTTATAAGTCGTTGTTTAGGAGTTCTGTCAAAGACAGATATTTGAGCCTTCTCTCTTGTATTGTTGGACGGTATTGCGTTCTTTATCCCAAGTATAAAACATTCAGAATCAACCATCCTGTTGTACCAGAAGTGCATGAAAACTGAAACGCTCACTGGAGGCACTGATTTAGTTACCTTACATAGTTGAGTAAACGCTAGTTGAGTTTAAACGTTACAATTGAAGTATTGACGCTCGCCGTGGCGTCTGAGAGAGCGATTCCATACAACGCAATGCCGAGTTCTGGAAATCAGTAATTTGAAATACTGACTTACTTCAACCCCAATTTAAAATTTCATTAAAACTGAAAAAAATATTTTACATCACTATAACTCTGTTTTAAAATAAGTCAAATATAGGTAATAAATAGCAAATATATATCTAATCTAATCTAAGTTGCAAAGATATGTTACATTGGAGATTCACATTACATGCATTTTCACAACCAGACACGTACAAGTTCGCGCTTGCACATGCCGCATGTGAACCTACAACACAAAAACTAAATCTCAAATAGACATACACCCTGCAATTCTTGCCGTCTTCCCTGAGACATGGGTGACATTGGCAAAGTGAACCATTCTTACAGCATGGGTGGTCAGCCGCATACCAACCTATAAGTCAAGGAATAGGTATCAAATATAATATATACAGGTAAAAAGTATCAAATATGGGTAATAAATATAACATCAAATTCGCCAACCGCTTTGATACACCGCCAATGCACATTGGTACATCAAAAAGATGAAAATACGTCATCCAGCTGAATTTTACCAAACAGACATTGTAGACATTTTGGTTGTCGTATCCATTCAACCTCGCCTTAGCGACTTAAAAGGGATCCGAGTTGTTTAAACTTCATGACGAAAAAAGAAACACAAAAATACTAGCCATTTATGGAAATCTCGAGGCCGTCGATAGATCCTATCGTATCCTTTTAAAGATATGACGAAATAAACATGGCGGCGTATCAACAGCTGATCTCTTTTATATGAAACAATGATCAGCTGTTCAGGCACCGCCATATTTTATTCCGTCCTATCTTCAAATAGGTACGGTAAGGTCTACCGACGGCCGTCGAGACTTCCACCCCAGTGAACATACATATCATAATTTTGATATTTTAATCAAAGCATACATAAAACGTACCACTGATTATGAAATAACAAAATTAAGTGTCAAAAAAAAAAATCCTACGACAACAATTCTTTTTAAAGTCAGAACTGTGTCTAAGTTTTTAAAATACCTTCTGAGAACGCTATCTGTCCTTTCTTCTTTCACCCTTCCTCCCCCCTCCCTTGCTTTCCTCCCTCCCCACCTGTTTTAATTAATATCGCCTGACTTTTTTTGTCTCTCCGCCACTTGTGTCCCGACATCGAGCTTCTTTCAAATGTTCATCTTGAGAAATATTATATCCAAGCTCATTTTGTACCAACGAAACACCTCAGTTTAATAATTGTGATACCATTTCATTAAACTACTAGTGCAAAAGTAATATTTTCAACTATAATCTAAATTGCAAAAATATATTCCATTAGAGAGTATTTTTTTTAAATAGATTTGTGGAAAACAATTCATGCCACCAACCTATTTTGCCTGGCCAGTTGTCTTCATGCGAAAGCAGAAGTTTGTGCGCATGCAACGGCATCTGTTGAACCAGGGTCTAAGTTATGGTCAAGTCGGTTAGACGCAAAATTCGAACCAACGTTATCCGGTTCCAAATACGCTAGTCGAACATGCGCCTCTACCCATAGGCCATAACACCATATAAAATGCATTTCCATAAGCAGACATGTATAATTTCGATTGCGCATGCCGCATGAGGACCAAAAATATAAAAACCCATATCTCAAATGAACATAAGCACTGCAACTCTTGCCGACCCTTCTTGAAACAGAGGTGACATTTCAAAGTGAACCATTTTGTAGTTTGTCATTTGTAGTTCATTTTGTAGTTTGGGTGGTCAGACTCAATCTATAAGTCAAGGAATTTCATCATCATCCTTTTTTTTTAATACAATTTTGAAATTTATAAAATCCACGTAGGTATGTAATGAAATGGTATTTTTCCTCTTGTCTAGCCAATAGTTCAGTCGGTATAATGCTTGAGTCCCATATAAGAAACATAGGTTCCATATAGAAAGATAGATATTGACCGGTCCATAGTCCAGGTGGTAATACTTTGGACTCATAACTGGAAGGTCGTGGGTTCGAATCCCGGCGGAGCACAAAAAATATACCATTTATATTTTCAAATTTGCTCTTCGCTGGGTTGAAAAATTCATAAGCCTTTACAAATGACCGGTCATCAAAAGGTCCATCCAGCCTTACAACAACTGGGTCTTGCTTGAGAATTGGCACTTTCTATAGCGACGACCAATCTCGCAGAGGGCTCTAGAGGTGTGATACACACAAAAACAGCGCTCACCAAATAAATCAGCTTAATTTTATTTATTAATTTTAATAGGGTTTCATCCCAATCAAGGTTGTCAGAAATTATTTCTCGTTCAGGTTTTGTACTTTTTTATTTGATTTAAATAATGGTTAAATGCCTTCAATTTTTACCAACTATGGAAAACTTTGAGAATGGAAAAATAACAGTTCTTCCCCCCAGTGTTTGTTTGGCTTATCTACCATTTGTGTCAAAGATGACCCTTTAATAAAGCTGTCTTAATAATCACATTTTACACGATCTGAGCTAAAAAAAACAAACAAAAAAACGATGATCATGTGAATTGTTTTTAATATTTTAAAAAACGATTTCTGGAATTCAAACTACACGTTGGTCCGGTACACGTACAAACATTGCCCATGTAAAATTTTCTCTGTTGGAGATAAGGCAAACAAGCACTAAGGTGGTGAACTGATAGAATTACTTATAAGAGAAAAACAGAATAAATAAGTAAAAACTTGAATTATTGAAGCATTTTGTAACGGCATAATTGAAAAAAATATTCAATGGAAGGCGAATGCTGTATGGCTGTTAAAAATAAGCTACGTCAAAAAAGACATAACATTAAATAACCCACAACCTTTTTTTGTTTCAAGGTTTTTTCTTAATAATCTTTTCCTCTTTTATGACCCATGTGGCTTAGCCAGCAGAAAGAGAGAGAAGAGGAGAAAGGAAACTTCAATTTATTCCAATAAAATAACTTCCCGCGCGATTCCTGCGAAAAATATTCCCCCGCGGAATGTTTGCTCCGTCTAAACTTTCATCATCCGAATACATTCCGCCGCAATTTTCCGCTAAATAAACTGATTATTTCCGGTAAGGATGGAATATTATGCACAGTAAACCGTGTGCGGGCATAACAGGTTGGCAACCGCACGTGGAATAATAATTATTTTAAATTTGACAAATTCCAATTTTGAACTGTATTCCAAATTCAATTACGCGTATGTTAATACTTGCCATCGTCTATTTGAATGTACATTTCATCACAACTGGATAAATCAGAAGGTTGACGGTAAATAAACAACATTTTGTGACAGCGCAGTCTGTCCGGTCGTTGAGTCCGGTCGATAGCTCAGTTGGTAAAGTACCTACTTGTATTCTATGCCGAGAGCTTGGGTTCGAATCTACGCCTACGGTGTCAGAAATGATTTCCCGTTTTGGTGTTTATTTCAAACCTTAAATAAAAAACCGGCAAAGCTTACTCAGCCTTCCCAAGAAATGAGTACCAGCCCTCTCGGGAGCTGGGAAACCCCCACTTTAACTGAAGTGGTTAGCGTAAGGACGGCCCCCTTGCCTGTAAAAATAAATAGGTTCACTAGCCATATGCGACCCTTTCGGGGATAACGTGGCAAAAAGTTACACTTTATGTGTAGCTTCGTTGCGTTTTTTTTGCAGTCAGCTATTCAAAATTTATTTTGCAGCTCTTTTAGACCATTTCATAATTATGCTTTTGTTGCATTAAAAGGTAAAAAGAGCTGTCTTTGATTTGAATTTTTGCCATAAAATCTGATGTTTTCTTTGCTGTTCTTTACTTAATATTTTTTAGTCAGTCATCTTTGAATAATTGATACTGTTATCCCTTTAATCCTTTATAGGTTATGTTGCTCCTTAAAAAATAAATACAAAAAAGCTTTGTGTTTCAAAGAAAGCTCCAATTTACAAGTTTTCATACAAATCATTTTCTCTCAGCTTACAACAAAGAGAGAACAAAATACGCAGATTTTCCCGTTTTTTCTTTCACTGCAGACAAAATAAAATAAATAAAACATTATTTATCAATCAGTCGGCTGGGACGAAAATGTCTGGGCATATTTTCCAGCGGCGCAAAGTTGTGTTTTTTCTCTCCTCTCGCCGGTACCGCCGCATTTATTTGAGGAAAAACAGATTCCCGCTTTTTTTATCGAATCGGCGATTTCTGCAAATGGAACAAAACGCCTGAAACAATTCCACCATCGGAATGATAATATTGAATTTGTATTTTGAAAGATTGGAATGAGATAGATTTGAAGAAAGGTTTTGTGATTATGTAAAGAAATAAATAAACATTTTTTTTTCACCTTCCTCTTAAGATATTGGTATGCGTATTGTTTATTAGTACCTACAATAATAAAAATAATAATAAGTGGTTGAAAATTTAGATTTTAAATTTGTTAAGGTTAGTGCATTCACGGAGTGAAAATTCATTTTAATTTTGATTAAAAAAACTGTTTTTATAACAAAGTTTTATTTTCACATTTTTTCACGGAGTTTGCAATGCCTAAGCGCTATCAGACTTTATTCTGAAGATGGGCGGATAAAGTCCGACAGCGCTTAGGTATTGTAAACTCAAAAATATGAAAATAAAACTATGTTATAAAAACAGTTGTTTTTTTTTATTTTAAGTGTAAATCTATTCACACAGTGAAAGTCTATTGGATTATTTAAAAATTCAATAGGATAAAACAGAGTTTTATTCGTAATTTACTTTTTGTTTCATTTTTCGCTCACAGTTTTTTTTTAATTAAGATTAGTTTTTAAGTAGAATACAAGAATAATTATTTAAATACCTACATCTAGAGACACTCACACAAGTAAAAACACACAGACACACCTTCGTAATAAAAATATTTTTCAGGAAAATCAAACCTTTCTCTAATACGCTAATATATGTATGTAAGAATGCTTCTATATTAAGCAATGCTTCTCACTTCTTAATGCTTTTCTTTTACAAAGCATGTACCTGCTTACTGCTTTGATATCCCAGCACTCTGTGCCGATGTTATTATGATAATCCTTTTATGCGCATAAAAGAGAATTTTTACATGCTGCAAAAGAGAATTTCTCGCACGCGTATTTCACAGGAAGCATAGAGAATTTCTCACGACAGTTAATATTAACACTTCATTACGTCATTACCTCGCTGTGCTTTTAACATAATAAAAGCCCGCATCTTAAATATTTTTTGTTATCTATGCAAGAAAATATTTTTTCAAAGATTTTCTGAAAATTGTATTAAAAATTTAACCAATATTGATATACTATACTCTAAAATGTACATAAAAAAGTCTGAAATTTAGAAAAACATTGTTTATTTGGGGATCATGAATTTTAAAAGACAAAAAATAAAAACGGCATGGTTTTAGATTACGGTGCGTAAAACAAAGTCGTTTGTTTTTTTAAACTTTAAAAATGAATAATCGAATCTAAGTTGCTAAGATATGTTACATTGATTCACATTATATGCATTCTCACAAGCAGATACGTATAAGTTCTCGCTTGCACATGCCGCATGTGAACCTACAACATTAAAAACCCAAATCACAAATGAACATACACCCTGCTACTCTTGCCGACCTTCCCTGAAAAAGGGGTGACATTGGAAAAGTGAACCATTTTCTACAGCATGGGTTGTCAGCCGCACACCAACCTATAAATCAAGGAACATACACAATAAATTACATTTTAAAAATATTTGAACTATCAAAAGTAACATTTTACAAGATGGCGACATTTGTTTTGATTTTTATCAAGTTCAGTTTAAGCCGTATCAATATGGGATTGAGGTGAAATTAACACAATCTTTTAAGCTCGGGGTACACAGAAGATAATGCATTTTTCACAAGTGCCGTTAACCGTCCTGAGCTATGAAGGGATTCTGGATAGCCTCCATGCCGTCCATGGGACAGATGAGGACCACAGATGTGCCTCGACAAACTACTAAACTGAGGGGTCGGGTGTCTTCAACCAGCTTATAGGGGTCATCAGGATCTCTCAAAAATTCAGTTGTCTTATTCAACACCAGGTTTAGTAGGGGATCAAATTAATTCAACCAAATTAACATAAATGTAGTGTAAGGAATGTATGAGTTTACGTCTGTGCATGTTTACTTGTGATTTTGTGTCTATTGGTTTTTTTTTACTTACTTCTTATTGTATGTTTATTACGTAAGTATTTGATATTTGTACTTGTTTGTTTTTGCTTAAACCGTCCGCTCGAGAAGCTTCTCGTATGGTCTGGTATATGCGAGAATAAGCTGTAGTCTTTCAATGAATACGTATTGCGGTACTTTGCAGCAGTCCATACCCAATTAATACCCTTGCCGTTGAGTCAGAAGTAAAAAGATTTAAAATGTGAACCATATGCAACCGAATTCTAAAATAAATTGTGTAAAGTAAATTCAAGCGAAGTTGTATTAAAGTTAACCCAAAGGAAATCGTAACAGTGCTCACATTTTTTTTAAATTTACACATAAAATCTAAATCTAAATCTTAGCTGCAAAGATATATATCATTTAAGATTCATATTAAACGCATTCCCACAAGCAGACATGTATAAGTTCGCAGTATCACATTTCGCATGTGGACCTACAATATAAAAACCCAATCTCAAATGAAAATACGCCCTGCAACTCTTGCCGACCTTCCCTGAAACAGGGGTGGCATTGGCAAAGTGAACCATTTTTTACAGTATGGGTGGTCAGCCTCATACCAACCTATAAGTCAAGGAATAAGTGAAATCATGTATATTATAAATACAGACACAGAAACGTTTTCATCCCTTCAATTTGTAGACCATTTTAAGTTTCTTCGTCTCCAATGCAGTTTACAATAAAGTATTGATTTCCAGTTTCCCCGCATCCAGAGCACGGATAGCATTATCCGGTACATTTGTTGTCACCGCTCATGCAGGAAGATCCACGTCTTGATGAAGACTTGCTACATCACAGGCGAGGCGGTACTCTCACAGGGCAGACAGACGATTCATAGTGGACATGATATCTGCTTCGTGCAATAAAATGCACAGAGATGTATGCCGTAATAGAAACATGAAAATAGTAAGATTTAAATTTGTAAGTTATTGCAGAATATTGTAGATTTTAGTGAATAAGATACAGATGTTTATAGATTACTTTTTTATTACTTAGTCAACACATGACATAACAATGGCACACTTGAGATTGATTATGACAGACAGGAAGTTAGGTATAGACAATTGAAGTTACTGGTAGTGATGTGACCGACAAAACCTTTTTTTGGTACCTAAGATAAGTCTATGTCATTTTTAGAACAATTTCATTTAAGCTGTCTGTAAAGAATTAAAACTCTTTCCTTGCTCATAAGTTGATATGAGACTGAGCATCCATACTGCAAAAAATGTTTATGTGTGCTAATGTCACGCCTGTTTAAGGTAAGGTCATGGACAAGAGTTGCAGGATTTGTTTATTTGGTATTTGGTTTTTATTTTTCATGTTCATTTGTATAATGTATATCTCTGCAAAATAGATTTTAGACCAGTGATTTCCAGCCTGGAGGCAATTTTAGCTGTTAGGGGGTGATAGTCTCCTGAAACCTGTGCCTTTTTACCCGTTGAATTGCCACTGTTTTGGGACAAAATATTTTTTTTGGAAAGTGATTCTACCACCCTCTTTCGCCCCTTCGTGAACAATTTTCATTTAAGTTTGGGGCGATGGGTAAACAAATATTGGGAAATACTGTTGGAGACTAAAGGTAGATTAATATTTAACTATCCGTATAAAATACTACTCTGAACGAAATGAAAGACTTATGAAAAGATCGAGAAAAATGACTTTTGAGTGCCATGTTGGCATTAAATAAAAAATCACGAGTCGGTATTTTTATTCTGAAAGCTGATCTTATGGATCATATAACTCATTGTTTGTTCACGCATGTTTAATTTCTAATCAAAGCTTCAACCTTAAGCGATATAAGCCCTGCATTTCTTGTCACTTGGCTCACTGCAATTTTTCAGCACGGATGATCAGCTTTAAAACACCATATCAAATAAAACACAATACTTTTCTCTTTGACAGTGAAATTTCGTAGTTTTATATTTTCCCATCTCACAGGCTCCATCACTTATTCGATTTATTTTCAATTTGGATTCGCCGCGTCTGATATCAAAGCCCACTGCACCAGCCCGCCTCAACTGCATCCGGTCGTCTCCAGAGAGACCCAGGATATCGTCCAGACCGGCATCATATGGGGAAGCAAACGAGAATACAGCAATAGGGACAAATGACCTCTGATGTTAGATTCAATATTACATAATAGGAAGTGTTGTCTACCTTCTGTTTAGGTCGAATACCCCAAGTTAATAAGAGTATTTTTTATTGGGAAAATAGGAAAGCTCTTGTTGGGATGAATCAGTTTATACATCTTTCAAATGTTGAAGCCAGGTATCTTAAGGTAGCTAGATCTTCAATCTATATATTGTACTTACAAATAAAAAAGGAAGATCTCGATGAACCATTAATGCCCTGCATCTCCTGCCGGCCTTCTCGGATACAGAGGCGATAATTGACTTGTTTTAGTCTATGGGTTGTTCCTTGACTTATAGGTTGTTATGCGGCTGACCACTCATGCCGTAGAAAATGGTTCACTTTGCCAATATCACCCTTGTTTCAGGGAACGACGGCAAGAGTTGCAGGGTGTATGTCTATTTGAGATTTGGGTTTTTATGTTGTAGGTTCACACGCGGCATGTGCAAGCGTGAACTTGTACGTGTCTGCTTGTGAGAATGCATATAATGAGAATTCCCAATGTTACATATCTTTTCAACTTAGATTAGATTGATTTAGATTTCAGATCTTTTAATCGATAATTATCAGCTCAAGGATCTAGAGATGAGAATGTCCAACTATCTTTCTATTTCCAGCTGGACGTTGACCTATTGGTATCTCATTAGTTGTGTTTGAGTCTGTGATGACTCATTCAAGAGATAAGATCTCTCCAAAATTGCCTCCTAGATCTGTTCTCTCACTATGTCCTTCTCATTATTTTACAGGCTTTGATGTGAATTTTTCATTTATTGATTAATTATCTCAATTTAAATTAATGATTTGAAAAGTAATAAAAGACTAAAAATGTGTATTTATATTGAAAAAATTTCCTCATATTTGAAGCAGCAATTTATACATGGCAAAGTACTACATTTACACTCGTAAAAGATCGCAACTTTCTAAGACGGAAAGCGCGCGAAAGTGTCGTAAAATTCAAGGCGAAATATTCAGAAATAATGAGGGAAATTACATTAAAATATTTGAACGGGCGAAAGCTGCTTCAGCCAATAAGCAAATAAAACGTGGTGTATCTGTGATCTGAAACGCTGAACCAATTTCGCGAAACTCGGCTGAAAATATTTGAACAAACAGTCCCACGGCTAATTTGTTCTCATGTAATGACTTGCTTATCTCTCTTCAAAGGGTAATTCTCGCACGAATCAATATTGTGAGAGATATATTAATTTTCTTTGAAATGCTTTATGAACTCGACTGCGTTTAAGCAAAAACATATTCCAAGTTTTATGCTTAACAAAATATGGTAGAATTTCAAATGAACTCAATCACACACGTGTTTATATACGTTTAAATATCATAAGAACATAAAACGCAACGCAACTAAAACGCAACTCAGCTTCACATTTAGTGTACTTCTTAGATAGTTTAGCTGGAAAAACGCATGTGTTTACAGCTAAAAGATAAGAGTTTGATATTAACTGGGGTCAGGTATGATTTTCCCTTTGAGTGTTGTCTTTATTCAATTCATTGCATGGGCAAGATAACCTCTATTTTCACAAAAACCTGCTTTTTTGGGAGGAAGAAGGTTTCCATTTTTACAAAATACAGAGTTCAAAATAGCTTAAAAAAGGTGCACATTTTGTAATACGTTCTGATTTAAAAAAAAGCATTTCCTTTAGTGCAGCGTTTAATGCATTGTTCTATTTTTATATACCTCATACAATATGATACAGGTAGGTATTATTCATCACTTTATACCCACACAGAGCTTTCTGCGTGTCAGGCTTGCACGGAAGTACATAAGCAGGCACAATAAGCAATAACTTAAAAGCTCTCTAGGGCAGGGAGTTGAGTTTTGTGCAAGTCATTCCCTCTAATCACTTCAGCATTCAGCCTACACCAAAATCAAAATGTCACATGTTGTATGGATACAATACTGAAGTAAAATAATGCGCGTCTATTTTATAGGAGGATATAGAACAAAGATTATGCATCTATCATAAAGTTCCTTGACTAATAGGTTAGCATGAGGCTGACCTCCCATGCTGTACAAACATGATTCACTTTTGCCAATGCCACCGCGGTTGCAGGGAAATGCGGTAAGGGTTGCAAAGTTTATTTTTATGTGAGGTTTGGTTTATTTTGTATGTACACAAGCGCAAACTTACGTGTGTCTGCTTGTGGACATGCATTTAATATTGTTATGATTTTACTTAGGGTTTTCACTGCAATTATTTATTTTACAACAATTTACAATTGTTGATAATCCTGCATATATTGGGTTCACGGCAAAATGCTCCAAACGACTACTCTCCTGCTGCTCCATTGCAGCCCCTTTATATAGGTACAACAGAGATCTTTCTTGCATATTCCAGATTATTCAATTGATTATTGATTTAAAAAATGTAATTTGCGATGTTTGTTCCTTGACTTATAGGTTGTTATGCGGCTGACCACCCATAATATAAAAATTGGTTCACTTTGCCAATGTCACCCCTGTTTCAGGGAAGGACGGCAAGAGTTGCAAGGCTTATGTTCATTTGAGATTGGGTTTTTATATTGTAGGTCCACATGCGGCATGTGTTAGCGCGAAATTATACATATCTGCTTGTGGGAATGCATTTAGTATAAATCTTAAATGATATATATCTTTGCAGCTTAGATTAGATTAGATTAGATTAGATTCAATCTCTTCTATAGATTATACTAGACAGCTGTTCCACTACCATGATGGAGTATACCAAACGGTTTTACACACACTGTTGTACCTGTACAGGCGTACGGTAGGTACTTCAAAGTTCTAAGTTCGTAACACTATCACCATCACACTAGTGCCAGAGTGTTCTTTGTATGCACGTACAGTCGCACGTAGGTACTCCAAGTTCATAACAATATGAAGTTTTCATATTAATATCATTATTATAGAGTATAGAAACTTTCATATTTGGTACAATGTTTCTTAGTGATTCATAAAAAAATACTACTCAGACTTTACTCTTGCAATCCGCCCGAGTGACGATTGCAATTTTCTTGTCTTTTTCAAAGACGCAAACCTTATCGTGTGGTATTATTTTAAATCTTACGTCCACCTTGCAATGTACGTCAAATATTTCATTACCAAAAAATGTATGTAAACAAAAACGCTTTCTAGAGGAGCTGTGTTCATTTCTGTATATTTTTTAGCTAACCACTATGTTTGAGTTGTTACGACATGTTTTGTGCTCGGAGTACTGTATGTAATATGGAACTCTGTGCCTTACGTACGCCTGGCAGGATTCTAATCAAAGGGGATATGTCAGTGTGATGCTGCGCTAACAACACTCCTGTCTCCTGCTACGTAGAGGCTTTCTGCAAACAAACCCGCGCCGGAATACTCACAAAGCCTCTGCTAATAACATCACTTACATTGTAACGAGATGAAAAAAAACTAGAAACACACAATGCTAAGCAAAATCTTATCAGAATGTTCATATTCTTTAAAATTGGATTGTCTGTACAGTATTGAGTAAAAGGTGAATTTAAACATTAATAAGATGAACCAGAGAAACGGTGCTTTCAACATGGTATGGTAAATATTTATCATTTTTAATTTTGCTAAGAAATGCATTTTTAAGATTCATGTTAAATGCATGCCAACAAACAGGCACGTGTAAGTTAACGCTTAGGAATTCTGCATGTGGACTTACAACATAAAAATCCAATCACAAATGAACAAAAGCCCTGACTCTTGCCAACCTTCCCTTAAACAGAGGTGGCATTGCCAAAGTGAACCATCATTTTACAGGTCAGCCTCATACCAACCTATAAGTACGTATGATAGTCAGTCAATTTCCTTGACAACGCTTCGCCATCACTCTACGAAACTACAAATAATGTGTAACTTCTTACCGCGTTTGCATTAATGGTTCGCATGTGGCAAGTGAAACCTATTTATTTTTACAGGTCAAGCGGCTGGCCTGGTGTGAAAACAAAACAGTGTAACAAAAGAAATACTGTTTTTTTTGTAATATTAGTAATGATTGTTAACAGTTTTATTCAGTGTTCACAAATCATACAAAATATAAATTACTTCTGCTTATTTCTTCTTAAATGGAAATGAAAGTGTCGTGAATGCAATTCACTATTAAAAATCCCACCAGGCTTTCAAAAACAAAACCCCACTGTGGAAAAACGTATCTCGTGTGCAATACGCCACCGCTACCAAAGGGATTTTCTTTTTTCCATCATCATCATCAGGGAAATGACTGTCTGGCAGACCGCATAGGAACACATTGTGTGAAGACACTTCGTGATGTGTCTGTAAAAAAGTCATTAGCAAATGGAAAAATTCTAAAAAATTTCAGTCTTCATTATGGAAGTATTTTTCTTTGTTTCTAAAAAAACGCAACTAGCTACACTGCGTTATTCACGAAGGGTGGCTATGTGGCAATTTTGTACTTATTTTTATTTTTACGGGTAAGAGGGCCGGCCTCCCATCAACTACTTGATGTAGAGTTTTCTAGCTCACGAGTGGGCTGGTTCTCATGTCTTGTGAAGGCTGAGTAAACCGTGCCGTTATTTATTGTGGTTTTGAAATGAACACCGAAACGGGAAATCATTTCTGACATCCTCGGTGTAGATCAAATACTTGCTCTCGGCATGGAATACAAGCATTCTACCAACTGAGCCATCAACCAGGCTTTTTGTGAGCTTGGTTGGCGCTACAAAGCGCCGATTCTCAACCATTATTTTTGTAGGATTTTGAGAATTCACTGCAGATCTCACTGCAAATTTCACTTAAGATTTTTTTATCTCCACAGCTCGAGGAGAAGGAATTTCACAAAAGAGGGCCGGAAATGAAAAAGGCATAATTCAATTAATTTCCTGTGTGCACCTGCGTAATTTTTTTTAAAATTAAATACACAAAGTGGTTGTGAGTGTAATAAGAAATGGTAATTTGACTAAATTTCACATGAATAACATTATCTTGTTCGATAAAGCTATTAATTGTCTGCCCGCCTTGCTCCGTGAACCTATTCGAAATTGCAATTCATATTTGCATACATCTCACAGAGAGTTGATAATTTACCGCCTTCATACTGTTATGTAAATATAAATATTGAAATAAGTATGGGTAGTTATAGTTATAAGAGTCCTCATAGGTATAGGTAGGTAGGATCGATAATTGTGTATAAGTGTAGAATTCTCTAGGCTAAGTAGGTACTTGTTATAATTATAGGAATTCTGTATTACATTTGTAGGTAGGATTTTGGTTGTATCTCTAGGTAGTACGTGAAGCGTCGAGAAGTAATAATTACTCTGGAACCGTCTGGCGACTTTAGTTCTGGATCATACTGCTCTGAAGAGTATAAAGGTGCGAATGGCCTGCAGAGCGGGCCAGTATCATAGCGACTAACAAACACATCGAAGCCATCTGATCAGTGAACCGAAACCAATGGAATAATCGAGAAAGTAGTGTGAAAATAAATTTTGTAACTGTGTAAAATAAATAACTATTGAAGAAGACCTGTGTATTTTTAATTTGAAGACAATTGAACCCTAATTTCGTAACAATTGGCGTCAGGTGCGGAATTGTCAAGAAAAATTAAGATCTTCTGTCTAAAAATAAATAAAATAAATTAAATAGTGTTAAAATGAACTTTATTCAAATTGAACTTTGTGTGAACTGACTTTTGTGAAAACAAGTGTTTAAATAAATTTTTGTTAAAAGAAAAGACGCAAAAGCAAGTTGCTTATAAATTCTGGAACATCATATGGAACATAATTCTGGACATAACATAATGACTATTTTACCGCATTGAGAAAGTCATCAAATTGGACCATAGTTTTTTTATTATTGTGTGTGATTAAAAAAATAAAAAAAAAAAATAAAAATCTTGAAAAATATTACAAAAGAACGTTCCAGATTCATCGAGAAAAAGTTTTTGAATAACTATCCTTTGTTTAGAAGTGTGTGAATGTACATTAAGTACCTACCTGTGTGTTTGAAAGACTTGAGACGAAATAAATAATTATGTACTATCAGACATTATTATGTTAAAAATATTGGTGAATTAAAAATAAATATTAAAAGACAGTACCTACCTACCAATCAGTGTAATCAGACAAATTATTATTTTTGCTAAAGTACGTATTCAAAACAGCTATATATATAAAACTCAAAACTTGTATTAAATAAATTTGAAAATATTTTTGTTTTGACGTAAATTTTGAAAAAAAAAAATGGCTAAGGTGAACATCAAGGACCTCAAAGTCACTGAGCTTAAGAATGAGCTTCTGGAGAGGGACCTGGAGACCTCAGGAGGGAAGGCGGCCTTACAAGCACGCCTCATGGAAGCTCTAGAACAGTCAGGCGAAGACCCGGCATACTTTGTCATGGCATCTGGGGGAGACCGCGCCCTTGAGGAGCTGAACCTCAGCATCAATGGAAACTTGAAGGAAGGCCTCACTACCATGGAGGAGAAGATGACCAGTAACCTGACAGGACTGAAAGTGGAGATGGCTGACAACGCCAAGACCCTGAAGGAGGACCTGGCAACCATGGAGGAGAAGATGACCAGCAACCTGACCGGGCTGGAGGAGAAGATGACTGGGCTGGAGGAGAAGATGACCAGCAACCTAGCCGGGCTGGAGAAGAAAGTGGCAGAAAGCTCGCGAGCAATGTCGGAGATTGAGGCCCGTGTGGCAAGCCTGGAGGATCGTCTGCGTGCCGAGCTGGCTGACAAGTGCCAGATGGAGTCCACAAGAATATCCCCCAAAGGCGGCCTTCACGACGAGACCGACCAGGGATGCTCAACTCCAACCAGGGTCACTAGAGGGGATGACGACCCTTCGCTGTCGAAGCACAACCTTCCGACCTTCGACGGGAAGACGTCGTGGGAGGAGTATTTGACCCTCTTTGAGACGGCTGCCATGATGGGAGCCTGGAGCCAGCAGAAGAAGGCTTCGGTTCTCAGCCTGTCGCTCCGAGGAGACGCTCTCAGGGTTCTGCAGGCCATACCCCTGGACAACCGTGGTGACTTTGGGCAGCTGAAGCAGCGCCTGGATATGCGCTATGGCCACAAGTGCCTGGAGCAGCTGTACAAGTCGCAGCTGAACACAAGGGTGCAGAAGCCCAACGAGAGCCTCCAGGAGTTTGAAATGGACATCGCCCGCCTGGTACGAGACGCTTACCCGACAGCCTCCGACGACATCTGTGAGAGCTTGGCAGTGGACAAGTTCCTAAATGGATTGCGGGAATGGGAGACGCAACAAGCCGTAAAACTGGCCCATCCCAAGGCTTTGAACGAGGCGCTCAGCCAAGCTCTCGAGTTTGAGGCTGTCAAACAGTCCATCAGGGGCCACGCCAGGGTTCGTGCAGTCGAGGCAGAGGAGGTCAAGCTACCTACAACCGAGGAGCTAATTGAAAAAGTGCTGGAACGTCTGAGACCTCGAAGACGAGACCCACGCTGCTGGAACTGCGGACAGCTGGGCCACCTTAGCACCAAGTGTCCCAAGCCTCAGAAACCCAGAAAACAGGCTGCGGAAAACTAGAAAGGGTTAATGGGAAGGGGCAACCGTTGACCCACGCTGGAGAGGCCCTGAAATCTGCTGCTACTGTCGCAACCGTGAGAGGAAAAGCCAGCAGCATTTTTATCAATGGCATAATAGATGGAGTAACTCGTGAACTACTGGTGGACACGGGAGCAACCAGGACAATTCTGAGACGCGACATAGTGGCACGAGGTAAGCAGATTGCACCAACAAAGTGGTCTCTGCACACCGCCACGGGAGAGTCAGCACAGGTGTATGGGGAGACGATTGCCACCTTCCAAATTGGCAGCACCACTTTTGATCATCGGACGTTGGTGGCCAACATTGAAGAAGACGTTATATTGGGAATGGACATACTGGACAGATTTGGGTGCAGTTTAAATTTAAAGAAAGGGTCCATTAAAATTGGAAATGAAGAAGTCATCCTGCAAAGACGGAAAGAACTGGCTGCACGTGTTATCCTAGCCAAGAATACCGAAGTGAAGGGGCGATCCGAGATGATAGTGAGTGCCCGCCTGGATTCCAGTAGTACAAATGACCAAATCTGTATGATAGAACCGGAGAACATGGACAATGTTAACAAAGGAGTCATGGTGGCAAGAACAGTGATTCGCGCAAAGGAGACCATTCCTGTCAAGATCATGAATGTGAACAGCTACCCAGTTAAAATGAATGAAGGTTTTGTTGTGGGCAGATGTGAGAGGATAACTTCCATTGTGCAACAGATGACAAACATGTCATGCGAAGGAAACAAATTGTCAACACAATTGGAAGCCCTGGTCCACGACGCTTCCCAAGGTCTAACCGAGGAAAACAAACGGAGAGTGAGGAGTTTGATCTGCCGCTACCAGAACATTTTCGAGGACTCTAATGGCCGTCTGGGAAGAACCAAGGTAGTGCGACATAGCATAGACACCGGAGAAGCGAGACCAATAAAACAGGCTCCAAGAAGACTACCCTTTGCAAAGCGGGAAGAAGCTGACAAGATCATCAAAGACATGAGCAAGGATGGCATCATAGAACCATCAAGTAGCCCTTGGACATCCCCGGTGGTACTGGTGAAAAAGAAGGATGGTACCACGAGATTTTGTGTGGACTACAGACTGCTCAACGATGTTACGAAAAAGGATAGTTACCCTCTGCCAAGGATTGACGACACCTTGGACACATTGGCAGGATGCACCATTTTTTCCACATTGGACCTGAAAAGTGGCTACTGGCAAGTTGAATTGGATGCCAAAGATAAGGAGAAAACTGCATTCTCGACTGGATCTGGACTTTGGCAGTTCACCGTGATGCCATTTGGCTTATGCAATGCCCCCGCCACGTTTGAAAGGCTGATGGAGAATGTGCTGCGAGGACTATCATGGGAAACCTGCCTGGTATACTTGGATGACATAACCATCCTGGGAAAGGACTTCAACCATCAGTTGAGAAATCTGGAGCAAGTTTTCGGGCGACTACAAGACGCTGGACTGAAGCTCAACCCGAAAAAGTGTAACCTGTTCAAGAAACAAGTGAATTACCTGGGACACATAGTTTCTCAACGTGGAGTTGAAGTTGACCCTGCCAAAATCAAGGCAGTAAGAGACTGGCCCGTGCTGAAGGACAAACATGAAACTAGGAGTTTCCTGGGGCTGTGCACTTATTACAGGAGGTTTGTACCAAGATTTGCGGACATTGCAAAACCGCTCACCAAGCTTACGGAAGAAAACACTCGCTTCCATTGGAGTGATTCCTGCGCACAAGCATTTGAAGAGCTTAAGGGAAGATTAACAAGTGCCCCCATCTTGAGCTACCCACGAAAAGATGGAAAGTTCATCCTGGATACCGACGCTAGTAATGTGGGGATAGGAGGCGTCCTTTCCCAAATACAGGATGGGCATGAGACTGTTCTGGGTTACTTCAGTAAAGTGCTTTCCAAGCCAGAACGAAATTATTGCGTGACCAGACGAGAGCTTCTTGCCGTGATAAAATCAGTGGAACACTTCCGCAAATACTTGTACGGGAGAAAATTCACACTACGGACTGATCATGCTGCACTGGTTTGGCTTCTAAAATTCAAAAACCCAGAAGGGCAAGTGGCTAGATGGATTGAAAGGCTCCAGGAGTATGATTATGACTCCGAACATAGACCTGGCACGCTTCATCGAAATGCGGATGCATTATCCAGACGACCATGCGCCAGTGACTGCAAACATTCCAGCAAGATGGAGGACAAGGTAGCAATTGTCCAAAGGACGACCACCGAAGATGAGGACTGGCAAGATGAAAAATTGGCGCAAGACCAACTGAATGATCCGGACTTGAAGTATGTGATGGAATGGGCGCGAGAAGGAGAAAGGCCAACCTGAGAAAAACTCGCCCCCTTATCACCAACTGTCAAGGCTTATTGGGCTCAATGGGGATCCATAGTGATAGAAGGAGGGTTTCTGAAACGAAAGATCGAGAAGGAAGACGGCACACTTAGAAGAAAGCAAACCCTCGTTCCGAGGAGCCGAGTACCGGAAATCCTTGGACTGCTGCATGGAGGAACTTCTGGAGGACATCTAGGCGTTAAGAAGACGCTGGAGAAAGTGAAAGAGCGATTTTACTGGATCAACTGCAGCGAAGACGTCAAAGATTGGTGTCGAAAATGTGTAACCTGTGCAACGGCCAATGGACCGCAAAGGAAAAGGCGAGCACCAATGCGTCAGTACAATGTTGGCAGCCCCTTTGAAAGAATTGCCATCGACATAGCTGGCCCATTTCCTACAACTGAGAAGGGTAACAAGTACATCATGGTGGTGATGGATTACTTCAGCAAGTGGGTGGAAGCTTACTCAATCCCTAACCAAGAGGCCGTAACCGTGACTGAAGTTCTAGTTACCGAATTTATCAGCAGGTTTGGCGTACCCCTGGAATTACATTCTGATCAGGGAAGGAACTTTGAAGCTGCTATCTTCCAGCAAATGTGTGAGCGGCTAGGGATCTACAAGACCAGGACCACTGCGCTACATCCACAGTCTGATGGAATGGTGGAAAGGATGAACCGTACCGTGGGGAGGTACTTAGCCAAAGTAGTGTCCAGCCATCAGCGGGACTGGGACCGACATCTGCCTTTGTTCTTATTGGCTTACCGGTCGGCTGTTCAGGAAACGACGAAGAAGACTCCCAGCAGCATACTGTTTGGGCGAGAAATGCGACTTCCTTGTGATCTCAAATTTGGCTGCAAACCAGGTGAAGACCTAGCCGGAGAAGACTATGTGACAGACCTTCGCAGGAGGCTGGATGACATCCATGATCAGGTCCGCATGAACATCGGGGAAGCCAGCGATCAAATGAAGGAGCGCTATGACACCAGAGCTGACAGCATGGGGTACAAAGCTGGTGACTGGGTGTGGCTTTTTGACCCCAAGAGGCGCCAAGGATACTGTCCGAAACTTCAGCGTTCCTGGGACGGGCCGTACGAGATCTTGGATCGCATCAACGATGTGGTCTACCGCATAAAAAAGAGACCAAACGGAAAACCAAGGGTCGTGCACTACAATCGCCTCTCACCATACCTAGGCGATAATGATGACCAACCAGCCCAAAAAGTACGACAGTGCGTCGCATCCGAAAGATCACCAGCCTTTGAGACGTTTTGGGAGAACGCGAAGGCAGGGCAGAAGTTTCGCCATGGAGTGACCACAGAAGTCCACAAGGACTTATTTGAGGTCACTAGGGACCACACACTGGCATGCAGTGTACCGGAAGATCTAGATATGTCTAGAGGAATTGCACGGGTCTTCCGATACAAATTCGGAGAACCGCAACCCTCGAGCAGCCCGCAAGGAAGAGCTCTGAGACTACCGAAGGGGCGTCAACAAGCATACTGCCTGGTTGTCCCGGATTCCAGCAACCTGGAAGAGGACTACAAGGCATTGTGGGACGGCCTTGTTGAGCTGCGTGACTACATGTTGGAGGATCAGCAGGCGCGTCTGGCAATACCGAAGATGGGTGGCGGCCGCGCTAATCGAGACTGGCGGATAATCCGGAGTATGATTGAAGCAGTGTTCTCGGGAGTCGGCATCAGCGTCATGGTGTGCTGCGAGCAAGCGCAGCCGAGAGCCAGTGGGGAGAAATCCGTGGACTGCCACTTCTTCCTGACCACAGGGTGTCGACGTGGATCAGCATGCCCCTACCTACACAGAGTCAAGACTGTTCCGGGACGAAACAGTCTAGGTGGGGGGTAGTGTTATGTAAATATAAATATTGAAATAAGTATGGGTAGTTATAGTTATAAGAGTCCTCATAGGTATAGGTAGGTAGGATCGATAATTGTGTATAAGTGTAGAATTCTCTAGGCTAAGTAGGTACTTGTTATAATTATAGGAATTCGGTATTACATTTGTAGGTAGGATTTTGGTTGTATCTCTAGGTAGTACGTGAAGCGTCGAGAAGTAATAATTACTCTGGAACCGTCTGGCGACTTTAGTTCTGGATCATACTGCTCTGAAGAGTATAAAGGTGCGAATGGCCTGCAGAGCGGGCCAGTATCATAGCGACTAACAAACACATCGAAGCCATCTGATCAGTGAACCGAAACCAATGGAATAATCGAGAAAGTAGTGTGAAAATAAATTTTGTAACTGTGTAAAATAAATAACTATTGAAGAAGACCTGTGTATTTTTAATTTGAAGACAATTGAACCCTAATTTCGTAACAATACTCACTGGGCACGTGATTCCTATGCTTCTATGCAAATTAAAGACCGGTCCGTGGTCTAGTGGTCAACATCTTCAACTTGTGGTATACTAAGAAGCAAGAAAAAAAAGTCCAATGTCAACTGGTGATGATGATGAGTTGGTGATTTCTTTATAGCGCCGTTTCGTGATGTAGTTACTCCAAGGGCGCTTGTGCTTCAAGTTCCTTTTGTAAAAAACGGTCAGAAAGACTGAATTTAGATAGTATTAAAAAAAAAGTATTTTTAAAACTAAATTCTCCGTTTGACTTACAGGTTGGTATGAGGCTGACCTCCATGCTGTAAAAAACTTTTATCCAATATGCCAATGCCGACTTGAACTTACAAGTGTCTGCCTGTGAGCAAGCATTGAGTATCACCCTTAAATGTCAACATATTTTTGCAACTTAGATTATAGTTTATAGATCGTCCTCTCGGTGCTTGTTTGTCTTCGTCCATCAGAGGTAATTTCACATGAGCAATGTGTACTGAACCAATGCGTTATGAAAACTGGGAATCGATCTTTAAATTATTTAAAGCAACTCTCACATTATCGTGTTTTACGTTTTTTTCTTAGCTCAGATTGTGTAGAATGGTATAATTAAGGCTAGGCCAAGCAAACACTGATGTGACGAGATAGTACTACCAAAAATTAAAACAAAAAAGTGCTCCTACAAAACAAAACAATTGTCTAACGTCGCGTAAATAGAAAGATGTATGGAATATAATATGTATAATAGCTCCCATGGTCGGGGATTTAGTTTGTATACATTTCTTATAAGTTTTGCGATGATGGTGAATTTCCGATTTGTTTTACAATGGTGACAAAAATATACAAATAGTAAAACAAAAAATACCATTGTACAAACTAGTAGCATTTCTACTCACAGGTGGTTCTTGTTCCATGCTACTGATTAACTGAAACAAACCATTATTTCTTTTATCTCCAGTAATTCACCTAACAGAACACCTTCCTCAGTAAGGCCGACACTCGGAAAAACAGTCGCAAACGCTCGTGTAGCTGAAATAAAACTCCGGGCCAGTTGTAAACCAGCGAGAGAGGCTTTGATTAGCTTTCCTTTAATTGGGTGTGACTTTATAACCTTGGCCCATTCGATAGGTTCCCGACGGAGGAAAATTCCGTCGAGTTTCTTTCATCAGTGGAGTTAAAGCGACCCCTATTGCAGGGATAACTGCCCCGTATAATTGAGAAGGCAAAGGGAGACCTTCCCGATGGAGAGGGAAGCTAATATACAGCCTAGGGTGTGCTGGAAAGGGACAAAAGGTTAATTACTCAGTCCATTCTTGTCTAGTCATTAGGGGTAACTAGCTTGTTTGAATAATCAACAGAAATTCATTAAAAAACATTGGAAAGGAAATTTGTTTGTTTTTTTTTCTTCTTTCTTTACAAGTTTCCTGAATTTCCCCATGAAAAAGTTCAATTTCTTTGTTCATTTTTTTTTAAATAGAATTTTAAAAATGTGAAACCTACTATGGAATTTGTAAAAAGAGGATTTTCGTCTGAATTGAAATGATATTTTTGTTCCTTTTCTTATAATTTAATCGGGACAAAATTCTAATTAACGAATTTTTGTCAACATTTATTTTGTTGATTCTACGAAAATACAACTTTTGATGATAAAAATACGTACCAAGAAATCTGCTTAACAATAAGAATTTACCTTTAGTAAATCGAGAGGCAAAGAGGTTAGTTTTTATTAAACACTGTTTGCACATCAAAAAACTCTTTCTAAGTTTTTCTCAAATACGATTTCGGAATAACATAGAAAAAAAACAATATTTTTCCATCAATTTGTCCGCGCCTTTACCTGACGTGTAAAATAAACAGTAGAACAAAAAAAACTTGCAAATTTGATCAAACTATCGACAGTAAAAGGAATAAGAAAAAGGTATTCTTTAAATTGTTTTTTCAGCTTCAACCCTTCTAAGAAAGATGGCACCTTCTGAATGTGAAGCTTCATACAAAGTTGTTTATGGAACTTGATGATGTTATTGCTCCTGAAAAACCCTGAAAAATATTTATACAGTCCCTAGGAACGCACAAATGGATTTTAGAAAAATGTTTAATAATGTACACTGTAATCTATAATCTATAATCTAAGTTGCAAGGATATATTCATTCAAAGCTCTCAGATGTATGCCCACAAACAAACACGTGTAGTTCGCGCTTACAAATGCAGATTGTGTACTTACAAATAAAATCCAAACCTCAAATGAACATAAGCCCTGCAACTCTTGCCGACATTCCCTGAAACAGGGGTGACATTGGCAAAGTGAACCATTTTTTACAGTATGGGTGGTCAGCCTCATACCAACCTATAAGTCAAGGAATACGAGTAATAAATAACATTTAAGTATAAGAAAACAACAAAACCTTAAAAATAAATCTATACAAAAAGTAAAAAATGTCTTATGCAAAAAATGTAGCAAGCCAATAAACCAACATTAAAAATCAGCATTGCAGATTAGCCGCCACTTCTTCCTGTCCTTGCATACTTCTTTCATTTCATCCAGAGTCATAACCTTTTTCATACAAGTCCTCCTTTTATTATGACTCTGGATATCCCATTCACTCGCTATTTCGAAAATTTGGTCCATCCATACCTTTCTCGGTCTTCCTCTTCCACGACATCCATCAATTCTTGCAGCATATACTTTCTTCGTCATTCTTTCCTCATTCATTCTCTCCAAATGTCCAAACCATCTAAGTATACTTCTTTTAATCTTTACTTTCACACTTTCTCTAACACCGCATTCCTCTCTAACAAAATCATTCCTCACCCTATCACTCCGTCTTTTTCCAATCATACTTCTTAAGTAATCTATTTCTACCGTATGGACTTTACTAATCTCACTTTCACTCACCGTCCAGGCTTCACTTCCGTACATCAGAGTGGGCACTAGTATACCACCGTGCACCGCCAGTCGACACTCTTTACACTCTTTTCTTAAAATGTAATCTTTACTATATTATGTATATTTTTCACAGGTATTGGACACAAAGAAAACTTACAGGCTTTTTGGAATTTAAAAAGAAAATTAGAGTGCTTCACACATGAAGAACTACATGAGACAATAATTTCTTAGTAGGGTATGTGGAAGAAATTGATTACAATCATGACTTTCAAAAAGTAATCAGATAGAACAATTATTAAAAACGACACTTATCATTTGAAAAGAATACGAGTATGAGAATCAACGTAAAATACTTGAGGATATAGGAAATTATAAAAAAAAACACAGAGTTTTATTTTCACCAATTGAATGTTTATTTCACCTCAAGTACTTTTGACTTGTTCACGTCATTCTCAAGAAGACATTATATAAAATTGACAAGACAAAAATCATAGAGAAATAAAAATATTGAGTAACAACAAAGAGGTACAATTAGGTAATAACAAAGGTGAAACAACCTTTTTGTCAATGACCAAATACGAAGACAACTGAAAAAGTACGGTTTACAAACTTTAAATTTTTATCGTCTAGTTTTCTTCCGTTCTTTATTTTCGTTACTTCATTATTATTAGAATACAAAAAAATTGTGTTAATAGTTTGATCAATCGCTTAATGGTAATAGCGACCATTTGACAACTGACAAGTTTAGGGCACCATACCTTTAAAGTTAGCTTCCTGCGTCAAGAAAAAAATACGTTTTTTTTCTTCCGGTCCGGTCGATAGCTCAGTTGGTAGAATGCTAGTATTCCATGCCGAAAGCTCGGGTTGGAAGCCCACCGAGGATGTCAGAAATGATTTTCCATTTTGGTGTTTAATTTAACAAGCGGGAAGGTATTTTATTTTGCAACCACTTTTCAACTACAGTGGTTCCCGTCGGCCCCTTTACCTGTAAACACTCACCACATGCGATCCCTTCGGAGGAAAACGCGATAAAAAGTTACTCTAGATATGTAGCTTATTAGCGCTTTTTTACTTGTACTCAAACCTCCTAATAATACTCTCAAAAGTATTTGAGTGGAACTGAGAGCAGTCAGAACAGAAGGTAATGTAAAGCTAAAACCAATCCACCAGATTAAAACCCGAGGAGAAGATGCTCAAAGTACGAACAAAATGTGAAAAACTTTTCATCAGGAGCTAACAAAACTTTATTCTCACCAAAGTGCTTGAAGTGTAGCTGGCTTACTCGGATACGCTTTTTTAATATTCACAACAAAAATCCTATATCGCTCCGATGTTGATTTAAGATTCCGAGAAAGTTTTAGAGACGAGATTGCTCTGTAAATATCATAAGATGTCTACAACTAACGAATGTAGCAGCCTTCTCAATACGTTTGCTTTATATCATGCACTTCCAGTATCTTAACCATAAAACCTATAAACTCAAATATAGGATATAAATACAGCTTTTCTTTGACTTATAGGCTACCGAAAAAACACACTGTAAAAAATGGTTCGCTTTGCCAATGTCATCCCTGTTTCAGGGAAAGTCGGGGAGAGTTGCAGTGCTTATGTTCATTTGAGATTTCGGTTGTTATATTGTAGGTTCACATGCGGCATGTGTAAGCGCGAACTTATACGTTTCTGCTTATGGGAATGCATTTAATATGAATCTCAAATGATATATATCTTTGCGACTTAGATTTAGATTAGAACACTTGGACCTAAAGGTCAAACGTAATGAACAGACCGGAAGTATCTGAAATGTGGCTCAGTCGTTGAATTCTCACAATTCCCTGGACAGACATGTTAACCAATACTTAAGACGAGCCATAGTTGACATGGTGGAACTTTCAAGTTATCGTCCCAATGCTTGTTTGGCTTATCTAGCATTTGATTCAAATATGACGTTTCAATTAAATTGTCTTAATATTCACATTTTACACAATCTGAGCTAAAAAAAAAACGTAAAACACGATTTGTATATTTTCAAAATCAACTTCCAGTTTTCATAAGACATATTGGTATAGTACACATACAAGCATTGCTTATGTAAAATTATCTCTGTTAGAGATAGATAAACAATCTCTAAGGGCATTATAATCTATAATCTTAGTTGCAGAGATATACATATTAACATTTAAGGCTCTCAAATGCATGCCCACAAACAAACACGTGGAGTTCGCTTACGAATGTTGAATGTGTACTTACAAATAAAATCCAAGCCTCAAATGAACATAAGCCCTACAACTTTTGCCGACCTCCCCTGACACAGGGGGGACATTGGCAAAGTGAACCATTTTTTACAGTATGGGTGGTCAGCCTCATACCAACCTATAAGTCAAGGAAGTGCTAAAATTTGGAATATTTCCCATGTGGGGCATATATTGCATGAAGGAGATACCACTTTCTTCAACTCATATTGATTGTTAAAATTAAGGGACAACGAGGGTCCGGTAAGAGGCAAATCTTCTTGCCGGGAAATATAAGATAGGAGAATGGATTCGCACTTCGCAGTGCAGGAGCTGTTTTAAATGACGCAGGACAGAAGCAAGTTCAGTGAAGGGATCGCCAACGTCAGAGGGACCCGATTGGGGCTTAAAGAAGAAGAATAGAACATGAACAAAACTTAAACACTCACTAGATGTGCTGCTTTACTTTGGTATTTTTTCTTGGGCTATGATTGAGCTTAAATGTATTTTTTTACTTATGTTGCTAAACGTGGCGTTGGAAAATAGGTCACGGTTCTATAGCGCAGTTTTTAACGGCATCCTGGAAAAAAATCACACACTTTTAATGCAATTCCTCAAACCAATCCATCGCATCGTAGTTTTCTAGAATTTACTTCGAAAGTTCTGAGTAGTTCAACGAGTTTCAAAGCAATATAATGCAATTTTGTATTCCCACAAGTTTATAAAAACAAGCTTGTTTTGGGAAAATAATGATGAAATTAAAGAAATTATCGTTTGTTTTTATTCGAGAAGAAGAATGCAATGCAAAAATCTATTTTGCCTGTTAAGATACAGGTATTAACATCATTAAATAAAATTTCCCCATTTATTTTATTTTCAATGCAAAATTTATAAACAAATATTAATTGACATCTGTTGAACCAGGGTCAAAGCAATCATCAATAAAACTACACGTGACTGAAATTTTTGTTGATTTCGAAAGGCTAATTCGAGTGCCAACGCTTTCCGTCTAACCACTTGACCAAAACATCGACATTTAAACATGCATTTTCTACAGCAACAAACATGGTGACGAATCGTTTGTCATGTGATCTATTAGTGAAACTTGTTTCGAGAATAAATGGATCATTTGTGTCATATGGACAAGGTAATTCAGTCTAAGGATTTTTTTTGTGAACATCATTGTGTTTTCATCATAAATTTCTGAAATTTAAATTCCAACATGCAGCTCATATTGTGATCACGTAAATTTCATTTTTTGCAGAAATTTCTAGAAAAAAAAACTCTGAATAAAACATCTACGCATCTTTCTCTAGAATTCACGCTTCGTCTTGTAGCCAAATGTGAGCTCATTTCTTTTACATTTCAGACAAAAAACGTCTCCATATATTTCATGAACTTGACTATGACCTACCAAAATTTATATCTAGCACTCTCGCTTTATCACGAGGTCCCAAAAAATAGGCACATGAACAAACGCTCAAATGTAGAAAAAATACAAGATTTTTTTAAAACAAGTTTATCTGAAATTTTTTCCAAATTTGTGAAAAATTGAGAGCCAATAATATTCGAGTGTGTGCCGTAGAAGTAATGGTTTAGTTGTGAAAGTTTTAATTGTTATTTGTTTTCAGTGATAATTTAATAAAAAAAAACAACCTATTCAAAAACACAAGTTCATACATCAAAACAAATATAGTCGATACCAAACTAAAACGATTTCTTAATTCCTGGTAACAATTTTAAAAGTTTGGTATCACAAAAGCTCGGCACAATGTCTGAAAATTGTAAATTTTCTGGGCACGTAGCTGTCCACGTATATGCGACTGGAATCTTTAGCAATCAATAACAAAATATCAGTTCTTTGTCTCTAGAACCCAGCTGGATGACGTCACATTTTTGGAAGGCAATTTTTTTTTAAATTTTATTGATGTTTTCATTAATCTCTGAACATTAAAGAATCTGATAATTTTATAACAATAATAATATTAAGACTATAATATTTAAGTAATAAACTGTACCTAGTTGGTGCATATAACACACATATTTTATTCGGATGAAAATATAATTTAAAAAAACTAGCTTTATGTGTTGATTCAACGTGAAAATTTAACTGAATTACAAAAATAAAAAAATCCAAATACAAGGAAAAACCGGAAAAAATCTGTTTGAAACTTTTTTCAGAAATCAATATAACAAAAATTCTTGGCATTGACAACGTTTTTGTTTTCAGTACCCCTGGTATAAAACATTGCGTGAGCTCACCTGAATCGGGTTTAACGAAAAAATGTATGCAAACTAAATCACTCTCTAGGATTGCCGTCGTACATTCCATACGTTTTTCGATTAAATCAATCGAGAGGAGATTCACGCAATATTGTCTACTTGGGGTACAGCAAAAATACCGTATTAAATTCTTTTGAAGGGTAACATTCTGGAAAATTTGATACATTTTGTATTCTATACATACTGGTACCTATTCATTTTTAGCCGATGAATAACATTTTGTTAGAAATTAGATAGCGCGATCTTACACGTGTTTCCTTTTTTAACGAGTATTGATGTTGGAATATCTTTAAATCGAAGATAAAATTGAATTGTTCCGGGAAATTAATGTTTGATAAATATGTATTGAAATTTGTAAATAAAATATATTTCTTTACAAATATTTATTTAGGCCATAAAATATTGAATCATGTACATTTATTATTTTTGACAAACTTCAATACGGAAAAAAATACCCAATAGACAATTAACATATAATATTTTCTTGTTGGATGCTTCGAACACTACTATTTAAATTTATAATTTTCCTTGATTCATAGGTTAGAATGAGACTGACCATCCATTCTGTAAAAAAAAGCGAATGTCACTCCTTTTTCAAAAATGGGCCGTAAAAATTTGCAGGGCGTATGTTCACACACTTGTAAGCCGTGGAATAATATTTTTATTTTTTTCAAAAAAAAATACTTTCATTTCAAATTTTGTGATTTAGACGAAAAAGTGTCCTGAAAAATTGAACTTACATTTTTCATATTTCATTATCAAAACTTTGCAAACTACAAAAGCCTTACAATACCTTGAACATTTTATTTTTCAATCCGATTAAGGGTCTCTTGTAATCATCGTTCTGCCTTGGTCCTCCGCATACATAACTGCCCATAAACTATTCAAAGGACCGAGTTCAAAGGCGGTTTCTACCTTCGAGGAAAAAATTATGTTTGAACAAACAAGCTCACGACGTATTTCATTCAATTACAAAGAACGTGCCTCGAGTTACGCATACCGTATTATTTTTAAGGTCTTTTTCATCCGCAGGACTTTTTCCGCATCGAAAAAGCTCAATTTTTGAAAACTCGCTCAGTGTTTGAGTCTCTATTGGATTTTTTTTATTTACAGTAAAAATTTGGCGAAATTGAAAAATATGTTTTCTGGAAATGTAGTAGACAAATTTTAAATTCGGCATGCTTGATTTTATTAGATATACGATGGAATGAAGTTTTTATAGTTAATTTTATTCGCTTGATTCGTGGAGGGATTTGCAATCCTGTTTTGAAAAAAAAAATCTGTATGTCCCTTACAATCATTGTAGTCAACATGAGCATAGACTATAATTGTTACTTTTAAAATGCATAACTAGCCTGCCAAAGGTTATGACTGTAGAGCGGACAATGCCTATTCTCAATGAAATCTCCTCCTCGGTTGATATCTTCCACCTAAAAAGAGAATTACTTACTGACTGAGAACATTAGTTTCAGCTGATGCAGTTTTTCTAGGAAACATTTTTACATTTAAGAATAAAGCAATGTCGGATTCGTATTTTACTTTCTAAAAAATAAAAAAACATTTTCAACAATGATTTAATTGGGTATCAAAAATATGTTGTTTTTCTGGGACTTAACAAATACACCATTTCAAAATTTAATGAATCATTTTTTTTGTAAGCATGTTTAATCTGAAGGATAAATCGCCAACGAACTTGCGTGTAGAAATTAAGATATTTCTGTACGTCATTTATACAGGTCATCTTTTCTAAGCTTCGCAATAAAAATACTCATCAAATTTGAGCATAAAAAGTAGCGCTTTCCCGCCCTCCCCACTACACGGCTGCCCGTTGATTCATTTGATCCCGGATTAAATGATAAACCCTCTCTGAAAACCCCAAGTCCTGAAAGAGCCCCCGCTTGTAAACGACCCTTTTTGTGTGAAACAGAATCTGAAAAACGCCTCGGGGCTGCGTCAACAGGCATTTGTCCGACTGGCCATTATTACTGGACACTTCTAGTGGCAGACTGTCACTGGAAAAGTGCCTGCAATCAATCCTTAAGCTTTCGCACTCGCCCGTTAGTAGGGATTACAACTGGTGTAAGTAAACCCGGAAATTCCCGAGTATTTGTTCAACAATTCGTTAGCATGTCAACTGTAAGTTTTTTTGTTTTTAAAGATGATAGATTACGTCATGTGATGTTTTCTTTTAGACATTACAGTTAAATAAACTATAGATTGACCTATTACATTTTTTTAAATGAATGATATCGAACCATAATTGGAAAACTTATATTAATCCTACTGACTTTTTGTTTTTGTAACCAACAAAACTAAATCTTAATAACCCATCAAAAAGGGTTTCGCCTGAAAACTTTGCTTACGAGGCAAAAATTCAAATATCACAAGTAAATTATACAGTATCAGCTTGTCAAGTATCTCAAATATTCATTTTATTAATTTCAATTTTGAAATTAATAAAATCCTTGACTGATAGGTTGGTACGAGGCTGACCATCCGTGCTGTAAAAATCGGTTCACTTTTGCCAATGCCACCCCGGTTCAGGGAACGGCGGCAGGAGTTGCAAGGTTGATGTCCATGTGAGGTTTTCTTTATTTGTATGCACACATGCAGAATGTGTAGGCGCGAACCTACATGTGCCTGTCTGTAGGCATGCATTTCATATGAGCCTTAAATGCTTACATATCCTTGCAGCTTAGATTATAGATTATAGATAGAAACATGCCAATCGATCGCCATTTCAGTTACAATTTTTTTTTCAAATCCTTATACAAGAATTTCGAATGTAAGGTACATTAAACACATTTTCTTTTAGATGGTTTCATAGATATCACATTTTATAAAAACCGTTATTTTATGGGTTTCCTTGCACCGGTTTTTCTCTACTTGTCCAGTATTCCCTTCCCTGCTCGTGCTCACTGTTCGTTCAGTGGGCTCCATAAGATAACATTTAGATACATTCCATTGTATAAAAACGTTATTTCCTGGATTTCCTTGCACCGGTATTCCTCCACTTGTCCAGTATTGCCCTCCCTGTCCGCGCTATCTGTTTGCGCCGCCCTTGGGACGACTACGTTCAGTTGGCTCCATAAGATAACATTGTGGACGCCCAAGACTGATATGGCGGTTGATGGCTACATGAATTTGTTTAAGCTGCCATTTACCTCTGCACCCTTTTCACTAGATTCCATTTTTTTGTCTAAAAAAGGAAGACTAGGTCTAAATCTGACACATAAAAAGATAGCTATAAAATAAAGAATAAAATTACGAAATATTTTTAATCAAAAAAAATATTTGCCGTTGGATTACACAGAGTTTTTCTGGAAAAAGATCATCTTGACCTTTTATAAAAATATTTTTAGGTTAAAAAAGGAACAAAGAATTTGTGACTGGCTAATAACTTTCAGGCCGGATCTAAAAATAAAAATTACAACATTTTTTACTGAAAACAAAAATGTAAAGAGTTTTTTTTTTAAACTGACATTTAAAAAAAATGCTATTTGGTATTTAAAACATGTTATTAATTTTTCGTTGAAATATTTTTGAAGTAATGTGTTTTTTTCTTTTTTATTTCATTTTCCCTTTCTTACTCAATATCTTACAACGACCACATGAAACATTTTACACATTTGTAACAATAAAATCAAAATATTTTTAAGGGTATTTCTGTTGTAATACAAAATACAATGATGTTTGTTTTGAGGTGTATACAATATACATATTATTTGTCATTTAAATATGTAATTTGTTGTATTTGTTCCTTAACTTATAGGTTGGTATGTGGCTGACAACCCATGCTGTAGAAAATGTTTCGCTTTGCTAATGTCACCCCTGTTTAAGGTAAGGTCGGCAAGACTTGCAGGGTGTATGTTTATTTGAGGTTTGGGTTTTTATCTTGTAGGTTCACATGCGGCACGTACAAGCACGAACTTATTCGTGTTTGCTTGTAAAAATGCATATACATAATGTTAATCCCCCTATGTTACATATTTTTTCTATTACGAATTGATAAATCTGTTCTGAAAAACAACTCTGTTTAATTTTTCTCACCAGTTAAGAATTAATAATCTCAATAAATGGGTATGCTAGTGCGTTAGTTTAATTTTTAACTTTTTAGTTCTCTAATATTTAATTTGCCAGAGTGTTTTGTTCTGTTCTCACTGCTTTTTGCGGCCACCTTCGCTTTTGATCGAATCTCAAAGTTCATTAAAACTTTTTAGGTGAAAACGTAATGAACTTTCAACGCGGAAAGAAAGAGCTTTAAACTTTTCACTTCTTGTTATAAAGCCTATAAATAAATTGAAAGATAAAGTTTGGATACTTATTAATGAAAGCATTTTAATGACCCTTTTTTAAGCATTGACATTAATTAAATAACTTTCAATGTCATCTATAAATGTTCAAAAAACAATCAATCCATTCAGTTGAAATTCACTTTTGACATAAAATTTATAACAGTTAACAATTTTAATTTACTAAGTATTCATATAAACCCTTGTAAAAAAATCAAAGGAATTTAATGAATGCAGGATTATCACAGATTTTTGTTCACCGCATATTTTCGTAGACTTTTTTTATTTTGAGTACAGTACCCTTAGTACGGATTTGCAAAACTTGAGTAATTTAAAGTTTACGGCAATTATTAAAGAGTGATTTCCTCCAAAATCTGCCGTTTTTGTTTGTTTGAACTTGATTTTCTTCATCACTGTAACTCTTTTGCTAAGACCATAAAGTGTAAGAAAGAAAAACGGCAGATTTTGGGAGAAATCACTCTTTAAAATTTTCCGTAAACTTTACTTTTCTCAAGTTTTGCAACTCTTACTAAGGGTACTGTAAGCTTTATGAAAATTTCAGTACATTTTTGTTGTTGATTTCTGCATAAAATCAAATGCGGCAATTTGGAAACTTTGAAATGAGATTATCATTTGGATTTAGAGGAAATCGTCGTCTTATCATCGTTGACTTATAGGATCACTTGACTTATAGGTTGGTATGAGGCTGACAACCCATGCTGTAAGAAAATGGTTCCCATTGCCAATGTCATCCTTGTTTCAGGAAAGGTCTGCAGAAATTGAAGGGTTTGAAGTTTGGTTTTTAATTTCTAAGTACCTACACGTGCAGTATTTGTAAGAGCAAACTTACACGTGTTTATTTGTGGACATACATTTAACCTTAATTTTAAATATGAATATATCTTTGCAATTAACATTACCTATATGTAATAATATTATTTATTGATTCTGTACGACTCATAAAAATCCCGATAGCTACATTTAACAAGGACTTCTTGTAAAAAATCTCCTAATTTATTTCATGAATTGGTCCGTTTGTTAGCCCAATTGGTAGAGTGCTTGCATTCCATGCCGTGAGCTCGGGTTCGAATCCCACCAAAGGTGTCAGATATTATTTCGCGTTTCGTCAAGGCTTACTCCCCCTTCATAAGTACCAGCCGGGAGCTGGAAAACTCCGACAACGACTGAAGTAGTTGGCATGAGGCCGGCCCCTTACCTGTAAAAATAAATAGGTTCCACTCGCCACATGCAAAATCTTTCTGGGATATCGCGACAAGAAGTTAAACTTTATGTGAAACAGACACTTTTTCACGAAAATTATTTAATGAAACATACTGCCAACATCTGAGCTTTAAAATGATTGCACACATTTCGTCTACATCAAAAAGCCTGCATGCACTTCCCCTTCACACCGTTAATATTTAAAGTCTCCCCACCACTCATGAGCGCTTGTCTCTTAACCCACATTTTCCACTCAGTGGGATGAGCTCCAGCGCAAGTGCACCTGCACCCATCCTGCAAAACATTCCGTGTAAAGTCAACCTGAAAACTGAAACACTCCACTGAAGTGTTGCTTGAGTTTTAGTGTATTTTTGAGGAAACGCTACGGTTGAGTTTGTATGTTGTGTTTTATACTAGGGGGACAGGTTACACTCAGAATGTGATGTTCAGCACTTTGACCAGATTTGCTGCGAAAGCTCAACTTAATGAATTGCACACTTCATGCATACACTCGCCCTTAAGTGAGGTGTTGCCCGCAGAATGTAGCATTTATGATTTTTTATTTTAATGCAAAAAATATACATATGTATATTAATTAATACAACTAAGCAACACATAGAGTGAAATTTTTTGTCGCGTTATTCCCGAAGGGTTTCGCACGTGGCGAGTGAAAACAATTTATTTTTACAGGTAACGTGGCCAGCCTCACGCCTACCACTTCAGTTGAAGCGGGGGTGTCCCAGCTCCAGAAAGATCTGGTACTTAATTCTTGTGAGGGCTGAGTAAACTTTGCCTGTATTTTATTTTAGGTTTGAAATAAGCACCAAAACGGAAAACCCTCGGTGGGATTCGAACCCGAGCTCACGGTATGGAATGCAAACGCTCTAGCAACTAACCTGTTGACCGTAAGGAATACGTTAAAAAGGAAAAAAATGTGGTTTCAGCCTTATTTTGCACATCATTTACAACCTTTATTCTATGTTGCAAAGATAAATTCATATTTACTGTATGCAAACAAGCAGACAAGTTTAGGTTTGCGTTCACACAAGTTTAATCTGTACTTACATGAAACCAAATTTCAAATGAACATAAGCCCTGCCACTCTTTCAGCATTTTCATTCCTGAAACAGGAATACAATTGGCATATTGAACTATTTTTTACAGAAGGGGTGATCAGTCACATTCTGCATATCTAATCAATAGGTACGGATTTTTTTGATAACAAAAATTGTTACCAATCACTGTTTACTTTGGACGGAGATACTAATTATGAATTGGAATGTCACAATAATTATCACTATTATTTCGTTTTGAGTCGTATTATTATTTTGCTGGTTGGACTATGTTACTTACGCATACGGCGTTGATTACTTGAGGGCTTTAGAATCAAAAAGGCAAGTGTCCCATAAATAGTCTATAGGACACTAGTCCACAGGACACAAGTCTATAAGACACAGTATCCCATAGATAGTCCATAGGACACTTGCCTTTTTGAGTCTAATGCCCTAAATTAATTGTCACAAAGTCATCGTAACAATTATCTAACTGTGTAGTTATTAATATTGTAAATATGTTACTCATTATTCTTTCAGACATAATCTGACAGTCCAACGACTGTAAAAAAAAACGTATTATCATCATGAAGTATGTTTTGACCTTTGCTTTCGCTGAAACTTATAATTGGAAGAAATATTATTAAGGCTTCTATTTCCACAGATGCCAAACGCAGACTGACTGAAACAAAAAAAACAATACTACTATTTATAGTATACGTGTAAACTCAACCAAAGCGTTTTACAACAAAATGGATAGAAACTAAAACGCACATTACAAATGCTGTTTCAATGTGCATACATTTCTTTGTTAACGCTATGGTAGAGTTTCAACCACATAAAGTTGTACATTAAAGGTACTGGAACTAAACTAACGCAACGTTGGACTCTGATAAATTGTTTTTGGAATGAAGTGTTTTCCAAATAGCGGAAAAGAAGTTCTTATTTCCGACGGTAAATTGCCGGCAACGCTGTTTAGTTACTAATTCTAAGTTTGCTTTATTTTTTTGTTCAGGAAAAAGTCTTTTTTAGAAAAGCAGTAAAAAAACAGTTTTAAGCTGCTGGTTGGTGCAGTAAAAAAATAAACCAATTAAAAACTTTTTTTTCATTTTGGAAATTATTTTTCTAGGTTTTCCCTAATAAACACCATACAATTTGTTGTTACAAATACATGGTGCGGTACTTTATCTAAACTTCAGAGCTATAATGATTCCACGGATCCATGTAATAATAATAATAATGACAATTTGTATACCTATAACGCCGTTTAGTGGCACTAGCCACCCCAAGGGCGCTTAAATAAAATAATATAAAATAAAATAAAATCTGTGAAGATCTAAAAAACCACCCCGATAGAATAATTCAAGATCAAACCATGTTTTAATGATTAATTAAATAAATACACTGTTTTAATTCACTTACGAGTATTATTTTATTTTAAATATGTCAAACGTTTTCGCCTAAACAGTGAATAATAAGTGAATTAAAACAGTGTATTTATTTAATTAATTATACAATGGACTTTCACTGTGTAAACCACCAAACCCTGAAAAATATGTTTTAATGAGTTTTCTTTAGTAAAAATAGATCATATTATTGTTATGATTTACGGGTTCAATTTAATAAAAACTTCGCTGAATTTATTTTGCACAATTTATTTAAAAATACAGCTCACATACACAAGCAGATTTTTGCCTGTATTGCTCGACCGCTTAGACACAAGCCTCGCTGCAAAGCATCTCGGTTTTTATTTATAGGTGTATAAGAGTTATTCTGGCATATGCAAGACTGTTATCATATTATATGTGACTGTAACTCCGTCACTATTCCAGTAGGGGTGGCCAGAGCCTCTGCAAAACTGCCTCCATTTCTTCCTATCCTTACATACTTCTTTCAATTCATTCATATTGTTACGAACTATGAGTTTGTGTATACATGTATCTATATCCGTGTGCCTAAGCACGATGATGTGTAAACACCCAAGTAAAATCAAACCAATATCCATTACCTTTTCCATACACTTTCTTCTTTTACATTTACGTTGTACCACGAGAACAAACCCGCCAAAATATTACATTAAGAATATTCCAGCAAATACTTACACACAATCGTACCTACATAGAACCTACATCTAGAGACCTATAGCGGTACTATATAGGTGCTAAATAGTACCTACATTTAGAGACACAGATATACTCACACAAGTAAAAACACTCAGACACACAATCACACATTCGTAACATTATATTGTGTACAGATACATGGTCCAGTACTAAATCAAAGCCTCAGCGTTTTAATGACTCCGCGGAGCCGCGTACCCGCTGATCTGTTAAGATCTTACAAAACCACCCCGATAGATTAACGGGGGGATGCGGGCCGATCTTGATTTATGTATTGGCCCACTAATGGCCCACCGGCCCCTGATTTATACGGCTATGCGGGCCATTCGTTCGACTGGCGATCGTCGCCGCTGCACGCAAGCCTGCATTTAGAGAAGTGGTTCGCAATCAGTGGTCCGCTAAGATCTCGAAAGTGGTCCGCTAAGACCTCCAAAGTGGTTCGCTAAGATTTCGAAAGTGGTCCGCCTAGACCTCGAAAGTGGTCCGCCAAGACCTCGAAAGTGGTCCGCCAAGACCTCGAAAGTGGTCCGCCAAGACCTCGAAAGCGGTCCGCTAAGACCTCAAAAGTGGTTCGCTAAGGCTTCGAAAGTGGTCCGCAAGTCTCAATTTTTTTGGAATAAATAAATAATGAACAATACGGAGGACTATGTGCTGGACATTTATTTCTTTAAGGTTACAGTTATGATACTTTTAACCTATAATCAAAATTGCAATCTTACATTGACAATAAAGGCTCATATTGAATGCATGCCCGCATTTAGACACATGTAAGTTTGCGCTCAAACTTGTTGTATGTGTACATACAAAATTGACCAAACCTCACATGAACAAAAACCTTGCACCTCCTGTCACCTTTCCTTGAAAATAAGGTGGCATTGTCAAAAGTAAACCAAGTTTGTACAGCATGAGGGGTCAACCTAATACCAACCTATTAGTCAAGGGACTATAATAATCTAAGTTGCAAAGATGTATTAACATTTAAGATATAAATTTATGCATGTCCACAAACAGACACGTGTAAGATTGGGCTAACGAATGCTGCATGTGTACTTACAAATAAAAATCGAAACTAATGTATAACCTAAGTTACAAATGCGTATTATCATTCAACACTTATATCAAATGCATGCCCACAAACAGAGAAGTGTAAGTTTGCCCTTACATACGCTGAATTTGTACTTGCAAATTAAAACCAAACCTCAAATGAACATAAAACCAGTAATTTTTGCCAACCTGCCCTGAAACAGGGGTGACATTGGCAAGGTGAACCATTTTTTACAGTATGGGTGGTCAGTCTCATACTCTCTATACCAACCTCTCTATCTCATCTAAACTCAACCTATACCAAGTCAAGGAATATGTATGTACCAAATTTGCTTAAATTTCACAAATACCACTCTGGTTTTAGGGAAAGGTGGTAGGAGTTGCAAGGTTTAACGGATAATCTGATGAGAACCACTGCATTTAGAGGATCTACGTAAATTGATGGTGAACGATACACGCTAGAGGGGAGAGTAACTGGGGAAATCAAGTCCCTAACATCGGTAGCTATCGTATTCGGAAACTATTGCGATCGATAGCTCAATTATTCGAGCATGAATTTTCAAAGCAATTACAAATTTGATAGTGTCCGATATGATTGTCAGTGTTTTCTTACTACACACGTTTTAAAACTGAAATAAAGATTTCTTATTTATTCCTTGACTGATTGCCCTAGGTTGAAATGAAAGTGATCACCTTACATATTGTAAAAAAATATCACTTCTCCGAAAAAACCTATGTTCAAGAAAGGGCGGCAAAAGTTGCAAGGTTTAAATTTATTTAAGATTTTGTTTTACTTTGTAAAAAACCATAAGTAAGCACGAACTTATAAGTAATTTCAGTCTGCATGCGTTAATTGTGAATCTTACATTATGTGTCATAGATTAAAGAAATCAGCTTTACGCTAGATTAAGAATTAAATATTTATGATGTTATTCTAAAAGAGCAAAACCAAGACTCATCCACAGTCAAAATAAATCCAATACAAAAATCGATGATACGTAGATCAGCTAAGGATTAAATGTATTTTTTAATTATTTAAAAATTCAAATGGATAAAACATAGTTTTAATTCACTTATTTATTTATTTTTGTATGCTCGAACATTTTCGCCTAATGAGGCATCTTCAGGAGCAGAATGGTTACAAATATATTTTATAAAATAATTTCAAAAACCAAAATTGTATTTTGTAATGTAACTGTATGTGTATAATAATTTGTCATGAATTTCTTTAATATTAATGAAATTACATATGAAAAAAAAACACATCGTACAACATTATCAAATATCACGTCGTATGAGATTTTCGACTCGGTCAGCCACGAGGATTTATTTTGACAAAATAACGCCCTTACAGAAAAAAATCTCAGTTGAAAAATTCCACGCACGTAATGCTTTTTATTTTATCTTTGGTTATAAAGCAATTTATTCCCCCACATATTACCCTCAAGTTATGGAGCAAGAGATTTCAAGAGACTTTTTCATTTATTTGATAAAAACTTCCAGGAAAATATCAACAAAATGGTTGCTTTTTTTTATTTAAAGCTCATACCTTCCTGTAAAAACTGATAAAAGAAACTTCAATTGATTCGCCAAAATTTTTTGTGACATCTCTTTATTTTTACAAACTTTGTCGACGCTCTGGCCAAACGGATCCGAGCGTATGTTAAAAAAAAAAAATTCCACACAGGTTCAAAATCCCATCATGCCCTCACGATAGGTGGGGGAGATATCTAATTTTAAATTAAATTTACAAAATAAGACAAAAAAACTTTATTAATGCAGTTTAAATTACTCAAGTGCTTTTGATCTTATTAACTCGCTATTTAAAAAAAAAACATGTTTCTTTATATTGTTTTTTTTAATAATTAATCTGCACAATCGAATACACAAAGCTTTTAACATTTAATTTACAATAAACTTTTTTAATTTTAACAAAAAATATGTTAATATTAGTCCGTTTCTGGCCGGTCAAAAAATGGTTGGTGAATGCATATGTCTTCACAAATATATTTAATTAAAAAACGGAAAGATTTTTTTTTTAAAAGACACAAAGATTTTAATCCAAATTAAAATTTACTTTTTCCTTACAAAACATACCTTGCACGTTTTTAATAAGAAAAAACACAACGAAGAAATACAGCACTCATTCCTCGCAAAATAAATTTCTCATTTTCCTCAGATCCTCTCATTACGAGAAAAAAAATCTTGCAAATTTAATTTACCTACCTTGACGTACCTTTTTTTAACATAATTCCGGGCCAAACTTGCGTCTGACATCTAAATTACGACAATCACAAAATGAAATAAAAAAACTTCGCCAATTTGGAGTCGGATTTTTTCTTTGGTTTCCCTTAACTCTACGATGTTCAAGTGTGCTTCAACCATAAACGTCAGTCTTGCGTTCATTTAAGTTTTGACTTATTATGTTCTAAGTAGGTAGGGTACACATTAATTAATTACATTCTACACATATGGGATGGGTGTGCATTAAATACAGACTTAAACGAACTTATAGAACAAACTTTTAGAACAAAAGCTTACTATATTCTTCATACTATTACACATTTTGTATGAATTTAATGTAAAAAAAAACTGTAAAATATGTTTTTATAAGTTTTTTGGTTAAAAAAACGACCATATATTAAGTTTTCTGAAAATAGGTCTAAACACAACAATAAAATCATGCTAACTAAAAACTGTTTGAAGCAACATGTTGTAATTTGTTATCATTCTGAAACTTAATTTTATGTATTGTATCAAAATTCTTCACCTATTTAAAGGTAAAATTTCACAGACTCTTAAAATTATTGTAGTAGGTATATTTTTGGGCAACCTTATTAGACTTCTTTACAACAATGAGACTTTAAGCCTTTATAAAACTCGTCCGCTATCGTCACAAGAAGGGTGTATTCAATTAATTACTTTGGTGTAGGGATTGAAGTATTTCAATCAATCACAAAAAAATCTTATGCAAATGTAAAAGTCTTTGAAGAACAGACTAACATTTAAAAACTAGATAAATAAATTGCATACAAATATAATTTATTGTCACAAAGCTTGAACATCGTAGAGTAAAGGATGAGGAACATTTCGAAAGCTGTCCAAAGCCTTATGAATCGCTTACAGCTCGTTAGTCAGCAAGTTTTCCTCTGGGATTTCTTTGCTTTCAACTGTCAAAAGAAAGAAGCTGTGCTTTAACTTGTACTCCTGACAAAGGAGATAACTAATTAGAAAGTGTGTCAGCGCGGGACAAGAATATAATGCATATTTATAAATGGCGTCCGTTAATATAGTCTTTCAAAGTGAATCTTAAGATTTTTACATTTGTATTTGCTACACAAACTATTAAAGTTTGTTTATTATTGTTGCAAATGTGTCATTGTGTGGCTGTGTGTTTTTACTTGTGCGAGTGTGTCTGTATCTCTAGATATAGGTGTTTAAATAATTGTATTTTTATTTAGTTATTAAAAAATCTTGTTTTCTTTTCACTTTTTTTATTATTTATATAAAGGACACAAACGTTTTCGACTACTTTTTTAATAACTAAATAAAGATGAATTTTCAGTGTTAATGCACCAACCATCCAAAGTATTTTTATTTAATTATTTAAAAATTAAAATGGGTAAAAACATAGTTTTAATTCCCTTATTTATTTCTTTTTTGTGCTTGAACTTTTTCGCTTAATGAGGCATCTTCAGGAGCAGAATGGTAACAAAAATTTTTATAAAAATAATTTTCAAAACAATTTTTTTTCAAAACAAACACAAAAACAAAAATTCATAGACAAAATTTAACAGAAATATAAGATTCAAAATGTATTATAGTTAGGTATACTGAATTTTTTTTTTTATTTAAATAAAATATAATGTGTTAGTTTAATAATGATAATAATAATAACGAAATAAAAACAAGTTATTGAACAATTGAAGAAACATAAGGAATCTGTACATTCACCAAATCTTCATTTCTATTTTTATAGATTTCTAACGCTTTCAGAGCCATCAGTCTCCTAATTTCACACTCAGAGTGCATTACCTTTACATTGGTGATATCAAAAGTATGGACTTTATCAATGCAGTGGTCTGCCATCTCAGAGTATGCAGATAAGCCTTTGAGTGCTCTGGAATGTTCTTTAAATCTTGTGCGCACCGATCTCCCTGTCTCAACAGTATATATAGCCTCACAGTCATTACATTTAATTTTATAAACTCCACGCACATCCAGCTTATCTATTTTATCTTTATTGTTGAAGAGTAACTTATGTAGATTGTATTTTTATTTGTTCGACGGTGTGAGTGCTTGCTCGAATACTTTAAATATAATAATCGGACAAAATATCGCATTTCCCAGTTCCCAATATTTCAAGAATTATCTTTATACCGTGCTATAAAAAAGTCCAAAGCTTTATATAGTATCAGACTTCAAAACCAACATCAATCGCCACTTCCTTGTAGCGCCTCACGACAGAAGCAACAATTTAAGAAACACCTCTGCGGTACCCTTCCAGGGCGACATAGACCCCCAAGACTTTCAAGAATTGGAGAGCCTCCCGCACAAAATTCCTTTAAAAAAAATCTTGCATCGTAGCTGTCAAGCAATAAAGTACAAAAATAAGCTCTGGGAACGAACCAAATGTGAACGGTATCTGAAAATAAACTGTTTGAAATAAATAAACCGATTTTTTTATTAAATTGAACCCGTATATTGTTACAATATTCTGGAGATTTTTGTTACGAGACCATCCTTCTTTTTTTACTTTTTTGATAGAGAGCTCTCAAGTTTTGATTAATAAAAAGCTTCATATCGGCATCTCATAAGTTACGATGTGAACAATTATTCTGTAAGAGTAGAGTTGTCTACAGGTAGATAAATTGTTTTCATTAATCGGTTAATAAAAAGACGATGCATATTTTTAGTCATATGTACATAGGACGTAAAATCCAAATAAAGGAAAAAATCTAACAACAAATTTAACGCATACTTGTACAGCAATGAATATATTTTCAATTCAAGAGTCGTCTCTTTTTGATTTCACAATTTCAAAGAAATTTGCAGTAAGACTCGTAGTTAGGGCATACTTGAAAGTACTTTTTAAATTGTTCTCGAGGGTGTTTTTCAAATTTCGCTCATTGTGTAGTACGAGGAATAATTAAAGAAGCGAGTTTCCTGTGCCTTAAAGTATAAAGAAAAAACGTTGAAACTTACCAAAATATATATGGAAATTATAACAACGCCTTTCGTGAGATTTATTTACATACATTTTTTTTAAAAACGCTATGGTAGACGTCAAGTTTTAAACTTAGGGTAATGCTTCATTACAGCTTTTGAGAATTTAAAACGGATCAAGACGTCTACAACAGAAAAATGTTTTCGTGACATACAAACAGGTAGAAAATAACATGACTGCCTTAATTATCCTGTCATGTTTCAGTATAATTTGAGAAATTAATTTAACAGAAATACATTTTTTTTAACATCCCCAAATAAAATATTCATTTTGGGAACAAAAACGAAATTATTGGTGTAGAAACAAAATCGTGTTTTGTTATTTATTTTATTTTTAGTAAGTAATGAAATTAGTAAGGTTGTACGCATTATTTATGCGAATTTTTAATTTAAACATAAAAATCAATAAATATGTTGTTAGTAGTTTGTTGACTAATTGGTGGGTATGAGGCTGACTCCCATACTGTAAAAAATGGTTCACTTTGCTAATTTAATTGGGGAGGTTATGTTCATACGAGCTGGGTTTTTTTTAAGTCGTAGGTCCACATACGGTTTAAGCGCGATACTTATTCGTGTCTGCTTAAGGGAATGCATGTAAAATGAATCTTAAATGTAATAGATATATTTTTGCAACTTATATTGAAGATTATAATCATTGCATGCACACAAGCTTCTAATTTTGCATGAAGAAGTAAACACGAAAAGTCTATTACTTGGCCAATAACTTATGCAGGAACAAAATATTCCATCTGGTATTGAAAGTGGGCAATAAAAAATATCTCCCATTGAAACATGTTTCATAAAAACCCAGCATTCTCGATACTAAAACGTCCCCCAGTGCTTGTTTGGCTTATCTACCATTTGATTTAAAGATGACCTTTTAATGAAATTGTCTTAAGAATCACATTTTACACAATCTGAGCTAGGAAAAACACGTGAAACACGATAATGTAAGAGAAGTTTTAAACATTTTTAAAATCAATTTCCAATTTTCATAACATATATTTGTCTAGTACACACACAAGCATTGCTCATGTGAAGCTACTTCTGATGGACATAAGACAAACAAGCACTAATGGGACGAAAATACATCTCTCAGGTGCTACGCATTCTTCATAAAAACACTACCCCAAGGATACAATTATTTTTTGTTAACTCAGCCAAAACCTTTTTTTTTTAAATGTTAGTAAACAAAGACGTTCACTAAGAGCGCTTTTTTAATGATCATACTTTTTTGGCAAACGTAGGTATTGAGTTTATGCGTACAATTTGATACAGGTGAGTGTTTCAAATAAACTTTTTTCACGGCATCAGTTGGTTCCGCAGTATTTACGATCCTCCAATAATATTAACATAATTTATTACTTTTTCTTTTTTCGATCAAGCTAACCTAAGAGTACAAAAGGTGTGACGTCATACCCTACAAATTTATGATTAGGCAATGACATGTGTTGAACCAGGGTCAAAATAATCGTCCATAGGACATTTTAGACCGGTCCGTAGTCTAGTGTGCTGACTGCGCTCTCCCGTGATAATACGAAGTAATTCTAATACTTCTCAGGAACCTTGTTATCTTGACCTGTGGCGTCACCACAAATATGCATAAAAAAACAACTTGGCTGAACATATATAGAAATTTCTTAACACACGTATGAGTGAGCATCTGGCGTGTTGAATATATTTATTTGTACAGTTGAGGGTGCTGGCCTTACGCCAACCACTTCAGTTGAAGTGGGAGTTTTCCCAGCTACCGATGGAAATTTGGAATGTTCCGACTCCAGTGTGATGTTTTGTGTAATTTTCTCTTGAAGCAATTCAGCAATGTAAATTAACATTTAATTATTTAAATATAACGTTGTTTTGCAGGACCTGAAGCTATTAGTTTAGTAAATTGCAATCACTTAAAGATTGTTTACGTCGTTTTCAAAATTTTTCTTCAAACCTCATTTTCTCAAGCTTTACCAAAATCTCAGTAATGTGTTTTCGGTTTATTTTTTTTTGGCAAAGTAATCTGAAACATTAAAAAGAAGGATTAAAAGCTCTCAGCCTTTCGTCTTCCGGTGACTTACTCCTGAAAAGTGGTTTCCCAGTGCCCTTTTACGTTCACACTCAACCACAGCACTTAAACAAAAATATTTAAAAATCAAAACACTCGCAGGAGGCGCTGTTTTAGTTTGAATACATTTTTTTGGTTGAGATACAACGTAGAATTTCATACTTAGGGGGCAGGATCTTCATTTCCTCCTTTTGAGGATTTTCTTCGGAGCAGCTTAAGACCCGGTTCAGACATTCGTATATCATTTGAAAGACATTTATTTCTATTTGGGAGGAATTCAAAGCCAGGAGCAACTTAAATTTTCACTTAGCCGAAAAACCAGCACACCTTTTATGCCCTAAAAGTGACAAAGGCTTGTAGACCTGTCAACACTTGACTTTGTTTTTAAGCTTAGCGTCATTTTAATATTTATTTACCCATACCGAACATAAAAAGAGGTACCTATGTATGCGTAGAAGATTGGAAATATTATCCGTTCGTCTATTTATTATTTCATTGTATATAAGGACCTCCGCAGTCCGGTCCGATAGCTTAGTTATTAGAATTCTTGCATTCTATGCCGAGAGATCGTGTTCGAATCCCACTGACGGTATCAGAAATGATTTGCCGCGCCACATGCGATGGATAACGAAGGCAAGAAGTTACATTATATGTGTAGCTTAGTTATGTTTGCGTTAGCTACTTGCATAAGAGTATATATGTTATTGTAAACGTTTTGTGTCTAGCAATCAGTCCTCTACATCTACCTATAAATAAATTAATCAATTAAATATACATTAATTCCACATCGAATTCATATTTTTAGATACGCATTTTATTTTCCAAACAAACCTCATGAATAACGTAAATTTTGCAAGTCTTGCCGCCATTCTTTGAAACAGGGATGATATTAACCAAAATTAATCATATTCTGAAGTGCTGAAGGTCTTTCCCAGACCATTCATAAAAAGAATAATGCAGTAAGTTCTCTCACATGATTAATACCAAAACGTGTCTTTAATTTTAAATTTACTTGCAATTTGTAATTATATGAAACGATCATAGCTCAAACTTAAATTTTACCACTTCACATACATTTGAGTGGTATAATATCATGATGCTTTTGAATTAATTTTATTTTTTCCATCTTCTGCTGAAAGATTAAAAATAAACAATTTGTTATTTTTTGCAGGCAGCTCACTTTGTCGCCGGAGCTCTAGCCGGATAAACAATAAAACTGTACGTTCCGAATGGCGGCAATACAAAAGACAGGGCGGCAGCTGCATCCACAGAGGGGAGATGTGAAACTACCAGAATGGTCGACTTACAGAATGCATGTGAAAAATGGTGATATTGATGTTTTATTGTAATATAGTCCACGGCTTAATAGATTAGTCGACGCTCTTGGTAGTATTTTCTTCACAAGTAACATGTACCCACTGTAGTAGCTAAAACCCAAGTTCAAATAAAATTTATTGAAAGAAACACGCCGTCTTTATTCATCATTCTCACCTACATCATCTATAATTTAAGACACAAATATATATCAACAAAGAAGATTCATACTCAGAAGCTTTCTTTAATTAAATTCAAGCTCATTCAACCTTCATATGCTGAGTACAATCCCCCTCGGAAGCTGATAGCGCCAGACTTCAAGTGAAGTATTTTGCGTAAGGCCGGATCCGCTACTTGTCAAAATAAATAGGTTCCACACGCCACATGCAAGCAATTTTATTATGTAAAACATCGTCACCTTAATGCTTGTTTGTGCTATCTCCAGTAGAGATAATTTCACATGAGAAATGTTTGTTGAGCCTATTTATTTTTACAGGTAAGGAGGCCGGCCTTACGCCAACCACTTTAGTTGAAATGGTAATTTTCTTAGCTCCCGAAAGGGCTGGTACTCATTTCTTGTGAAGGCTGAGTAAACCTTGCCGGTATTTTAATTTGGGGTTTGAAACAAACACCGAAACGGGAATGGGATTCGAACCCAAGCTCACAGCATGGAATACAAGCACTCTACCAACTGAGCTTTCGACTGGAACTTGATTAGTTTTGAAAATATTAAGAACATTATCGCGTTTTACGTTTTTTTTCTTAGCTTACATTTTTAAGAATGGGATTCTTAAGACAAAAACATTTCAATGTCAGCTTTGAATCAAATTGTATACAAGCCAAACAAGCACTGGAAGGGCGAATATGATGTGTAGGTAGCGCTTACGTGCATATTTCGTTTTTCTTTTTGTGAAAATTCATAATAAAAAGATTTAATCTATTCCTCGATACATCGCTGCGTCGATAATATATTTATAGCTGCGCTGGCGTGTTCCTCTCTAAGTACGTTAGAAGTGAAGTAAGACTGCATTCCAGCTGAGAGACTCGGGACTTCTAATTCCAGTCAAGTTATTCGCGAAGAATCGAAGTTTTCTCTTTTAGATTCTCTGCTGCCGGCGAGCCAATCTCTACTTGAGCTCCGATAGGGCTCCCCAACAGTGGCAAGGATGAGATATTTCAGAGAGGAATCTGCTTAAAGAAAAAAAGTCTCATTTTTAAAGGAATCATCTGCGAGAAATTTAATGTCATTTTCATGTATTTTTCATGTAGTTTTCATGTGCAGAAATGGTGTTTGGGAAATCGCATGTAATTTTCATGTTAAAAAAATCCGGTGCGGGAAATTTCATGTAATTTTCATGTACAGGAATGGTGTTTGAGAAATCGCATGTAATTTTCATGTACTAGAATCGTGTGCGGGAAATTTTATGTAACGTTCATGTAAAAGAATCATGTGCGGGAAATTTAAAATAAAAAACGTGCGCGGGAAAGTCTATGTAATTTTCATGTACAGGTAAGAAATTGCATGTCTATAATCTATAATCTAAGTTGCAAGGATATATTCATTTAAAGCTCTCAGATGTATGCCCACAAACCAACAAGTGTAGTTCGCGCTTACAAATGCTGAATGTGTACTTACAAATAAAATCCAAACCTCAAATGAACATAAGCCCCACAACTTTTGCCGACCTTCCCTGAAACAGGGGTGACATTGGCAAAGTGAACCATTTTTTACAGTATGGGTGGTCAGCCTCATACCAACCTATAAGTCAAGGAATTTTGTAATTTTCTGTGTATGTAATTTTCATGTAATTTGCATGTAATTGTCATATAAAGGAATTGTGTGCGGAAAATTTCATGTAATTTTTATGTTAAAGAATCGTATGCAGGAAAATTCATGTAAAGCAAAAGTATGCGGGAAATTTCATGTAATTTTTATGTTAAAGAATCGTATGCAGGAAAATTCATGTAAAGCAAAAGTATGCGGGAAATTTCATGTAATTTTTATGTTAAAGAATCGTATGCAGGAAAATTCATGTAAAGCAAAAGTATGCGGGAAATTTCATGTAATTTTTATGTTAAAGAATCGTATGCAGGAAAATTCATGTAAAGCAAAAGTATGCGGGAAATTTGATGTAATTTTAATATCTATGGCACTATTGAGGTGTCAGTGCTGTTGAGGTGGCAATGGATGTTTTGATCTTTTTCAGCAGGTATGTAGCCGCATAGTGTAGTGTTATCTTTGTTTTAAGACAAATAAAATATATTTTTCATAATTGAAGCGCTGGTGTATACACATACAAACTTCTACAATAAATGCAAAACCACACTTTTGTTCATGTTTTTTGTGATATTTGTTTTGTGTTATTTTACTCTTCAATTCATTCTTTCTTTTCTTCGTTCTTGGTTTTTTAGGTATGGACTTATAGGTTGTTATGCGGCTGACCAACCATAATATAAAAAATTGGTTCACTTTGCCAATGTCACCCCTGTTTCAGGGAAGGACGGCAAGAGTTGCAAGGCTTATGTTCATTTAAGATTGGGTTTTTATATTGTAGGTCCACATGCGGCATGTGTTAGCGCGAAATTATACATATCTGCTTGTGGGAATGCATTTAATATAAATCTTAAATGATATGTATCTTTGCAGCTTAGATTAGATTAGATTAGAAAGCAGGTCGGACTGGCACAGAATCGAGATCGATTATTATGTGTACATGTTTTGCTACATCGCAGACTTGCTCCGGATATTTCGTGTGATTTCATTACACAAATAAAAGTTTAAAGTTAATTTTCATACATCTACATTTAAACTTATTATTGCATGGATGCATATAGTGTCGTTAGTACTCTCCGCCACTGCTTTCTAGCTATAAGAAAGAATGTTTACGAAACAAAACTGATTAAATTCCATCCACCAAACTACATCCAAAGCGAAGATCGATACCGTGAAAACTTTTTACGGCAGTAAAAGTTAAGCAAAAAATACCAAAAGGTTTGAAAAAAATATGTAATTAGAAAGGTAAAATTTCAATAGGTGTGCATCACAAAAACGTTTTTTTTTTTTTTTCATATAATAGGCTGATTTTTACATTGAAATCAAAAGTTTTTTTGAATAAGAATACCTTATGTGGAATCTGATGCCTAGGTATACTTTTTAATGTAAAAAAACGAGTATTTTTTATATTATATCAGATGATGGTTGTTTCTTGGCTAATAGGTTGGTATGAGGCTGACCTCTGATGCTGTAAATAACTGGTTTACATTTTTCAATGCCACTCGAGTTTCAGGAAAATGCAGCAAGAAGTTCGTGCTATTATGAAATAACACCTCCAGTATGTGAAAACATAAAATTTCACGTATCTGCTTGTAGATGCGCATTAAATATGAATCTTTCATGTGAAAAAACTTGTATTATAGATAGTTTATGGTTTTGCATCAACTAGATTGGCATTCCAAAGTGATCCTTTTAAATAGACTCGTGAGCTATGATTCAAGAAAAATTAAAAAATCTCAAAATATCCCTACAATCATTCCTTACGGGGATCACAATATTTCATTTTTCGTTCGCGTGTCTAAAGAAATCTCACTCAATTCATAGCAGTTTGAAACATTTTGTTTAGTTAACGTTACAATACTTTCAACAACGTTATAATAAAAGTAGGAAACCTAAAGAGAGAGGGTAAAAGGGCATTAGTATAAACCTGAAAAGTTTTATTTCAACAACAGATGATCCTTTTGTCTCGTCATTATATCTCTTTGTTTACATTCAACACTGGCGCCCCTAATCGTGGCATCTCCACATAAAGAAAAAGAAGAAGAGTCTCATTGTTTCGCAGTCTTTGTTTTGGCCTGTAAAACTACGCGCAATGGTATTTTTCATTTGCAATGAAAACAAAGGCTCAAGCGTGCTCGGATGTTTGTCTAACAAATTGTCTTAATTTTTGTGTATTTATCTCGTTTACATTTTAAATAGAGCAATACGCGATGAAATAAATTGTAATGTATCACAATATGAAACAATTTTCAGTAAATGTGTAAAATACTCCTAATATTGTTACTGTAAAGTTTGATGTCGAACGAATACAATACATGAAAAATATATAAATGTTTATTTATATATTTTGTATTGTTTGTGTTTTAACACTGTGAAAATTCATATTGTTTAATTTATAATTTTTTGAATGAATTCAAACAAAACACTGTTTATTTTCACAATAAAATTTACTTTTTTATTTATATAATCTACTGAATTCTTGGAAAATAATGATTTTTTTCTTTAAGTTTATTGATTGGTGTAAGACTGATTTTGTCACCTTTTAAAATAAATAAACGTATTGTATTGGTACTCGTACGAAGCTAGACAATGCTATTTTTCATTCAGTTTGCAATTTTTGCAACATTCTTGCGAGATCGTAAAAACCTAGCGTATTGTTAATTTACGTTCTATTTTTTTTTCTTCTTAAAAGATTTGTAAATTTCCTACAATTTTACAGATAATTCATTGAAAATATATCAATACTCAAGCGTTACCATAAGGTTACACTTTTCTCACTGTTTTAATTATTGTATTTTATTCTAAATAATTTTAAAATATAAGAGAATTTCCTATTAAGTTTTCATTGAAGGGAGTGTGAGAAACAGAGTAGCTCTAAAAATGACTGATGTTAAGATTTATGAATTTTCATTAATTTTATTTTTAAGCGCCAAAACTTGATAAATATTATCTCGTAGCCATCTCTCCGATAATTAATGGCCATGGAGAGTTAATTAAATATGGCAACAGCCCGCGCAAATAAGTTGATAATGAAAACGAACTTTGGTGCCGTTGTGCCAAAGTCAGTATCCCACTTAACCTCACGCTGAAACTCAACCAAAACGTACACAAAAAATACATCAAAATTGAGATAGCATATCCAGTGAGAGTTTTAGTTTACATACATTTTTGGGGAAACGCTTTGGATGAGTTTTAACGTAATCCTTGGGGTACAGCCGAAAGAAACACTTACTTCAAGCACGCGGAATAATTAATATTATTAACGGCTGTTATTGGTTTTTAATTAATTCAATCATCCCATGGGGGAAGGATATTCTGATGAAGTTGAATGTATTTTTAACATTTTTTCCTCGATTCTTGTATTAACATATTTTGACGTTTATTCATCTTGAAACAATAGATCAATAAAATAAAGCAACAAAATTTAAACCTTTCTCACATAATTGGTAAGTGGGTAAGGTGGGTAAGCATTTTTTGTTTTACCCACTTTTTTCACAAGTAACTGTCTTGGAAAATTGGAGTTGAGTTTTTTCACATTCTCAGGTTTGTCTTATTTCAAATATTTAACTCTAGAAATGTGTATGTAAATTTTCTTTGAACATATAAAAGGAAACAAAAATCTGTAAAACGAAACCAATACTACTAGAAGAGAAGAAAAATGGGGATTTTTTTACATTTAGTAAAGTACGTTTGGATGAAGAATTTAAAAAATGGTGTACCAAAAGTATGCAAAATAAAACAATAAAAATCTTCGTCAAAAAAAACAATAACCACTCCGATCAAAGCATTAAAATAATGGAGAGCGATTTCTCCGTTTTAACTCTCTTGTATACACTATTTTAATGGTCATTCTTAACAAATAATGTGTATAAACAAAAAATTTCATTTTAAGGTTTTAATTTTCACTTTCCCTGGCAAGGAGTAAAATATTTGAGGGCTCTTGAGGTGTGATTCACACAAAAACAGGGCTCACCAAATAAATCATCCTAATATTATACTATTAATTTCGAATTTGTTTTGTTTCCTCGATCTGAATGTTTTCTGAATCCCTCTGTTAAGAAAAAATCTCAGTTATTTTTTGAAGCATATTTTTGGTTTGAAAAACTGTATTTTTAGCCTTTGGGAAATCGTCTTTTATCCTGGAAACAGAAACAAACTACCCGAGCTTTAAATGTAATTTTGTAAGCGAATGTTCCGGCAGAATATATTGCATGTGACCCACATTTTCAGCGAAATAATACTGAACTGCGCTCTTAGTGCCGACATCAGGAGACTGATAGTATCTCAGACAGACAAACAACAATATTCCAACCAGAAACTACAGTATAAAACATAAAGTTGAAAGTGAACCATAGCGTTTTGAATAAAATGTTTGTAAGCCAAAAAGCTCACTGGAGGCGTTGTTTCAGTGTTCATAATTGTTTGGTTTGCGTTTAAACGTAGTGTTATAGAACAATTGAACATAAACAAGTATCGTATTGGTTCTGCTCAAAGCTGCAACTTCTAACTGCAAGCAATACGTGCTATCATTAATAGATTTTTCCATTATTACTCGACTGCGGGTAGGCGAGTTAAAATATTTTCAAGCAGTATTTTAAGTCAAGGGTTGAATCATGCGCGTGCTCTAGGTCTACAGGCAAATTATGTTTTGTCTTGTATTTTTTAAGACCTAAAGTATATGGACAATATATCTATCTTTTAAGATTGCATGAAACCATTTACTTTTTATCGTTGTGTGCATTTGCCATAACAAGTCTCGTACATTTCTGAAAATGTTGTTTTTTTTTTCTTAGATCACAATTGTGCTTACAGAATGCTTATAAATATGTGCTAGCATAGATTTATACAATAAATAAATATATTATCTTCCAGGAAACGGAAAAATCCATATATTTGCCTATTAATGATTGAAATGCTGTTCACTTCCTTGGTATTACATGTTTTTCAAGTGCGATAACACTAAAAAAATCTGAATTGTAGCATGTTAAATATTTTCACCACCTTTAGTGCGTAGACAAGAACAAAAAAAAGAATTATCAAGTAAAGTAATCTGTCGTACCTTTTTAAAAATAACGTGATATAATAAATACAGTTGATTTGACTACCTGCAGTGACGTCATGTATTATAGTTGGAAAGCTTTTCCCTTGACAGAAGGCATCGCTGCAACCGAGCTGAAACAATAGCTTTTATATGAGAGAGAGGTTTTGTGACACAAAGTGAATACATCGAATAAAAGAAAACTTATTGAAATGCAAAACTGAGAAAAGTGAAAAGAAAACAAAGACTTTGTTTGAAATAAAATGGTTTCCGTTAACTGCAATAGATAACTTTTGTCAAATAAAAACTTGTGCTTTGTAAAAAAACTTCCGAAAGTCCAGCGAAGAAAGAATATCAAGTGTAAAATTGCAGGCAAAAAAATAAACAACCACGTATTTATGAAAATGTTAAAGGAAAGCATAAAAATAGATAAAAGCTCTGTTTTCACCTGGTTGTTGCTGTTTTTTTTTTTTTAAAAGGAGCATATCCAAACTTCAAAGGTAGGTACATTTTATTATTATTTAGAAATATTTTTTGAAATCTCGTCAATTTATAGAATAAATATCCTGTTTCTCCTTTTTTCGACCAATCTTTCAATCTGTCTAGACAGGATATTATCTTTAAACCAGTGAGAGATCTAACTTCCTTTAATGGATTTTTTGTGGTTGATGGATTTTTGATGTTTGAAGAAATGAAAAAAAATGTTAAAAAACATACCTTCATACATTCTCTCTATAAGATCTTCAAAATTATTTTATTTGTCAGTAATTGTGCAAATAAACGTGGTGTGTATACTCGTACATCAGGCTTATTTATTTTTTAAAGAATAAATGATAAAAGAGTGCTCTTTTTGTCTGTGTGTCACACCTCAATATCCTTTTCCGACAATGATATAGTTCTGTCGATAGCTCAGATGGTAATGTGCTTGCATTCCATGCTGATGTTTACTTAGCCTTCACAAGAAATGAGTACCAGCCCCCCGGAAGCTGAGAAACCCTTGCTTCAATTGAAGTGGTTGGCACGAGGCCCTCCTTTTTATCTTTATAAAAAATAGGTTCCACTCGCGACATACAAAACCTTTCTGGAATAACGTGGTAAGAAGTTACACTCTATGTGAAGCTAAGTTTCGTTTGCGTGCAACAAAAATACTAGAAAAAAAATTGCGTATGGATCTCGTATGTTATATTTTCAAAATTTCTTTCAACAACATAATCAGTACGAACACTGCCGTACTTTTCAGAAAACGCCTTACAAAGCACAGGTACATTTCTTTTCCTTTCTTCCCATGATACTATAGATCAGGGGTTGGCAACCTTTTGTTGTCAAAGGGCCAAATATTTTCCGTGGGATTTCGTGCGGGCCGCACATGGGCAGTGGCGGATCTAACGGTTAGCATTTCAGCACATGATGACTACCCCCCCCCCCCTACCGCATCATGTATTGTAAACATAAATAAATTTACGTACGAACTACAAATGAAATTCAATATTGATTCTACTCCCTATAATAAATCTCATATTTTAGAATCCCCGCCAATTCCCGCAATTCAGGGAACTTCACGCGAATCGACACCAGCCTACATAGAGAAATCTATCCACAAATTCTACTCCCCCCTTTGGATAAGTTTGACCACCTTTCGAGTCTAAGATCCGCCCCTACGCTTGGAGCACATGCCATTGAAAACAAATATTTGTATACAAATATTTCAGTTGTATAAAATATTTTAGTTATAAAAATTAAGCGCTTTTTGTTCATTTTTACGACATTTGTTGTATTTTTTTTTACTCCATTGTGTATGTGTATGATATCGTCCAGCACATGCGTTGCGGCGAATATCTTGCGGGCCGCACCAAGACGCCTCAAGGGCCACATGCGGCCCGCGGGCCGCAGGTTGCCGACCCATGCTATAGATGGCCCATTTCCAGGCACTCTGTTTCATACACTTTCAGCAACGGCTACTACATATCGGTTTCCTTTCTTACTACCTCGGCCACATCTAGATTCCGCCAAACCACTGGGGTGGCTTTTGATTCAAGTCGCCAGGTCGAACCCCCCTACCCCTGCTTTCTCCGGAATTCATTCAACGTTCATCCCTTGCCCCCAACGTTCATCCCTTTCCACCAAAATTCATCCCTTCCGCGAACGTTCGCCATTCTTTTTTTTGTGAAAACAATGAAATATTACCTTATTCCATCTGAATTTATTACAGTACAGAATATTTTTGCGCACTTTCCAGTTTTCCGCCGGACCGAATTCATATTTCACTCAGCACTTGGAAGTTTATTTTACATTTTTATGCGAGTACGACCTGGCAACAGTAACGTGCTTTCTATGCATAAAAATATACGTTTCATTTCTACTTGTTTCAGGGTTTTGTATTTTTTTGCATTATTGTATTAAAAATCCATGTATTGAATACGCTATTTACGAACTAAAATTAAAAACATATTTGTTTTTAAATGGAAAATTGTGATAGAGAAATTGTATATTCAATAGCTTATGTGCCTATCTTATTGAGATTTGTAATTATAATAATAATAATAATAATGAAATCTTTATTCCAGCCTAGTCGCGCGGAGGGTGCAATACGTGACCAGCAATATTAAGTTTAAAAGTTAATACATAGGAAACAAAAGATGACAATATAGTAGCACACAAATAAGAAAATAAAAAATAAATAGGTAAAGAAAAATGCATATGATATTATAATGCTTTTACTTTACCATGCTTTACCATCCTCTTTTCTATGATCTTTTTCTGAAAAAAAAGGGATAATCAACATTAGTATTTTTTATTATTTATTTTTTTTGTACTTTATTATCATTATTAATTTTTAATTTTAGTGATACTGTTTGATTAAAAAAATATATATCAAAATCGGACTAAATGTTGCAAAGACTCACAAGAAATCATTACATTTGCCCAAAATAATATGCTTCCAGGTGATTTATTTTGATTATTTCCCTATCTCAATACAAATGGTAATTTTATTTACCTGCTGAACAAAAATACTCTACAAATTTCGATGGCGCCGTGCCAAAAAGCAGTCCCGTATCAGTGTACCCTATTTATATCGTTTTCTCCAAACAGCTCCTCTTCCTTCATTGACTTTCATGATGAACCTTTTTCCTGCTTCTCGAATCTTCTAGACTCCCGTCAAGTATATAAAACTTCACATTCAAACTTAAACATTCCGCTTACAAACAAATCATAAAGAAACTAAAACGCCCCCTAAAGGCGTTGTTTAAATTTCCATGCATTTTTGAAAAAACAATATTTTAAGTTTGTTTGGGGTACTGGTATTAGATCCGTTTGAAGCGCTCATATTTTACCATAAATACAAAGAGAATTTGTAGATTTTCGGGCCAGTAACAAAGCCCAAATTGATCAGTCAGTTAGCAATGCCATAATTTCATTCGTTGCAAAATACTTTGTCCCCATTCGTATTCTCTCTATCTGATAAATAAATTTGTGCGAATTGTATCAGATCCCATATAAAATACCTTTTCGATAATTTTCACAATATTGTTTGCACAACCAAGCGAAAGAGAGAAAAAGAGATATCGATCAACCCGTCTGACAAACGTGGTTACTAATTGCTAACTCTCTCCAACTGAACATCAAACTGTCGAATTAAAAAAGCTGAACACAGCAAAGAAGAGAGGAAGAAGAAGATCCCCCACATGATGGGACAATTAAGTGATGGCAGCAGCAGGTACCTCAGTGGATGGAGCGCTTCGAGATGCGCAGTTAGGAGAAAACTGGAGAAGAGTGGTTGATTTCACAAGGGTTACAACCCTCAGCAATGAGAATCAAGATTAAAAAAAGAACACAATAGCCGACTGCAAGGCATGCAAAAGATTTGAAGATACCGACGTTCAGGAGTTGACTGAGGAAGAAAAATAAAAAGTAAAGAAAGAATGTAATTTGAAAGAAGATGTGAAAGTTAAGGTACAAAAGAATGTAATGAGGTGGTATGGGCATGTAAAAAGAATGAATGATGAAAGAGTAACAAAATATATAATATACGACCGAGAAAAGTATGGAGTGATCAGATTGAGGAGATTGTGAAAGAACGGGGTATCCAAAGTGAGCGTAAAAGAAGAAGATGCATGAAAAAGGTGATGGGTTTGAAAGAATTGAAAGAAGTATGAAAGGATAGGTTCGTAGTCCAGAAGTAACACTTCGGGCTCGTAAATGGAAGGTTGTGGGTTCGAGTCCCGGCGGAACACAAAAAATATACCATTTATGTTTTCAAATTTGCTCTTCGCTGGGTTGAAAAATTCATAAACCTTTACCAAAGACCGATCATCAAAAGGTCCATCCAGTCTTACAGCAACTGGGTTTTGCTTGAGAATTGGCACTTTCTACAGCGACGATCAATCTCGCAGAGGGCTGTTGAGGTGTGATACACACAAAAACAGCGCTCACCAAATAAATCAGCCTAGTTTTTTTTTTTTTAATTGGAAGAAATGGAGGCAGCTCTGCAGAGGCTCTGGCCACTTCTAGCGGAATGGCGACAGAGTTACAGTTTCAGTAATTGATCGGATCATTCAGTTTTTCTTTTTTCAAATTCACACAAGATTCCTGCAAGAAAATATTTCGTGCTTAAAACTGAAGACATTTCCAGACTACCTTAATGTGAGTAAACTCAGACAATCAGATTGTGTACACAGCACAATACATTGTGTACATACATTCAGAGATCTGATCTGTACTTCAAGTGTAAAACTCACATTTAAACTCAAAGTAAGCGTTACTGAAAATGTGTGCAAAGTAAAACAACGCCAGTAGTAGGTTTTTCAGCTTCTACTTATTTTTTGGTAAACGCAATAGTTGAGTTAAACGTAAAAGTTGTATACTCGTACTTGGGGTAGTGATCTGTACACATCTTATTCGTGATGCTTGCAAGTCTAGACACTTACAAATATTACAGTTTTGTCATCGTGACACTAGATTCTCTCTAGGGACAGACCATTCGTAAAGAAATATAATTCATATCGGTAAGTAACACAACTTTTTATAAAAATGCTTCGTCATAAAAGTAAGCGTTTGAGTATCTTTTGATCTTTAAAGGCACATTTGTAATATCATTAGTTAATTAAAGGACCAATGTTGGAAGAGCCCGGGCCAACATGCTGACCTGGGGATTTCTGGGACGGGAGGACTCTACACTATGTGAGTGTGGAGCTCAGCAAACAATGGAGCACCTGCGGTGTTGTCCTCCCTGTCCGACAAGCTGCTCCATGGATGATCTCTTTGCGGGAAACCAAAGATCTGTAGACATTACTCGTTACTGGGCCAATACGGTGTGAAGCTGGCACGAAGAAGAAGAGGCATTAATCATTAAAAAAAAAATCAACACCGTCAGGTACTAAGTTGTTCTGTATTCTAAGTAGTAAAGATATATGAACTTGTAAAATTTACACAAGCCAACCCATTTAAGTTCACGCTAACACATGTGATGTGTTACAAAAGGAAACAAATCTTGGACCAGTTATGGCATAAGAACACGGTAAAATATTTTGAAAGATTTTTATATTTAGGAAAAATTTAACGTCTTTTTTAAGGTTTTGTTCAATTTCCTATGATTTTCTAAGAGTTATTTTTCGTGTGAATTTTCCTAAACGGATTCTATCACATTGATTGCAAATTGAGGCAAGACAACATCTATGGGGTCAGCTAGTAATAAAGTAAAAAAATAACATTGAATTGAATAAGTGTGAGTACGCATTAAGTAATCACATGAAAAACGTGAAAATTCCTCTGCAAAAAACCCACAAAAAAATTATGTTAAAGCCGAAATGAGGCTCCCGGATTTGAATTATAAATTTGAATATGAAAATTACACCGGCCGGAATATTCATAACTGTAATTTTTACGACTGCGGCGTGGTGTATTCACAGACGTAAATGACTTTTTAATTAAGGCTTAACGCCACTTTATTAGCGATAATAAATTCGTTTACCCAAAAAGGTGCGCTTAATAACCGAAGCCCGCTGCGTGGAATAATTTAAATATAATTACGGGCGGCTATCCCATAACTAATTTTGTGTAATCACATCTTCATGCGGATATTTACGGTAGTCGTGGCGATAAACCAACACACTATATCCATGAATAGAACTGAATAGACTGGCATTTTATTTACATTTTTCAAAAAAGATATTTTCGAAAAAAAAGGTAAATTGGAACAAGAAAAAACACGGTGTGTGTTTCGTAATTTGGACATCTAGTGACAACGTTGGTAACCTTTTATTAATTAGCTAAGACTCTAACCACAATGATTGTGGTGCTCTTTCCAAAAATAGGTTTTAAAACCAAGGTTTGGAGAGGCGGTTTCCAGGAATTACAGGAACGCGGTAATTAAGGATGGCGGACTCACCTGGCCAGATCCTGGATCCTGGAGCACTCTGCGTGGAGGGGGTTAATTACTTCGATGCTGGTTGATGATTCCGCAGTTTCGATCCTGTGGTATATTTATCTTGTGTTTTATAATTTTATGTTTAGATTGCACTAATTTACTGATGCGGTTTGGTTTATAGCGGCCTTATTGGAAGGCGATTGCAGGTGTACTTGGTTTATAGCGGCCGTATTGGACGGCATTTGCAATTGAACTTGGCTAATAGCGGCCGTATTGGACGGCATTTGCAAATGAACTGAAGAGCGAATGCGTTTTGCCAAAATAGGTTTTTGGTTTTATTATTAATTATTATTTTATCACTTTCTTCTTCTGGCCAGACTTGAAGGACAGGGAGAGAGAAGGATAGCGGATTGTTGAGGTGATTAATATTTTATATAGTAATATAAATGTAAATAAGTATACGTGTATATATGCGTATTAGCTTTACCATTTTACAAGTAAATAATAGGACTCTCACGCGAGCTCGCAAGCTGAACGGACGTGTCTTATTATTCTCTCTACGTACAAATACAATATTCGTTAAATATACTTATGTTTTTGTTTTTTGTTCTTTCTCACAATTGAGTTTAATTTCTCTAAATGTGAATAAAGTTCTGTGTTTTGTGAACTGTTCAAAATATCTGTGAATTAGTTGTGTTTTTGTGAAATATTTTGCTAATCTAATAATTTCCTACCTACACATACCTACATAAAATTCAATATGAGTAAACCGCCTGATATTGAGAATCCAATGCCACCTGACAGGGTCTCAGCCAAGAGGAAAAAAGTAGATTTATCAAATATGAGTGATGGCCCGGCGTCTTCGGAGTCCGCTGAGCAGCCAGGAGTGTCTGCTGGCGAGGGAAGCTACCCTCCCACGGCCCTTCCACCTTTTATAGTAACGGTAGAGAGCACTACAAAGGGGAAAAGAGTGCACCCCATGGTGTTGGGGAATATTCTTTCTAAGACCAAAATGGAAGGTATAACTTCTGGTGGAGTGAAGGCGGATGGAGGTCGCAGAATCACAGTATCCTTTTCAACTACAAAGCACGCAAATCTATTTTTAAAATCGGAAGTGCTATCTATCAACAATCTGAAAGCATACATCCCAAACTATAGGCTTTATAAAAGTGGTCTCATCAGAGGAATCCCCACAGACCTAACGAGTGAGGACGTTTGCGGGGGTATTGAAGTTCCATCATCATGTGGCAAGGTCGTTAAGATGAGACGCCTCAATAGAAGAACAACCATTGACGGAAAAACGGAGTGGGTACCTTCAACTACTGTCCTTTTAACATTTGAAGGTCAAAGTCTCCCAGAACATGTCTACCTTTTTTACAATTCAATAAAAGTAGAACTATACGTTCCTCCATCCTATATCTGCCATAAATGCCTAAGATATGGGCATACCCATAAATTTTGCCAAAATTTACCAAGATGTGCAAAGTGCGGCGAAGGTCACGAAAGTGCTACCTGTAACAATACAAATGATACCCACCCAGCAATATGTGTGAACTGCAAAGGAGAACACGCATCTACAAGCATCTCATGTCCGGAGCTACAGAGGCAAAAGGGCATAAGGCACATTATGGCATCTGAGGGAATCTCCTTTATTCAGGCTTCCCAAAAAACACTCCCATTAAAAAAAACATTTAGCGAAGCAGTCTCTGCCCAAGCTGGCCACAAAAAAACAATATTTCAGAAACCGAAACAACACTCATTTCGCTCAAATATAGACCACATAGACCACGATGCTATTAAAACTCTTTTGATGTACCCAAATGGACAGCTACATTCCTCAAAAAATGGCTGTGGTCTACCCACCACAAGGAGTGAAGCTCCCAACACCTCACCTTCATCATCTACAAATCTGCCAATTCCCGAACTCCTACAAAACTCACAGATTATTAAGCTGATGTCCCAAATTTTTACTTACCTTTTGACAAATATTAACAGTGATTCTCCACTTGACATTATACCTTCCTCTGCAATTAAATCTGGATCTGACTCCACTGTACAGAAATGAATAGATCCAATAGAGTCATCTCTGTTCTACAGTGGAATGCACGTAGTGCTATAAGCAATAAACCAGATATTTTATACCTTTTAAACAATCACAAAATTCAAATTGCCGCAATATCAGAAACCTGGATAAGGCCACACTTCACCTTCAATATACCAGGGTATTCGTGTGTAAGGTGCGATAGAATGGAGGGAAGGGGGGGTGGGGCAGCACTGCTGGTGTGTTCAGCCCTCACTTTCACACAAATTAGCTTACCTTACAATCCACTTCTAGAAGTTGTTGCCATAATAGTAAACAACATAGGATTTGTTTCCCTGTATATCCCTCCGGATACTGGATTTGATAAATATTACTGGGATTCTATAATCAATCTTCTCCCCCCCTCTTTCTTCCTCCTTGGAGATTTTAACGCGCATAGCCCAGTATGGGGCTGCCATAATACAAATAGTGCAGGAAACCGACTGTTAAACTTTATTGATGCCCATGACATGTGCATCCTTAATGATGGCTCTGCTACTAGGCTGGCACCAGCGAACCAGAATCAAAGTGCGTTGGACCTGTCCCTATGCACTAAAGAGCTGGCGAGCATCGTGGATTGGATGATAACATACGACTCATTATCCAGTGATCACTTCCCTATAATCTTATCTATTAGGACAAACTCTTATCATGACACCTCAAAGAGCTACCGAAGCCTTTACAACATACACAAGGCTGACTGGGGTAGGTTTATAGAAACATTGGAGAGTGAGATCAGCAATATTGAAAAGTCTTTCAACAAAAATGCTTCTGTTCAAAATAACTACAATAACTTCTTTCAAATAATCCAAAAGGCAGCTAATGAAGCAATTCCTAAGAAAACAGGAGGTATGAAGCCAAGAAAATACACTCCATGGTGGGATGGGGAGTGTGATCAATTGATTGAAACACGGAAAAAAGCTATGCTGAAATATAAATTAGATATGTCTATGGAGAACTTCCTGGATGCAAAAGCCGTTCAAGCAAAAACCAAAAAAATACTGAGACAGAAGAAACGAGATGGGTGGAGTAAATTTTGCTCCTCTCTATCCCCAAATTCACCTTCATCATACGTATGGAATATGATTAAACGTTTTAGAGGCTCAATGGTTCCCCCTCGCCAGCTCCAGCACACTAGTACGTGGCTACCGGAATTTGTTAGATCTCTGGCTCCACTGTACGTTCCAAACTCTACTGAGACACCCCTTGAGGCTCAGCCAATGGTTGTTGATAATAATATACACAAGATCAACGCTTTTACGTTGGACGAACTTAAATTATCTCTGAGCAAGACTAAAAACTCTTCGCCCGGTCTTGATTTAATCCCATACGCTGTCATAAGGAAACTTCCCGAGTCATATCTCAAATTTCTACTTAATATATACAATCAGACCTTATCTCAGGCTTCCATTCCCCATGAATGGAAGTACCAACTAGTTGTCCCAATCCCGAAACCAGGAAGAGATCCGACTCTTGGATTATCGTATCGGCCCATAGCATTGTCCTCCTGCATAGCGAAGGTACTCGAGCACCTTATTAAAACACGGGTAGAATGGTTTTTGGAGAAGAATATTCTCCTGCCTAAATACCAATTCGGTTTCCGAAGGTCACTCAGCTGCATAGATAATATATGTACCCTTGTTACAGATATCCAACTCGGGTTCTCTAAGAAAGAATTTGTTGTAGCAGCGTTTTTAGACATTGACGCCGCGTATGATAACGTCTGCCTCTATATGTTGTATAACAAACTAATAGAATTATCTATTCCAGTCCCTTTAGCAAAAGTAATATTTAACTTGTTAATTGATAGAAAAATTGTCGTTAAGAACGATCAAGAAGAAATTACTAGAACAACCTGGAAGGGTCTACCACAAGGCTCTGTGCTAAGCCCACTCCTCTTCAACGCATACTGCTATGACATCCAAAACGGCATGCACCAGGATTGCAACTTAATACAATATGCAGACGACATAGTCATGTACGCCGCAAATAAAAATATTGATAAAGCCGTTAACACATTATCCGTTTCGCTTAACAAACTAAACAACTGGTTATTAGCACATTCGCTGAACATTTCCCCGCATAAATCAAAGATTCTAGTTTTCTCCAGAAAACACAAGAATCCAACTGTGTCAATCTACCTTAACGGTTTTCATATCCTCCAAGTTGAAGAGATAAAATTCCTGGGAGTCAACATAGATAGGAAATTATCTTGGGCACAATTCATTAACTCAATAACGACTAAGTGCGAACAGAACACAAATATACTACGGGCAATTGCAGGGGTCTCGTGGGGCTCTCATCCATCCACCATGAGAAATATATACAACGCTCTGATTCGTTGCCATCTTGATTACGCCTGTTTTATATTAGATTCTCTCCCTATTCACCTGGAAACTAAACTGGAAAGAGTGCAGTCTAAATGTCTTAGGCTTATTGTTGGCGCTATGCAGTCGACTCCTATCAATGCTCTACAAGTAGAATGTTGCGAGATGCCAATACCCATTAGGAGGCGATACCTTGCAGAGAGATTTCTTCTCAAACGCATAAGCTATCTCAACCATCCTCTCTTTAACAATATAGTCAAGTTAACACAATCTTATGACTCAAACAGATACTGGGCAAAAAAACGTAACCCTGTTTTATGTGTAGCGTATTCTACCATAACAAATACATATAAAGGACCTAAATTTCTCTTCCCTTCTCCCGTCTACAATGTGCCAATCAAAGCTCTGCAAAAACTTCCCCACATTGTTGAAAACATTGGATTGAACAAGAGCTGCAATAAAGTTCATGAAGACTATAATGAGACATTCAACTCATATGTGAGAGAAAAATGGCCTGATCACACTCATATTTTTACAGACGGTTCTAAATTAACTCCAGACGGGAACAGTGGCTCTGCATTTGTAATCCCCATACTCGATATCGAGTCGGGATTCAAATTACCCCCGGAGGCCTCTGTCTACACGGCTGAATGTTTTGCCATGGAAAAAGCATTGCGCTCTTCTATAACATTAAATGAACATCGCTTTATAATTTTCTCCGACTCCCTCTCCCTCATTAACTGCTTGGCATCTCCACTTTCCATATTTTCGAGGAACCAATTAATTATAAATATTCGCTTACTCCTGCTAAAACTTGAAGAAAGGGGCAAGGATGTGGTGATTGTGTGGATCCCTGCACACTGTGGGATTGAGGGAAATGAAAGGGCCGATTCCCTAGCCAAGCGGGCTGTTCAGCAAGGGAGTGCCCCGTCTGGATTTTCTATCCCAGAGAGCGACCAACTAAGGATCTTGGAGCGTGCCGCTGTTAGGAGGTGGAATGCCTCTTGGCATGGGAGCTCCAAGGGCCTCCGCTATAGAGGTGTTCAGGGAGCCATTCCATCTGGACCATGGTTTGCTGGAGCCAGACTGTCTAGAAACCACATCACCATTATCTGCCGTATGCGCTTTGGGCACGTCAGACTAAACAACCATTTGTTTAAGTTGGGGCTTGTCGAATCCCCGGACTGTGACTGCGGCCAAGATCTTGAAACTATAGATCATATTTTTTTTGGATGCCCCTTACGAGATGCATTAGATATTTATTTCAAATTCAAAAACATTTCATTTCCGGTAAACATAGAACACCTCTTGGCACTTAATTCCTCTAAAATTAATAGTATTTTGTTCAAATCAATTCTTAAAAACTGTATAAAAATCTAAAATCAACACAAATAAGTTAAAAATTAATTCTTAAACATTCCTGCAACTAACAGATGAATCCACGGCTGTAACATCCTTCAGGGTGAGATGCCACAAAAAAAAAAAAAAAAAAAGTAAATAATAGTTATGAATATTTAATAAAAATAAAGAATAATTATATACATGAATGTGTATGCACATATATAGGTACATATCTACAAGTAACGGCGTTACCAAGTAACTTTTCAAAGAAAAATATTTTTTTATGTATGGTTTTGCTCTCTCTATTTCCCGCTTTCTATGGAATAGGTTTTTAAGCACGCGGGATATTACTCGTGCGGTTATAAATGATTTAATTTAAAAATAAAAGGATTAAAAATGTTTTTTTTTAATTACATAAAACACCATTGCAACCTATAAAATATAGAGTCGGCAACATTTTAACCAGTAGGGAAATAAATCTAAAAACGAATCATATGTTAAATGGAATAATTGATGTGGGATGTGCAATGTGCATGTGGACTTACGAAATGAACATTGGCATATGACTAAAACACAAAATTTTAAGTGAAAGTAATGCGTAATTAGGAAGAACAAAATACCAGGAAAAATTTTATAATTACATCAAACAACTCCAAAATTGTCTTTGCCGCATCGTTGTCTGCTAATCTTATCTAATCTAATCTAATCTAATCTAAGCTGCAAAGATATATATCATTTAAGATTTATATTAAATGCATTCCCACAAGCAGACATGTATAATTTCGCGCTAACACATGCCGCATGTGGGCCCAAAAACCCAATCTCAAATGAACATAAGCCCTGCAACTCTTACCGACCTTCCCTGAAACAGGGGTGACATTGGCAAAGTGAACCATTTTTTTACAGTATGGGTGGTCAGCCGCATACCAACCTATAAGTCAAAGAGCTCCTTACAGGATGTATGTAAATAAATTCCTCTCATCATCTATTGAGATAGATTTTTAAAATTAAGTACCTGATAACCATTCTACACCATTTTCTATTGAGTTCTAACTAAAATTAGAAACTTAATTTAAGCTCTCAACTTCTCTACTCGGCTAGCTGATGTGGATATCCCTTATATTGTTCCTTGTCAGCTTAACATATGAGCCCTTAGCTCGTGGGGTCAGCCCTTACACAAAACCCCGTGGGGGAGTTGTTGACAAAACAACAAACACCCTTCAAGCTGATACAGATAAGGACAGCAAGTAAGTCTTAAAACATCATGACCTGGGTGGACCTTGGCTGAATTTAGGATTCTTATACTGGTCGGAGATGAGAATTAGGAATAATGCAGAGGACTTGACTTATAGGTTGGTATGAGGCTGACCACCCATACTGTAAAAAATGTTTCATTTTTCCAATGTCACCCTTGTGTCAGGGAAGCTCGGCAAAAGTTGTAGGGCTTATGATGATGATGATGATGATGGATGATTTCTTTCCTGTGGCGCCATTTAATGGTCCAGGACCATCTCAAGGGCGCCATGGCTTCTCGAGAAAAGTAGTGTCTTCAGTTCCTTTCTGAAGGTGGTGGTAGGCTGGTTCGCGCGAACACCGATGGGTAAATTGTTCCAGGCCACCGGCCCGGCCACCGCAAAGCTTCTGTCTGCAAAGTTTGATGTGTTTGCTCTATTGGGCACTATAACCTTGTTGACAGAAGTAAGGGCAGAGCGTAGTGGTCTTTTTGAAGTCCCATCGACAGAGCATAGCTCAGCGAGACATGGGGGTGCAGTGCCGTTCAGGGCCCTATGCACAGTGAGACACAACTTAAATTCCACCCTCTCTCGGACCCTCAGCCAGTGCAGTTCTCTCAGCAGTGGCGAAATATGACAGCTCTTTCCCTGTCGAAAAATTGCCCTGGCAGCAGCATTGAAAGCCATTTGCAGCCGATCAAACAATTTCTGCGGTAGTCCAGCATATATAATATTGCAGTAGTCTAATCGGGAGACGACGAAAGCAGCTACGAGGCTTTTGACAGCATCCACAGGCAAACATCTTGAGATGAGGCTCAATTGGCGGATATAGAAGAAAGCTGTGCTCACTGTCCTGGACACTTGTGCCTCCATCGATAGTGCTCCGTCTAGTAAGACACCAAGGACGGATATGGTGGAGGATGGTATTATGCTTGCACCAGAGAAAAAGATTGGCTGAGTACCCAAGAGGTGCTGCCGACCCGGAGAGGCGACCCACATGAACTCAGTCTTGGTTGGATTCAGTTTGAGACGTCTATAGGCCATAACGTTTGTGAGTCTTTCCAAGCAATGGGTGGTCCTGGCCAAAAGATCGTCTTTTTTGTCGGGACTGCAAAAACCAACGAGGACACGATCATCAGCATATGCATAGCTTCGCATGCCACACTCCTCCAAAATATTATCAATACAGCCAATGTACAAGATAAAGAGGATTGGACCAAGGACTGATCCTTGGGGTACTCCTTGAGAAACAAGATCTTCTTTGGTTGAGTCAGACTTAAGCCTAATGGACCACCTTCTATTATACAGGTACGAGCGCAGCCATTCGATGACAGTACCACAGATGCCATACTCAGACTCCAGACAATGAAGAAGCATTTCATGATCGACAGTGTCAAAGGCGGCACTCATGTCGAGAACCGTTACTAAACCAATGTCACCTGATGCCACTCCCACAATTAAGTCGGATGTCAGCCTTGTGAGGGCGGACTCAGTTGAATGATGCTTCCTATAAGCGAACTGATATTTCTGCAATAAGTTGTTATTCTCGAGGTGAGTCATCAGCTGGGATGCAATGGTACGCTCAAGCACTTTAGATAAAAAGGGGAGGCCTGAAATTGGCCTATAGTTGGTTGGGTCGTCAGCGTCGAGTGTATTTTTCTTAATTAGAGGAGTGACATGCGAAATCTTCCAGGATGCCGGTACGACTCCATGCATCAGAGATATATTCATAATTTTAACAGTCAGGGGTAAAAGGAGATCAAGGTTCTCTTTGAGCAGTCGTGTGGGTATGGGATCCAGCTGACAATGCTTGGTGGGAGAATTGCTGATGGTCTTCTTAAGCTCAATCTCAGTCACACGAGCAAAGGTGTTAAATTTGATCGAGCATGGTGTTGCAACTATGGCCGCAGTGCTATATGGAAGGGATGCAGATATTCCATCAAGTTTCGTCTTGAATGCAGTCTTAAATTGTTCAGCATTCAGGCTAGTGGGCATCGACGCATTAGGTGTCTCCATGACATTCTTATGTTCATTTGAGGTCTGGATTTTATTTGTTAGTACACATTCAGCATTTGTAAGCGCGAACTACACGTGTTTGTTTGTGGGCATTGATCGGGTTGTATATAAATCAAACTGTAAATTATATTCATAACATCTTGAAATTTATTTTGGTCTATCACTGCTTTCTAAAAGTGCCTTTTTGTTAACAAATTCAAAAAAAACTTTTTCACTTAGTAAATATTCATACACTGCATGTCATATAATGTGATCACAGTTTATGATTTCTACTAATACCAACACCGTTCTTGCCTCCAAAAAAGAATAAAATCATTTTTGATGTATTCAAAAGACAGTGCATGATACAGTATACACTGCAAAAACACATATATTCAGCTAATGTCAATTGTTCGCTTTCCTGGTGTGAGTCTGCTCTTATATTGAAATAATAGGTATCAACATCTGCACTGTGACGTCACTCCACCGTAATGCGGGACTTGTTATGTGTGTGGTGTCCTTTGCAAGTTGACAGCTGAAATAATATCATATTTTTCACGCAAATTGTGACAAATTTGCTGTATTTTGTTTTATTTGTGTAGAAATGCAACTGTAAACAAAAATAACATTTTTTGAATTTAATAGAATGCTATTTTATTCTTCATGGTATTTGTATAATATTAACGAAAAACACGTATTTTGATACGTGTTTTTTTTTGCTTTCAATACATTTTTTTATCAAATTACGAAAAAGTAAGCAAAAATACAAAAACATAAAATGCTCAAAGAAAACAAGAGAAAAACCATTAAAAATAGTTCAAATCAACGCAACGAAATTAAACATGAATTATAGTTTAAGGAAATTATTTTTATTGTACTTATTACGACGATTTTTTTTTACCTTAAAAGTATTTGTATCTTTCTGAGTATCTCAAAAGTAATTTTAAGTACAATTTTTCAGAACAACGAGAGGTCACCTATTGTAATATCGCAAGTGTTCACCTCTTGAGCTACCTCGAGATATTTCCACAAGCACAATACACAATATTATCAAACCTCTTGATATTACAAAGCCTCGCTTCCTGTAACCTTAGTATAAAAGCGTTTCCCCATGTTTGTATAGAAACTTAAACCCTCACTAGAGGTGCTCTTTTAACTGTAAATGTAACTGTACCACTGACGTCAGTCCCCTAGGGATAACTAGATCCTCCAGAAATATTTCTCACACTTCATTCAAATCCATAACTTTTTTCATCAATTTCTCACTGTAACATTTATTTTGTTTACCCCATTCTTTCACAAATTCACAAATTTTATCAAGTTCTTTCTCGGCTTTCATTTTCCCTCTTGCCTCTTACATTTCCTCTTTAGATACTCTTTGTCAAGCGTTCATCATCCATTCTTTCTAAATCCCTAAACTGTCTCATTATATTATTTTGTACCTTTGTCGTCATATCCTCTTCTAGTCGGCATTTTGTTAACCCATTCATTCCGTACCTTTGTCTATTAGAGTTTTCTCTATCATCATATTCACATTTTTCATCTTCAATCTACATTTGTTTTTTTTTCATTATGATTTTAAGGGTTTGGTGGTTCACACAAGTGCATTTTATATACTGTTATGTAAATATAAATATTGAAATAAGTATGGGTAGTTACCTATAGTTATAAGAATCCTCATAAGTATTGGTGGGTAAGATCGATAATTGTGTATAAGTGTAGAATTCTCTAGGCTAAGTAGGTATTTGTTATAATTATAGGAATTCTGTATTGCATTGGTGGGTAGGATTGATGGTTGTGTCTCTAGGTATTACGTGAAGCATCGAGAAATAATAATTACTTTGTCTTTCTGGAACTGTCTAGCAATTATAGGGTCTAGATTATACTGCTTTAGAGAGTATAAAGGGTGCAAGTGGCCTGCAGGGCCAGCAGTATCATACGAGACTTACAAACACATAGAACTTACTTGATCAGTGAACAGAAACCAACTGGAATAGTCGAGAAAGCTTTGTGAAAATAAATTATTTAAAAAGTGTAAAATAAACAACTGTATAAGAAGACCTGTGTATTTAATTTGAAAGACTTTTGAACCCTAATTTCGTAACAATACTGTTATGATTTACGGGTTCAATTTGATACAAACTTCGGCTAATTTATTTTTCATAATTTATTTTTAGATACGGTTTACATACGGTACTTTCACAGAGTGGCTTTTGCACTTACACAATGCCACAGTCATACAATACAACTCTTTAGCTCGATAGCTCAGATACAAGTCTCTTTGCAAAGCACCTCAGTATCTATTTATAATCTTGTAACAAAAAAAATGTTAAAAGAAACTTATACATTTATAAGTGTATAAGAGTTATTCTGGCACATGCGAGACCATGTCACAATACTCTATTTTGAAAATTCGAGCAAGTATTCACACAATATCGAACAAATACAAGTACCTACATCTAGAGACATAGACACAGTCACACAATTAAAAACACACTGACACACAATCACACTTTCGTAGCAATATTGTATTATAATGAATTAAAATGCACAGTTTAAATTCATTTTTAAAATGTTTTTTATTTGGCTCTAACGCTTTTTTTTAACTTCCTTTTACTGAGTTTAGACGTAAAGCTTCATACTTGCGATATGTAGGAACTGTCCCATATACATTATTATGTAGTACACGGGATGCTGTAATGAAATGTTGGTCTCCTGGGCAAAGTTGTACGTTTGAGTTAACCTTTATCCTGAGATATTGTTTCTCAGGTAACTTTTCTCACTATAAATTCCCCATATTATTATATTTATATATTAAAGTTGTCTATTTTACTTCTACATACCATATTTATTTGCTTTATATATTTTTAATCCAGAAGTATACTAACATAATACATACTATCAAAATATTGTAAATAAATATTAATCAAACGAAAATGATAAAAAAATATCAAAAATACTCGTATTTCATTAATTATACAATTCCAGTGTTTCCGCGTTCCGAAAATAACATTTTTCTGAACATGATTCTTTTTTAACAATGAGAAAAACCAACAGTATTGGGTGAATAATACTTTAAACAAGAATCTCATAATGGCTTGGAAGTTAACCAAACTTTAGCAGAGAAAAAAACTTTGTAGAAATACGTAGAATATCTTATTGAAATCTTATTCTTAGTATAGTTAATATTTGTTTTAATAAAAAACGCGAAAAGTCAATGCCCCAAGAATCGATTAAATCATTATTTCACATAGTTTTCTGATCAGCATTTTCATGTTTTTTTTAATTAAAATATCCTCACTTTTATTAAACAAGCTCTCCTATGCTGTGTGTTGCTGTATCTGGTTAAATGGACAATAAAAAACGTTTGTTAAGCATTTCATCATTTTGAAAAAAATATTCCGATATTTTATATAATACAGGGTCTTAATTAAACGACATGATTAGTAGAAAATGGTAAATAGCGAGCTATTTTTTTTTATTTGATCGCCACCAAAATTCACAGGAACGATTCCAAGAATAGTTTAATGTTTTCTGAAAAAAGTATTAAAATTTGTTTATCAAATTTTCTAGAGTTAGTGCATTCACAGAGTGAAAATTCATTTTAATTTAAATTAAAAAAAACTTTTATTGGTTAAGGCGTCCATTGGTAGCACACATTCATAGGTGCAAACATACATACATCAAGTTTATCTATTTGTAGTTGTAGAGAAGCGACATACAGATGTACATAGATGGCACATCCATACCCAACACTTTGAGTTGAACGATTCTCGCTCTCTTTCACATCCAATCAAATTATGTGCCGCCACAATCAAACAGCATAGAACGTGATAAATCATAATTCCACATAAAACCTCTCCATTTATAACTCTAAAAATACACACAAATGCTGTGTCATCAATACGAATGCCTAGTCAAGATTATAAAAGGAAATCCATTTTAGATGTTCTAAAAAAACATTTCGTTATCAAAACTTTGAAAACGTTTTGCCTATTAGTTTCCAATAATGACTAATATGAAACAATGAAGAAGTAACATCTAATTATGATTTTATATATGAAACAATAACATGGATACAAAAATCATAATTATTGTTATGGGGTATCGTCATTGATTCCAGAGATACTTAATTCAATGCTTACATATTGAAACTGGAAAATTGTTGGGGTTTTCTTAACAAAAATGGAGGCAATTTGAACATAGTGATCACTAAAAACTAAAGCATTTTTGATTTACACTTTCCATTGTGGAATTCTTGTGACAACATGTAACAAAAAAAAATTGACCTGATGATGACCTGATGATGACCTTCTAGGTCGAAAACGTTAGTAATTTTGTTTTAAAGATTTTAATCTTTTAAATAAAGTCTATAGTGAAAATAAACAGTGTTTTGCTTGAAAAATTTCATCCAAAAATTATAAATTGAAACAAAATGAATTTTCACAGTGTTAATACACAAACAATACAAAATATAAAAAAAAATTGTGTCAATTTTTTTATTGGATCATTTGCAAGTAAATGTAATTTGTTGTGTATGTTCCTTGACTTATAGTTGGTATGCGGCTGACCACTCATGCTGTCGAAAATAGGTCACATTGCCAATGTCCTGTTTCAGGGAAGGTCGGCAAGAGTTGCAGGGTGTAAGTTTATTTGATGTTTAGGTTTTTATGTTGTAGGCTCACATGCGGCATATGCAAGCGTGAACTTGTACGTGTTTGCTTGTGAAAATGCATACAATATGAATCTCCTATGTAACTTATCTTTGCAACTCAGATTAGATTAATAAAAATTTTAAAAAAATTGTTCTGAGCTTATTTATCATTAGTGTTGTAAAAATATGAAACAAAAAAAAATTGGGTCAATCGTTTTATTGGATCATTTGCATCGATTGACCAAAAGTCTTTGCATCTTCTTGATGGAAAATAATGTGTAATAAAATTGTCAATCAGCTAATTTAAACTTTTCTAGCTGTTGTAAAAACATTAAGCATGTAAAAAAAAATTACTTAAAAATGGTCGATTGCATCAAACTCGTTCCTTTGCCAAACTGCCCACTAATGGAGTGAGTTACCGTAATCTGTGTTTCCATCCCAATTTAACCTTGCCCTTTTCAAATCCAATATCAATCGCCATTTCCTCTCAGTGTCTCAAAACACAGCACAGCACTGCGCAGCTAACGGCCCTGCAACCGGAACAGGACAACTGCCACATCACCAACACCTCTGCGGCACAATAACAAGTGTCATAGACCCTTAGAGTCTCTTGAATCTAGGGAGTCTCCCACACAGGCTTTCTTAAAAAAAAAAAAAAAATTGGCCCAGAGTGCCTCATAAGACATCAGAATAACACGGTCCGTGACATTTATTTATCTGCTCAGAGCGCCATCGTCTCGGCTATGATGAAGCACTTCCCAAATCCGGTATTGGCCCCGGGCTTCCGCCAATACCGCGATAAGGCCAAATCCCTCCCGCCTCCCCCTTTCCCCACCCCCAAAACATCCCCCCACTTTCAAGTTTCACCTCTACTTGGCGATGTAACAAACACCAAGATCTGCGAAAACCTTATTTCCAAAAAGTCAATTTTAAAATCATCCATGTCAAGCTTCCTTGACTTATAGGTTGGTATGCGGCTGATCACCCATGCTGTAGAAAATGGTTCACTTTACCAATGTCACCCCTGTTTCAAGGAAGGTCGGCAGGAGTTGCAGGGTGTGTGTTCATTTAAGATTCGGGTTTTTATATTGTAGGACTATATACGGCATGTTTAAGCGCAAACTTAAACATGTCTGTTTTGTGAAAATGCATATAATGTGAATCTCTAATGTTACTGATATTTTGCAACTTAGATTAGATTAGATTCAGGTATCAATCTTTTATGTATCTATTTAATACACGCCTATAAATAGACCCATGTAATTTCGCGCCTATGTAAGCTGCATGTGTAAATTAAAAAATAAAAATCAAACAACACATGAACATAAGCCTTTCAACTCCTGCCGCTATTCTCTGAAACCAAAGTGGAATTGGCAAAAGTGAACTTAGTTTTTACAGCATGGAGATCCGCCCCATACCTCATTCAGTGAAGGAATGAGGAAAGAAAAAAAGACGAAAATCGATAGCAACATTTCAAAATACCAACCGCTCAACATGCACATGCGTTGTGGTTGCTGTGAGAAGGATCTATTTATTTAAACAAATAAAAAACGGTCGATTTTCCACCTACGTCGCATTTTAGAAAAAAAAATGTCATACTCGAAAGAATAGGTTCTTGTATCTTCAGTAACTCATGTCTGCTTTAGCCATCATGTTCAGCCAACCCCTGCCTGCAGATCTCTTGATGTCATCCAACCACGTCAGTTGAGATCACCAAATAAATCATCCTTATATTATATGATATACTATTAGAAAAAAAACTTTTAAAAAATGGATACACAAAAGTGTAGTGTTTTGAAATCTTGCTTTCTATTTCCTTTTTTAATAACAGATCTAGTGGCGAATGCATACATCGATGTCTTTGCTGGACTTTTACGCCCCTTTCTAATTTATCACCTTAAATTCTCGGCTCAGGTCAATAAGGGAATAAGCGACGCAAATTAGGTAACGCACTAGGGGAGCTTTCCTGAAAGGAATTAAAGGGAAACGCTTCAGGTTCGACGGGCCGCTGTTTTTGTTGGTCGTTAGCTCTTCAGGGGAAATTTATTAGTTTCTAAGTAAATTGTTTCTGTTAAAAACGTAATCTCGCTGTTCCCTTGCTTGTCGTTTTTTAAAGCTGCTTGGTTACTAAGAGAAAAAAATATCTTTCGTAAATTTTTTGTAAACATTTGCCATTTTTCAGATCTATGTTTTCATGATGGTTGGAAATGGAAGGTTGTGGATTCGGATCCCGGCGGAGCACAAAAATATACCATTTATATTTCGAATATGCTCTTCGCTGGGTTGAAAAATTCATAAGCCTTTAGCGCCAAAGCCTTGGCGCTTTGTAGCGACGACCAAGCTCGTACACCTCTGTGGCACTACAACAAGTGTCATAGACCCCTAGAGTCTTTAGAATCTAGGGAGTCTCCCGCACAGGATTTCTTCGAAAAAAAAAAAAAAAAAAAAAAAAAAAATGAAATTCATGAAACAAAATAGCTAGAATTTAAATGCACTTTTTGTTTGTGTTATCTATTCCTAATAAAGAGTGGAAGAAGAATGGTGTGCTTACAAAATATTGTTTCGGAAAATAAATAATTCAAAATTAATAAAAATACTTCTTTGAAAAGTTACTGATTTTTTTTCATGAAAGATATAGACAATAGAGATATGGACAAAAAGAGTAATTCGTGTTTAAAAAACATGAGATATGAAAACCATTTGATTCAAATTTTAAAATAGTGTTTTAAATCCTTAATCCCACTAATGAAAAACTTGTTTATCAAATAATTTAAGTAAAATTTATACAATAAGTTTTTTTAATTAAAATTGTACGTTTAAACTTACATTAAGAATTTATTCATACACTGTCACATTTTTAGCAATTTTTCTTCAATATTACATCTTAAGAGTATTGATACATTTTTTCGTTATTTTTATAGAATTCTTATCATCTCGCCGTGTGACGTCACAGCCCCCATTTAATCTATATCACAATGACACGAGTCTCGCAGTTATCGAATTCCATTCCATACAAGATGTGTCCTAGCGTTGCTTTTCCGCTCTGGGTGACAAACCCACTTTGAAGTTTTCCCGCCAAATCACCCGTATTGTGAGAGAAGGTTTGAGATTAAATTTTCCATTAGCACGCCCGATTCGCGGGCAATCTTGTGAGAGGTTCGCGCTTCTATGTATTGCTCGCTCCTTCAATCTTTTTATTGAGCCTATCTCAAATTTGTGAGACATCTTTCGGCTGTAGAATGTGGATTTGAGAAGAAAAAACTTCATCTGGTTCAATACTAGATACATATTATCTACTAGATATAATATCTGTTCAGTTTTTCAAACATTAATAATAATTATAATATTTGGATGATTTATTTGGTGAGTGCTGTTTTCGTGTGAATCACACCTCAAAAGCTCTCTGCGATCTTTTTCGTTACTATATAAAGAGCCAATTCTCAAACAAGACCCCGTTGCTTTAAAACTGGATAGACCTTTGGTGACCGGTCTTTGGTAAAGGTTCATGAATTTTTCAACCCAGCGAAGAGTATGTTAAATAATAAAACTGGAATATTTTTTGTGCTCCGCCAAGATTCGAACCTACTAGCTTATCTAAATTTATGAGTCCGAACCCTTACCATCAGACTGTGGAATATATCAGTGTAGTTTGTTCATAGCACTTGTATGATTGAATAAAAAATCTTGGGGAACACCTTCCTGAAACAATTTATTTCACATAAGTAACTGTTCCTTAATTCATCGGTTGGTATGAGGCTGACCACCCATACTGTAAAAAATGGTTCACTTTGCCAATGTCACCCCTGTTTCAGGGAAGGTCGGCAAAAGTTGTGGGGCTTATGTTCATTTGAGGTTTGGATTTTATTTGTAAGTACACATTCAGCATTTGTAAACGCGAACTACACTTGTTGGTTTGTGGGCATACATCTGAGAGCTTTAAATGAATATATTCTTGCAACTTAGATTACAGATTATAGATTTGAGCATTTCCTAGACACGATATATTAAGATGTGAACACAAGAAATAGCTAAATAATGAATTCATCAAGTTGTTTTTTACATTTTCATTTCTAAGCACAGATGTATCTACTCATCAAATATATTTGTACATGCGGAAAACCTATTAAATTCCAACCAATATTTTATTTCACACAGTGATTTTGTTGCCTTCGTTAGATCAGCTATGGAAAAAAATAAAAAACCTTCACGCAGAGCTTCTGCAACTATATAATAATGTATAGGTAGGTGGATTTTTCTTTGAAAAGCTCTCAGTATAAAATGTTTAGGTACTTGAGCGAGAATGCAGCTCTTGACGCTATTGTATATTACACTCTACTGCCCAGTACGTTTCAGGCTTATTTACTTTGATAGCGTCCTCTTTCCAGGAAGCAATCTCTTTCCATTCTTGTCATTCTTATTATTTGTCAAAAAAAAGTGATAGATATATGTCTGTATAAGAGTCATCATGTTTTTCATAACAGTTTCATCAACTTAATCATTATCACTTCACTTCTCTATGAAAAAGTCCATCGCAGATATGGGCGAAATTTCTAGAAGCTCCAGCTCCTAAAAACCAAGGCAACAGATCACGGACAACAAATTTAGTATGGATTTAAAATGTGTATCGTGTAAGGTTTCACAGAAAAGTTTTTTTAATAAATTCTTTCATTCAGGTAAAGATAACTTCTTGGAATTTTTTTTTTTGACATGTTTATTTTTTGCGTAAGCCTAATTCATGCCTAAGCACTAGTGAGCTTTGTCCATTTGTTTTATTTTCTTGAATTTTAATTAAACAAAAATGGTTTCTTCTTCAATAACCCTCTGAACATGGACGGACGACAAAATCCGATAGCACTGACGCATTTGTACTAAAAAAAATGTGAAAATATTTTTTTTTCTTGAAAATTAATTTTTCATTAATATTTAAAAAATGTTTTCACGGTGCATACTTTACAAAACCACTCCTTAAATAATAAGATTTAACCATATTGTTGTATTTATTTACTTAAAGTTTCAGAGCATCCGAGATTTCCCTCTAGTCCCGACTCGCAATAAGAAATGTGGATTAAAACTTGAGAACTAAAGCTTTCTTTCTTTCTCCCGCTGCAAATCTCTACAGCGAACTTTTCCTTATTTATTTGTATTTTCTCCTTTTGCAAAGACATATCGCCATTTGCTGGATTAGCAATATCGCTTAAATCACTTGGCCTGTAAATTCTAACGGAGCTTTTTTTTTGGAGTTGTCGCTTTCTAATGAATTGGACACTATATTTTACCATCCAAACAAACGACACTTTTAGAAAACTTAATGTTTTAATTACACTTTTTATCTCTGGGATACGTGAACCATACCACAAAATATGTTTAATCTTATTCAATTTAAGCCTCGTTTTAGGTTTCATACAGCGAAAGTTGCAGAACTTTCCATACTAACAAGCTTGATATTCCGGACGCTTTGTTACATTTAATCAACGTCATCTTACATCTCCATCACACTAAAGACGCCCATCGTGGTCGAGAAAGAAACGTCCAGAAGATCCATTTGTGATAGACAACGGCAACAAATCCCGGAAAGCAACTCTCCAGCGTCAATTGGCTGCCGTGTGGGAAGTCTAAAACTTATTATTTTAAATGTTAATTTGTGTGCAAACCACACCCCAAGAACTCTGTAATTTCGATTGTATGCAGTTTTTGTCAAAACAAGTAAGACCATGGTATTCTAAAGTTAGATGAACCTTTTGCGACCGTTCTGAAAATTGTACCTACTCGAGTTTTCACGCAATAGTATTATTAAAGATTAAAAAAAACGTCTTCAGGTCAATAAGGGATTACCATCAAATACTTTCTAATAAGTAGATGTATGTAACTGTAAAAATCGTAATATGATCAATGTGAATTCGATTCCCAGCGGAGCACAAAAAAATACCTATTAGTTTTCAAAATGTGTTTTTCGGTGGATTAAATAATTAATGTGCCTTTTCAACGACAGGTCACCAAACGTCCATCCATACTTACAACAACTGGATCTTTCTTGATAATTGGCGCTTTGTTCAGTGACAAACAAGCTTGCAGAGAGCTCTTGAAACGTGTTTCATGCAAAAACCGTGCTCACAAAATATATCATCTTAATATAAGGAAAAACATCTCAATTCCACTAACTTCTAATCTGTAGGCGTAGCTTTCAGAAACTTCCTTTGGCTAGGAGTAGCTCGCGTATTTGATTCATCCATATAATGAAATATTAGTGATAGTTTTTACTTCTCACAATATTCTGAGCTTTATAAATGGCCGTAACCTTTGTGCAAGTATTCAGACGTATTACAAATGGTCGCTATAAACTAGGAGACCTTTCACCCCAAGAATTTTCAAAATTAATAGTTTTAAGGATTAAAGCTGGGGTAGAGTATACAAAATGATTGATCCTGCATTTTCATAAGTAAAACAACAATGATAGTTCAATAAAGCGTCGAAAATATAAAGGAAGATATTTTCACCATCGTCTTCTAAAGGCAGTGCCTTGTGTAAGACATTTATCACTTATGGTCGGGAGGAGATATCTGAGCCGCTTAAATTTTTTTAAGTATGATATTTTTTGGTGGCCTTTTTTCATCTTTCTTAGATTATTTTTTCCGTCAAAAAAGGTTTTATATCTAAATTTTGACTCATGAATTGGAATCATTAAATTTGTAAAATAAAATATTATTTTTTTCTTCTAAGTCTTGCAGCACCCTTTCATCAAGGCTAATTGTAAATTGTATATTAAATTATTCGCAAACATGATTTCATTCTGTCCGGTAGATAGCTTGGTTAGTAAAGTGCTTGCACTGTTTGCCGAGAGCTCAGGCTCGAATCCCACCGAGGATCTCAAAAATGGTTTCCCGTTTCGGTGTAATTTTCAAACCCAAAATAAAATACCAGCATGGTTTACTCAGCCTTAACAAGAAATCAAAACGAGCCCCCTTGAAAGCTCCGGCTGGAGTATGGCCGGCCTCGTTTACTGTAAAAATAAATAGTTTCACTTACAACATACGACCCCTTTGGGATAACGCGGCAAGAAGTTACACTATGTTTATGTGGAGCTTAGTTGAGTTTATTCTAACACTCTTTTGGTCACTCCTTTATCGTAAATTCTTTCTATAATTGTACTCCTTCTTATGTTCACTCTCATATTCACGTTGATCCCGCACTCATTCATAACCCAGCCATTTCGGACCCTATCATTAGTATCATAGTATCATTTAAAAAATAATGTTACGAACGTTTGAGTTCGTGTAGACGTGAGCCAAGGCACGCTGATTGGTGTGTATGATGTCTCTGGTATAGTGTCAAACATTCTGTTATAGTGTGGAACAATACTTTAGTATTGTTCAAGAACATGGAAGTACCTACCATGTTCTCGAACATGCAAGAATCGTCTCTGCCGCACATATGAATACGAGCAAAGATTCTGTGAGACAGACGGAGTCGCTTTGACTATTGTAACGCAAAGACCTGTAAACTGAGAGTGAAGAGTGAACAGTACATTGTAGCCTATATTATGGAAAATAAATCTTGTGAAATAAATTTTAATCGCAATTTAATTCAAAGAACCCCAAGTCAAATAACAATACATTGTACACCCAGGTAGAGCAGGTGATCTGTAAGCCTGGTGTGTGAGTTTGTAGCACAGGCTCCATTAGAGATTACACATTAGTAGGGGAAAGGTAGTCGCAGCCTAATGCTCCGTATTTCATTACCGTATCACGGCCTAGGGTCTTATCGATGACGCGCTCTGCGTCACACGGGTATACATCATAGCTTTTGCTATGTACTTAATGCTACATTATTTATAGCCATTGCTTTATACGAAATGCTATACTTTTGCTTCATGTATTGCAATATACGAAATGCTTTTCTTAGTTTTAAATGTCGCATATCTTTGCAACTTAGATTATAGATTATAGAATTGCACATCACAGTTTTAAATTTTACAACGTTATTTTATTTTCAAATATATTTATACTTTACTCACTGTATGCGGCTGACCACCCATGCTGTAAAAAATGGTTCACTTTTCCAATGTCACCCCTGTTTGAGGGAAGGTTGCAGGGCGTATGTTCATATGTGATTTGGGTTTTTTGTTGTGGGTTCACATACGGCATGTTTCATTGCGAATTTATACGTGTCTGCTTTTGGGAATGCATTCAATATTAATCTCAAATGTAATATATCTTTGCAAATTAGATAACATATTATAGACTCAAACGTTTTCGCCTAAAATACATTTTTAGGAGTGTGTTTTATAATTTTAATCCAACCTCCAAATTATCTTCATGTTATTCTTAAAATTGAATAGGTTTTCGTTATGTAAAACCATCAAGAAAATGTTTTTTGTACTAATAAAAGAGTTTTTTGTTGAGTTTATTAGTTGATCTAACCACAAGTATATAGAAGAAAAAAAAAATCCATATATTTTTACACAAAATGAAAACAGTTCTCCTCAATGAAATCTGGATATTTTTTTTTATTCAAAACCGACTCCCTGATTGTATTCACTTTAGACCTCTGAATGTTTCACGGAGCGTGTATTTTTAAGGGTCGGCTTTCTGGATTGCTTTATCATTGAGGGCGAGATCATCCCCGGACCAAGCCCATTCAAACAAGCGAGGGAAAGTTTATGGGGGAGACCAAATATTTGAATGCCACCTCTCGACTAAATGCGGGAATTAACCGTTTTAACAAATTAACTCCTCCGATAGTTTCCAACCTTGGCAAACATTTTATAAAGCAATTTGATGCTCATGAATGTTTGAATGTTGTTGGGAAAAGTTGGGTTTAAATTGACGCAACTATATATTTTAGTTACATGATTTAAAATAAAACTTTCCAGGGCTGGAAGTCTCATCACCATTATAGTTCTTACCTACCAAATATCGGTAATATTTGTATGAAGACCTGTTAATCCAAGATGGCCTCAAGTGAAAAGCTGATAGTCTTCTAATCTAATCTAATCTAATCTAAGCTGCAAAGATATATATCATTTAAGATTTATACTAAATGCATTCCCACAAGCAGATATGTATAATTTCGCGCTAACACATGCCGCATGTGGACCTACAATATAAAAACCCAATCTCAAATGAACATAAGCCTTGCAACTCTTGCCGTCCTTCCCTGAAACAGGGGTGACATTGGCAAAGTGAACCAATTTTTATATTATGGGTGGTCAGCCGCATAACAACCTATAAGTCAAGGAACATACATGACAAATTACATTTTTTAAAATCAAAGAATAAAAATAACAATATATACATGGACATAAAAAACTAAATCATAAAACCAAATTCACTTTAACAAACCCTAGCCGCCAACATCACAGATCAACCGCCATTTCTTTCTATCCTTGCATACTTCTTTCATTTCCTCCAGAGTCATAACCTTCTTCATACAAGCTCTTCTTTTATTATGACTCTGGATATTCCATTCATTCTTCATACAAATATTACCGATATTCGGTAGGTAAGAATTACCGTGGTGATGAGACTTCCAGCCCTGCTCAGTTTGAAATGATGCTGTGAATATAACCATATTAATGTTAAGGGGGAATGGTGAAAAAGATTGAAGAACATTGCTGCCATCCAATCTTAAAAAAAAAAACATCAAAATTAATTTAAAAACAATAAAGTCAATATTTATTTGACCGGTCCGTAGTCCATAGTAATGCTTCGGACTCGTAAATGGAAGGTTGCGGGTTCAAATCCCGGCGGAGCACAAAAAATATACCATTTATATTTTCAAGAATGCTCTTTGATGGGTTGAAAAATTCATATTATGTAACTGTAACTTAGTTGCCGTCCCACTAAGGAGGGTCAGAGCCTCTCAATTCATTCATATCCTGTACCATTTTCATACATTTTCTTCTTTTACGCTCACTTTGTAAATCCCATTCTTTCATGATTTCCTCAATCTGATATACCTTTACCAAAGACCAGTCGCCAAGGTCCATCCAGCCTTTCAGCAACTGGGTCTTGCTTGAGAGTTGTCGCTTTCAAAAGCGAGGTCCAAGCTTGTAGAGGGCTCTTAAGGTGTGATTCACGCAAAAACCAAATATTTATAGATATATATATATATATTTTAAATAGATTTGTGGAAAGGAATGCAATCCACCAACCTATTTTACCTGGCCAGTGGTCTTCATGCGAAAGCAGAAGCTTGTGTGCATACAACGGCATCTGTTGAACCAGGGTCGAAGTTATCGTCGCGGGATTCGAACCAGCGTTATCCGGTTCCAAATAACCTGTCTTGATCCCCGCAGCTATAACACCGACTATCTAAACTAAATCTTGCTAGTATTATTATTTATAGTGCTGTTTTGTGATAAATCTCTGCAAGGGCACAATTCAACAATTTTAAGCACACGTATCACGATATCAGGGAGCATATCCTATTGATATCAAAAGTAATAACACTCAAAATCACGTACCGTAGATTTCCACTCCGTTTCTCATCGAAAAACTCTGATAAAATTGTGTGAGCTCTCCAGCCGCCTCAAAGGTATTTGATTTCAAAGTCGTAGCTCCAGCGGCTCTACGCCAGCGCAGGCTAAACCAGATATGGGTCTACGATTTGTTCGAGCGACAGATTTCATAGTGAGACAGCATATCACTCTATGTATTATATAGGACTGTGTAAAGGGTATTCCAATCGCTTCCAGAAAATGTGATCCACCTCTCACCTCTACGCCACGAAATCGTTTTGCTTCAAATTTTGCTCTAAACTGATTTTATTTCATGTATTTTGCGATTCGTTGCTATCGTAGCGTGAACAATAATGAAAATAAAATCATATACGTTTTTCCAGTAGCGTTATCACGGTTGACAGAATATTTTGCATCAATCAATCAAATTAAGCCTCTGATATAATCTTCTTATTATAGGATCTATCAGGCAGTAATTTAATAGAAAGTCATGGAAGCTTTTCCCAATACTCAACTGAATCATCTTTTATCTAAGTTGCAAAGATATATATACATTTCAATTCATATTAAATGCATTATCATTAGCAGACACGTATAAGTTCGCGCTTACACATACTGTTTGTGGACTTACAACATAAAATAAAAACCCTATCTCATATAAACATAAGCCTTACAACTCTTGCCGACCTTTCCTGAAACAGGTGTGACATTGGCAAAGTGAACTTTGCTTACAGTATGGATGGTCATCTTCATACAAACCTTGTGTTAGTCAAGGATCGTTGATCATCGTTGATTACCAGCTAAATAGAAGGTCAGTATATGAAATTTTGAGTTGTTAAGTAGAATCTCGTATTTAGAATATTCACTTTGCCAATGTCACCGCTGTTTCAGGGAATGTCGGCTAGAGTTGCAGGGCCTATGTTTATTTGAGATTGGGTTTTTATATTGTAGGCCCACATGCTGCATGTGTAAGCGCGAAATTATACGTGTCTGCTTGTGGGAATTCATTTATGTAATATGAATCTCAAATGATACATATCTTTGCAACTTAGATTTAGATTTAGATTCGATTATTCCACATTTTAAAAACAAGATTTACACTTTACGTCTTTCGGGCTAAGCGGATTTTGTAAATTTTTTTTGCTTGATTTTGTAAAATATATTTATTGACACCTATAACGTAAATTTTTGAATAAGAAAAAAAAATGATTTTTTATAAAACTGCTCAAAATGTCTCGTTGAATTCTCATACAATTGCTCTGAGGAGAATGTGGAAAGCCATGCACAGTTTGATAATTACTATCGCGTCGAGATTCCTCACGTTCCCAGCGAAGTTTTCTATTTAATGACTGAATTCCTGCAAGAAACTCTGCTTTATAAGTATTCTACAAAGATGGTTGTAGTCTATTTTTATTCAAAGGGGTAAAAAATCATTACGAAGTATCAAATTACTGAGAATATTTTAATTTGAAATAATATCCTCAAAGGAAAATCCTTCAGGGAATGAATTATGTTTTTCATTCATGAATTTTATTTTATCTTTCCATAATCTAAAATCTCAGTGGCAAAGATATATTGACATTTAAGACTTATACTTGATGCAACTAGCAGGCAAATGTTTTCGCTTACAAATGCTGCATGTGCACTTACAAAAATAAAACCTCACATCTATATATACCTCGAAATCCCTGCCGCTTTTTCCTGGTACGAGGGCTTGGCAAAAGTGAAGCAATCTTTTGTGGCATGGGAGTCAACCTCATACTTATCTATTAGTCTTGTGAGCTATATTACAAATACCGTTTCTTTGATGTATCAAAACATTTTTTTAATGAAACGTTTAAAAAATTGCTAGAATTTTGTCTGGTATGAATTATCGAGTAGTTGATGTCAAAAAAAGTTAAGTAAACTTAGTTGATATTCTGTTCACAGGTTAGTGAGTATAATAATTATCAACTCATATTTGTAGAAACATTAAAGATTCATATAAAATGCATGTTTATAAGTAGACACGTATATTTACAAAACAAAAACCCAAAATTTCAAATGAACATGAGCCCTTGAACTTCTTTTGAACCTCTTCTGAAACAGGGGTTTCATTGTGAGAATTGAACCAATCTCTACCTCATAAAAATCATATGAAATGTATATTTTTCAGCGAAATTATTTATAGTTATTTAGCTAAAATAAATGTTCAAAAACAAATCCAATTTTCGGAATAAACACAACGGGGACTTTTTATTTCAGGATTGTAAATAATTGCAGAAAACATACAAAAAGAGATGTTTTTCAGCGGCAATAAATCTTCATTTTCTGTTTCATATTTTCACCACTCTACAACCTAAATGTTTGCTAACGATGTTTTTACTTCCTTTCTTATTCCAAATGCTCGCTTTTCTTCTCTCTAGATGGGCAGTTAGTGTAATGGAAATAAATTTTCCAAACATACACATTTTTTTAGTTTCTGTTTTGTATTCTAAATTTTCCACATTAAATGTTATGTGAGTTTTTTAAACAGGCAATAAGAAACAACATTTTTGTGTTTGAAACATTTTTCTTGAAAAAATGGACTGAAAATGAACACTGGCAAACAAATTTAATAAATCTGTTTACTTATTTAATTTGCCCAAGAATTTTTCAATTTAAAAAAGAGGGACAACTCATTTGTTTCATACTTGAAGTCAGATAATGAAGACCAAGAAAAGTACAGCTTAGTCAAATTAGATAAATTGCAAAATTATGAGATGTACAAAGTGAAAAATGAGTCACTTTTATTTATTTTCTTACCTGAGGATTAAATATATATTTTTTTTTTTTAATTAAACTCCTTGTTTCTAATCTAATTAGATTGTTACTAAAAAACAAAAACAAAAAGTTTGAATAAATATTTTTATATCAGATTTATTTTATGTTAATCAATTATAGGTAGATAAAATTTAACTGCTTAATATTTTGTGTAATTTTAGTTATATTTATAATAAGAAATATTTAAAAATATAAATGGTAAAACATTGTTTTAATTCACTTTATTCTTTTTTTTTTTTGCTCGAATATTTTCGCCTCATGAGGCATCTTCAAGAGCAGAATGGTTACAAATATATTTTTATAAAATTAAAAAAAACAATTTTCAAACTGTGAGGCTTTATATATTGGTGAGACAGGGAGATCAGTGCGCACAAGATTTAAAGAACATTCCAAAGCACTCAGAGGCTTATCTGCATACTCTGAGATGGCAGACCATTGCATTGATAAAGACCATACTTTCGATATTACCAATGTAGAGGTAATGCACTCTGAGTGTGAAGTGAGGAGACTGATGGCTCTGGAAGCGTTGGAAATCTACAAAAATAAAAATAAAGACTTAGTGAATGTGCAGATTCCCTATGTTTCACCAATATTGCAATAACTTGTTTTTTATTTTGTTATTAATATTATTATTTTTATTTAACACATTTTATTTTTATTGTATTAAAAAAAAAAAAATCATTATACCTAACAATAATGCATTTTTGAATCTTACATTTGTTTTTAAAAAAAAAAAAATATCTATGAATTTTGCTTTTGTTTTGGAAAAAAAGTTTTTTGAAAATTGTTTTGAAAATTATTTTATAAAAATATATTTGTAACCATTCTGCTCTTGAAGATGCCTCATTAGGCAAAAATATTCGAGCAAAAAAAAAAATAATAAAGTGAATTAAAACAATGTTTTATTGTATTTGTAAATATTTATAAAAATGGACTTTCACTGTGTTAACAGATCAACACTAAAAAATATTATATTTATAATTTTTTATTTAAATTTGTATTTTAGTCAAAACAAGTCAAACAACGTAAACATTAATTAACTATGTACCTTTTTTATAGTTTTAAAATGAAAATTGTTAAGGAGATTAAAATAACAAACTTTTTGTTATAACTAGTATGAAAAATGGTAAATGTAAAAACTCTGTAATGTCAGCATTGATTTATTTTCCTGAAAGCTATTTCAAAAGAATCCGTGCTATGGAATTTCAGCAACAAAATTTTTTACAAAAAAAATTCGATATGCGTATTGTTGTGCTACCATTATTTTTTTGGTTTGTTAATGCGAAAGAAGGAATGAATAAGGAATACCAGAACAACTACCTGCGGGACCGCACAATAATTGGGTAATGAAGAGAATTTGGGTCAATTCTCGGAGTATTCCTGCGGCGCGGGTCCTTCATTTTGGAAAGTAATGACTTTGATTACGCCCCCTAATGTACGCTGGAATGTTTCGTTTTATGTAAGCAAAGTCGTTCGTTTTAATTTAAGGTTCAAAATATTACAAAATGACTATCGCCGTGTTGTACAGCTTTGTTGAACGAGAAGAGGGTCCCTCGTTAACGGCGAAAGTTCGGTGTATCAGAAGCATATTGGTGTAAATTTGAAATATGTTGTGAAAAGATGTATTACGAGTATTATTTTTTTTAATTAAGGTTTTTTTAATTAAAAATAATACAACTTTTATTATAAAATTTGGAATCATTTTTTGTACTCGGACAATCAACAAGTATAATCTTAAGAATACAGGTAGGTAAGTAGATTAGTCATAGAAGATTAGTCATAGAGAAAGTATCAAAATTTAATAAAAAACATCACTGATTTTATGTTAATCTCTATCAGTGCTATTCACAAAACATTTAATCCATAGCTTATGCATGGATCATCGTTTTTTTTGTATATTGTGCTTAGGTGGAGGATGAGCCATAAGTTGAATGTGTGTAAATGGCACCGATTGAAGATTAGAACAATCATCTTCTTATAAGAAGAGGCTATTCAAATTCATTGTTCTTGTTTTAAAAAAGTGAAACATCATTTACTTTCAGCAAAAAAGACAACAAAATAATATGGAAGACATCACGGTAATTTTTCGGATTGATTCTCTTTTTTTTTTCTTTTTTTTTTGTATAGATTTCTTTGTAAGGTTTTGTTCTTTTTTATATTTAAATGTAATTTATTATTCATATTCCTTGACTTATAGGTTTGTATGAGGCTGACCACCCATACTGTAAAAAATGGTTCACTTTGCCAATGTCACCCCTGTTTCAGGGAAGGTCGGCAAAAGTTGTGGGGCTTATGTTCATTTGAGGCTTGGATTTTATTTGTAAGTACACATTCAGCATTTGTAAGCTCGAACTACACTTGTTGGTTTGTGGGCATACATCTGAGAGCTTTAAATGAATATATCCTTGCAACTTAGATTATAGATATTATATAGATGGGCTTTCGTTCGTTTAACTCATTATTCGCTATAACTTTATCCGTTACATCAAACTTTAAATGTATTACACTTTTTGATGGTCATATTACACAAAATGGCGGGCATTTGAGGAAGCCAGGTTACCTACAGATGGATCTTTTGTTTCTTCGAATTTGTAAAGATAAGGGCTGAACATTGTCCGCTCCTGACGTCAAGGTTTGATAATCTTTGCCTTGGTTATTATTTCACTCAAAACAAAGAGGCTGCACCTCAAGTATAAAACTCCACATTAAAACTAAACTTAAGCGTTTACTGAAAAGTGTATAGAGACTGAAATAGCTCTTCTAATGGGGGATTAAGATTTAATACATTTTGGCGAAACGCTTTGTTTGAGTGACACGGAAATGTTTTATACTTACTGTTTCTGCCAAATTAATTTTGAAATATGAGTACTTTGAATTAGCCTTGAGTTGGTGATGGAAGATTTTAGACGAAGGGTATTTTACACAAAACAAAAGGTACGAAGACTTTGTGCCAAATTAAAATTAGAATATTGTATTTTTAAAACAAATACAACCTTGGTATGTTTATTGAAACAGACTTTCCAAGCACATAGTATATTTATTTTTTGCAAAGTTTGAAAGATGGATAGAACACGTGATACGCCAGGAAGGTCTTCTGCAAACCATAGTTAGCAAGTGGCTAACGCTTCAAACTCGTGATTGAATGGAGGTAGTGGGTTCGATTGTTCGAATCCCGGTGCAGCACGAAAAAATATTTAATTTTTCAAGTACCTATGCTCTTCGCTGGGTTGAAAAATTAATCTGCCTTTACCAAAGACCGGTCACCGTGGGTCCATCCAGCCTAACACCAAATGGGTAACCAATTATATCATTACTGCAAACCAATCCTATGTCCAAAACAGAAAAAGACACATTTAAAAAAATAGCACTTTTAAATACGCCTGGCCAGGGAACGGCACAAACTTATTTTAAATCTTATTCTTTTTCTTCTTGTGCCTCTAATCTAATCTAATCTAATCTAAGCTGCAAAGATATATCATTTAAGATTTACATTAAATGCATTCCCACAAGCAGACATGTATAATTTCGCGCTAACACATGCCGCATGTGGGCCTACAATATAAAAACCCAATCTCAAATGAACATAAGCCCTGCAACTCTTGCCGTCCTTCCCTGAAACAGGGGTGACATTGGCAAAGTAAACCCTTTTTTTTTACAGTATGTGTGGTCAGCCGCATACCAACCTATAAGTCAAGGAACGCCTCTGCAATGAAGATTTGCGATCATCATAACAATTTACATCTTCGACACTGCAGCATGAAAGAGTCATATTGTGCATCTGCCAAACTACAGTTGTCTAAGGTTTTTTTTAATCATCTATCCCAACTGTATTGTAAAAAATAATAATTAAATTTTAAATCATCTTTCTTTTTTTTTTGTTACAGGAATAGCTGTGCTTGTATCTCAATAAATGATTCAAGCAAAGCTCACACTAAGTTCTGCTAATGCTTCATTAATATAATCATCAAAGGAAACACATATTAGTCGCTCCTGCACTGACACTGCAAAGCCCATTAACTAAGCACACCCAGCCTTCATCCATACATATTACATGGGAAATCTGCATGAATGTCTTACTAGCGACCTGCTTTCATAACATATCCATTTTGCATTACCCGTATCCCTAGTTAGAGTTTTTATTCGATAAATAAACTAGTGACTTCATTTTTTTTTCAAACCCAAATCGTAAGTCCCCTGAAGCAGGTATGACATTTGACCGGTCGATAGCTCAGTTGGTACAGTACTTGCATTCCATGCCGTGAGCTCGGGTTCGAGAAAGCCGTGGGTGTCAGAAATGATTTCCCGTTTCGGTGTTTATTTAAAACCTTAAAATAAAATAACGGCAAGCTTTACTCAGCCTTCGCAAAAAATGAGTACCAGCCCCCTTGGGAGCTGGGAAACCCTCACTTCAAATGAAGTGGTTGGCGTAAGGCCGGCCCCCTTACCTGTAAAAATAAATAGGTTCCACTCGCCACATGCGAAACCCTTCCGGGACAACGCGGAAAGAAGTCACACTTGTGTTTTACGTAGTGTAGTGTTTAACACGTCTGACTCGTAAATGGAAGGTTTTGGCTTCGAATCCCGGCAGAGCACAATAAATGTACCATTTATATTTTCAAACATGATCTTCGCTGGGTGAAAAATTCATATACCTTTGCCAAAGACCGGAAACTAACAGCAACTGGGTCTTGCTTGAGAATTGGCGCTTCCTTTAGCGACGACTAAGCTCGCAGAAGGCTCTTGAGGTATGATACACACAATAACAGCGCTTACTAAATAAATCATGCTAATATTATTATTACTATTAACCATTTTTACGATAGGTAAGGGTGGTCAGCCTCATACCAATCTATTACAAAAGGAACTAATGTGAGATAACGCGAAAAAAAATATCTCTGAACGAGCAGTTATGAGATGTGGGTCATTCTAACACATTCATCTTAGCTTGAGAATACTAATTTTATCCCTAAAAACTAAGCAACATATACGTGTTGCTCAGCTTACTGCATTTCAGAGAGCGTACTATCTTTACCCCACTGTGACAATAATAATTGGACAAATTAATCTGCAGCAAAAACCACAGTTCGGTCTGAACGTGGTCCAAATCTTAATCAACAATGAAGAGGTGTTTTTGGTGTTGGTAAAGAAAATATGAAACATGCTATGCTATTAAAACTAAAACGCTCTTAAGAGGCGCTGCTTTAATTTCTATGTACTAACTTGTAAAATACTATCAGTAGTTTAGTTTAAACGTAGGTTTGCTCGTTCTGATAACAGCCTCAAGTAAAACCCCTGGATGGTATTCCATAAGTACGCCGCACCTAAAGCCATCAGTCGTTTTCTTGCGACTCAATTTTCCAGTGGAGTCCCTGCGAGACATTTGTTAGGATTTCCCGCTAGTTTATAGTTCTTGCCAGTGAAGCGCCAAGTTTTGGGCATACTGCCTGTAACCAGCATGTCGACTGAAGCCTGCCATAAATAGCAACTTTTTCGGAATTTTCATTTTTGGCAAAGTACACTTTGGGCTTAGTTTTGATAACACTCTAACTGAACTTTTACGGTGCTATTCTTAGACATTTTAGTCGTCCGTTGATCCCACGCTCTGACAAACTTATGATGCATTTGTATGAATAGCTCTATCCAAGATGGCCGCAAGTGAAGAGCTGATTAGTCTTCATACAAATATTACCAAAATTCGGTAGGTAAGAATGACCTTGGTGATGAGACTTTCAGCCCAGGCATCATTAGTTTGTCAAAGCGTGGGCTCAACCGTCGACTAAAATGTCTAAGAATAGCCCCGTTAATGTTTAAGTTGGCAAATTCTTCTATAATTCAGAATCTCTTGAACACATAAAATGAAAGTCATATTTACAGTGTACACATTAATATGTATTGAAATTCAGTTGCCTCTATAATTAAAGTTGTACAAAATAAACATTTAACAATATTATAATGATAACAAATTAAAAATTGATGCGTGCCCATAAGCAAGCACGTGTAAATTCACACTTATACAGACTATTGAACTTACAAAAAAATTAACTTTTATGGAATGAAAAAAACGGATGTTACTGACCGTGGAAAGAGAAGAACGATTTTCTCTACGTTTTGTCAGAGTCATATCCGACGTCTTCAGGAGGCGTGTGTCTTCTACGAAGAAGAATCACGAACTGATGAATCGTTATTTTTTGCTCGAGGTCGAAGGTTGTAGGTACATTTATTGACCTTCGGTGATGCATCCATAGATGTTGCAATAGCTCCACTTGTACAGAAGAACGATATTATATCATCTTGTGAAACCGTTCGATTAATGAAAGGGTGAGAAAGATTAACTTTTAAATATCCCATATGTTTTCTTGATTGTATTCATAAGCCTCATTAATAAATGGTACATTTAATATTTCCTTAATTTTCAAATTGAAAAATTAGACTTACCCTATTTCAGCAGACCTCCATCTGCGGTATGAAATATCATTACAATCATTGCGGACCTTCTCCTCATATCTGTTTCAGGATTTGAATAATTACATTAGTCTGCCAGAACATTGTCGTATTCCCTAAGATAAAAGCGAATGTAACTCACACCATTCCACACGTGCCAAACATGTGCCAAAATTTAATTCACGCATATAATTCAGTTGCAAAAAAAAACCGCAAAAATTTATCAAACGAATTACCTCTGTTGAAATTATGCCAAATTTAACACCTTTTACCAGGCCCACCCCATTAGTTTGCTAAATGACCGTTTTTTATGCCAACAATGAAAGGCGTGTGATTGCATTAACAAAACATGTGAAACCTGCGAATAATTCAACATGAAACGAATGAAAATTTCAACATGTTTTTTTTAACCACAAATACAATATTTTGTGCAAATAAAACACGTGTGAATAAATGTTGATTTTATGGTTCAAGAATTCAAACAACAAAAAAACTATGAAATTGTTTACGTTTATAAAATAACGTAATAGTCTATAACCTATAATATAAGTTGCTCAGATAGATTGGCATTTAAGGCTCATATTCAATGCATGCCCACAAGATGGCGCATGTAAGTTTGCGATTACACATATTGCATGTGTACATACAAGATAAGAACATAAAATTTACAACTCCTGCCGCGTTTCCCTGAGAACAGGGTGACATTGACAAAAGTGAACCGAGTTTTCCCAGCATGTGGCGTCAGTCAACCGATTAGTCTAGTTATATTTTTTTAATCCAATTTTACATGATTTATATTTATTTTTCTTTATCGTGTATCTTTATTTTTAAACCAAAATACAATATTTGGTCGCTGGGATGGTCGAGGGCAGGGGTCGGCAACCTTTTGTTGTATAAGGGCCAAATATTTTACGTGGGATTTAGTGCGGGCCGCACTTGAGCAGTGGCGGATCTAACGGGCAGCATTTCAGCAAATGCTGACTACCCCCCCCCCTCCCCTTGCCGCGCCCCCTGTGGCCCTCTTGTGAGTCATGCAGCGTGAGCATTAATAAATAATATACGTACGAACTACAAATGAACTTCACTATTGATTCTACCACCCGCCCCTACGCTTGGATCATATGTCATTACCTAAAATAGGTATTTGTATATAAATATTTTAGTTTTAAAAATAAAATTATTTTTGTCCATTTTTATGACATTTATTGTTTTGTTTCACTCCATTGTGTAAGTGTATGATATCGCCCGGCACGTGGTGCGTTGCGGCGAATATCTTGCGGGCCGCACCAAGACGCCCCAAGGGCCGCATGCGGCCCGCGGGCCGCAGGTTGCCGACCCATGGTCGAGGGGATCGAGTTTGCACTCGAGTTTGTGTTATTGAAACAAGCGATGGATCGGACCTCACCTGCACCATGTCCTATCGACAATAACTTCGAACCTGGTTCAACAACTGGCATTGCATAAACACAAGCATCTGTTCTGGCCACGCAAAATAGATTGATGAATTGGATTCCTCTTCTCAAATCTATTTAAAAAAAAATTACACCTTTCATGGCTGTCATTACAAAGGCTCTTGCTTATAAGATTTAGCGAAGTGGCGGGCAAGTTTTTAATTTTAGAGCTTTTTTTATTGTGCTGGATCCACTCTAAAATGTTGATTGGACTCTACCTACAATTTTCTCTTTTGAATTTAAGTTCACCTTTGAAATATGGCGCTTGGGAATGTTTATAGTGCCGGTCCGCATGTTTTATGAATTTAAATCCTTAATAGAAAATTTAATAAACCATTTCGAGTTGTTCCCAGCGCCTGTTTAGAGTAGATTCACAACAAAGCAAGTACAAAACATCACTTTCAAATCCATCCGAAGGCTTTACCAAAAATTAACGAAAACTAAGACAGTGCCTCTAGTGAGAGTATAAGTATTTATATATTTTTGTTAAAACTCAATTGTAAAGTTATTTACTTAGGGTACAGAACATCCGGTAAATGATTAAGCTGGGAGAACGGACGTTATGAAATCTCGGGTCTTGTTATTTATTAGAAGGGACTTTGAAAAATAATGCATTATACGAGAGCATTAACATGAATAAAAAGCATGTTTCTGTAAGCTGCTATTTAAAACATTTTGTTAGAACTATGGATTCGTAAAACATGTGCCTAGGCACGCTGATATAGTGGCAAACACTCTAGAGTGTGCGTCTGCCTCTTGTAAAATCCATTATAGAAGTGTTAGTTCGTAGGCACGCTTGCAATGCTCTAGTATAATCCATTATGGAAACATCTATCATGTTCGAGAAGAGGCAAGAATCGTCTCTGCTGCCTACATAAATATAAGCAAAGATTCTGTAGGCCAGTCAGAGCCACTTAGAGCATTGTGCCGCTAAGTCCTTATAAGCTAGAGCAATAAGAGTGACAGTAGGGTGTACCTTATATTGTGCCAAATAAATCTTGTTAAATAAATAAATCGCAGTTTAATTAAAAGAACCCCAGTAAAATCATAACAATGTCAACAACAAAATATATACTGCACTCAATGTATCACTTTTTACGTTGTAAAGTGTGTTTTTTTACCTTTTGCGAAATAACTGTGTTGCGAACAAGTTAAAAGGTAGAAGATTTCAGAGTTGTTGTAAAAAATCATTAAGAAGACTTTATTTATCTGAAAAAAATGGTCAGAAAAAGGGAGGTATTCAAATTATGAATTAGTTTTTAATTATTGTTTACTTTAATTAATTATTAGTTAATAACTACCCAATGACGTCAGTTGAACTAGGGTCAATGTTACGGTCGAGGGGCTGGATGAGAATCGAACCAGCGATATTATATTTCAACGCTAGTCCAGATCACCGTATTGACTCGCTTGGCCATAGAGCTAATAATTTAATGTCATTTCTATAATCACAACCCTTTTAGTTCACTCCTGGACGTAGGCCTCCTCCAATCTTCTTCATGTTTTTCTCTCGGCTGTTGTGTTCAACCATCTCTGGCCAGCAGTTCTCTTGATGTCACCCAGCCACTTCAGTTGTGGTCTCCCTATTCCCCGTTTGGGCATTCTGGGTCACCATTTGACGATCCTTTTTGGCCACCTGCCATGGTCCTGCCTTACGAAGTGACCTGCCCAACGCTAGTTTGAACAGGCCACTTGCTGTATGACATCAGTGACACCAGTACGCCTTCGGATATCCTGGTTTGGAACCCTGTCTCTAAGGCTGATTGCCAGCATCCTGGGACACCATTGGATGCATATTTATTGCCGCCAGCCGTGGTTTTTCCTTGCAACATGATCCGGCAAGATTTTTTACGTAAAAGCTATTCAACGTAAAAATTAAAAGTGTTATCGAAACCACATTTTTATGGAAAACTTATAAACTTTGAAAAAAATATTTTTAAGGATTGGAATTATTCGTAGAAAAATACATCTTAAAATATTACAAAGTAATTTTTAAAATAATTTTTATCAAAAAATCGGTTAGTAATTTTATTGATGGAAATATCAAAAGCTTTCCAAAACTTCATAAAATTCTTAGTATCGGCGTTGAAAGCTTATTGAATTGACTTATTTTTAAACCACTGAAATAATTTTCTTTTCTGAAATATAATTTACTTTTGTATTATTAGAAGACCGTGAGACATCTTGAAAAAAAAGTTGTCTCCTTAGAAGGTGACAGTTTGGAGCGGCACAGTGACAAAACGACACATGATATAATGACATATGACAAAACGACAACTGACAGAACAACACATGACAAAATATCACAATGACAGTACATCACATGAAAAACATCACTGTAACAAAACATCACATCACAAACTTTGCTTGATGTACTTTCCTGTGATGTTTTGTCATGCGATGTGCTGTCATTGTGATGGTCTATTATGTGTTGTTCTGTCATGTGTCTTTCAGTCATGAGTCGTTCTGTCATGTGTTGCTATGTCTTGTGTCGTTTTTTCACTGTGCCGTTCTAACATGGAACCCTCCTTAGAGATGGTCTTGACATTTTCGAGCTGTCACAAAAACACTTCTGTAGGCGGACCAATTCTAGAAACTGATTATTATCTCGCCCATCCCTAGGCGGTCAAAGCGAAACTTGTACACATTTGACCTTTCACATAATATTATGTGTATTAAAGGTCATTTACTAAGAATTTAAGTGTTTTTGACCGAACATGAGGTATTTTTCTTTCTAATTTTTGTTCCAACTATAGGAACATCTGGCGACGGCAGTTACAACCTTTTTAATAATTATAATGCTTGATTGATGTGCTCGTTCCAAAAATAGATTGTAAAAACTTTTCAAAGAAAAAGAAGAAATTATATTGTCTTTCTGTAATTGTTATTCTGTATTATCTCGTTCTTTTCAATAATTATGTTCTTTTAAAACAATTATGTCATCCCTCAACGCTATAATATTATCTCTGGTGCAGAATTACAGTGAATAACGTTGCGGTTTCATTTAACAGGAAATAATCACGTTTTCCGTCAAGCGATATTAGACCTACAGTACATCAGCGTTACATTTGATATCTCTACGATAACAGCAGAGGGGCGGAAGGCTCAGATTTGGGTGTGATGTGGTCAGGGAGGAGGTAAAGATAAGACTTGTACTAACCTAACTCAAGTATTACGTTCAAAACCAACTATAGCGTTTACCAAAAAATGTACAGAAATTAAAACATTGCCTCTCGAGAGCGTTCCAGTTTTATGTTTTATGTTTTTAGTGAAGTAGGTAGTTGAGTTTAAACGGAAAGTTTTATGGTTGAAAGACTATAAGACCATAACACGGCCCAGCTCACTGCCAGGCCTTTGTATGAATGAATAACAAACAGTTTAACTCTGAGGATATCAAGGCGGGGGAAAGTAAGCTTTATGTATATAGAGTAACACGGAAGATAAATTTGAAAATCGTAGACCTGCATTTAATGATTATTCATCGTTTTTTTCTTCTTTTAGTCGGCTTAACAACGTATAGGTCACTTTAGTGGTAATCAACATCTGTGTCTTTCTGGTTATCCTTGTACAGAATACCCATGGAACAGCTTTAGGAGCAGGAAAGTCAACAGCATAAGTGCTACATACATAGTAAGCTGGCTCTACACTTTCAAAGTAAAAGTGGTCCAGTTCCAGAAACCTCAATGTTAACATGTTAACCTGGACATTTAACCGACTGGTGCATGATCTAGCTAACCTCAGAGTAATTTCCTTTCCATTTAAGTAAAAAAAAATCTTGAGGTCTACCAGATTATCAGGATCCAGTCCTTGGAGAACTTTAAAAACCATAAAGCAAAGTTTGTAGTCCACCTTTTCCGGCATTGAAAGCCAGTGCAAGCTCACGAGAAGAGGAGATGAAACAGTATGTCAACCTGACTGCGGCATTTTGATTGTATTAAAAGTAATCTATTTGTTTCTTTATTTTTTTTAAATTCTCGTGTTAATTTGATGTATTTAAACTATTATAATGCTGCTTCAATGAAATTGGTGCGTATCACTCACTATACGTTATTCTCACCTCTTCAGTGGACAAGGATTTACCATCTACGTTCCCTGTTTCTACGGAAATCTGACGCTTTTTGCTCCTCACCAATGCACCAAAAAAATTTACCATTGCCTTATTCACTTTGCCAATGTCACCCCTGTTTTAGGGAAGGACGGCAAGAGTTGGAGGGTGTATCTCCATTTGAGATTTGGTTTTTATGTTATAGGTTCACATGCGGCATGTGCAAGCGCGAAATTGGACGTGTCTGCTTGTGAAAATGCATATTATGTGAATCTCTAATGTAACATATATTTGCAACTTAGATTAGATTGGATTATCGGGCGCCAGATTATTGATCAAACTTAAGGTCATACTAAATTACTAATTTAAAAGGATAAAAGAGTTATCAAAACCTACGGCGTAGAAGCTAGAGTGGGCACAAATGGATCACTCAGAGCATGTGATGTACAAATCATAGAAAAACACAGCATTGTATTATTGTATACTCAATGGAGGAAATGTGAGATGGAGCAGATCCAGAACTGATGTTAAAGAAAACATGTCTCAATACTGAGCCTTGAAAAACTCGTAAACATCGTAGCATTGGAGATACTGATCGGTCTACGCAAATAAAAACGTGGTGAGATAGCTGGATTTCTTTATCTCAAAATGAATAACCGAATCCATTTTTTTTTGCAACATAGATCGAAAAAGAAATAAATCAACAGAAAAAAGGGCTTCATCTTTTAATTTTAATGAATGCATGTTACTTATTTACTGTAAGTCAAATTACTTGTGTTTATAAATTATATATACGCATAAGTCTGACCTCTAAAACATGTACGTACAAAATATCGTACAAAAATAAATCATACTAGGTACATGCATCCCGTTTAACGTGTGTATAGCATGAACTTACAGGACATATTGCATGGAATGTGATTCTTAAATTTATCTTTGCAACTTAAATTATACGCAACTTGTTCACAATAGCCAATCCTATATTTGTACTCACAATTTTTTAATGTGCTAAAAATAGCTTATTGAGACGATAATATTCAATTTACGTTGAAATGTCTGTCAAAAATAAGTTGGTTAAGATTGTCAAAATGTCAATTATCGTTCGATAGAAATTTTCTTCCTGTCAAATATTTATTCTTGGAGCATGCAAATGCCAGCTGTTACAAAAAACAATTCTTATTCATCTTCATGTTATTTTAAGTATGACAGTGGAGATACTGGCTTCCTTTACTAACAGCTGACAACGCTGCCTATCTATCGAATCCAGGTCAAATTTTTTACAGCACAGCAATCTACCGCCACTCTATCTAACCACATGGCTTTTAGTCCATTATATTTCCTGTCTTCACAACTATCTCATATGTATGTAATTTAAAAAATAAAAATAAGCTTTGTTTTATTCTACTATTTTTTTATATTTCCATTTGTTAAAAAAATAAACAAAATAATGAGTTGACCGGTTTCGGCCTCTTGACCATCTTCTCGTCCATCGGCCATCTCATATGGGTATATGAAGCCTTCTATACAATTTTTCATGAAACACAGATACACCTCAAAACTATGAGACCTTGGCTTTTCATGAGTCATTCCTTTACCAAACTGCCTGCTTATGAAATGATCTATTAGTATCTGTGTTTTCTTCTCAGTTTAATCCAGTTTTATTCAAAACCAACATCAGTCGCCACTTCCTTGCAGCGCCCCACAACAGAAGCAACAATAGGGAAGTATCACATATTTTTTTCATTGTATAAAATGGTAGAATACATTTTTTAAAATGCATCTGCGTTTTCAAAAGAAAAATATCTTGCTTAGTTTTTAAACTACAGCTCTTTAAAATTAGCGTATTCTGATTTCCGGAAAAAAGGTCATTTTGTTTATTTAGGTAGATATGACGCCGATGCATTTTCGGAGTGTAGGTATCGGCGCGCCCAGTGGCGAATCTTGACGTTATTTTGACGTCAAGATTCGCGAAGTCGAACGCGCTGCGTTTTGGCGCGACTAAAATTCACCGCATTTTATTTTTTTAAATTATCAATGATATTTTAATTTTTACTACACAAAAAATATATGGTTGTGATCCTTGAAATGTACTCTACAGAACCATATTATTTTCAACCGTTTTCCCTACCACTGCAACTACCCTATTCAAGCAACACCTTGCGGCACCCTTCTAGGGTGACATAGACCGCCAAGCCTTTCACGTGGAGAGCCTCCCGCACACGATTCCTTAACAAAACTTTCATAATATATTAAAAAAATAAAACAAAAATGTCAACACAAAATAAAATACAATAAATTTTATGTCATAAAAACATTTCATCAATTCAAAATGACTTACATTATTCTGAGACCGCCCTTGGAACACAGTGTATTATACTTTACGCGAGTATTAATAAATAGTAATTTACATGTGTTAGCGCAAGCTCCCGGCTGCTGCTCCTATCTTGGCTTTCACATGGCACTTCATTTTATTTCAAGTAATCTATTGAAAATATTTTTAAGCCCACTTAATTCCTATCACTTCGACTAAGGTTATAATAGTTATTTATGCCATTGCCACGTAATGATAGTCTTTTTAACACGAGTGCTAGTTTGTGCCATAAGGCGCAGCCAAATGGCACAATAGAAAGCACGAGTGTTACAAAGACTAATTACGTGCAGTGGCATACAATACTTTTTCTACGACCATGAGAGAATTAACAAAATAGTGAATAATAGTCATTATAATGTACTCGTCCATTTGAAGTAATTAAAACCTTACCTTTGTCAAAACGTGTGATTTATCATTCCCTTCGATTATCTAATCTAACCTAAGTTGTAAAAATAAATTATATTTAGGTTTCATATTGAATTCATGCCCACAAGCCGACACATATGTATAAGGTCGCGCTTTTACATCCTGCATATAAGCTTAAACATTCAAACCCAAAACTCAAATAAACATATGCCCTGCAGTTGTATTGGCAGGTGAACCAAATTTGTACAGCATAGGTGATCAACCTCATACTCACCTATTAACCAAGTAACTTTTTGAGTTTGTTTATTTTTTGCGGTGAAATTTTTTGTATTGTTTTCCTTTCAAGCCTTTTATTTTCCATTGAAAAAAGGAAAGCTTTATTTGGAGCAATCCGATAAATAAATTCGATAAATTTTAGCACTATTAACAATTTTTATTTGACTCTACACATAAAATATACTTATTTATTTTCATCTGAACAGGGCTGAAAGTCTCATCACCACGGTAATTCCTACCTACCGAATATCACTAATATTGTATGAAGCCTAATCAGCTGATCGCTTGCGGCCATCTTGGATTGACAGGTCTTCATACCCCCATACAAGGTTGACATTTGAAATTAAAAAATGGTTCCAATTCTGACAATGCGCATGCGCACATGTTCATTTTAACACGGTTACCGGTTGCATAATGTAACATTATGCAACGGGTGTAGAAATGTATGGCATTGTGATTGCGTTAGCCGTTTTGTAATTAGTAAATTACCAAATGGGAGTAGAAAAAATATTATACAGCTCTGCGTGTTATTTTAATAGAGAATAATTAATATCACATTTTTTCTGGCTTTTTCATGATGGTGCTCAGTTGAATGCAGAAGAAAAAGAAGAAAACGGTGCACTGCTCACTGTTTTTACAAATAAATAGATTCACTCGTAGCACGAAGTTCTATTTAATGTAAAGCTTAGTTGTTTTATAAAGAAATACTGAGAAAAATATTTTGTTTATTTATGTATGTATATTTTACTTGATTTTCAAAAAAAACCTAAATTGCCGCCTTTATTGACATACGACTCATTCAAATTTTGTTCTGATTACGTTCAGTAAAATTATTTAATTAAATAGTAACGCGAGGTATAATAAGTTAATTTCATTTTTTTTATTAAATTTTATTTATTGTGTAAACTTTTAAATTTTTATATCACTTTTCAATCTTATATCACTTTTCAACATTTCAAAAAACTTGTTGCAAAAAAAAACATTTACCCGCGAACTGTAAATTTACGAAATCGAGCGCGAGAACGTTTAATCAACTTATTTTCTTGACGTTCGGACACAGACTGCTGACAACGCGATCAAAATTATATTTAAGTACTTTCTCTTACTCAGCAACTTTATCTCACTGTGATTGGTTGGGGGCGTGTCTGAACGAATGCGAGGTTGATTTCCCACATGGTGGGAGAGTTTTAATTTGTCGTTTCTACACGACAGAGGGCTTACTTATTTCAAGGTGATCAAAGAGATTTCGTCCCACTAAAGAACCAAAGTCAGTTGTTTGGCAAAAGTATCAGATTTATTTTCCTTTTCACTGAACTCAAAGTACAAATTATCACGGTGATACGAACGTTTCTAGGCTACACATATAGTGTTACTTCTTGCCGTGTTCTCTACGATAAGGTCACATGTAGCCAGTCGAACCTATTTATTTTTACAGGTAAGAGGGGCAGGGCTTACGCCAACCACTTCAGTTGAGGTGGATGTTTGCCAGCTCCCGGGGGGGCTGGCACTGATTTCTTGTGAAGGCTGAGTAAATTTTGCAGGGATTTTATTTTGGGTGTGAAATAATCACCGCAACGGGAAATTCTTTCTGACACCCTCAGTGAAATTCGGACCCGAGCTCTTATGCATGAAATGCAAGCACTATACCAACTGCGCTGTCGACAGGACAATCAATACAAAGATAAATTCATAAAACCATTCGCATAGAATCTTCATCCAAAATGTCCTTTGACGTTTTAGAGCCCTTCTCTTCTTTATGAAATCTGAAGCGCTCTTCTGCTAAATTCCTTACACTTTGGATATCAATCTAAGTTGTAGCTTGCTTGTGCTTGTGAAAGATCTCTTTTAATTAAACTACAATTATTTCTTTTAACAGAATTTATTTTACACGGTTTGGTTCACAATTTACAACGATTGAAAATCCCTGCTTATCGGTCTTTCACGGAAAAATGCTTGAAACGACTACTTTCTTGATGCCCCATTGCAGTCCCTTTATAAAGGTACAAAAGAGACCTTTCTTGCATCTCCCAAATCATTCAATCTCTCGCTCATACCAGACGCCGCGGCCGTTCTATGCACTACTCCTGCACTATCGTACATGTATATGTGCGCGTAGGTACTTTGATTTCATAGTTCGTAAAACAACTACCATCACATTAGAGCCAGATTGTTCTACCAGCGTGATTATCATCATGCATTAATACTACCATACGCTTGTAACATTAGTTTTGGACACGAAAGCTTTCTTGTCGCCTTAAGGTCGTAAGAAATTTAGCAGAATAGCGATTCTGAAGTATTTTTTTTAATTAATTTATTTATTCTATTAAGGCACAAATCACTCAGTAAAGGTTGTCGTTATAATTAATAGATATTATAATTAATAATTATAATAAAAAAAAAAACAACATAATAACAATATGACTAATGCATTCTCGTCTTGTAAGAAAACAAAGTTTAATCAAGCATTTTGGCTTCTTCTCAAAAATAAAGTATCTTTAATGCTTGTACTAATTGTGAGGGTTTTTCTTCTCTGTCCTGCTGATTGACACAATTAATAATATAACAGCCACTTTAATATGTTTACTTTTATTCCTTTCACAATGTATACACAATAAACCACAGCACAATAATATTAATTATTCTTAATTACACAGGCTTCTGGCTCTCACGCCAGACAAGCTTCTTCTCTCCTTTTTTATATTCTTTTGTTTTCCTTTTCATTCAAATTCAAATCTCATGTTCCATTTTACCTAACAAACAAATCCATCTCGTTACAATACACCTCCTTCCTCTCATAAAAAAAAACATTCCCAATTTTTTTTTTCTTTTACAATGAGTAAATAATGTATCATAATGCTCAGCCGGCGCCACATATTTTGTTTTATTTTAAGGATAAATTTCAAAAATATGAAAATAAAAAAAAAAACCTGTTTCTGATACATTATTCAGTCATTAATACATTTTTTAACAATACCAATTATTTTCATACTAAAATTAATATATTTTTTTTCTTTTAACACAAATTTCATATTCAATATTATAAACAAATATTTGTTTTTTTTTTTTTAAATACTTAATTCAACAATTCAAAATAATCAAATAACAATACATAATAAACATTCACCAGTTTATTAATCAATTCATTAAAATAACTTAATCTTTCCCAATATTTAAATTTATTTTTCATTAATAAATTTATCAGTCCATCAATTTTTTTAAAAACTTTACCTTCATATGTAATACTTTGTTTAATTTATGTTTCATACCTTCATTCATGCAATATTTCATAATTCATTCTTTCACTGATCACTTTTATATCAACTTTCACCGTATCATTCATCACCTCAAATTTTTCATACACATGAAAATATGTTTTTTTTTTTTTTTTAATCTAATTTGATTATGTCCTTGATGTGATATTTATTTATAACATTTGTGTCTATATCTTTTAATACATAGACTATCTTGCTAACTTTCTTTTCTATTCTGGCTTTGACAAATTTTGGAGCCAACTTTGTACAGAAGTATTTCCCTGCATTTGATTGTATGAAATTTTTACGCCATACAATATCCCCTTGATCATAGACACGATTTGATCTACCTTTATTATAATAATTTGCATTTTTATTATATGCATCCCATAAATTTTCTGTTACAATTTTGTATAATGTGTTTAATTCCTTCATTTTATCTTTATGCATATCTCTATATTTATCTAATTCTTCCTTTGATTCTATTTCATCATTTACTATTTCACCATGAATTTCACCATTTAGTACAATCTCCCTACCTCTTGCTAATACATTAGGTGTGTATCCTGTTGCTAAATTGACTGTATTATTTATTATGCTTTGTACTGAATCTAAGAAAGTATCCCATTTTCTTTGTTCATTTTCAACAAAAATAGCTAATGTGTATCCTATTGTTCTATTATATGTCTCTACATTATTGCACATGGGAGTATATAAAGTTGTATAAAATATTTTCTGTACTCCATATGAGTACATAAAATCTTTAAATGCATTTGACTTTAAATTCTTTCCATTATCTGTTATTATCGTTTGCGGTACTCCTTCTGTTAAAAATATTTTATTTTCTATTAATTTTACTATTTCTTCTGTAGTTGCTCTTCTTAAAGGAAATAACCAACAATATTTGGTAAAAACATCTATTATTGATAATATATGTATATAGCCCGTACTTGATTTTGGTAATGGTCCTATCAAATCAATACTCAGCATTTTTAACGGTCTATCCACTCTTTTTCTATTTTCCATTTTTCCTGCTGGAGGTAAATTATTCGGCTTATACATTTTACATTTTTGACATTTATTTATAAAACTTTTTATATCTGCATACATATTTTTCCAATAGTAACATCTTGATATGTATTTATAAGTTTTAAAAATACCTGCATGTCCATTATCATGATGATTCTTTATTATAGTTAATCTATTGTCTTTCATAGGTATCTCTTTCCAATTATATTCCTCTGTGAAAGGATTATCATCATTTATTAGTTTAAATAATTTATTATCTACCATTTTGAATTTTTTGTATTTGTATGGTGTTTTTGTACATCCTTCTGCGATATTATTATACCAAGGATCTGCAATATTTGAATTTATTACTTCCATTTCTTTAGTACCAGGAATCCTAGATAATACATCTGGCACTGTATGTTCTTTCCCTTTTCTATGCTCAATCTCAAATTCATACTGTGAAAGTCTCATGGCCCATCTTGCTAATCTACCTGTTGGATTTGATATTTTATTCAAGAATTTTAATGCCATATGATCAGTTATTACCTTGAATTTCATCCCATCTAGATAAGATCGAAAATGTTCAATTGACTCTACAATGGCAAGAAGCTCACGTTCTGATGTCGAATAGTTTTGTTCTCTAACTGTCAAACTTCTTGAAAAATATGCTATTGGCTTTTCGGACCCATTGATATTTTGGTTTAATACTGAAGCTACTTGATTTTTACTGGCATCAGTGTGTAAAAAAAAATGTTTTGTGAAATCCGGACATATTAATACAGGGGCTGTGCTTAAGGCTAATTTTAAATTATTAAATGCATCCTCAGATTCTTTTGACCAATTAAAATTGTTCTGACCTTTTTTACCTCTCAATAATTTATTTAGTGGATATGATATCTCACTGCAGTTTCGTATAACTTTTCTATAAAATCCTACCAAACCTAAAAACATTCGTAGTTGTTTTACATTTTTCGGTGAAGGATATTCCTCTATAATCTTGACTTTATTTGAATCTGGCCTTAATCCATTTTCATCAATAATGTATCCCAAATATTTTAAACTATCTTTGCAAAATTCACATTTTGAAAATTTTACCGTTAACCCTGCTTCTTGTAATATATTTTTAACTTGTTTTAATAAATTTAAATGTGAATTGAAATCTTCGTTAATAATAATTAAGTCATCGATATAACAAAATATGTTAGTATCAAATTTAGGTCCAAATAATTTGTCTAATAAACGCTGTGTTTCAGAACTTGAATTTTTTAAACCGAACGGCATTTTTGTGAATTGAAACAACCCTCTATTTGGTACGACGAAGGCAGTTTTTTCTTTGGACGATTCTTCTAGTGGAATTTGCCAAAACGCCTTGCTTAAATCTATTGAAGAGATATATTTGGCATTTCGTAAATTTGCTAAAACTTGATTTAAATTTGGAATGGGATAGTTATCTCGTTTTGTTACTTCATTGAGTCTTCTAGAGTCCAAACAAAATCTAGGCGTTCCATCCTTTTTAATTACAATCACAACAGGACTGGACCACGAAGATTTGGATTGTTCAACTATACCTTCTTTTAACATTTTATCTAACTCTGTGTTAACCTGTCTCTGTCTTGCTGGACTGAGTGGATAATACTTTTGTTTTATTGGAGGACCTTCTGTCTGAATTCTGTGTTCAATGAGGTTTGTGCATCCTAAGCCTATTTTTTCATAAGAGATGTCCTTGAAATCATTTTCTATTGTTTTTAATTGCTGTAATTGGTTTTCTGTTAATTTAGTTCTATTTGTAATTTTACCTAATTCACTAATATTTTTGCTATTTGAATATGTAATTTTACTTATTAAACTCGGTTCTAATTCAAATTTTATCCAAAAATCTATTCCAAAAATTAAGTCTTGTTGTAAACCTTGTAAAACATAAAAATCTACATGTTTTATTTGATTGTCACATTTTACCTCTAAATTTATTTTACCAAGTATTTTTATATTTTTACCATTTGCTAACGAGATATTATCATGGGTTTTTATAATTTTGTAATTTCTTTGTAAAAAATAATCAAATGTTTTTTCATTGATTGCAGAAATAGATGCACCTGAATCTAGTAAACCTGTAAAATTTTTGTTCTCAATATTTACTGTTAAAAATGGTCTTTTATCAAATTGTTTAGCAAAAATGAGTGGTGCAATTTGATAATTTTTATTAAAAATTTGAATGAAATTAAGCCAGCTCTTCATTTCTGATTTTTGTGTTTGTACTGAAGGCCGACTATCTACAAGTTTTTTGAATTACTATTGTATGTCGTATTTGTTCTGTTTTGTATATTTATATTTCTGTTCATTTTTGTTTTGTCTGTATAATCACTTTTTTTATTTTTAACAAAACAATCTTTTTGTACATGTCCTGTACGCTTACATGAGTAACAGATTACTGTGTGTTTTTTAAAATTTCCATTTTTTATAAAACAATTTCTTTCCACATGTCCTCTTTTATTACAAAAGTGGCATACTATATTATTTGTGAAACTTCTACATTTATTCTGTATGTAATCGAATTTTCTATTTTTAGTCCAACAATGTATTTCATCATGTCCTAATTTATTACAAAAATTGCATTTTTGCATTACATTTTTCTCTTCTGTGTCATTCATTACATTTAAATTCTTACATTCATTAAATTTGAAAAATGATTCAAACTTGCTACATATTGTAGATAATTCCTCTGTATTTTTAATTTCAGATGTTGTCAGTAAAGTTGCATATTTTTCTGACAATCCATGAATTATTATGTCCATAAGTTCTTTATCGTGCATTCTTTTATTTAATAAATTATTTTTTGATTTTACCTTTAAAATATAAACAGATGCATTATCATGACCTTGTACCATATTTAAAATTTCTAACTTAAGATTCCTTTGAAAGTCATATTTTTCAAATTGTTGTAAGAATTTGGTTTTAAAAATTTTCCAATCAAATTCACAGTTAATTGCTCTGTACCAAGTTAACGGAAAATCTGTTAAAAATATAGGCATACACTCTACCAAATAATCTAATTTTAATTTGTAGACTTTGGCTAATTCTTCTAACCTTATTATAAATTCATTTGGTTCACTTTCACCATTAAAAGATATTTTTAATTTGAGAGGATCAAAATTTATGGACTCCATTGTGTTACTTTCTAAATCCTTTTTATTATTTATTTTTTTAGATTTCGTCATTTGCTGTATATTTTCAATTTATGCAATTAAAAAAAAATCATTTCATTGAAAAAATTTTTTCATACAAATTAAATATAACACCATCTATATATATTTATCTAAACTGATTTGAAACAAACTGGTTCATATCCATTCTTCATTCTCCCGCGACGTTCGATTTTTGAATTTCCATTCTTCTGAACGTAATGTAGGTAGTTTGAATTCTCTCACCTTCAATATTTTCAAACAGCGTTTCAAATCTTGTAATTTCTTGTTGTTAATTGTATAAGTCGATGTCTTCACTAGCTTTTAAACGTGTTGATGCTTTCCATTATGCTTTCACAACCATAAATCTGTCCAATTTTAATTATTTCATATTGTTTTGAATGTCATTTATTGGAATCGAATGTCATTTGTTTTTGTTTGAGAAAATTTTCTTCATAGGAATTTCATTTACAGATTTTTCTTTTACGTTGGGCGCCAAAATGTGAGGGTTTTTCTTCTCTGTCCTGCTGATTGACACAATTAATAATATAACAGCCACTTTAATATGTTTACTTTTATTCCTTTCACAATGTATACACAATAAACCACAGCACAATAATATTAATTATTCTTAATTACACAGGCTTCTGGCTCTCACGCCAGACAAGCTTCTTCTCTCCTTTTTTATATTCTTTTGTTTTCCTTTTCATTCAAATTCAAATCTCATGTTCCATTTTACCTAACAAACAAATCCATCTCGTTACATAATGTAATGCCAACTTGTGTCAGTTTAAAATATGGTAATTGCGGCGTCTAAGTTGATCCAGCAGTTAATGTCATTTCTGAAATATGTCGTCTATTTATGCGACACTAACAGAGTGCCAAGTTACAATTTTTAGCATTAAAGCTGCAGCAAGAGTCGGGCCAAGTTAGACAAAGCTCTCAGGCTAATTGCCTAACTTTCTAGCTAAGTTTGATGTGATAAATAGCTGGTCTGTGAAAACACCACAGGCTTAAAATAAACCCTAAGTTGGGACTTACACTTTATACCTGGGACTGTTTTACTAATACAATTCGTGGTGTTTTGAAACTCAGATAATCTATAAGCTTTAATCTAAGCTGCAAAGATATGTTAACATTCAAAGATCATATTAAATGCACGCCCACAGACAGGCACATGTAGGTTCGCGCCAACACATTCTGCATGTGTGCATACAAATAAATCTTGCAACTCCTGCCGCCTTTTCCTGAAACCGGAATGACATTGGAAAAGCGAACCATATTTAAAAATGTGGGTGATTACCCTCATACCATCCTATAAATCAAGGATAATATAATAATAATTGGACAGGAGTTTTAGGCTTACACGGCCGGCTGATGATACTGGCGAGTTGCTTTCCGGGATCTGTTATCGTAGTCTGTGGGAGCTGGAGCTTCCGGGCGTTTCGCTTACGTCTACGATGGGCTTCTTTAGCAAGAAAGTGAAATGATGAAGATGATCTTGATGAAACTGTGATGAAAGTGTGAGTACACTCGGGATGTAAGTATGAATAGGGAGGCCATCTTCATGTGTGTTGTCTTATGGAGCAGCGGCATCTGTTAACTATGTATGTACATTGTAGGTACATATGGGGTATTTCACCACCTATCTTTCTTTTTCATATATGTGTTTGTCAATAGAAAAATAAGCTACAACTCCCACAGACCACGGCAGCAGATCCCGAAAAGCAACTCTCCAGCAATCAGTAGACAATTTTATAAAGCGCCGTTAAGTGGCACTAGCCACCTCAAGAGCAGTTAAAAGTAGTACTGATGTTATAAACGTAAAAAAACACAAATATCATCATCATCTACATCATAAGCTCGACAGCCTTGTCTGCGCATCAGCTAAATCCAGGATTCTCCTCCACTCTCGCCTGTCCATCGCTTTTTCTCTCCAACTACGTATGTCTGCCTTGGCTAAATCTGCGTCAAGGCCATTTATAAATCGCATTTTTTGGCTTTTATAATCTTCTTTGGCCTGGTGTTGCTGAGAGTGCTGGGTGCTTAATGGGGCTGACATCCTCCCTTCTACTTATGTGACCAGGGCTGAAAGTCTCATCCCCATGGTAACTCTTACCTACCGGACATCGGTAATATTTGTATCAAGACTAACCAGCTGTTCACTTGCGGCCATCTTGGATTGACAGGTCTTCAGACAAATATTACCGATATTCGGTAGGTAAGAATTACCGTGGGGATGAGACTTCCAGCCCAGCCCATTGCTGGCGCTTTGCGACATAAAAAATATTTGAACAGACTTAAGTAGGTACTTTCTTAAGACATATTTACATATTTAAAGTTGAATTAATTACATTTACGAAAATCATGATTAAAATAATATTTTTAGATAAAAAATATTAACCTAACAGTAAATGTTTGAATGTTGACATATAAATAAATGGCAGCTACATTTGTAGAGAAAAAAACCGTTGTCACTTAGTGTAACAAAACTAACGTCTGTTTGCATTTTTTTTCAATTTGCAGTTCATTTGTCGCAATTGGCTGAGAGTTGAAGATTTACGCAACAAATTCCCAGTTTTTACGTGTCGACGACCCGTAAACCATTTAAACAAATAAAAAAGTGAAATCGTAAAAGTGCTCGGCCTTCTTTTGTTTTGCCGCGAGAAACTCTGCCAATTTTCAGTATTGCGAAACTGGCGGCACATTATTAATAAAGTTTAGAGTTTTGAATTTTCCCCGAGTACGTATTACCCAAAAGAAGGTTTTATTATTATTTCGTTGAAAAACCTGCACCAAGCTTTTTCGTTTCGAGCCTTAAAAATAACACGGTTTAAATATTACAACGGGTTTTGCCAGCAGACAAAAAAAAATCGGCTGCATAAAAAATATATTTTTTCAGTTTTTTAGGTACAACTTTTTTCATTTGATGGCGTATTACAGGTTTTTTTAATGCTTTGTTTTGTTTGAAATTAAAACTTTGTAAGATGTACTTAGAAATTCTGTTTATAAATACATTTTCATAATGGAAACTGAAAAAGTTTGAACGTGCTACTGTGTAAAAATATACATTTATTTTGTTAACTAATTGTACAAGCTTTGGCAGTATCAGAAGCGAATCAACGTTTTTTAAATATTACAAATCTTACTTTTGTACTTCAGAATCGAAATAATTGTACTTTATTGCTTATGTTGGACCAAAATTAATTTTCAATAAAGAAAAAATAGCCATAGAAATTGTAAGAATAACCATTAGTATAATAATTATAGATGTTTGAATAATTACACATTCTGTAGTCTAATTGCTATAGACGCTATAGACTCGTAAACGTAATTTCCATATAATTCCAAGTTGCTCTTCGTCGCTCAAGGTCCATCCAGCCTTCAGCAACTGGGTCTTTCAACAGGGACTAAGCTTGCACAGGGTTCTTGAAATGTGATTTACACAAAAAGAACGGTGTAAGAGCGAACTTTTGCTTTTGGCGTGCATGAAATATAAGTCTTACGTCTTACTTTATCTTTGCAATTTAGATTATGTATTAATGAGAGAAGAAAATACATCCGCATATAAAAGCTATTAAATTTCTTTAGCTACGCAACTCAACGTAACTAAGTTACACATATAGTGTAACTTCTTGCCGCGTTATCCCCGAAGGGCTCGCATGTGGCGAGTTGAACCTATTTATTTTTACAGGTAAGGGGGGCGGCCTTACGCCAACCACCTCAGTTGAAGTGGGAGTATCCCAGCTCCCGAGAGGGCTTGTACTCATTTATTGTGAAGGCTGAGTAAACCTTGCCGGTATTTTATTATGGGGTTTGAATTAAAAACCCAAAACGGGAAATTATTTCTGACACCCTCGGTGGGATTCGAACCCGAGCTCACGGCATGGAATGCAAGCACTCTACGAAACTAATTATTTACAGCGTAGTTCAACACAGCTAATTGTTTATCTTTGCAACTTAGGTTATATGTGATATACATGAGATATAAAGAAAATACGTCCACATATAATAGCTATTCAATTTCTGTAGCTAATAATTTATTATCTTAATTCTTCACAGCTAATTGAATTTCCCATATCATTTTAATCGCGTTGTGAAATCTACACCATGTTAACGTTCTCATTTACTGTGACCTTACAGTCTAAATAAATCTTCCCCTTTATTGTGAGCGCCTATTCAGACGTTGTTTAGAAGTCTGCGTAATGTACGGACGAGAAGTAATTGTTTTGAACCTTTAGAAATGACTAGAAACCTTTGCTGGGTAAGAACAAAATATATTTGAAATAGTTTTAGTGATTTTATAATTTAATTTGACCTTGCTTAGTTCAAGTTAACTTACATCATATATGCAAGTTCGTGCTAACACATGCTGCATTTATACTTACGAAGTAGAAAACCAGATTTCAAATTATCACATCCTTCCAACTCCTGCCGCCCTTTCCAGAAAAAGGGGTAAATTTTTTAAAGTGAAACATTTCGTTTGAAACTTGTTAGCGAATTTAAATGCTTTTTTCACCGGTCCGTAGTCCAGTGGTAACACTTCGGACTCGTTAATGGAAGGTTGTGGGTTCGAATCCCAGCGGAGCACAAAAAATATACAATTTATTTTTTCAAATTTGCTCTTCGCTGGATTAAAAAAATCATAAACCTTTACCAAAGATCGGTCATCAAAAGATCCATCCAGCCTTACAGCAACTGGGTCTTGCTTGAGAATTGGCGCTTTCTTCAGTGACGACCAAGCTTGCAAAGGGCTCTTGAGGTGTGATACACACAAAAACAGCGCTCACCAAATAAATCAGACTAATTTAATATGTAGGTACCGCACTCAGCGAATAGAACCCATTTATTTCCAGAGGTAAAGGTTCCAATTTTACGCTATCCACATAACTGCTAGAAAGACTAATGATAGAGTGATTCATACCAGTTTAGTATTTTGATTTTTTCGCGTATTATATATCGGTTTTTATTACTTTTGTTACATTCTTTTGTCAACATTACATCTACCTGTATATGGTCTAAAACTGTCACGTTGTCTTGTTTGTGTTTTTTTTTGTTGCAATAAATAAATAACATATGAGTCGTATAAATGCAAACGCCGTCAACTTCTCACGCGATGATTTTGAGAAAAATAAACTTGTAAAACGGCAACACCAGTTGGAGATGACGGCGTTTGCACGAAATCATACTTTTTCAATTAAAATAACGAAGGATTAAGCGAGGTTTACATTATATCGCACACAGCAAATGATTTGTACACTGCACAGAATCAAATTCAATCATTATCTCAAAAATCATAAATTTTGGAGATGACGGCGTTTGCAGTTATACGACTCATATAGTAGGTCGCATGGTGAACAATAACTTCATGTCACTGTTTCATACTGTCCAATGCTTTTAGACAAATGAAAAACATCTTCTGGAATTTAAAAAAAAACAACGAATAGATAAAGCAGACTGATAAATTGAATAAAATGCAAAAACCGAAATTCCAAACAACAACTGTTGGATTACTGGCAAAGCATAAAAAGCAAACAAACGTGATTATTTTTTCGCAAATTGTATTTCCATTTCATGTTGCGGCATAGAATTCGTTTGGCCGTAAAATTCGGAAATATCCGGACAATGCTAGTAGATATTAAAAAATGATAGCAAACCTGGGAAATGAAACGGAATAAACGAAAACATAAAGGTTTTATTTTGTTGTTTGGAATGAGTGAAGTCATTTTAAATATAAATATAAATAAAATTTGAAACCTGCTACCATCGTTGGTATACAAAATGCAATATATATTTATGAAGATGAAAAGTATGGCAACCCAGGAAAATATGTACCTACTTTGATTGAAGAACAAATAAAAAATGGATTATAAAAACTTATGTAGGTAGGGTTCAGGTAATCAAGATTTTTTCAAATGATTATGAGGATTTTATTACGAGTGCCATTTTGTGACACTTTTTACCTTCAAGGATAATTTTTGCATTGACAAAAACAAAGCGCGTGTTTAATTTTTTCTGTAGATGTTCAGTTGTTATTCATCTGGAAAGGTACTAAAATGACTTGAAAATTTATTGCAGCACAAATTTGGAGAGGAAGCAAGCTAAGGAATTGTTGATGAAAGTGACAAAGACTTCAGACTGACGATTATAATCAAGGTCTATTCAAAACCTACATATATCAATCGCCAGTTCCTTTTACTTTCTCAAAACAAAGCAACTCAACACTACGGAGCTAACATCTCTGCTACAAAAGATCAGGGCATGTACCACCCTCCACTAACGTTCACACCTCTGAAGCCTAAATATTCTCTGAAATATGGGTGATCTATCGATTAGGGCTCCTTGAAAAGTGAAAAAAAAGTTTTGCCCTACCGTTACTCGTATCAGTCAACCAATTCAGCTTTAATATCAGCTAAAATTATTTTTAAGATACATTCTGTATAGACGATAAAGTAGTATCAAGTAATCCATAATCTGAATCGCTCCAAAGTAAAATAGAAAATTATTTGAATTTTATAAATATTTTAAAATATAAATGGTAAAGCATTGTTTTAATTCACTTTATTTTATTTGTTTATGCTCGAATATTTTCGCCTAATGAGGCATCTTCAAGAGTAGAATGGTTATGAATGGCTCTTGAAAATGCCTCATTAGGCGAAAATATTCGAGCATAAACAAATAAAATAAAGTGAATTAAAACAATGTTTTACCATTTATATTTTTAAATATTTATAAAAATGGACTTTCACTGTGTTAACAGATCAACACTAAAAAATATTATTTGAATTTTTTTTTTTTCTAAAACGTAGTTTTATTTTCACAATAATATATTCTACTAGAGTCTTACTCTTGAAAATGACCTGAGTATTGAAGGTCGAAAGTGTTTGAGGTAAAAAATATAATTGTGAAAATAAAACTACGTTTCAGAAACAAAAAAATATTTTAAATAAAATTAATTTTCACTGTGTGAATACACAAACCCTACTTAATCTAGAAAATTATTTTCTCATCCTATCAAATCTCAATTTTAGAATCCCACAGGATTTAAACATAACTCAGGTACTGCTCTTTTATGATTCCTAAGACATTGGTACAACAATGATCATTGATAATAATATGAAGAAATGACTGGATATTTAATGAGTGAGCTAAAAACGACAATGTGAGTATGCAAGTACACAGTAACACAATGAGATGGTTTGGGCGTCTAGAAAAAATGAACAATGAACAACTGACAAAAAGAGTAAACAAATGGAATGTCAAAGGTAAGCGTGAAAAGGGAAGAATTAATTGAATGGATCTGCAAAATGGCATTAAGAGAAAAGCATGCATGATGAGAGTGAGAAATGTCGAGGACATGAAAGAATTGTGCAAAGGGAGAACAAATTGTAGTCAAATCTGCGGAGGTACTGACCACCTCTTGCAAAATGCTGGATACAAGTTAAGTCAATATTTTTCATCTTGATTTGTCGACATAAAAGCATCTTGAAAATTGACAGGTTTCACTTACTACTCTTGTACTTTTAAAGTTTCATGATGCTGTTCAACTCACATTCGTTTTCTCCTGAAAATTTCATGGTATCCGACAATGGGCCCGCGTAGAGCCGTGGCGGTTCAAAACTATTTCTCTGATTTATTGTTATCGCTACGCTTGGGTCAGGCCGCTACGTCAGGCGTAGATCTATTCTACGATAGATAACTCTCTACGAATAAGCGCCGTAGTATTGCTGGGATTATTTCAATGGTTGTATCACTGAAAACAATGAAAAATTTAGTAAAATTAAAGAATGTGTACAAAATAGTAACTTAAATGGGATTAACTGAATCATAAAAAAACTTGATTGAATCAAAATAATGAGCTCCAATGATTTTCTGAAAAAACAAGTTTTTAAAATATCTTGGTTGTTTTTCTTTGCAAAAATATTTATTTTAAAAAAAATCTTATTTTTTTAAATATGAAAAAAATCTATGTTTTATTATATTTTCAGTAGATAGTTATCCTCGCCTAGTAAAAAATATGTGTAGAAGTAACACGTCTCCTGATGACGCTTGATACGACTCCGGTTAAACTTTGAAAAGCTCGTTTTCATTTCCATACTACGGTTCGTAAAATCCGTTTCTTTTTAATTCTTTACAAAATCCTTAAATATCGATATACATTTTTTATAGATTCTTTGAAAGGTTCTTATTTTAACTCATTCAAACATAGTATATTAATTATTATTTTAGAGATGTTTTTAAGTAAAGAAATTTTATAATCTTTTTTTTTTATAAAGGAAACGTTTTCATAAACTTACATGAATCCCGTATTCAAGTGATACTCGGAATACTTCGTTCTAGAAATTATTTTATACATCACGATTTCAAATTGTCTTACTAAAAACTAATAGCTGAAATAGTTGTTATGTATGTTAGTTATGTGTAAGTTTAATAATATGAAATTACTGGTGTGATTTTTTCTTTTCAAATTTTCAACTGCGAATGTTCTTAAAAAAAGACAATTTAATAAAAAATAAAAACAAAACTCGAAAACTCGTACTTGACATAAGTGGTTGAAAAGCACAACGGCGAATGGAAAAGTTGTAACAATTTCGAAATTTTTGCAATTTGTGAAATTGTGGTATAAAAATATTTTGCGTTTTATTTTCAAGGGTCTCAAATGAAATTATGTTATAATCATTATTTTGAAGACTGCCCATAATATTCGTAATCTTCGTAATTGCTCGTAAGTCTATATTCGTTACTTTTTTGTGTGTCCTTTTATTTGAAGATTACGATTATATTATTTTTATTTAGATAGTGTTGCTCTTAACAGAGATCTAATCCTCTTATTATACCATTGGTGTAAGTTCTTAATCTACGATATATTTTGGTTTGTTATCCCCTTTTTAAATCCTTTCAAACATTCGTAAGAATATTATATAAAAAAATATTGATTAATGATGTTCATTACTGTTTCTTATCCAGCAAAATAATTTAGTTAATTGCATTCTTCTTAAAAAATCTTTAATTGATAAAAAAAAAGTATTGGTATGCAGTTATCATCAATCTATTTTTATTATTTATACGTTTTTTTTACTTTGTGAAGTTTAATCTTTTTAAGTACGATTGTACTTTAAATACACATTTACAATTTTCTAAATATTATGTATTTCAATAATTTTAAGTAATATAAAGTCTCATAACACGTCTCTCGAAAAGTTGAAACTCATTTATAAAACGTTTTTATTGCTCAAGTTTTTTGTTATACTCGTTTCATGAAACTTAACTGAAATCTTCAGGTGTAGCAAGTTAAACTTGTGAAATTAAATTTTCCACAGACTAAATGCTTTCTTATATCTCTTTGAAAGATATGCGTTTAAAATGTTTGACAAAAATTTATAGGAGAAATAAAACTTTATGTTTTACATCATTGTTTATCCTACTATCTAAATACCAGTAGAATTAAACAGTGTTTTTTTTATTGTTTTTAATGGAGTTCTACAAGGTTACCGCTGAAACATTTAATAAATTATACATCACAACTGAATGAACCGTTAAATTTTAAAAGTAATAAATTATGCAGAAATATTGCACACACTTCTTTTTTTTAGTAAATTACCCGTAAAAGGAACTACAAACATATATTATCAGCCCCATTTAATTTTACTTCCATCCCTTGCAGAGGTTTTTCAATTATGAAAGGGGAGGTTATTATTTTGGCTGAATCAGAATTTTCTTTGTACTAATTATAAAATTATTATAAGGGTATGAATTATTGTAAGGTGGATGAAATGAAAGAAGTATGCAAGGATCGAAAGAAATGGCGGTTGATCTGTAATGCTGGCGGTTAAAGCTGAGGCTTTGTAATTTGTTTTTTTGAAATATGTTTTGTAGTTTTTTAATTTTTTACTGTTTAATTGTTAGAGTTTATTTGTTTTATATATTTGAATGTATTAATTGCTTGTATTCCTTGACTGATAGGTTGGTTTAAAAAATGGTTGACTTTGCCAATGTCACCCCTGCTCCAGGGAAGGTCGGCAAGAGTTGCAGGGCTTATGTTCATTTGAGATTGGGTTTTTTATATTGTAGGTCCACATGCGGCATGTGTAAGTGCGAAATTATGCGTGTCTGCTTGTGGGAATGCATTTAATATGAATCTCAAATGATACATATCTTTGCAGCTTAGATTTAGATTTAGATTTAGTATAACATCTATTTTAGATCTAGATGTATGTTAGTTGTGTATATGTTATGTGTGTTAGTTATGTGATGAAACGTATAAAAACAACCGACTTCTTTGGGACCTTCTTAGTAATAAAAATAGGTATCCCACGACGCTGTAGGGGAAAATCATTGGTTTGTAACAATAAACAAAACAATATTTCAATACTTACTTAGTAATAAGGCGTTTTAAGTAGTCACGAAATAAAATAAAATTCATAATTGAAATAAAACAATTTATTACAAATTTACAAAAAGTTCTTTCTGTATAAAGAAAACAAATAAAAAGCAAGTTATATAAACTTAAACAAAATTATAATCATAATTTTAAACTTAAAACAAAAACAAGAACGTATTTTCATAAAATAATATCATAAAAATAATGAAGTTATCAATAAATTATAAAGATTATTTATTTTCCAAAAGTTTTCATTTATTTACAAAAAAAAAGGTGTTTACCAAAATTTATGAAACCTTATTGAATTATTTATTTACACAGATTTTGATTTTGTTTATCAATACATATTACTATATTTTAGAATATAAAAATAGAACAAGAGGAATAAACAAAATAGTATTTTACACAAATTTACATACAACCTAGAAATAATTTTTAAGAAATGCCATGTTCTTTAACGATGAAAAACTGTGAAACTTGAAAAATCACTTAAAAGTCATAGAATTGTTGACAACTAAATTTACGTGAGCTTTTGTGAAAATATGCTACATTATTGTATAATTTCACACTTAGGAAATACAACAAAAAGTTTAATGCAGCTTTCCAGAGAGCTAAAGTGAAATGGTGATTCAAGTTTCAAGGAGCTTTGTAAAAGCTCTCGCAGAGGGTTGTGTACTTTCCGTAATACATTTTTCATTGAATTTTCCACACCATAAATAAATAAAGCTCCGTGTTCCTAGCAATACAATTCCTCTCAGCTACAATGGCTAAGACTGAAATCTGAAAGATAGAAAAACGCATTGCTTTCCAGTTTTACTGTTAGGAAATCGAAATCAATAAATAATAACTTGAAATCATATCCATTTATTTTTAATAAAAGAATCGAGTCGGTTTTTATTTTAAAGTAATAGTTTCATAAGAAATAAATATTTTTATGCTTTTACGGCTGCATTTAGATGCACGAAATCTTCTCTCGGAACTTGACCGTAGTACATCATCTTACCCGTAGAGGCTTACGTTTCGTTGCAAATCTGTGCGTCACTTCTTTAGAGCTTTGATACGATATGAATGGCTTAGCAACACGGATGTTTTTTTCTTAGTTCTTGCAGGGTAAAAAATGTTCACTCAATAATATAGTCTTGAAGAAGTTACACATAGATTTGTAAAGAAACGTAAACTTTTATGGACAATAACGATAAACAATGGTTAAAGCCCAGAAAAAATATCCAGAAAAAATACATTGCTAATAAAGAAAATAAAAAAATATAAATTAAAAAATAGTGTGTCATATTTGTTTAAAAAGTGGTTTGTTTTGTGTTCAATTTTAAATATATAATTAGCCGTATAAACCTTCCCGTAACAATAACTTATATTTCAAAATAAAAGCATACATAAATAAATAGACGAGACGAATACAAAGCTTAGGGTAATATACAAAAATAATTTATTTACATTACGATTATAACTAAAAATAATTGAATAATCAAACATATTAAAATTTATATAAAAACAAACAAATGGTAAAAATATAACTCTTTTTTTACACACTTACGCATAGATTACGTATTTATAACTGTAAACATATTTATATTAATAGCATCTTGTATGAGATGTTTCATTCATTGTTTTTTTTTTATATCACTGGCAGTTCTTTAACGATTTTTTTGTTCGTTACTCGTTATTCGTTTTCCTATACCAAACGTATTTCATCCGTTCACACTTCCTATTTTTTTTCGTTAGTTAGTACTCCTAACCACTGGCGCTTTCACATCCAATAAGGTAAACCTTTATCGAGCCATCTTTATTGAATTAACTCCAAATTCAGTTCAATTGTTCGGTGTGTTATTTTATTTCCAATCTCTTTACTTTGAGACCCGAGAGAGGAGAATTTAATCGAATCACGAAATTCATCAGACAGGGAAGCTGTCATAGAGTCAAAATATAAATACAGTAACCCAATTTCAGACCATGAATAATATTTTGAATGAAAATATATTTGATTTCAAAGTAACGTAACCCTTCAGTTTGATTGAAAAAATCTAAATAATTGGTAACTAAAACAGTGTAAATTCAAAATTTTACTCGATGCAGGGGTATTAAAATTATGTTATTTAATTAATTATGTAAAAGAAGATTTTGAATTTTAAAAGTTCATTTAATTTTTCGTATTATATTACAAGTATATACCTGCACCTCCAGTGTAAAACATTGCGTAAACTCCCCTGAATTGTGTAAATGGAAAAGAATAGATGAAAACAATCAGTCACTTTAAGTGGTGTTGTATAATCCATGTTTTTCTATAAACGCTATCGAAATGAGCAAACGCAATGTTTGTTATTTGGGTATTGCTTTTCTCAAAATAGAAAAAAAGTATAATCAACTTTTTGACGTAGCTGTGAAATGTATTTGTGTGAAAAAGTGCCATAAGTTAAACGAAAAGTGTGTTGATACCAAGAGATAATTGAAGATTCCTTTTCTATGTATTTTTATTGATGTATATTTTCCGATACAACTGAATAAAAAACGTAACCTAAATTTGAATGGATGAGATTTTCATATTTCACACAAATTACATACTGTGATGTAATAAGTGAAATAGTTCGTAAATGTTTTTGATACATTACAATTTAAAGGTGATGTTTAGATTAAACTAAGAATCAAAGTGTCCAAAGGTGGCTTGGTTTAATAGTGTTTATCATGTTTATAGACAATTAAAGAGATAAAATCTAGCTAAAAAGAATGTTTAATGAGAAATCGAAATTTGAAGTTTCCTTGCTCCTGAACGGACAGTTTCTCATTGTTAACCTTTCTGGTATTTCGATTTTTGGCTAGAAATAAAAACCGAAACGGGAAATCATTTTTGACACCTTAATACGGTTCAAACCCTTTGGTATTCAACACTAACTGAATTATCACCCAGTTTAATAACCGATTTGTTAATCAGATGTTTAGTTTAATTCCATTATTTTCTCGTTTTATACATTACAATTCCCTTATTCTGATCCTGCTTGTTCGAGCAGTAAATTTTACCGCATTAATTGCATACTTTATTCGTTTCACTTCATTTTAAAGCACATCACGTCACAGTTCCCAAGATCCAGGGCACGAATTTGGATATCCTGGTGCAGACGCCCGGCAGATTGGCTTCGGCGCATCCGATGCCCCAGCTGATGATTCCAGCCAGGAAGTATCTTCCATCTTTACCTTTCACCTGAAGAGGACCACCAGAGTCTCCCTGGCAAGAGTCCTGACCTCCGCGGTCGTGACCGGCGCATAGGAAGATCTCGGGGATGAATTCGTGGCGACCGGCGCGCAGAAACATGGATTTGCAGCGCTCGTTGGAGACGATGGGGACTTGAACCTGGAATAAAAGAATTCATTAAAAAAAAACGTCAAGGATATGCATCAAAATAAAATGTTGATAGTTGCTGTGTCAAAAGGGTAACAGCCCTTCAGTTATGCAGAATAGAGTTTATAACAAGGAGAACATTTGAAAGTATGAATTTTTCCATTGCGAATTTCTCACCATCGCGTAAATAGGAAAAATGTATGAAGACTAAATTACTCACTAAGAGCTCCGTTGTATATTTCATACATTTTTGTATACTTTAATCGATGGCGGGGAGTTTACGCAATGGTTTTTACTAGAAGTAAGTACTGTTATTTTCCCTGAAAATACTGTAATGTTTTTGAGGTTCGGAAAGTCTCTAAATCAAAACATACAGGTCTTCTTTCAGGATCTTTATTGCACTTAATTTATTTGTACAATTTATATTTATTTTTAACACTTTTAGTAACTCAAATTTATCTTCACAGTTCAGTATCGCTTACACTCTTCAATCAAAGGCAACTATCTCACTGTCTGGGTGCACTCAACATTACGCCTTATATACTTCACAGACAGAAGTCTCTAGTGACTAATTTGCCATCAAAGCTCTGGAACATTCTACCAGCTTCAAGAGTACAAAAGGATTATTCCATTTCTAGATTTCTTAAGCCTATAATTATTGCTACCTACGATGCACACCTATATTAATCTACTTTTGACATAACACTATAATAATTATTACTACCTACGATGTACACCTATATTAATCTACTATTTACGTAATAGTATGAAGACTAAATTACTCACTAAGAGCTCCGTTGTATATTTCATACATTTTTATATACCTACATTAATCGATGGCGGAGAGTTTACGCACTATAGAAGTAAGTAGGTACTGTTATTTGCCCTGAAAATACTCTCACTTTCACAAGTAAAACATTTTTAATCTGAAATTTTTCGAGCAAATAAAGGTACGCGTAAAATTTAGTATCGCCAATAATTCACACGTGGCATTGTATCGCAATTTTCACACAGCAATAACGAATTTCACCCGAAAGCATCCATTCAACTGAGCTGTGCGGAATCATTTCGACAAATAAGCGCCAGCGGATCATTATCACGCGAAAAAGAATTGAAAACACAAAAAAAGCGAGAACTTGGAGTGTTCGCGATATTCGTAAAATATCACCAAAGTTATGTTGCCAATTTCGCAAATTCCCACATAAAGCTGTCAGAGAGCTGAAATATCTGCTCACATAAGGGGGTCTGTAACATTTATAGAAACAGAACAAGTCCCCAACAAGTTTTTACGATATTTGTGAACATTTCGGGCACAATTTCTACAATTACTGTAGCGTGCCTGTTTTTCTTTTCCATAAAGGTTTTATTCATAAATAAAAATAATAACATAAAAGCATAAATATTTTTGTCTTCAACTTATCTAAAGATATCTATAATCTTAGTTGCAAAGATGAATTACCACTTAAGGCTCGTATTTAATGCATGCTTACATGCAGGTATATATGCACGTGTAAGTTCGCGCTTACACATGTTCATGTGTACATACAAAATATACCAAACCTTACATGAGCATAGACCTTAGACAAGCAGCTCCTGTGACCTGTGAAAGCCGGGGTGGCATTGACAAAAGTAAACCGAGTTCTTACAGCATGGAGGGTCAACCTCATACCAACCAATTAGTCAAAGAATCTGAGCAACCTATAAGTCGAGTTTTTATTATGCAGAAAAACAAAAATAAAATGGTCGGTGTTATATCCGAGGGCGTAGAGGTGCATGTTCGACTTGCATATTTGTAACAGAATAACATTGGTTCGAATCTGCGTCTGGCCCACTTGACCACAACTTCAACCCTGGTTCAACAGATATCATCGCATGCACACAAGTTTCTGCTTTCGCATGAAGACAACTGGCCAGGCAAAATAGGTTGGTGAATTGCATTCCTTTCCGCATTTTTTTTTTTAATCCTCTGGCTTTATCCTTTTCTGGAAATAATACATTTTTTGATTTGAGTGTTTACTTGGCGCCTGGGAATGTTTATAATCGGACTTCTACAACGGGACAACATTTCAGCGCGGTATATTTTCCACAAGCCTAGAGCGAAATTACCGCGCAACACATGTAAGCGGGGAATTTTCAGTTTCGCGAATTTGCATTCGCCCGCACCTAGCGCGAAATAACCCCTAATAATATCGGCTTGCTCTTAGTACTTTTAGATTCCACGAATATGTAATCACTCCAATGGCGGAAACTTTGCCTGGAATTTCCTCTCCCCATATTCCATGATAATAAATACATGAAATTTCCATGAAAATAATATAAGGCAGTGGCGCAGAATATACGCAATGCTAACGAAGCCGCACATACAGTGCAACTTCTCACTGCGTTGTCAGCTGCAGTGGGCTGGTTAAATAATTAGAATGGACGAATCCAACCTCGTTAAACGCCCTCAGCATCATAAGGTCGAAGGAGACCAGGAAGGCCAAAAAGCAATGCAGATGCAGCTTAATTGCTTACGTTGCTGGAAAAAAAAGGCAATGGACAGACGGGAGAGACAAGACTATCAAGCTTAATATGATTGTGAAGGAAGACGGTCTAAAATCAATCATAGCCTTAAAGTGAATCGTTTTTCTGCTCCCGATGGAGCAGGTTCTTATTTATTGGACAGGCTAAGTAAACCTTGTTGTAGTTATATTTTTTGCTTTAAATAGACAGAAAAACAGAAAAACACTTAGGAGCTGTGGAAGGGAAAACATTCTAGTTAAGGTCGCTTGTGAAAAATAACACAAAAAAACGTTTTTCTTATTCGGATCGTAATTCATCTTCTTTTCAATCGAAATTGTAATCTAATCTAATCTAAGTTGCAAAGATATGTTACATTGGAGATTCACATTACATGCATTCTCACAACCAGACACGTACAAGTTCGCGCTTGCACATGCCTCATGTGAACCTACAACATAAAAACCAAATCTCCAATGAACATACATACACCCTGCAACTCTTGCCGTCCTTCCCTGAGACAGGGGTAACATTGGCAAAGTGAACCATTTTTACAGTATGGGTGGTCAGCCGCATACCAATCAATAAATCAAGGAACATACACGACATATTACATTTTATACATCACTAAATAATAATATCTATGGAAAACAAACGTAAATTAAAACTAGAAATGGTGATTCTTCGCCACTGATGCGAACAGTCGGAGTAAAAAAAAACCCCTAAATCACCCTCGATCATGTAAATATAAAAATTTATTGAAGGTACAATAGCACCCCTAATGAGAGATTTAGTGTTCATACATTTTTGTTCTATTTTCACAATTGAGGTGAATTCAGCGAATGCTTTATACTTGCGGTAAGCGTACCCCCTTCTTACTTAACTTTATATTAAGAACCCAAGGTAAGTACATAGTAGACAATTTGTTTGCGGATCTCGGATAACATATGGGCAACTTGAAATTACTTAAAATATTTTGGTTTCCTGGTGGAGTATCCTAAAATAACTCTCGTTTGGTTTCTTCCGTTAATAAATTGTGAGCTCTGTTTAATTACATAGGTACGCTAAAGTTGACGTACTCTCACGCGTTTTCGTCAAGGAAAATAATTTAAGTGAAAAATATATACATTTATTAAATAACTTACTTATGCTACACGTGTCTTTCTTGAGCAAAATTACTAAGGTAAAAATATATATTTCAAAATTTGCCGACACTATGGTTAAATGAACAAGACAATAGTAAGTTACTGACATACTTAAAATAAAACAGCGCTGATTAGTATCACTTCACAACCTTCATAACAATAGCTTGACTATGAAAGGTGTTTTGTGTCCATACGTGGTATAAAACCTTCATGTGTTTTCACCTGCACAAATATACGAACACACGATACAACTGCAGTCTACAACTTAGATTATTGAGTAAAACAAATATTCTGATTTTAAGACCTGAAACACATTATCTAATTTTTTATGAATAAATAATAGGTAACATAAGCAATGAAAAACTGTAAGCCTTCGTTATCATGAATAAAAAAATCCTTCAGACAAAATGCCATTGCTTAAAATTTTAAATTTCATAAAGCTCTACGAGTGAGTACATCCGTAGAGCTGTGGTACATGCATTTTTGTATCGTACATTTTTCCCAGCTCGTAAAAACCTAGCTGGCCATATTTCTCGTGAATGAAATCCCTTTTGACACATGCTAAGTCCCAAAACAGTACGTTTAAACTCAACCATAGCATTCCAGAAAATCTATATAAACCAAGCCAACACCTCCTTTGAGCGTTTTAATCAACTCACATTTTTAGTAAAACGCAATGGATGAGTTTGAATTTTTATTTGTATGTGAGGTAGGTACTGGATGAGAGGCCTACGAGTACTACTAGATGGGACAAGGAAAAATATTTCGTCTTTCTCATCTCGACAAGGGTCAGATTTGCTAACCAAACGCACAAAAAACGGCAGATTTCGAAACAAAAAACCTCAAAAAAGGTACCGTCGGATTTGAGAAAATAGTGCGTAGGTACTTAATGTTGATAAGAAAATAAAAATAAAAATTGTGTTACTTATAGGTTTTATAATAATTCTTAGGTATAGGTCTGTTAATGTTATAAATCAATACTCAAGCATCCATTTTTCATCACTTAATGAAATAAAACTGTTGCGTAATAAAATACTTTTTTGTACAAATTACATAGTTCATAAGATTTCAAAAATAACCCTAAAATTACTCAAAAATATCAGCGTTTGGCCACTGATATTTATTTCTTTATTGGGCGCAAAAAACTCGAGCAAATACTCGTATATGAATTTAATAGACACCAGTACTGCGAGTATAAAATGTTGTGTAAATACTCAACTAACGCGTAAATGCTGTAAACGGAAAACATGTGTGGAAAACACAGCAACTCCTCCAACAATTGTTATACTCTTGATACAATATATTTCTAAACGCGATAATGGAGTATTGACTGACTATTTTATAATATGGGGTACAGAGTACAATACGGCTTACGCGTTTACTTTATTACATTATTTCCTTTATCACCTGTCGAAGGCGACTAAGCCACCAAGCTTACAGACTTTTCTCTCTCCCAATACCACCTGTTCTTACTGTTTGATATTGTATTTGCGGACTTCTAACAAAGGAGAGAAAGCTTCACCTTAGGTGTTATTTTATTCAGTACATACTTACTCACGCCTAAAGAAACTTCATTTCTTAATAAACAAAAAGAAAGATCTTGCTTGTGCGTTTTTATAAAATAAATACATTTGCTTCAAAAAAAATATTACCAGATTTGAAAATGACTGGAATCTGTAGAGTGAGAAAAAAAGAAGATAATACATGAAAAGAGAAAGTGAATGAGAAAGTTGAGGAGATGAAAGAATTGTGCAAGGACAGAACAAATTGCGGAGATTAACAGGGAAAACAAATATTTTGCATGTGTCATTCATTTTTTGTTTTCTTCCAAAATGAAATTTTAGTTTATCGAAAAACTTGATGAAAAGGTCATGCGCTGTGAGTGGAACTTATTTTATTATTACAGGCAAGGGGGCCGGCCTTACGTTAACAACTTTAATCTTAGTTCCAAAGATATATTAAGATTTAAAGTCATATTAAATGCATGCCCACAAACAAACTATGTTCGCGCTTACAAATGCTGCATGTTTACTTCAAAATTAAAATCCAAAACTCAAATGAACATAAACCCTAAAACTTTGGCCGATCTTTCCTGAAACCAGGGTGACGTTAGCAAAGCGAATGATTTTTTTACAGGATGGGTAGTCACCCTAAGAGGGAAGAAAAACATTTTTGACAACCTTGGTGGGGATTGAACTAGCTAGCTCTCAGCATGAAACTTATTAACTGAGTTTTTGACTGGAGCATACGATCGGTTGGCTTCAATGCAAGCAAAAATCACATCCGTAGACCTGGCACGTTGTGAATCAGCACTCACAGCATTATTTATGAATACAAAATGTAAGCACTATAAAACCTACTCTGAATAACATTGAATACATTCACGTCTTCTTGTTATTTTTACATTCGACTGGTTCTGTTGTGCCGCGTGATGTAATCTAAGAATCAAATTTTCTAGGATGAACTCCTTACAAAGCATGTACAATGTACATATTTTCCTGAAAAATTCGGTTATTTAATATTATTCTTTCCCTGATGTATTCCATGAATAGAGTCATTGTGCGTAGGGCAAGCCATAAAACTAGATTCAAGGGATAAAAATAATTTTATTACTATTTGAAATGCCTCACGTGTGGGGGGTGTATTTGGAAATTTAGGGCAGGCAGAGGTTTCTTTAGAAAAACCCCTGACGTCATTTCTCTTTCATACCATTGTGTTCTCCCTTGCTTGCGATAGCAATGCATTCATTTTTTGTTCCCTTTATTTCTTTTGAGAGTTCTACCAATCTCGCAAATTAAAAAGTAAGATTGGACTTTGTATGCTAAAAAATATTTTATCAGTAATATTTTTTGTGCCCTTGACCTTCTTTAATGGATTGGTAGATTATTGACTATCTATAATTTATAATCTTTATTCTTAGTTGCAAAGATATAGCAACATTTCAAATTCATATTAAATGTATGCCCACAAACAGACACGTGTAAGCACCCGTTTACAAATTCTTGTAACTTTATGTCCCAATTTCATGAAGGTCATCTTCATCATTTTCAGCTCCAATTTCCACAGACCACGGCAACAGATTCCGGAAAGCAACTCTACAGCATCATATGCAGATCTTTCAACGTTTTATGCCAACTGATTGTAAACAGTATCACATCTTCCAGCATTAAAAGCTATTCTGATAGCATCTCCCACACCGTTACTGTGGTATACTTTTTCAATAGGAGATCAACTTACAACAGCAAATTTACACCCTTTGCGGCATTAAAGGAAGTTCCAACAGACACCCGTGTTCCATTAAAAGGAATTTTGTGTGAAAGACCCTCCTAATTTAATGTTATTTGGAGGTTAACGACACTTGCTGAAATTCTGCATAGAAGTTGGTGTTGACTAGGTGGCAATTGATGTGCAGATTCTTTAAAACACGGTATTGTGTTGTTTTTTATTTGAGACACTCTGAGGAATTGATACAGTTTTGAATAAGCCCGGATTAAATTGCAATGGAAATACAGCTACCAATAAATCATTCCACAAATGGATAGTTTGGCAATGGAATGAGTCGTTAAACCGGCAAGCTTTCATAGTTTTGACGACGACTAAAATGGGATAAAAGAGAGCCGTCCTACTAGTTGCCTGTTAGAATTCCATTCTCCTCCACCAAGAGTAAAACGCTAGTATCCAAATCTCACCTCTTGCAGCACTGACGGCAGCGACCCTCCCTCCGACAGTCTGCCCCAGCCAGTCACCGTGGCGTTCTCTCCTACCAGGAGGTCATCACTGGCTGGCAGACATACTGGGCTGATGTGGGGAGCAAACACCACAGGCGCCTCCAGCCGCACCAGCGCCAGGTCGTACTCGTACGTGAAGAAGTTGTACTTGGGATGGACGGCTTTGCGGGCTGCTCCTCTCTCCACGTAGGGATAGTCCTCTTGCACGTTGCTGAAGTCGTACTCGCCCACGCGGATGCGGATCTGGGAGAGAAGGAGGCTGAAAAGAAAGAAAAAATACTCCATTATTTGACTGAGCATGATATGCTTTGGATCCATCATGAAAACTGTTCCCATCATTAATCTTCATATTTTTATTGTAGATCTGTCGGTTTGTTTACAGGGGACTTCTATCTTTTGTGGTATTGGTCTGGTAGATGCTGTATTTGGTGTACGACGAACCGAGTTATCCTATTGTCATTAATGTGGTCCACATAACCATGACGAACCATTTGTTCTTCCTACTCTTTGTGACAATGTCTTTGTGACAATGTCTTTAGTGTCACACATGTTTCTGATCTATCAATCAAAAACCTACAATTACTAACGTGATCAATTTCTGGTTTACCTTTGCAGTATAAATTCATCTCATTTCCATTCTAATTTATTTGCCTACATTTAAGGCAATATTTTTTAACGTTTACCGAATATAAACTTAGTCAACTAAAAAAAAACTATATTTTTAGGTCATTAAAAACCCAACTTATGTAATTGTAAAAATTGAATACAAAATAGGGTAGACCGAGGCGAATCGGATCACTTTTTTTTTGAGGTTGAGCAAATCATACTAAAGTGTTATATAATGCTGTTTTTATTGATAAAAACGTAAGAAGTAACATTCAGCTATGAAATAAACATGTGAAAACTTAAATCATACATATATTCTCTTAATTAGCTGTTAAAAACTAAAACAAGAAAAATATCCGATTCGCCCCAATTTTCGGGGTGAATCGGATCGTACACAACATGTAACAAAATTTTATGTTTCTTAACACTATAGTTTTGGAATTAGTAAAAAAATAATAAAGAGATCACTATGGATTGTCCGGTCGATAGCTCAGTTGGGAGATTGCTTGCATTTCATGCCGTGAGCTCGGGTTCGAATCCCGCCGAGGGTATCAGAAATGTTTCCCGTTTCGGTGTTTATTTCAAACCCCAAAATAAAATACCAGCAAAGCTTACTCAGCATTCACAAGAAATGACTACCAGCCCTCTCGGGAGCTGGAAAACCCCCACTTCAACTCAAGTGGTTGACATAAGGCCGGCCTCTTACCTGTAAAAATAAATAGGTTCAACTCGCCACATTCGATCCCTTCGGCGATAACGCGGCAAGAAGTTACACTATATGTGCAGCTTAGTTGCGTTTTAGATCAATTTTAATTATCAGCACATAGTACACATATATATACGAGTATGTATCTATGGTCCTTTTCCCCCCCCCATATATACCCCCCCCATATATATACGAGTATATATCTATGGTCCTTTTCCCCCCCCCATTGTTCCTTGACTTATAGGTTGGTATGCGGCTGACCACCCATACTGTAAAAAATGGTTCACTTTGCCAATGTCACCCCTGTTTCAGGGAAGGACGGCAAGAGTTGCAGAGCTTATGTTCATTTGAGATTGGGTTTTTATATTGTAGGTCCACATGCGGCATGTGTTAGCGCGAAATTATACATGTCTGCTTGTGGGAATGCATTTAATATAAATCTTAAATGATATATATCTTTGCAGCTTAGATTAGATTAGATTAGATATCAGCACATTTTTCGTGGCACCATTCTTCGCAGGCATTGCACTGTCTCAGCAGCCTTACGTAAGGTCAACTTTTTGTTCTGGACTTATTTTACAGCCTCTTTAATTTTTTCTTGAGACCATTCTCCGGCATCAGTCTTCCTTTTGTATGTGCAAACCAACTACAATAAAATAAATATGAATCAATACCTTCAAACATGTAATAAATCAGTTAAAAAGTGTGATCCGATTCGCCCCTGTCGATATGATCCGATTAGCCCCATAATCAAGACATTTAAAATAAATGTTTTAGGCGTTACCCTATAAGATTATACTTAAAAGAGAATCGGTTCTCTAATATAGACACCTTGCTTTACAATATAAACCAATGTAGTTGAGTTTTACCACAAATCCGTAATATTACACAAAGAGATCGTAAGTGCGTACCTTAGATGAGCGCCAAAATTGCGACACACGCAAACGACCGGGTCGCTGACGAGACGCGTCGACGCTAATTTACTAGCGCGATCGAAAAACTGCCTATGTCGGGAGGTAAAGGGTGAAAGGAGAGACGCAAAACGCCCGTTGAGTGGGTTACATGTGAATGCGATATTTGAATTATGAACAGATTTCTTATCTTGATCCGATTCGCCCTGTGATCCGATTCGCCTCGGTCTACCCTATTATCATCCTTGTTTCAAGGAAGGGCGTTAAAAGTTGCAGGGTTTCTTTACATGTGAGATTTAGAATTTTATTTGTTCACATGCAGCATTTGTAAGCGTGAATTAACGCGAGTCTGCTTGCATTTAATTTGAATTAAAAATTGTAATACATCTTTGTAACTTAGATCAGGGATTGCTTCTCAGTTGTAAACGTTTCCTGAGTTTTACTCATTTCTAACAACAATACATTCATATATTCGATACATTCATTGCAATAATAGGTACTGTCATTCTCAAAGCACCATTATTTACTTCATCTCTCAATCTTTACAATCAGCTAGAAAAATTTCTCACCTACCGCAACGCGTATGATCTCACAGCACAAACAAACCACCACGTTAACAAACCATTGTTACTGGGTGAGTGGGTCGACTTCACACACGCACATGTCTCTACATTATTTATGAAAAATCCACAATTCGTTTTCATAAAACTTAATTTGATAGCCCCGACGTGCGCAGCTCCCGGCACAATAAATTTCCCAAAAAAAAGGGTAAAAATGCCATTCATATGAATAGCTAAGGCGGGAAACGTATTTATTTTGGCAGCGTATTTCAAGATGAATTCAATAGTATTTTTTGTTCCTTACTTTCCCATAGCATTATTATTCTTTTAGCCCTCCATTCATCAGTTTTACAAACATGATCCCAATTTATAGTTTGGGTTTTTTTTTAAATTCATTTCTGTTTTATAAAGTTCAATGTAGATTATTATTTTTGTTTCTTTACTTTCAGTTGTGTATAAAGCTGACCAATCAAACTGTAATAAATAGTACACTTTGCCAATGACAGCCCTATTTCAGGGGTTATGCATTGCAGGGCTTATGTTTATTTTAGATTCGGGTTTTAATTTTGCAAGTTCTTATGCAGCATGTGAAAACGCATGTCTGCTGGTAAGCATTCATGAAATATGAATTTGAAATTATCAAACATCTTCAAAAAAAAATTGCCTTGAACCTCAAAAAAAAAATGAAAAAGTAGAACAACAAAAAATGCGATCCATTTTTTTGGTGTGGTAAGACACCGCATCAATTTAAAGGTCTCCTGTACCCTCAGTATAAAACATCACGATTCTACTACCAAAACTAAAACGCCTACTAGAGGCGCTGCTTCAGTTTCCACACATATTTTTTTTATTCTAAAATATTTATACTTGGAATGCAGAGGTCCGCGCTATCTTTTCTATTCTTGCTTGTATCGCGGAAAGAAGAGAGCATTGTTATATTTGGGAGATGATTTATTTCCCGCGCTTCCCCCCCTGCTCGGCGTCTCTGGGCCGTGACGCGAGGAAGTTACCCTTATACCTCGCGTACCCGCAGAGTGAGCTACGCGCCCTCAAGCGATACCGAAACATCATGATAACATTTGTGTCTCAACTAGTAAATGCAGGGTTCTCAATTTGTCAATAATTTCTAGTACTTACCCACGTACTCATTTTGGCTTCCCACTCCGTGGAACTAAGCACTCTAAAAGAATCAGAGCATAGGTCGATGCGCCTTAACACAAGTCTGTAACAGTGCTTCGTGAGCGTGCTTTTGCAGCGGCGACTTTAAGGGCATGGAACTGACTTCCACTTGTAGTTCTAGAAATTACCATTGCCAGACTTATCAAAATCGATCTGCTTACTGAACTTTTTGGGGCGCCATTAAATTGGCATGTGAATGAAAAAAATCAACATCATCATTAGGTATAGTCAGAGGAACCTGTAACCTTTAGGAAGTACGCTTTTGCAAAAGTACATGAAATTAAATTGTCCCTATGGACCAACAGGTAGTTACCAATTTTTCTGGCAAACAAGATGCAACATTGGGCGCGGTCAGTGCTTGGATGGGTAACCACTCAGGTACACCGCGTGTCGTTGGCATCTTGGACCGGTCCGTAGTCCGTAGTGGCAACACTTCGGACTCGTAAATGGAAGGTTGTGGATTCGGATCCCGGCGGAGCACAAAAATATACCATTAATATTTCGAATGTGCTCTTGGCTGGGTTGAAAAATTCATAAACCTTTACCAATGACCGGTCACCAAAGGTCCATCCAGCCTTACAGCAACTGGGTCTTGCTTGAGTATTGGCGCTTTGTAGCGACGACCAAGCTCGTACACCTCTGCGGCACTACAACAAGTGTCATAGACCCCTAGAGTCTTTATAATCTAGGGAGTCTCCCGCACAGGATTTCTTAAAAAAAAAAAAAAAAAAAAAAAGATGACTTATTGAAAGGTATCGAGTAGATTGGAGGAGACCTACAGCCAGTGGACTGAAAATGGCTGAGGAAGAAAAAAATAATAAAGAGCTACATTTAAAATCTATCTGTGTTGCAAAGATAAATTACATTCAAGATTCGTATAAAATACATTTCAACAAGCAGACACGTATAAGTTCGCGCTTGCACATACCGCATGCAAACCTATGACATCTCAAATGAACCACACCAAACCCAAACCCAAAACTCAAATGAACATACACCCTGCAACTCTTGCCGACCTTCCCTGAAAGAGGGGTGACACTGACAAAGTGAACCACTATCTACAGCATGGGGGGTCAGCCCATACTAACCTATAAGTCAAGGAATACAAAGTGATGCTAGAAATACTTTAACTCTTTCCAGAGTAGCATGTCTGAGTATTGGGGAAAAAAAAAATCCCCCGTATTAGAAATATACATTGGGTTGATTTGTTTTATTTTCTTTATATTTGAAATGCACTATCCAAGATTGCATGCTACGCGTGGTCTACGCATCCCAGTGTCGTAGAGTTTTTTTCATCCCTACGCCGGATTAGAAAACGAGTCTCGCAATGAAAGCCTTGTGTTTTTATGTGCGAGACTTTAGTGCCGGGGAAACAGAAACGTATCAGGATAATATGCGTGCGAACCTGGGTGGTTGGGCAGGTAGGTAGACGCTCTACGCACCGGGCCGCAAATGACTTCCCAACTCTACGCCCTCGCATAACTACATTATTCTAGTAGGAGTTTGTGCTGTGCTTACGGTTTTGTTCTATTTCCCGAGGAAATGACGTCAGATGATATTATTTGCTGGTGTAACCATTCAATCGCCTGGCAGATGTAATGATTTTTTTTTATTGAATCGTCACACTTCTTGTTTGCAATACCTCTACAATGTTTATATCAAACGAATGATCATTATCAATGCAGTTATAAAAACTCTATGTTCCTAAGCTACACATACATACACTTTTTGCCACGCTTTCCCCGTCTAAGGGTTCGCATGTGGCGAGTGGATCAAATTTATTTTTAAAGGTAAAGGGGCAGGCCTTACGGCAACGACTTAAGTTGGGATTCAAGTGTGGATTTCCCAGCTCCCCAAGAGGCTGGGATTTATTTTTGATGAAGGCTGAGTAAACCTTGCTGTTATTTTTTTTTTGGGAAATCATTTCTGGCACTCTCGGTGGGAAAACTGTGCTACTGTATTAATATGAAATGCAAACACACTACGGGGATGATGTAGGAGACGGCATAACACGAAAAAAATTAGACTCCAAAGCACATGTTTGCGTTGTTACTCCGAGATGGTTGATCACTGCATTGATAATTATCATATCTACTGTGTCCTGGTCTTTCCTGATGTGTTTCCTGTTTCCTGATGGTTATTTTAATTATTCAACCAGCCCATAAAAAGCATTATTTTTTAATTGTAACAGTAATTGCCATCGCTTAGCAACTTTTCAATAAAACAACCCAAGTGTCCAAATTTACAACTACTTTTAAATCAAAAGTATTCAAAAACGTTTAATAAAATGAAAATAAAAAAATAAAAAATCACCGCTCTGAAACTCTTAAAAAAGTCATATTGGCAAAAATAATTGATTTATCGGACAAATGCCAAAGACAACGTCCGGCGTGCAAATAATTCTGTTGTTTTGGGAAACTTTTCCAATTATTTGTTAATGGTAAACTAGGGACGTGGATTTTCCAAATTGAACTAATTTGTGCTGGACAAGATTACTTGGAAGTTGGAAATTGTCATTATTTCTTTGTGGAAGTTTTACTTACAAAATACCTGATTTATAAGCGTTTTCTGTTTGGAAACTTTGTAATTTTGATGTGAAAATCAATCAATTATTTGATTACATAGTTTGCAATGAGTTTCCAAACAAATTACAATAACGACTTTGTTATATATAAAATCAATGTTTGAGGAAATCAATTTTGAATAGAATCAAAAGCGGAATGTTTGTCTTAATTTCTTGCAAATTAAAACTAGATATTAAGTACTTAATTGTTCAATAAATAGTAAAAACATTTTTTTGTACAAATATTTAAAAAAAAAACAGTGTATTTTGCTGATGTGTATTAATTTAGCGTAAAAAATTGCAGATTTAATAAAACTACCTATTTTTTTATTCATGGCTTTTATTTCAAAAACAGATCGTTATCAATGTCACAGTTTTTACTTTCTTGCTATAGCCGAAGGCTATAAAGAAAGTTATGATTTGGTGTAAAAAAAAAATTTCGAGGTTTTCACGGAAATGAGATGTCCTGGTGCAGGACATGCCAAAAAACACTATCTTTCAAAAACGTCCGTCTGTATGTATGTATGTATGTATGTATGTATGTATGTATGTATGTATGTGTGTGTGTCACTTTCCAAAGTATAAGACCTAGAGATACCAAATTTTGGCTACATCAACTTTTTTGGACATGTATTAAGTATGAATAACATGGCATTACACCAACTTGAAAATTCAAGATGGCTGCCATACAAAAAAAACATAAAATTGCACTTTTCTCAAAAACGGCTCCAAGAATTTTTTTTAAATTTTCAGAGTTGCCATTTATTAGTTTTTAACTTAATAAATTAGTTATGGCAATACTCTTACTAATCTGTGTCTATGGGCTGCCATATGAAAAAAACAAACGATTGTGATTTTCTCGACAGTTAAGGGGTCAACAAAAATATAATGTTCTACAATATTACGGACAACATAAATTTCTACAAATTTACAAAAAAAATTTTTTGAAAAAATAAATATAAAGCACCGTTTACACGACCTGAAATTTTAAATCGAAAATATTACAAAAACCTATTAAAATGCAAGATATTTGAATTTGTTTTAGATTTGATAGAAAGAACAAGCTTATCACTTTAATTCGTAATCATTTTTTTTTTACTTTTTTGAAAATTCAAGATGGCTTCCGAAGAGCTGAAAATTTAAAATGCGATTTTCTCAAAAACGGCTCCGACGATTTTTCTGAAATTTTTTGTGAATCCATTTATATAATAGTGCTATCTAATAATTATAGTCATTTCTTCATCATAATCTCGATTTAGGGAGTTGCCATATAAAAGAAAAAAATAATGGAAAAATTCTCGGCAGTTAGAGGGTTAATAAAAAAATAATGTAATACAAATGTAAAATAATAATAATAACCTATATATTGCCATCATTATTTTTTCCAAAAAGTGAATCAAAAGTATAGCCGCCATACAGAGTGAAAATTTTCCATACAAAATGTATTAGCAATTTTCTTGGTAGTCAAAGGGTTAAAAATAGATAAATGGCTGCGATTCTTAAAATTTTATAAATACCAATAATAATCAGTCGTTACTTTTTCAAAATATAACTAAAAAGTTTACCCACCATACAAAGTACTAGTTTGCATACAAAAGGGTTCAATGACCATCTATAATAATCTAGAATATAAGTTGCAATGAAATATAAACATTCAAAACTAATATGAAATGCATGCCCACAAACAGGTATGTGTAAGTTCGCGCTAACGAATGCTGAATTTGTACTTACAAATTAAACATAAAACTTGCAACTCTTGCCGACCTTCCTTGAAACAGGGGTGACATTGACAAAGTGAATTATTTTTTACACTTTGGGAGGACTGAGAAATGCGAGAAAATTGAGATAAAGACTGAATGAAAAAAGAGTGGAGGTCTATAATAATCTATAATCTATAATCTAAGTTGCAAGGATATATTCATTTAAAGCTCTCAGATGTATGCCCACAAACCAACAAGTGTAGTTCGCGCTTACAAATGCTGAAAGTGTACTTACAAATAAAATCCAAACCTCAAATGAACATAAGCCCCACAACTTTTGCCGACCTTCCCTGAAACAGGGGTGACATTGGCAAAGTGAACCATTTTTTACAGTATGGGTGGTCAGCCTCATACCAACCTATAAGTCAAGGAATGGAGGTCGTGAAAGAATTTGATTATCTGGGAAGCAAATTTGAGTCGAATGCGAAATTGACGAAATAATTGGAAAAGCGCGCTAGTAGAGGAAGAAGTGTAATGGAAACGATTGGAAGAATTGCAAGAAATAGGAAACTTACGAAGAATATGAGATCGGCGGTCCACAATGGCATATTGGTTGGTGGAAGTGAGGCTTAATGAATGTGAGCTGAGTAAAGTATGTAAGTACGGTTGAAATGGCTTACCTGAGAGCAATGGCTGGAAAGACACTGAGTGATAGAGTACGTAATGCTTGAGTGATGAACGAGTGTGGTATAAAAGAGAATATGAGAATGAAAGTACAAAAAAGTACGATGAGATGGTTCAGACATCTTGAAAGAAAGGATGATGAACAACTAACGAAGAAAGTGTACAAAGGAAATGTCAGAGGAAAGCGCAGAAGGGGAAGGCTGAGGAAAGAATGGTTAGACCAAATAGGTGAGATTGCGAAATAATGGATTCTGCAGAGTGAGAATAAGAGAAGAGTATGTATGAAAAAGGTGATGACAGCAAAAAGTGGAGGCGCATCTGCGGAGGTACCGGCCACCCCTAATGAAACGGTGGCAGGATACAGTACAGTACAGTACTGAGGTCAGCTTCATACCAACCTATGAGTCGAGGATCTTTCTTGTGTAATTGGTACTTTTTCAAATAAATCAACAAAATATTTATATTCATTTAAGTATTTATATGCCTATATCCATATTGTACGAGTATGCAGGTACACACCGCGGTGGAATAAAATTGATTTATTATTGATATATTACATTTTTATTGAAACGGCATAAGCTGGTAGATGATTCTAGCTTTACATACGTCATACAGTGGGTAAATTTTTGCAAGAAAGTCGAGTACAGATTCTGTGCAATTTATTTTAATTAACAACGTAAGCTATTTTGCCTGGTAATTTCAAATTGTCCACTAAATTGGGCATTTATCAAACGAACAGAAATCAAATTGTATCAAAATGTATTTTTATAGGTAGATATTTTTTTTAATTAATTCAACGTAAATATCATACGGTTGTTACCTCAGTTTGTAGAGTTCTTGCGTTCAGTACCAGCAAGTAGGGTTTGATCTGCACAAATGATGCAATTCCTAATTGCGACAAAACGGCAAGAAGTTGCACAGCATGTTCATCTTAATTGTGTTATGTTAGCGTTATCCTTTTTTTCATATTTCAGCCCATGTACCTTTTTTTGTTACAGAATAATTGCCTTCGACCCATTCCATTTCTACACACACACACAAGCTCTACTCTGCCATCAAGTTGAATATTTGATCGAGCTAATATGTACATTGTACACCTCACACTACACAGGTTCAAATGTTACAATTCTCTCTCGTGCGCTACGAGTATGAAAATTTCATTACCAACTCGACTAACAGAATAAAATTTCACGTTTAAACTACATCGTAGCGTTTCACAAAAAGTTACAAAAACTTACACGCTCATCCAGAAGTGATGCTTAAGTTTTCATACATTTTTAGTGAAAAGCTGTGCCTCTATGGTGCAAACGTATCTACGTCGGGCAGACAGTCTTGCAGGATATTTATCACTGAAACCGCCAACTTGGCCGACTATATTCATGACTGAATTTACAGAGGAACCCACGAGGGCTCTGAAAAGTGTTTCTAAAGAATATGACAGTAAATGACCAAAAATGTTTTTTCACATTCATCATAATATGAAATAAACTTATTTTACTGTACTAAGTTTTGTTTAAAATTCGTATTCAAAACATCTCACGGCCTGATTAGCCGTTCACACGTGGTCATGTTTTAAAGCTTGCTACATATCTACCGATATGATCAGTAGATATATCAAAACTATTTTGAATGCCTGATTTCCATTAGGAGATGAAAAATAACTAACAAAAATCTAAAAACCTTGACCGCAGTATATTGTAATACAAAACAGAACAAACTGTGGTGGACTTCAGTCAATAGAATTTGAAAATGATTTGGTAAAAATTCGTGATCCTTTTTTCGTGAGTATAAAACTTGCCGGAATGATTTTTCATCTTCTGTCGTAATCCTAAGATCAGTTTAAAGCTATTCCTCTCTATCTATGTCAATTCTTTTGAGCTCCTCGTAGAAGGAACATTGTATGGGACAATATATCTTTAATAATAATAATAATAATAATAATAATATGCGTTTATTCCAGCTTAGTCATGTGGAGGGTGCAATACATGACCAGCCATAAAAAAATAATACATCAATAGAAAAAGTACATAGAAAATTACAAAAATGTAGAAACATGAAAAATATGTGATGAAATATATGAGAAAAAAGAGCAAACAAAATATATAGTTAAACAGTGAAAGAAAAGAGAAATACATGGTCATTGTACATTAGAATATCAGGAACATATTAAACAGGGAAAAAAGGCTACGTAAGCTTCAAATTCCTTGCCCAATGACGCCATATGCCCAACTCCCATTTCAGGCCTCTGATTGCTACGATCAGAGAGTTTTCGCTGGATTCAATTCTGTCTCTGAACCCAGCCATTCGGGTTCGCAGCAACCCATTCCAGGAGGGTAGTTGAGCCGCCACAAACATCCCACTCGCACTACAGCTCTTCCGCAGTTAAGGAGCTTTCCGCATGGTCGTCCTCGAGCATTTATCTCCTTTATCATCCATTAAATTATAATTATAGTTTGTAAAATACATTGATAATGACAATGATAAAGGTCTTTATTGGCCGATTTCAGTATGTACATAAAAATATTATCATTGCAAAAATTTAACTACAATAAATACTCCTCAAAGCGAGCAGCGTTTGTGTTTTGGGGAGAATTTGTACTTATGTTAACTTAAACTTAATTAATAAACATTTCCTAATAGACATTTCACAAGTGTCCTAACCATCTTGCACGACTTTACGGCAGGGCTTTGCAATGATTATTATCAATTTAAATTTTAAAGAAATTTGTAAGCCTTACTCGTCCACGCAGTGTCCGGCCGTGGCTATCCATTCATGGTTCAGGAGAGCTCCTCCACAACGGTGAGTGCTGGAGAACCCGAAGAACGACGTCCTCCTTACAGAAATCTGGAAAGAAAATTAAAACAGCAATCAGTTGTGTGTCTGCAAGTCCACATTTAAAAACAACAGTCTCTTAGGACTTCACGCCATTGATACATTATTTTTATGTATGACCTTTCCCGAGGATTTGCTAATTTTTAGTGTCCTATTTCTCTATTTTAAACTGTCGAATATCTAACCCTCCAAGCCTTTAGTAAATATTTAATAGATGATGCTGTTATGTGTGAATTATACGACGACAGCTCTCCGTGAGCTTGATTGTTGCTAAAAAAGCGCCAATACTCAAGCCAGGTCTAGTTGCTGTACGGCTGGATAACAAGAGCATTTTTTTTTAACCCAGCAAAAATTTAAATAATTGAATTGTGCTCCGCTGTGGATTAAACTCGTAAAAAGCCTTCAGTTTACGATTCTCAGCGTTGACCCCAAGACTAGAGACCGATCTACTCCTTCTTGCTCTTTCGTAATCATCATTATGAGTCGTCTTCATGACTGATGTATTTGAGATCTTCAATGTTCAATGTATGCACATATAACCATTTCATCTAGCTACATTTCAAACACATGTACCAAGCCAACATTATCGATAGTGTAAGGAAGCAAAACCAGTTTCAGGGATATCTTTGAAAATCAATTAACCCCATTGATAATAAATTATTTTCAGATTTCTAAGTAAGAGTAAAACCAATTCGTCTTATGTAAATGTTGGATAAATATCACGCGCCGAAAAAAAACGTAAATAAACCTCTGGATGTTGGATTCGTTGAGAGCTTACCCGCGGTAAATTGCGGAAAGATGAGATTCCCGTGAAGAGGGTTAAGCTTCCAGTACCTATACTAAGTATACAACTGCACCATATCGTTCTAAAAAAATATATGAAAACTAAAACGCTCTCAAAAGGCGCTGATACATTTTTGGTCAAAGTTGTGCTTTAGTTGAAGCGTTGTTTTTTTTTTGCTTGAGGTTCAGGCTATTGAACGATTCCGTGTGGGCGGTTGGTGTAAGGAAGGCTGTTATCGAGCCGCCTCTGCTCGTGCAATTATTCCTACATCAATATGTGATCACCTGCGGAGACCGCGGGGGAGGGGGAGGAGAGAAATATACATCAGCCGGGAAAATAGTCAGGCGGGTTGAAGTGGATAAAGAAAGGAAATTGATCATAGTACAACTAAATATAAGTTACTAAATACAGTTCACCTTTCTTGCGGTAATAATCTATAATCTAAGTAGCAAAGATATAGTAACATTCAAAACTCATATCAAATGCATGCCCACAAACAGGCACGTGTAACTTCGCGCTTAAAAATTTCGCATGCGGACCTTCCCTGAAACAGGGGTGACATTGGCAAAGTGAACCGTTTTCAGCCGTGGTCAGTCGCAAACCAACTTATAAGTCAAGGAACATACCCACAAATTACATTCAAATCAACAATTTGGGTAGATTTTTTTTATCAGTTTAAAGTCACATATTATGCTAACGTTGAAAATACCGGGCCTATGTGTACGTTTGCAGAATTTCTGTATGGTCATTATGGACATGTATGGACAGTATGTATGGACAGTATGTATGGACATTAAAACTAAAACATAATTTAAAACACCCTAGTCCTAGCCGCCAACATTACAGATCAACAGTCATTTCTTTATGTCCTCACATACTTCTTCCATTTCATCCAGAGTCATAACTTTCTTTATACAAGTTCTCCTTTTATTACGACTCTGGATATTACACAACTTACTACAACTCGCAGATATTAAAACTCGATAATTTTCAACACGCCATATTATATTTGGTACAAGTAACAAACGCCGACAAGACAACCTTTACTCTGGGATGTCAGTACAAAAGAGAAATAAAGGTTACAAAAAATGTGTCTTTCTTTGGCTATTATGTATATTCATTCTGTCTTGTATTTTGACAAGCTGTCAGGCTAAAGTCAGACCGATTAAAAGACATTGTTTATTAATACGACTCATCATCCACAAACTAACTTGTAATTCAAGGAATTGTACAAAATATAAATTTATCATGAAATGTTTCAGCGGAAGCTTTGTAGAACTCCATTTTATTTTTTTTAAATGAAAATAAACTCTGTTTGATTTAACTACTTTTTTTATTTTATGAAGGTGGCCAAGAGGTCGAAACCGGTCAACTCGATATTTAGTTTGTTTTTTTAATAAATAAAATGGTAGAATCAAACAGAGTTTATTTTGGTCTGCACATGCTGAATGTATCTAATTAAGTAATTTTGATTTAATATAGATTATTAATTTGAAAGATTATTAGTCCTTTATTACTTTACAAAAAAATAAAAACATTTAGAAACTTTAAAATGGCTAATATCTGAGTCAGGAGTAAACCCTAGAACATAAAAGAGTATATTATGAAACCTTCTGATAATAGCGTCAAAGCTTATTTAGGGCTGCAGCATTTAAAAAAAACAGCCTAGATGATCGACAATATTAGATTTAAGTGGCAGTAAACGAAGAACTTCATAGATGCCAAAAGTCGATGGACGTTGAAGATGAAATATGCAATAATTCATTGACATCCGTGTATTTTTCTTTACAAGAAGAGTAACCTAACTAATACAAGGAGTAAAAGAAACTTGAAGAGATTAAGTGACAAAAATTACTGCAAGCATTGACATCTGTGTATCACTTTTGAACTAAAACAACCTAATGGAAATCAATTATGAAGAAATAATCCATACAAACAATTAGACTTCGACACCTGTGGGACATAAATGCTAACTAAAATAACCTCACGGATACCCGGAGCACATGAAATATGAGGAGGTAAATGAAAGATTTATTTCTAAGGAAATACCACAAGGTAAGCCTGTATTGTATTTCATTTCATTCATAATGTCAATAGGTATAACGTTAAATCATGCATTTAAAATCTGAATTAAATTCAGCAAGCAAAACAAAATATTCAAATAATAAGAATAATGTTAATAAGTAGTATTATCAATGTTTTTATTAATAAAATAAAAATTGTTACGTTCATACTTGTGGTTTGTCGGAGGACGCTGGTTTGTTGACATTTTAACATCCAATCAGCGTCCACCTGAAATGCGTCACGGATACCAGGAGCTCATGAAATTAAAGAGGTACATGACTGATTTATATCTCACGATAAAAGTGCAAGGTATGTCGCAATTGCATGCAGGTTTACTAAAAAAACATCATAAATGCACTTATTGCACTTTTAAAATTTTTAAATATAGTTCGGTACCTATAAACTGTTTATTTAAAGGATTTGAAGTGAGAACCAGCAGTATTTATTGCTGTTTTGAATTTACAAAATAAACTGAAACGATCATACTCTTGTATATGTTGGTAGTTATCCTAGGACGCTGTGACGTGTTTTGACAGTTGTAAAGTTGTCAAAATATTGAGTTGGAACTCGTTTTCGTTTAAAGAATAATAAAGCATAAATCGGGTCGGTTTTTTAGTGATAATAAATGTTATATTTATGCAGTTAACTTTTGTAAATCTTTTTATTAGTATACTAAAGTTGTCCATTTAAAAATAAAGGAATTGTGTTCATTTGAAGTTTGTTGAATTGACAATTGAAATCGACACACTAACAAAAGTTCTAACTGCCGAGAGAATAAAAAAAAATTTTTTTTGAATAACTGGAACGATGGATTCTAATGGTTCTTGGTTCAGAAGTGCATGATAGCACATAAGAAGGTGCGACGGAAGTTTTTTTTGCTGTAATAACACCTGTATTAAAAAGAAACATCAAAACTGGAAAACAAGTCAAGACACTTTGGATTTAAAGCCAAAGCTGCTTGTTTTTCAAATTATAGACCAGTTAAATGTGAATGATCTATTTGGTGAGCGTTATTTTCCTCTGAATCTCTTGAAATTTGTAAAAGAGGAGTATAAGCTAATGGTGCTGTGATCAACAACATACGAGATGCTGAATACACCATAATTTTGGCAAAGAGAATACCAGACCTCCAAGAACTACTGAAAAAGGTAGATATATCTGGATATGAATTGGACCTTTTAATAAATGTGAGCATGCAAAATATAAAAAAAACACCTGGAAAGTCTCTTGCATACCATAACTGAGGGGATGATTGAGGGAGCAAGTGCCTGAGGATGACCACGCCTAGAGTTTCTTCAGGATATATTGGCAGATATGTGCTGTTTATCACAAGAAAAGCTCAAAAAGATTACCAAAAATAGAAGAGAATGGCGACAGAGATTAATGAAATGACATTGTCAAAGTGAACCATTTTTTACAGTATGGGTGGTCAGCCTCATGCCAACCATATAATAAACAGATAACAAGAAAAAAGTATGAATGTACATCAATATGCTACACATGCAAATGTCTCATTTTAAATGTTGGAGCACTGTAAGTCTGAATGATTAACTGTTGAGGAAATTTCAATTTAAGTTCCATTGACAACTACATCTACGTTAATTTTTTGGGCGGGGCCAAGTGGTCTGATCTTTCTAGCGTGTTTGGAATAGAACAACGTTGGTTCGATCCCAGCCTGGGTCATTTGAACATAACTTTGACCCTGGTTCAACAGATGTTATTGGGTAATTATGTATTAATAATTCATTAAAATAAACAATAATGAATTATTAATTGATGATATTCATACCTATTTCTGGCCAGGCAGAATAAGTTGGTGAATTGTATTCTAAATCTAAATCTAAATCTAAGCTGCAAAGATATGTATCATTTGAGATTCATATTAAATGCATTCCCACAAGCAGACATGCATAATTTCGCGCTTACACATGCTGCATGTGGACCTACAATATAAAAACTCCAATCTCAAATGAACATAAGCTCTGCAACTCTTGCCGACCTTCCCTGAAGCAGGGGTGACATTTTCAAAGTGAACCATTTTTTACAGTATGGGTGGTCAGCCGCATACCAACCTATCAGTCAAGGAGTACAAGCAATTAATACAATCAAATATATAAAACAAATAAATTCTAAGCAATTAAACAGTAAAAAATTAAAAAAACCACAAAACATATTTTTTAAATTTAAAAGCCTCAGCTTTAAAAAAAAAAAAACTACATGTAATCTGTAGTCTTGGTTGCAACCACGTTGTAAGGTTATATTATGTAAGATTTTTAAGATTCAAACTAGATTCCTACTCACTAGCAAACACGTATAAGATCACGTTTACGCTATATGACACATGTGTACTTACAAAATATGAGCTCAAATCTAAAACGAACATATAACTTTTAATTTTTTCGACCTTCCCTGAAACAGGGGTGACATTGGCAATGTTAACTATTTGATGTACTATAGGTGGTCAGACAAATAGCAGCCTATAAATCAAGGAACTTGTATATTTTCATAATTTGTACATGTGATTCCTTGACTTATAGGTTGGTATGAGGCTGACCACCCATACTGTAAAAAATGGTTCACTTTGCCAATGTCACCCCTGTTTCAGGGTAGTTCGGCAAGAGTTGCAGGGCTTGTGTTTATTTGAGATTGGGTTTTTATATTGTAGGTCCACATGCGGCATGTGTGAGCGCGAAATTATGCGTGTCTGCTTGTGGGAATGCATTTAATATGAACCTCAAATAACATAGATTTAGATTTAGATTAAACAGACCGTAAATATGAAGTTATTTAAAAGCACAACAATGTACTTCAAATTTCTCAAGTTAAATATAACGAATTTCCATGAATCTCAGCTGCTTTGTGACTAAACATACTTTCTCCAGTTTAAACTTAAACTAACAGCAGCCAACTTTACCGAGCTGTATTTTTTTCTTTTTCAGAAAAGTAAAAAGCTCTCAGCTATGAACGGTAAACACTGTGAACGTAAAGCTGTAAAAAATATGATGGAGAAAAAAATTAAGCTGACAGAGGGTTGTCACGGCGACAGCTGAAATATGCAAACAGCCCTTAGCGCAAAAGCTTAAAGATTTAAAGTTGAAATCTCTTTTAACAACCCTTTTAAAGTATTCAAAAGTACCTACCTGCCTAAAATGCTGGAATTAATTAAAGTGCGACGTGAACTTTGAGAGTATCATTTTTTTATTTAATTTAGAGGACTTAACTAAAGTATTTTTGGAATTAGAAAGAAAAGGGACGAATATGTTTTTTTTAACAATAATGACATGATGAACTTGCTGTAAGAAAGAGTTTAATATAAAAACGCACCTATGTTTATTGAATACTTATTATTCCTCATGGAACAGACTTTTCAAAAAATATATAGCCTTTTTTTCACAGGTTGATGGTTCAACTTTTCACTAGTTATTCAACCGGAATAATTACTCCGGTTGTAGAGCATACATTATGTTTTTTTTTAATTAACTTACAAAGTAGAAAGCACAATATTTTGAAATCTTGATATTACATATTTTACACCAATTGGTTTCGAGCTTAGGTCTTTCGCATATAATAAGCTCTACATCGTAACGTTGCTTTGTGAACATGAAAAATTATTCCACTATTTTATTTTATTTTACGAGTAAAGTAAATCTCTTAATCTTTGAATCAGCTGTCGATGAAAAGAGCTTTTTCTTCCAGCAAACAATGATCCTGATTTTATTTATAGATTCAATGTTTTTTCAATGAACACTTTTACAGATTTTTTTGAAGGAATTTCGATAACTTTCATGTCAGTCATTATTGATTTGTAACTTTTTTTGCAAATTTCACACCTCCTTGTATCTCTCTTAGCAAAAAATAACAAATTATTAGGACACCTTTGCCCTAGCAACTCAACCATTTTTTTTGACGTCTTAAAAGTGCAGACTCGATCCATTGTTTTCATAAAAAAAAGACCAAACCAATTGCCTTTCTTGTTTGAATTCAGACAAATTACACGGCTCAGACAAATTTCTAGGATATTTAAAAGCTGATTTTACAATGGGCCGAAATAAATGATCTAAATTCTGCGCCAAACTCAATTTACTCAATAAAACGGTCTGTCAGAACATTGAAAACGTGATTGGAGCTGCTTAAGGCAATGGCAGGAGACGTGCTGTGATCGCTTCAGCGGCATTTGGGAAACTGGCATTAGCACAAACTCTGATCGATATTGAAATTATAGAGTGACACCTAATAAAGGTGGAGGCTGAATTAGATGAAAGACTCGTTTGTCTTTTATTGCTAGAATTATAATTACCTAAAAAGAGAAAAGGTTTTAATGAAATTGAGGTTCATGAATGTGCGGTTGATAGCTCAGTTGGTAGAGTGCTTGCATTCTGTTCTGTTCTGCCAGCCTCATTCGGCCTCATTCATACCCTTAAAAAAAATAGATCCCGAATTGCTGCATGCGACCCCTTTGGAGTTAACGCAAAAAAATAAGTTACACTATATAAGAAGCTTAGTTGCGTTGTGAGGAGATGTAAAATGTAATAAAGCGAATTAAAACAATGTTTTACCATTTATGTTTTTAAATATGTATAAAAATGGACTTTCACTGTGTTAACAGATCAACACTAAAAAATATTAAAATGTAATGTTTATTTCTATCAGATAATACTTTAAATAAACCTAAGACAGCGCGTCCCTAATAAGTGAACAATAGATGGTTGCTAGCCGGGTTGGCCTGGAGGGTAGAAATAAAATAAAATTACCAATAGTCAGTCACCAACCCGTATGGCAATTTAGGTCACTTGTTGCCAAATTCATCCAACTAAACATCAAAATGATGATTTTGTAGGGTTTGTGTATTCACACAGTGAAAATTCCTTTTATTTAAAATCAAATTATTTTTTAAAATTATTCTTAATAATGACCTGAATATTGAAGGTCGAAAGTACTCGAGATTAAAATATTATTGTGAAAATAAAACAACGTTTAATAAAAAATAATTTGATTTTAAATCAAAATGATGATTTAAAAAAAAATCCAAACACACAGAAAGGCTGTAAGGAAGAAGAAAGGATAAATGGAAAATAAGCTATAATCTTAGTTGCAGAGGTGTATTAACATTTTAGATTCATATTAAATGTATGTCCATAAGCATACACTTTACTCTTACACATCCCGCATGTGAACATAAAAAATTAAAATCCAAATCTCAAATATAAATAAGCTCTGCAACTCCCTCCTTTTATCTCCAAGAAAACAATTTGGTATCTTGAAAAAATAACACTAGTATTCCATCTGTCAATTTTAACAAATATTTGTGACACAATAAGACAGAAAAAAATATTTTGTAATTTGGAAATTCCTATTGTAATATTTCCTTGTTAAAATTGCATTCTTGTTTTTTTTGTGCCTGGTATTTTTTCACCACCAGATCAAGACGTGAATTTACATTTTCAAACACTTTATCGCGTCTCACGGATCGCTTTCATCGCGTCCTGCAAGCTCAGCAGATTTTATTTCTCCGATAAAGATTTGCAACGGAAGCAGTGTTAGGTAGTTGTTTGAATGAAATTTACTAGAAAATAGGGTCCAAGTTTATTATTCCAGCTTTCATTGTAACGTTTGCACTAGCGTACCTACTCTCTTTTCATGGCACAACCAATAAAAACTTTAAAATTCCATCAATGAAAAGGTTTCTCAGACTGGTAATTGCTGTCTTAAATTTGTTTTTCTCTAATTTGTTACACAATTGTATTTTTGTATAAGTGAAGCTAGACTTTGTATTGGAATACCGAAATCGTGTATAGCGTAAGAAGGCAGACTAGTGAGTAAATTCCTTGACTTATATGTTGGTATGAGGCTGAACACGTATACTGTCACGTCACTCTTGTTTCAGGTAAAGTCGTGAAGAGTTGCAGGAGCTTTGTTCATTTGCTGCTTAGGTTTGGTTTTGTTAATACACATGCATTGTAAGTGCGAAATTACCCGTATTTTAAGATAAAAAACAATACAACGTTTGATTTAGATTAAAGTTTGGATACTATGTTCCACGACTGGACTAAAAATAATCTAACACAATGTTTTTTTTATATTTTATCTAGAAGATAAAAGTTTAAAAAGTGAATGCCTCAATAATCAACAAAATAACACGTATTTCTTTGTGTGAACATTCATTTAATTTGAATCTTCAATGTTAAAACATATTTTCAAGTAAGATTATACATTACATCCATTCACTAAACAAATGTATTCACACAAAATTGTTCATAATTTCTGAAGGCTCTCCATTATCTTCAGTCAGAAAACAAAAATCTTCATCACCAAAGACAAAGAAAACATTTAAAAGCAAACCTTTCGCATCCGATAAATTGTTCAGCTCTCCACACAGTTATCCCGGGCAAAACAAAACGCCAGCAATAACCAAAATAAAGGTTGACAAATCGAGTGTATTGTGTCCGGAGCGTTTCCTTTTAAGCGGCACCGGAAACATAATCCACGGGGCTCAATTGCTTCATTATCCGCAGGAAGCTGAGAATATTGTATTGAATTTGTGGCACACGAGATTGTCGTTTATCATTTTTGCGCCACAATGTGTCACGACGAGTGATCGAACGGCAGCTGCGACCTCTCTGCTAACTTTTTAATCCTGAAATTTACACCCAACACTGGCAGTTTTTTGCGGGTTTTTGAGTTGAGTTGAAATATAAGTGTGTTGAGTATACACCTGTGAGATCTCAGGTGTTCATCGATTTCACTCAAGCATTTAATTAAAAAATATAATTGTATGAGGCTTTGGTATGATACAGCGATTTAATGATGTACTGTACCCTGAGTACGAGTTTTTTCACTTTACTCGAAGTATTGAGTATTCGTTAAAAAATTATGTGAACTTGTAAAGCACCCCTGGCAAACCAAGTTTCGAAACCTTTTTTGCCAGGGGCGCTTGACAAGTTCACATGCATTTTTCTCGAATACAGAATACTTCGAATAAAGTGAAAAAACTCGTACTCAGGGTCCTGTTTTCAAAACGCAAAGAGGTTAATAATATGAATTATTCTAAAAACTAGCTGTACTCTGTGAGTTTCATTATGTCATTAGGGCATGTTTTTGCTGTTATTGCGTTGTTGATGTAGTTAAAAAATATGCATTTTTGCATGTGGGATCATTTTATTCCCACAGGTAAAGAGAGTAGTCTTATGCATCATCAGGGTCATCTGATTGGCACCTAAGTTGACACGATTTATTTTGAGGGTAAATTACACGTTTCCTGAAAATTTCGTCAAAATGTTATAAGTGATTCAACCAGGCATGATGAGCAACTCTTAAACGCATTGAAATGAAATAAAAGAAAAATTGCAAAAAAAATGTTTAATATCCGATTTATTGAAATAATAAAAATATTTTTAATCCATCTTTTTCAATGTTTTCTTATACCTCACGATACACACGTATTTTCCTATACGCGGAAAAGATACATTCCTTCGAGCTCCACCAAAAGGAATGCGGGTCCAATCTCCCTCGATGGGTTGTCATCCCTCAAAGGCTGAATAAGGGGTCTACGGTTTTAGGGCCCAGGGCGGTGTAACGACAGCCTGTTTAATGCCCAAGGTAAATTGAATTGCTTTAAAGGTCCTCTGGAATTTCCTTTCATTCCCTTTCCGTGTATATTTTATTGGGCCTATAAACTGCTGAAAATCCTGATGACAAAACCACGAAAGATTACACTTCTGAGATAGTTGCAAAAATAAGTAAATAATGTAGAATTTGCGCTATGACATTTGGCAGGTGCTTGCATAGGGATAGGCAAATACATATTTAAAGATTTTCTCCCATTCCTTTAAATAACTCCTTTTAAATTAACTGAAATGTTAACGATGGCTCCAATCGCACTTAAATTTTGAATTTTAAATCTGAGTATTAAGCTTAAATGTTTTTTTACCATATATTGCCTACCTATTAGGCACATGTGCCTGTATGGGATGCACGTCCCTGGAATTTGGAAAGTACGGATATCATAAAATTTTACAATAAACGGTCTAAAATTTGCAAAATAACTTTTTAATAAATTTAGATGTTTACGAAATAACTATTTTAAATATTTTTGCAAATTAACATCCATAGCCAATTGTATATTTCGCAACTAGAGCACTTTTTTCAATCGCCAAAATCAGTGGCATGTAAATCTCAATTTTTGATTGCGCGCCGACGATAATGACTCCCTCGCTGATTTCCCAGCGGACTCCGGGTACGCGAAATATTCGCAAATCGCGCTAAATGCGATAATCCCTTCCCCATATAAGTCTGATTGATTCCAGCTACCGATATATCACAAAGTAACCAAGTATACTGCTACAAACTTGGAGTACCTAGCTACATGCGACTGTACAATAGTGTACATACATGCATAGAACAGGAGCTTCCGGACGTTTCGCTCATTTCTACGATGGGCGAAACGTCCGGAAGCTCCAGCTCCTACAGACCACGGCAACAGATCCCGAAAATCATCACTCCAGCATCATCAGCCGGCCGTGTAAGCCTAAAACTCTTATGCATTGAACAGTCCGGTCCATGGTAGTATTATTAGTGCATACGTGATCCTTCTTTCTTCATCTTCTTCATCACGCTGGTGGAACGCTCTGGTGTTAGAATCATCTACTATGTACGAGAACAGTCGAGAACCGTCCGTACGTCCGTATGAACGAGTATAAATGTAAGCCGAAATCGTGTGCAGGCCAGAGTGTCGATAAAACATTCGACCGTAAAGTTCGAAAGCCAGAGCTACAAATCAATTGTTGTGCATTGTAAACCAAATTTTGTAAAGAAATTATGTTAAAATAAATAATTACAATTTAATTAACAGAGAACCCAGTTAAAACGTAACAATACATGCATTCCAGCTACAGATATATCACATAGTTACCGAGTATACATGCGGTATAGGAATGTGCTTCCTGTAGGTTCAGGTTTACTTGCTTGCCTCTGTACTATACAAACAGGTTATGACAATCCGTAGCCGCATATTCATCATAAGACCGTGTGCAAAAAGTATGGCAACATTGGAGCAAGTTGAAATTTTAATAACAAACAAAACAACAATAAATAAATATGCTTTAGAATTGATTGTGGTTATTTGATTATGTGGTTTCACACAAATGCCTGAGCATTAATTTTCACAATCGGTTTTTTTTGCCATAAGGATATAAATTATTTTAAGACGATCATTCCATGACCTACATCTGTGCTAATTTGAATCGTCATTTTTTTGAACTTAACTTTTGGAAATAACAATAACAGGTAGGTACAGAAACACCCTGATTAAGTTTTCATACTTTTTTACTTGAGCAATCAAGAGGAGTTAACGCAACATTGTTTCTATAATCTATAATCTAAGTTGCAAGGACATATTCATTTAAAGTTCTCAAATGCATGCCCACAAACAAACACGTGTAGTTCGCGCTTACACATGCTGAATGTGTACTTACAAATATAATCCAAACCTCAAATGAACATAAGCCCTACAACTTTTGCCGACCTTCCCTGACAAAGGGGTGACATTGGCAAACTATGGTTTACTTTGAATATAGTGAAAAAAAAAACAGACAAAAATCAAAACTCTAACGCCTTAATTATTATGAATTACATGCCTTGACCTTTATATCTTAAAGAAGTTTGTGTAAAAGCAAACCAATTTTTTTTTACCATAAGTGAAAATACCTCGTGAGTTCAAGGGGCATCCTTTTTAAAATTATACCCTTTTAAGCAAAAAAAAACTTAAATCCCTCAAGCGACGTTGCAAAATTAGCTTCTACAGCTTTATACAGCAAGGTGGCTCTGCTTGAACTGAACGCCCGTTTAATATCCGGCGTTAGTGAAACAGGCGCCTAGGAATCTCAAGACGCAATACAATTCCACCCCGTCTGCTTTTTTCCTTCACTTAAACACATTTTTTTTATTTCATTTCCGCCGCAGGGGATGGGAGACCGCCATGCCTTGTTGTACAAACAGCTTCTACGTCACAAGACAGACCTGTACACCGAGTATAAAAAAATAACATAAACTCTCTCTGACCACGTTATTAGAAAAAAATGTGATATTGATACACAGCACCCCTAGTTAATTTACATTATTATACATACATTACATTTTTCTATTAACATGATCGATGGGATTTTATTCGTGTTTTATACTCGAGATACAAGAGTATGAAGTGTACAGGAGTATATATCAAGCAGGCACTAGAGAGACGAATTGAAGCGTTTGAATTTGTATCTACCAAAAAAATGCTTGCAATCTCTTGGCGCGATCGAGTCATCAATGAAGAAATCCTCCGACGTATGCGCCTCCCACAGAAACTTGTGCCAACCATTAAGCAAAGAAAACTAATGTACTTCTGTCGCTTTTTGAGAAATGAGAAATACCGTCTCCTTCATCTCATCATACAGGGTAAGATTGAGAGGAGAAGATCTCAGAAACGCCGAAGGACAGACATCGTTGCTGAAACACCTGCGACAGTAGTTCGGCAGAAGCACCAAGTCCCTGTTTCGAAACGCAGCATCCAAAGTTAAAATAGCCTCGATGATCGCCAACGAAAAGAAGAAGAAGAAAATGTATTTTTTTTACTAGGAGCGTCATAAAGTGACTAATTGTTGTAAGCTCTTATTTCACGGGATGCACAATCAAAGTTTTCCAATCAAATGGCGACTGAAAAGTCGCTATGGCAAGCGTCAATTACTCAAGCAAGACCCAGGTGCTGTAAGGCTGGATGCACTTTTGGTGGGCCCGCCTTTGGTCTTAGGCGCATTCGATTGATAATTCCGCAGGGATTTGAACCCACGATCTTCAGAAACTCACAACGTCTACAGCGTTAACCACTACAGCAGACTGGTCCTTTTTTAAATTTGATGTTGGTCATACAATAAAACTTGTTCTACCGTATTGTAACATAGCATCTACATAAAAAAACGGTACAATTAGATTTTTTTTCAATTTTCAGGGTAAACTTAACCATGACCTTTTACATGAAAACTAAAACGCTCATTAGATGGCACAGTTTAAGTTCTAATTCATTTTTTTACGCTAAGCATTAGTTGAAACTTTAACTTATAAACGTAGGATATAGAGGTTTACGGTATATATTTTTGTAGGTAGGTACTCCCCCAGATAGAAACGCTCGAGTATTTCTAGCCAGGGAATAAAAACAGCAGTTAATTTTGTTTACACAAATATTAAAATGCTTCCGCGGCTGCAGCGGGATTTTGTAATGGCCTCAAAGACAGAAAACCGGAATTTCAATTTAAATGGAAAATGTAACGTTCATTAAAATTTGCATGCAATCTTCCCGCGTATTTATTTCTGCCGGAATTAAGAAAAACTGTCTACGCGGAAAAGTTTTTGCAAAACACAAATTTTGCTTTTATGTTTTTTTCCCGTAATGAGACAACACAAAGTACCTGTACGTCATTTTTAGAATGTGCAATAAACAGCATAAGACACGTCATTAAAAATGCAATCATAATAAAACCTTTATTTATTTAACGTTCGCATTTGAATGAACAAAAAAAATATCCTGAATTTATGAATGAAAGAATATAATAGACCCACCACATTCTTTGCACCTTGCCTTGAATTTGATCCTTTTGTTTTGACCTAAGTTAGCCTCTGAAGATGGACGGATAAAATGTGAAAGACTATTGTTTTGCGTTTACACTAAATGCACCACTAAGCAAAAGACTAGCTGGAACTATTTCCCTAAAGTTTTATTTTAATACATCCACTACGTTCTAGATTTTTTGAGCATTTGTATTTGCACAAGTCTCTCAAAGCTTCAGACATTATTTTACACTATTATCATGACCACCCATACTGTAAAAAATGGTTCACTTTGCCAATGTCACCCCTGTTTCAGGGAATGTCGGCAAGAGTTGCAGGGCTTATGTTCATTTGAGGTTTGGATTTTATTTGTAAGTACACAATCAGCATTTGTAAGCGCGAACTACACGTGTTTGTTTGTGGGCATACATATGAGAGCTTTGAATGAATATATCCTTGCAACTTAGATTATAGATTATAGGTTATAGATCATCTATCTTATTAACATGCAAAAACAGAGAAGCAATTTTCGCGACCTCCATATGTTTCAGGTGACTGGGAAATATAAATCAAGTTGCAGTTTATTTCTGAAGACATGGAGACTTTAATTTTTCAACAGGTCTACCACTTGCACAATTTCAGATTTCACAAACTCTAGACTTCAAAAACATTTAATAGCTAATAGTTATGTCGCAATTCAATTTCTTATACATGATTACACTAAAATGCATTATTTACTTTTCCTTGCAGCAGCACTCATGTCAGTGGGTAACACGATAGACCAGAAAAGTGACAAAACTCTTGGCTTTGTGGTATATTTTGTGGTATATTTTGTGGTATATTTTGTTTGAGGTATGTGTTGTTTTATTATGTGATATTTTGTTTTGTGATGTTTCATCATGTGGTGTAATGTCATTGCATATATGCTACTGCATTTACGGAAGTGGCTTTTCATCACAGCAGCGCCTGAAGTCGAGACACAGCTTCCTTAGTTCCGTGCAGCCCTTGTCTTTGGATCCAGTGGCGGAGAGATTACAAATGTGGAAGGAGGAATGCCCGGAGAGCTTTGTGAAGCCTTCAGAGAGCCTACCTCCAGGAAAGAACCTCGAGTGGCCCGTATGGAGATCCATGAACAGATTGAGGACCAATGTTGGAAGAGCCCGGGCCAACATGCTGACCTGGGGATTTCTGGGACGGGAGGACTCTACACTATGTGAGTGTGGAGCTCAGCAAACAATGGAGCACCTGCGGTGTTGTCCCTCCTGGTTGACAAGCTGCTCCATGGATGATCTCTTTGCGGGAAACCAAAGAGCTGTAGACATTGCTCGTTACTGGGCCAATACGGTGTGAAGCTGACACGAAGAAGAAGAATGTCATTGCAATGTAATGTCATGTGATGTTTTGTCATTGTGATGTCATCGCAAACAATATTAAGATGATTTACTTGGTGAGCGCTGTTTTTGTATGAATCATACCTCAAAAGCCCTCATCAAGATTGGTCATCGCTATAGAAAGCACCAATTCTCAAGCAAAACCCAGTTTCTGTAAGGCTATGCGATCTAATCTCATGTGTTGAAATGTCTGTGATTTAATGTTATGTGATGTGATATGATGTGATGTAATTTCATGTGATGTTTTATCGTGTGCTGTACTGTCATGGAAACATTGCAGTGCTGACATTTTTATTTAAGTGGCTGAACAGAAAGGAAATTAATGTTAGTCTGCCTTAGTGGTCCACAGCTTCTGTTTCCAGCTGCTATACTATAATACGGAAAGTTGTGATGAAGCAGTATAGACTTTGTAGTGAGGACGAATGGTATACATCTTAAAACAATTTAGCACAAAAAGGAGAAACTGTGAATTTTGTATCGTCGACATAAAATGAAATAAGACACATTTTAGAGGCTTTTTGCACAACGTTATGTGAGAAGTTAAAGCCATTTAAAATCTTTTGCGTTTTGAAAAAAAAGTTCAAACATTATTGAAAGCCGCTCTACAATCTATAATCTAAGTTTCAAAGATATATTGGATAAAAATTTATATTAAATGCTTGCCCACAAAAAACACGTGCAATTTCGCGCTAAAAAACGCTGCATGCGTACGTACAAATTCCAATCCAAACCTCCAATAAACATAAGCCCTGCAACTTTTACCAACCTTCTCTGGCACAGAGTTGACATTGGCAAAGTGAACCATTTTTTTACAATATGTGTGATACCAAAAACAAGCCTCATACCAACCTATAAGTAAAGGATATTAAAAAAATCATGATATTTTCACTTTGAGCGCAATCCTTATAAGTTTTTAATGCTACGCCGCCTCACCATTACTTGTATTGCAAAGTATAATACTTTAAGTGTAATCTCAATCATAAAGTTTTTCAAAAAAATATGAAAACTTAAAAAGCGCCTTCAGCGATCGTTTGAATTTTCAAACATTTACAATAAAACGCCAAGTTGTACACTCGAGATATAGCAGTGGAACTATCATCGGCCTCGGCGTCTGTTTGCAAAGCCGAGTTGAGAACTTTACCCCGAGTATATAACACAACGTAAAATCACCTCGATTGCGTAAATCAAAAAACTGTATGAAAACTAAGTCACTCTCTGGGAGTGCCGTAGTATATTCAATAAATTTTCGATTTACGCAATCGAGGGGAGCTCACGCAAAGTTTTATTCTCGGAGTAGGTACTTGGCAAACCGCAAAAACCGCAACAAAAATAATTTAATGAACAAACTAGTATTTAATTAAACTCAAAGACAACTTCGCTGAAAAACTTTTATCTTTGTATACATTATGTAGTATAATGCAAACATTTTAAAAAGCTGTGTAACGCCAATTAAAAATCAGCTTCATTAAAAAAACTCGACTATTTTTTTTAGTTAGTTCAATTACTGGTCAAATAAGGAGTCAGTTTTTATTAAGTTTTTCTAGTTTATCATTCTATAGTCCATAATCTAGGTTTCGAAGATGTTTTAACATTTATTAACAAGATGCATTAAGATACATTTTTAATACATGCCTACAAGCAGACGTTTGCACGCGATCTTTGTGTACTTTTAAAACAAAATAAAAACTTATCTTAAATTAGCATACACCCTGCAATTCTTATCAACTTTCCCTGAAACACAGGTGTCCTTAGCAAAAGTGAACCGATTATTTCAAAATGGGGGGCCAGTTTCGTACCAATATTAAAGTCAATGAATGAAAGGAAAGTATTCATTTAACAGTATTAAACAAACAATTGTTTCCTTTTTATCTATCTGTAAGTTTTTTTTTAATACTAGTTAATCTAACACATTTTTTTAAAACCATAAAAACTTTTTTTTATTTATGTAATATTTTCTTTATTGTTGGCTTTTCATTTCGGGATATTAAACATTTTGGGCCAAATAATACATTAAGCGTATATGAATAAAGTTGATATTTTCGTATGAGATAATATCATACAACGCAATTAGCAACGGGCTATATATACACAGCTCAGTAAGCTGCTTGTTTCTGAAGAGGTAATTAGGCCAATTTCCAGTTTCGGTTTTCCCTTCCTGCAGTTTCCAATTTCCTCGCATGAAATAATAATGGAAAATGCAAGTGGAATTTTCCACTTCCACCACAAAACGGGAAGTGGAAATTGATTTCCACGATGTGCATTTCACATTCAAAGGAATCTATACTTGCATACATTTGCTGGCCCTAATGATGATTTCTATAAATTAGACGGGTCAAATTTTCAATTAATATGATGTTATTCAAATAGTGGCGGTTAGTTTGCTGTGTTGGTAGCTTATTCTATACCATTTAAATTAACTTTTTTGTTACTGCATTGTTAGTCATAGATTTTTTTCATTTAATACCATTTTAAAGTGTTGCATATACATCAGTACCTAAAAAGTAAAACGGCGTAAACGGCATATTAAGCTAACGTAAGTTTCTCAGATAAATGTACCTTTTTTCCTATTTTCTACAAGAGAAAACACAGTTTAAGTGGAAAAATACTGGAGTTTAGAACTTTTTCATGGGCATTTCCTTATAATTAGTTCACTTATTATAAGACATCACGCACAATAAAATGTTTAACCCGGATTTTAATCAGCTCTGATTTAGTTTTACCTTTACGGTGGCGATACTATGTTTGTTGTTCTTTGCTCGGTAAAGACAGATGTCTTGGCTGCGAAACATAAGGGAGTGCACTAGCATCCAAAGTGTGGAAGAGTTATTTGAACTGGCGGAAAACATGGTCCACCGTGGTGGTCGCCAACGTTGGGGGGGAAAGCACATGAAGTCAACGAAAAATATTTTTTTGCGCCAATAAATTGCCATGCGCATTTGTTTTGTTGCATCGTTACACATTTTTTTGCCGATGTGACTGTACCAAGGTGGTAATTACCAGTTTAAAATTACCTACCATTCACTTTGCCAATGTCACTCCTGTTTCAGGGAAGGACGACAAGAGTTGCAGGGTGTATGTTCATTTGAGATTTGGTTTTTATGCTGTAGGTTCACATGCGGCATGTGCAAGCGTGAACTTGTACATGTCTGCTTGTAAGAATGCGCATAATGTGAATTTCCAATGTAACATATCTTTGCAACTTAGATTAGATTACCATAGTAGAGCTCGTTCCTGTAGAAAGCGTCAATTCTCAAGCAAGACCCAGTTGTTGTAAAGCTGGATGGACCTTTGGTGTCCAGTCTTTGGTAAAGGTTTATGAATTTTTCAACACAGCTAAGAGCATATTTGAAAATATAAATGGTTTACTTTTCGGGCTCCGCCGTGATTCGAACCCGCAACCTTCCATTTACGAGTCTCAAGCGTTACCACTAGACTACGAACCAGTACCTTTAACGTTGGCACATAATAGAATTATGTGTTATATGCAGCTTACAAACGAAACCCCAAATGCGGTGGCAAACTTCTTTACCAACTGAAACAGCAGGGAAGAGTTCAAACTTAGCCAACAACGGCGATGACCAAATAGAGAACAAGTACAAAATTTCACGTTTAAACCATAAAATGTATCAAAATGTGTATTAAAACTCAAACAGCTTCTCTAGTGAGCGTTTAAGATTCCACACATCTTTGAAATGGCTGAGTTTGAACGTATAGTTTCATACTTGGATACCGGCAAAGTTTTATCCGCATTCCCTCGAGGGTGAATCGACTATAAAATAAACGACACAATAAGGGCTCGCAGCCCCAAGTACAAAACTTTCCATTCAAACTCATCCACAGCGTCTCACCAAAAATGTATGCAAACAAAAACACTCACTTGAGGCTCTGTTTTACTTTACATGTGCATTTTATTACGCGCTACTTGAGGGTTTTAACTTTACTCGACACGGCGACTAAGTGTTCAACTTTTCCAAACTCAATATTGTGCATAGACCCCTGTGAAAGAATACCAATGGACCAAAGAGAAGGTCTGAGGAATCTAGGGAGTCGAGTTGGGAGATTTCCCGAAAAGTTTCGCCGGCACGTTTCATGCATGAGCGTGCAGTGCTAAAAAATGAGCAGGAGAAGTTTTTATACGATCAGAGAATCGTCTATTAAGTGTGTGAAGTTTGTTTCGCGAGTATACCGCTGTGGTTTCTACCTTATAATGTTATGACTTTCAAAAAACGTTGAAAATATACAATATTGATTAATTATACATTTTAAGCAGCATCTAAGTCCTTCGTTGTGGACTATGTAAAGTGTCACAGAGTTATAGGGTTTGGACTAAACTTTTTATTTGAAAAAAATACTGAAGAGATTCTAAAAGATAAGGGCTGCAATGATAATCACACAACGCTTCATCAATGTCATACATGTTGGTACAATCTGTCATTTACCGTGTGTGGTATTCAGTGCCTTTTAACAAAAACAAGCAATTTACAAATTCTAGCTGACAGTGTTTAAACTAGTTTTTAAAACATTTTTTCAGGGCCGTATTAAAGTTATTTTACTTGGCATATTTTAAGTGGCGGCTAATCTGCAATGTTGATTTGTAATGTTGGTTTATAAATTTTCTACATTTTTTGCATAGGAAATTACTGACTTTTTTTTGTATAGATTTCATTTTCAGGTTTTGTTCTTTTTTATCCTTAAATGTTATTTATTATTCGTATTCCTTGACTAATAGGTACCACCCATACTGTAAAAAATGGTTCACTTTGCCAATGTCACTTCTGTGTCGGGGAAGGTCGGCAAAAGTTGTAGGGCTTATGTTCATTTGAGGTTTGGATTTTATTTGTAAGTGCACATTCAGCATTTTTAAGCGCGAACTACACGTGTTTGTTTGTGGGCATACATCTGAGAGCTTTAAATGAATATATCCTTGCAATTATATCCTTGTTTTATTATCCTTGCAAAAATTATAATTAAATTATGTTGATTAATAAATTGTTAATTTTTAAGATTCGAATCAAACACTCTTTTATATTCACTACTATATATTTTTTTTTAATTTTTACAAACGTTTCCGATTTACAATCATCTATTACCTGATGATGATTGTAAATCAAAAACGTTTGTAATTTTTTTTTAAATAAATTATAGAAGTGAAAATAAAACCGTGTTTCATTCGAATCTTAAAAATTAACAATTTATTAATAATATGAATTTTCAGTATTTATACACAAACAATACAAAATATAAATTATATTGTTTATTTTTCATGTCAAAGTAAATTTTTAATAGATAAGAGATAAAAAATTTAAAACTGACTTTGCGAAATCAGAACAAACAATGGCAGAAAACATTTTGCAAATAAGTCCCATCATTAAGCAGAGTTTCAAAGTTAATATTTGTGTATAATTTCATTGTGCGGAGGTAAATGATTAACTTGTAATTCTGCTCTTTGTTCTGAAATTTATCACTCCCGCCGAAAAGTGAGGAAGGAGAATTTTTCGCACAAACTTTTCCCTCAACTTTACAACAAGGTTTAAGATAAACACTTATTGCCAGACTTTCAGATCTTTGGAAAAATTGGAGAAATAAGAATAGCGAGGGTTTTTATTCAATCAATCCGAGAAAAAAGGTGGACATACTTTCAGTGTTGTTAATTTAACCAACGTGAAAATTGTGCGAATTAGGAATATAAAATTTTAGCACTAATCAAACAATTTGTAATCAATCATAAAGCAGTATGTATTTTTTCAATATTTAAAAAATGAAAGATTACAAAGTGAATGCCTCATCAATCAATGATAAAATAAAAAACAAATTATTGTTGCGTTGAAAGAAAATTACTTTCGTTTTAATGCTCATATTTATTAATTTTTCAAATTTCTTATTTTCTAAAGAAAGCACAACGAAAATTAAGTTCATATAATTTCTAATCTGATTTGTACACCTCTCAAATCAGATTCTGTCTATTATTATACTTTCAAAGTATTCTGAAATGATTTTAATACATTTCAATAGCGCTTAAAAGTTGAAACTTGTACGAAAAATAGTGCATTAAGAGCTACAACGAGAAAAAATACAAAGACAAAACAAAGAGTTAATGTTACCTCATCAATAAAAATTGTTATTTCATCTCCCGTATCGAGAAATAAAATCCTCAAATAAAAAAAACCTGCAAACGATCCCAACTGGGGTTTTTTTTACATACTTTATGTAAAAGCAAAATCAAAAGGGACCAATACCCCATTTGTTTCATAACTCTTCGATAAAGGGTCCCTTTTGAATTTGCCTAATGGATCGACAATCCCTTGTATTATTTGTCCCACATCCTGTTTAAGTGCATTTCTGTGTCCCCTGCTACCTCCCGGGGTTGGTTTTATTCAGGGGTCACAGGTCAGGGGTCCATGGCAGTGGTCCTTAAAATGAGGTTCATGGATCCCTTAAAGGTCCATTATTTGAAAACTAGGGGTCCACAAGGCTACTCAGTTCACTTCTCTGACCTAGAGATTCGTGTTGTGCTGTGCCGTTGTTTTAACTTCACTAGAAGGCCTTCCGCCACTTTTAAAAATGTATAGTTTTCTTTGATTTTCCATTGAATTTAAATTTAAATTCTTTATTTGTACTCGTATAGCGCCTTTTAATGATACTAGATCATCCCATATGCTCTCCTCCTGACACATACATAACAGGACGGGTTTCAGAGGAAATAGAGACAATAAATTATCATGTAGTCTGATCGGTAGACTCACTGTAACGATACTTGATTATTGATCATTGGCGATAAGTTGGTATAAAACTGACCACTCATACCGTTAAAATGATTCACTTTGTCAACTTCAGCGAAAGTCGACAAGATTTGAAGGTCTTATGTTCATTTAAAATTTGAGTTTTTATTTTGTTTGTCCACAAGACACATCATCCAGTTGGACCTTACCCAGAAAGACGATCAACAATTACTGCTAAATCTCTAAATAACTGGCGCATTCATACAAGTCGCCTTGGGGGCTTTAATAGAAATTTTGAATTATTTGAAGGAGAAATGAAATCAAAAATTTTCGTCTACTATAAATTACCCGACCTTTTTTCTTGATACCTTAAATTAAGTGGATTTTTCAAATCCTGAAAAAGTTTACAATTCGCTGCGCAAGGGTCCGCAGTGGCGATACAGATTATCGGCCGGTCAATATGCCCCTGCGGTGTAGCGAGTAATAGGCATGCGGACCAAGGAGATAAGCGAGAACTGCCCTGTACGCATTAGGCAGGACATGACTCTGAATTGGACCCAATAACGGAGCAAAGTACGCTTAAAATACGATATGTGCGGCAGAAAACGCTACGTTAGTTTGATATAAAAAAATATTATGGAATTATACGTTTCTGTACAAAATGTAATAATTTCAATTGTATATAAATATTATGAAAAATAGAGTGCAAATGAAACAAAACATCCATGGCTCAACCGCTGTCTAAAAAGATTTCACCAATCCAAAAACGTTGCCTATAGACTAGGCGTTGTTTATTGAATATACGAGTATATCTAAGTTTTCATCGTTAAAAAGTTTGAAAGTAGTTCTTAATATTTAGACACTTGTCTTGTCTTGTCTTGTATCCTGCCGCCTTTCCTCTAGGGGTGGCCAGTACCTCCACACAAGTGCCTCCACTTGACTCTGTCCTTGCATACTTCTTTCATCTCATCTAATTTCATCACTCTTTTCATGCATCACTTAAGTTTTCATGCATCACTTAAGTAAATATAAAATTAAATTTTGTAAAAGAATAACCTTCAAAAACGTAGCTTTTTTAAAATACTCTTCAATACAAATTACGAATGATGATTTACACTTTTTGTTGTCTTATTTTCATCGTCTACTTTGCGTCATTTGTATTTTTTTTTTTTTTTAAATTGCACTAGGTACTTACTTATTCAATAAAAAGCATAAATCTGTTCAATGAAATCAAATTTCAATCACCAAGATTTATCTCCAACGAAATATAAAAAAAACACTCTTCACTACCTGCGTTAATAAATATTCTTGTTTTTTTTTATTTCCAACACAAAAAAAATCAGGCTTTCAAATTGCGTTCGACAATTTATTTTTCACATGCAAAAATGGTCGGCCTATAAAATTTAAATAAAGTCATAAAATGGAAAAACAAAACACGAGCAAAAAAAAGAGATATCTACCTACTAGTACTTCATCGGGGATTATTTTTTTGTTTTTGAAAAATCTGCATACTAACTAATGACTTGGGGAATTGCGGAAAACCGAACACCCACCCAGATCATTTGAACTTTTTCCAATAAACTGATTTCAATAGAGAGCGAGAGGGAGAAATAAAAAGAGTGCAGAGCCATGAAAAGTTGGCCAAACATATACGAATATATATGTTCATGCAAGTACGGCCTGTACGCAGTGGACGCTGAGCTGAACTAAATTTACATCACTTTTAAATAAAAATGCATCGAAAAATACTAAATCTCAAAGTCAAACATTTTTTCGACTAGTCATTTAAATTTCGCTTGAAATTCAGAACAGCGCATCGAGTATAAAATAACCTGTATTTACCTGTAAATATACCTAAAAATGTATGGAGGAGACAACAGCACAACATGATGAGTTCATTTTCTCTATTTACACGATCGAGGAGAATTCACGCAAAGTTTTAAACTCGGAGCACAGCATTGGTTATTTATATTAAAAGGAAAAGACATTGGAAATGTTGATGATTGTTTTTTATTACTATGTTGTATTTATAAAATTCCAATAACTCTATCTGAGAAAGTTGATTGCATTCTCGTATTTGAAAATAAATCACGGTTTTTTTAATAAACTTTGATAACGTAGAAGTTTATTTTTCGAAATTATTCACAACCCTCAACCAAAATGTAAATTATGGATGGTCAGCCTTATACCAACCCATAAGTCAAGGAACAACAACAAAGCACATTTGAACAGAATATAGCCTCTCCATACATTTATAGAAAGTTTTGCAAGACAACTTTACAGGTCCATATGTCAATGGTCTTTAGCAACCAATTATAAAATAATGATTTGTCCTATCACAAGCAAACCGGCCGTATGACGTCACAAATTTTTGTTTACGCAATTTATCCCAGGACCATGCGAAATTTTCTCCATTTTTTATTTTATTTTTTTATTTATTAAAAAAAATAGATTTGTGAAGAGGAATGCAATTCACCAACCTATTCTGCCTGGCTAGAAACAGGTATTAATATCATCAAGTAATAAATCATTATTGTTTATTTTAATGAATTATTAATTAATAATTACCCAATAACATCTGTTGAACCAGGGTCAAAGTTATGGTCAAATGACCCAGGCGGGGATCGAACCAACGTTATTCTGTTCCAAATACGCAAGAAAGATCAGCCCGCTTAGCCCCCTCGGCCATAACACCGACGATGTTATCCTAAAATACTGGAGACGTGATTTTTTTTTTCAAGCTTAGAATATTTTTTTTCAAATAGATGAGATTGCGAAAGAATGGAACCTGCAGAGCGAGAATCAGAGAAGAGTATGTATGAAGAAAGTGATGTATGTTGAAGAATGAAGGAGGTATGCAAGGATAGAAAAAAATGGAGACGCATAGAGATAGAGGTACCGACCACCCCTAGTGGAACGGCGGCAGGATACAGTAACAGTAACGGATAATTTTGACTAGCACTGTATTTTAAATAAAACAGCGCCGGTGAGTTTGAATCCCGTCAGAGCCTTTTGACGATTGCTTTGACCCTAAGTTAGGAGTCACACTAAACTTTCACTCATAATGTCTGGTGATTATTATTTTTTTTCATAAAAAATAAAAAAAAAAAACAATACAACATTTTAACAAAAATCTTTTCCATGCTTCGAAATGACCACAAATTCAATATTTGTGTAGTGTTAAATCAATGCTGGTATTCAGGATTGGTTTCCAAAAATGAGATAAATTGATGTGTTTGAGAAAATATGATAGAGAAAAAATAACATTGTTAAAACATTTTGATGATGATATGGGAATTTTTACTTTAAATAATAATGTACAATGGTAGGTATACAAAGATTGTAATCTCAGTTCAGTGAAGCATAAATCATCTTAGCTCAGTGAAGAGATGACGTGTCAGAATCTGATTGGTCAATTATTCCCATCGGCTGATCATCTGTTTTTGTTACCAGTTCATATGTGGGTTGTATTATTATGCTTTAAAAGCAATTGTTCGCAGAACAAATTGTTCCTTTTCTTGTTATAATTTGAGCAGTTCATTTACTCGAACTGTTTGTTTATTCTGCCTATTTGTTATGTGATAAATTCTCCAATCCACTGTTGTAAAATGTATACCTGAAATACAAAACCAACCTATCAACCGAAATTCAAGATTTTTATTGAAGAACATCCCCAAGAAACCAGCGACCTAGGACTCTTGTTCAAATTCCCGTACATGATGTTACCCAGAAAATCATCTTCTCATTATTTCCATGTATTTTTCTCATTTTCCTTTGTTTCTATGCGATTCGAGTGTACACCGAACCATTTTATATTTCTATACAATTATATATACTAAGGCCAATTTTACTAGCAACACATTTTCACATGTTTTATATCCCAAATATACAACCTTACGTTTCAACTTAACCAAAGCGTTTACCAAAAAATATATGAAACCTAAAACAGCGCCTCAGTGAGTCTCTACATTTTTTGGTACACTTTTTTGTTTAGTTTCAACGCACAGTCTTAGTTGCTGGCATATTTTTTTCATGTGTACGGAAAAAAAACCTTTTAAGCTCGCTCTAATATTCTGCGTTACATTACAGGCATAGTGGGGGCACTAATGACAATTTGTATGGAAAAAATATAAAGCCTGGAAAGAGTCAAAAAAATACAGGTGTAAAAGTGCTTTTTGAAATTATTCATTGCAGCAACGAACAGTTTTCTGTGACGTTTGTAAATGGAAAAAAAAATCAAAATAATCTTTATTTAACAAAGACTGAATTTTGACCGATTTCGACCTCTTGGCCATCTACAGATGAACTAAAGTAAATTTGTTAGGTTCAAGTTGTTTACGATTATAATAACTACACAGTTAAAAAATATTCGGATACGCATACTCAGTCGTCAGGCAGAGAATGTCACTTGAAGACGTTGGCTACGCCGCTAACGAAACGTCTAGAATAATATAAGTTCTCTTATAATAGTTCGTCAAATATCCGAATAATAATTTTAACCTTTAAATTCACTTGTGGGTTTATTAAATGCATAACCAGTTTTCAATTTACACCTAAAGATGGGAGGTACTGCTTCTTCTGAAAATGGTTGTGCCTAAAATAAACCTTCAAATGATTTTGAACAAAAAAAAAAATTGTATCTTATATTAATTAAAATGTACTTTTTACAAAGTTACTGCGGAAGATGTAGATAATTAAAAATATTAGACTTATGTTGCCATTCATTTAGTTTAAGATTTAAGTTTTCCTGAAGATGGCCAAGCGGTCGAAGCTGATCAACACTCATTATTTGTTAAATCAACCAATAAAAATGGCAATATAATAAAACAGTGGTTGGTTTTCGTGTGTTCCCCTGAAACATTTCATAAATAATTTCTCGCTGAATAATCTACAATAGATCTGTAGGTGCAGAGGATGCAAACATTTCCCTGCACTTTGCAGTTCAGTACACAGATCTCTTACTGCACTGATATACGTAATTTCAGGGCGTCAGGTTGTCGTGACGGCAGCCTGCATGGTGGCAGGGTGGCAGGGTGGCAGGGTGGCAACGTGGCAAGGTGGCAAGATGGGTGGCAGGGTGACAGCAGAGTGGTAGATAGGCAAAGTGATTGAGTGGCAAACTGGTAAGTGGCAAGGGTTTCAAAATGGTGTGGTGCAAGGTGGCAAAGTAGTAGGCGCATGAAAGTAAGGTGGCTAAATAGGTGGCAAAATGGCAAGATGGGTGGAAGTGTGGTAAAGAGTGGTAGAGAGTGGTAGAGGGGCGAAATGGGTGGCAGATTGGTTGGCAAAGTGGTAGGTAGCAAGGGTGTCAAAATGGTCGGGTGCATGGTGGTAAAGTAGTAGCTGTATGGTAGCAAGGTGGTCATGGTGATATAGGTGCTAGTGGTGTAAAAGAGTGGTAGGGTGGCAAAAGGGATAGTTGGGTGGTAAAAGTGTGTATTCTTGCAAAACGATAGAGTAAAAAGCTGGTAGGGTATCAAAATAGTGGTAAAACGGTAGGGTAGCAAGATGATGAGATGTGTGGTAGGGTGGTTAAATAATAGGAAGGTGTTAAAACGAGGTGGTTGGGTATCAAAATAGTGGCAAGGTGGTAGCAATATGGCAAAGCAATACATTTTTACAAGTGACGGAAGGCCTTCGCGTGAAACTTAAAGAGAATACACGGCAAAACAAGATAAACTAGTTCAAAGGGGTTCCCATGAATTTACAAATAAGCAGTTTGGTGTAAATAAGGTTTATAACAAAATTCGGGTGGCTTGTGGAATAGTTGCTAGATCAAGAGTAGCGTGAGAAGCATGTAATAAAAAAATGACATATTAAGGACAGGATTACTGTGAATAACAGGGTGGCATGATAGTGGCAAAATGGTAGGAAGAGGGTGTGAGGAGTATGTCAGGAGGGTGGCAAGAGGGTGGCATGAATGTGGTAGGAGGGGGGCAACAAGGTGGCAGGGTGGCAAGATGGGATTTGCATTACCGATGCCGTTTGCGAGCGTCACGTACGCCGCGCGTCGTTACAACTGCATCAGACCGACAAATAAATGTGGAAGACACCGCGCTACACTCCGCAAACGGCTGGACTTATTCTAAATGCTGGAAAATGCTTTACAGGTAGCCATTAAAACGGCAGCACTAAATAAATAAAAACAATAAATTGCTACCTAATTTCTTTATCTCTTTTTTATTGCATAAATAAATTCTTTGTATTCTACTTCAACAGAATACGCGACACGTTTTATTTTTTATCTTTTCATGATGAATTTAGTTTATAATCTTACAGTCGTGTTATCTCCGAACGAGCTACATATGGCGAGGGAAACCAATTTATTTTCACAGGAATGGAGGCCAGCCTTCCCGATTTACTTGAAATGGGGGTTTTCTTGTTTCATCGGGGACAGGTTCTCATTCACATTTTCATGTTAACCTTGCTGATATTTTGATTTTAGGGTTGAAATAAACACCATCTATAATCTAAGTTGCAAGGATATATTCATTTAAAGCTCTCAGATGTATGCCCACAAACCAACACGTGTAGTTCGCGCTTACAAATGCTGAATGTGTACTTACAAATAAAATCCAAACCTCAAATGAACATAAGCCCCACAACTTTTGCCGACCTTCCCTGACACAGGGGTGACATTGGCAAAGTGAACCATTTTTTACAGTATGGGTGGTCAGCCTCATACCAACCTATAATGAAAATAAACAGTAGAACAAGTAAATTGTATATTTTGTATGGTTTGTGTATTAACACTGTAAAAATTCATAATTGATCCTTAGTAAATTTTATAGAAATGAAGCACAGATGAATCTTTATTCTTTTAAAACACTGTTTTAATTTCCTTTAATTTATCAATAAACTAACTTTTTTGATCACTCACGATCATCATCAAGTACTAACAAAATTCATCAACTGAATTATGAATTTCATTTGCAAAAATTTCATCAATCAGAAACATTTTATTTTTCTTTCGGGATGAGATTTGGGACTTCACAGCAGAGCTGGAAGTCTCATCACCACGGTAACTCTTCCCTACCGAATATCGGTAATATTTGTATAAAGACCTGTCAATCCAAGATGGCCGCAAGTGAACAGCTGATTAGTCTTCATACAAATATTACCGATATTCGGTAGGTAAGAATTGCCGTGGTGATGAGACTTGCAGCCCAGTTCAGAACAAGTCTTTGGGCCTGTGTTACCGAGTGCTGCCTTCACAGCAAAATTGTCTTTGCAATATAAGAGGCAGTGGGGTGAGTAAGGCTCTATGTGGGTAGGATTGTGTTTTTATGGGCACACAGATAAACGCCCGACAAGCCTCCTAGAATATTATCCGCCGAGATGTGGAGGCGAAACAAATGAAAATCAACTTGGCATTTATGTGAAGTGCCTGAATGTTGAACAGTTTTGTAAAATCATATATCATTTGAGTCTTTTTTATCGATTTTAAATAATTAACCGGTAACTTACACGTGTTAATCTTTAATGTTAACATATCTTCGTAAATTAGATTAAAGATTATAGACCGGTACGTAGTCTAATGGTTAGCGCTTCGGAATCGTAAATGGAAAGTCGTGGGTTCGATTCCTGGCGGAGCACGAATAATGTATCATTAAAATTTTCAAATATGCTCTCCGCTGGGTTGAAAAGTTCGTATACCTTTACCAAAGACCGTTCACGAAAGGTCTATCCAGCCTAATAGCAACTGGGTCTTGTCTAAGAATCGGTGCTTTCTATAGCGACGACAAAGCTCGCAAAGGGCTCTTGAGGTGTAATTTACACTAAAACAGCGCTCACCAAATCATCGTAACATATTTTTTTACAATAACTTTGACTGTAACTTTGTTGTCATTCAGTAGTTTTCTTCAACTCTTCATAATATTCTCGCAAACCTTATCTATAATCTATAATCTATAATCTAAGTTGCAAGGATATATTCATTTAAAGCTCTCAGATGTATGCCCACAAACAAACACGTGTAGTTCGCGCTTACAAATGCTGATTGTGTACTAACAAATAAAATCCAAACTCAAATGAACATAAGCCCTGCAACTCCTGCCGACATTCCCTGAAACAGGGGTGACATTGGCAAAGTGAACCATTTTTTACAGTATGGGTGGTCAGCCTCATACCAACCTATAAGTCAAGGAACATTACAATTTAAAACTTTAAATATTAAAATAACTTATTATTATTGTAACCTACAGTCTGATTTATTTGTTTTTAAAAATATAAAAACAAAGATACAGAAAATATTTCCTATGTATCACATATCTGGAATAACATTCAACATATTTTTTATTCACATTTTCCAAAGTATTTTCAACTGTCAAAATACAGATTCCAAACAATCCTACATCATCTTATTGTAGGAATAAGCTGCCTGTCAAATGTTCTTCACAACGTCAAATCAGTACTGGCTGAAAAACACGCTTTTACGAGGCATGTTAAAAAAAATGTGTATACCTTCTATTTATTGAAAATATATTAATTCATTTTGTGTCCCATTAAAAGTAACGCTTCTCAAATAAACTCTTTTACCAGCACTTGGTCTAAAACACTTTTGATTTGCGTTTTTTTTTTCTACTGCCATTGCAGTCTTTTTAGTTTTGGGAACGAGAATAAATCGCAGCGGCCAAGTCGGGTGAATACCTACCATGTGACTGAGGGGTGATGGCGGTGTAGGTTTTGGACTAAAAATCACCATCAAGAAATAACGTGTGCGCTGTCGCATTATCGTAGTGTTATATTGCCGACTGGTCCCGAAACAATTCAGGGAGTTTTTTCATATTGTTTCACGCAGACTGTGTAAATAATCAATTAAATATTCTACCTTTAACACAACAAACAAAAATGAATATTTAAATGTCTGTTGTCCAAAAAATGGACTCGGAATAATCAAAATATATCCCTCGACCATGTGACGTCACTTGTAGTGAAAAAAAAGTGGATTTCAGATAATCAAGAATTCTGTTCTGTTGACAGCTTTGTGAAATGGTTATGCTTAATACAGTATGTAAAAAATTAACTTTTTAACAAACTGAATGATTTTAATATTTTTAAGGGTTTGGTGGTTTACACAGTGAAAGTCCATTGTATGTTAATTAAATAAAACACTGTTTCAATTCACTTTTATATTCTTTTAATTTTGTCTAGTATGAATGATTTTATATTCAAGTAATGAGTTCCCATCTCCAAGCTTAGTGAATTGTAAGTCTTATTTTTCAACAAACCTCGCACATTTCACATTTATTCAGAAAATCACCGTAATGAAGAATGGCATATTTACTCTCTACTACGATTTCCAACAGCTGTTCTCAAACTGTGCAACATGGAAAGCGTCTTAAAACTTTACTTCAGTTTCACGAGCTTCATTAAGAATCGATTTCGTCTTTGATTGCGTCTCCAGTGTCAATTAGAGCAAGTCCAAGAGAGCGTCTGCAGAAATAAAAATCCACCCCAGGGTCCGATAAAAAAATACTCAGTACCCCAAGTATAAAATTTCACGTTTAAACGCAACGATTGTGTTAACTTAAATACTTTTAACAGTGCCTCTTGTTAGCGTTTTACTTTCAATACATTTTTTGTGAAATGCTACAATTGAGTTGAAATGTAAGGTTTTATACTTGGGGTTAGTGCTGTTAACAGGCGAGAATTGCAAGTAAAATTTTATGGAATTATTTATGACCAGTGAGAAAAAAAATGTCTTACTTCTCTACAAAGTTGCTTTTTTATACTTTGAATATTTATGAAACTTTTGAATATGGATTTTTTTTCAGTTTATATAACAAACATAAAGTCTATCAAACTCTACGCTTTTATGAAGTAGCAGTGATTTTTTTCAATAGATTGAGTTTGGTTTTTTTTTTTAATCAAATAAGAATTGATTAAAGATCCACAAATTATTTTAGATCAAATTTATATTATAGACTATCTGTTGCCAGCATCCAAAAAAAAATTCAAATTCTATTGAAGAAAAAATAATATATAAAATAAAAAATAAATAAATAATTTTAATTTATTTTATTTTTTTAATTCTTAATTAAAAAATGATAAATTTTTACATATTTAGGATTATCGTTAAGCTAAACAAAATTATGACTGTAGATTTAAATAAATAAATAAAATATATTCTTTCACATTTGACAAGTTTTCAGCCATCAATTTGTGAAATAACGTTTTTCGAATTGCAAAACATCTGTAAGTCTGGAATCTATATGGTTAAAAATGCGTCAATGTCATATTTTTGTTTTGTAATCCTCTATTTTATATATTTCTGATGGGTAACTCCATTCGTTTTCTTGTATACCTACATGTATATGAAGTGATTCTCAAGTTATTATAAATCTGCGCAATTATTTATTTTAAGTAGGTACCAGTAAAACCTGTAAAAGTTAATAGGTTCCATTCACTACATGCGAAACTCTTCAAGGATAATGCGGCATAAAGTTGCACTGGACGTGGAGCTTAGTTCCGTTTTGCGTTTATGATAGTAATCGTTTATAATAATTAAACATTAATAAACTTGTTTCATGAAACACAATCTTATCTCAAGCATAAAGACATTACCCAAGATAGAAACTTTGGCATATTCAAAGCCTCTTGCGGCAAGAAGGTTCTAATTAAGAATGCAGGCCTCTAAATGTTCCCTTTAGACTTTAGAGGCAGAGAGGCTGTTGTAACATTCACCCAACAACTTGTAAGAAACCAGGTGACCGGTCATAAATTTCGCGTAGCTCTAATGAACACTGCCAAAGGCTCTACGATGCGTAGACGCTGAGAGGAATGCAATACCGCCTCCTGTTTCGGGTCGTAGAACTAACTGGTAGGGGGCGTAAAACTGACAAGGGGCGGCGCTGTTTACCGTGGGGCTTAAAACGTTTATATTGGACTTACAAGTTGGAGAATTAATTTTAATTTTAGGAAGGGTGTACACAATTTAATCGTAACTTGTACAACACACATACAAGATAATAACAACTCAAGCTGCATACACACACAAGTAAATTTTGTTTATATAGTTTTAATTATTTTATTTAAAAATTGAAAAATAAATCGACGATTGATGGCTGAAATGAGATAAATAACTTTTTTTTCGGTAGGTTATTTTATTTATTTGATAACTCGGGTTGAAAGAGTTGCACACTTCGTAGCTAATGGTCAAAGTCCAGCTGGAAGACCTCCATAAAGATAGATAGCTGAACGTCCTCATCTTAGAATCGTTGAGCTGATATGAAGTTTTTTTTTGTCACAGATAAAAAGATCAAAATTAAGACAAAAGAAAAACTTATTGTTGTTTCTTACATCAATTCGACGACCATCATTTCGCCATAAAAGAACGCCTAATCTAAGATGCTTGCCAAATATATTTATTATCTCTTGTACAAGTTTTCGCTTTTTCTGATGGATACGTTACCAATTGTGACTATTGATGTGGTTCGAGTAGTGTTTTCTTATTAATTTTGATGTATAAATCTACAAATATTCACCTTACGTCATAAAACTATTCTTTTAGTAGGTACCCCGAGTAAGCATTGAGTAAATTTCCTTCGAGGGCATAAATTGAAAAGTTTTTGGAAGATATAACAGTGTGATTTACTTTTCATACCTTTTATAATATTTACGCGATCAAGGTGACACTAATACCATATTATAATCTTACTTCCTTTGCTTATTTTTTTCTTCAACTGCTGACTAGATTGTACGTTAGTTGGTGACATGAGATTCAGGATCTTGGAGGAGGAAGGTGGAGGTTTGTTCTGTTCTGTCTTGTTCTGTCTTGTCATGTCTTGTCTTACCTGCCAGGGCCATCTGCCAAACGCGGCGTCCTTCCCGCCCACGATCCGCGTCTGTGGGCTGGAAAACATGGCGGGAACCCCGCATTCTGCAAACCAAAACATTACAGTCAATTTTTGTAATGATTTTATGTGATACAACAACAACAAAAACAGTGAAGCATTTAAAATTCTCAGAATGTAAGTGAAAAAAAAAATATTGAAAGGTTTTGTTCTTATGTATCGCTTTAAATCCATTTCGGCACTTGGATGTTATTAAAAATTAGAAAAAAAATTGAATAACCTTTATACATCAATAAGAACTTTATACATGCAGGTACAAGAAAAGAGTTATGTTGGAAGCCTTCTTGTTAAAATACTCGTATGTGTATTTTCAAAAATATAACGTGTTTCTAGAACAGTCATACCTACATTACTAAATATCACATTGAGAAAGCTATCACGAGAATCTTACTGAATTTTCAATTTATGTCTGTCATACCTTTAGGATTTAAAAAGTATTTGATTCGGCCAAACAAAATTTAATGGCAATTTCATTCACTTAAAACCCATTCATTTACATTTAACTTTCACATGCGCAAACAGACAAACAAAATAACATATTCATTTAAAGCATTCGCCCACTTCAAACCGGGATAATCCCATAAATTTGTGCGCACACATTCAAACGCAATTTCGACTATTAAAATCAAATTTGAACCGTCGATGCCCTTCTGCCTCATTCGTGGTCAAACAAACCATATTTACAGTTAGCCGGGCCCAGCAGCTGAGACCCCAAAAAAGGACCTTTGAGAGGGGGGCTCGCTAAAAGCGGCCCGCATCTGTTAAGGGATAATAACCCTTTAATCTGGCCTTTAGACGTAAAGCAAGAGTCGCACTGGCAAAAAGGACAGTAATAATTATTGTGTGAAAGGACAAAAAGTCAAGGTTTCGAAGGCATTGAACCAAGGTAAAGGTAGAAAGCTCTGGAATTTATACATTGAATTAATAATACCAAGGAAAATGTATTATGTATTGTGTTAAATTCGTTCGTTATTTTTTTCTTTAAGTCTCACAAGTAAAGTATAAGACTTAGCACGTGATTTGACACGGACAATATTGTGTCGTCACCCGGCCAGTTTGCTGGGGAAAAAGTAAAGAAATATTTTGGTTTTGATTGCTTAGGACGGCAGTCCCATATAAGACTGACGATTGCACGCCGAGAAATAAATCCAAATTGTAAAATGTTTTGAATCAATTTGTCCTTTTAATAATAACGAAAGGAATCTTTCACTTCTGTTATTTTTTCGGTCTTTATCAACTACAATTAAGTAAATGAAATATTCAGGAAGAAATTGAAGTTAAATCAGTGTATAAAATGTTATACTCGTATAATTCTAAAAAGACAAATATCACAACTTCGACTTTAGTTTTTTTAGCCGTAGGTTCTTATGTATGTGTACTTGGGAGAAAACTACTTCTTTTTTATTCTTGTTAAACTCATCCCGTTATAACAATAGATGTGTTCTTACTTTGAGTTCAATGAATATTTTCGAATATCCTGTCTCTTTGTTCTGTCACAATTTGATTGCTTTTTTTTCTTTTACTGTTTTCTTTCATTAAACATTATTTTAAAAACATACTTAGTTACCTCAATCTTCATTCTTTTAAATTAAAAAACACCAAGTTCTTACGAAATAAATATTTCAATAACAAAAATTAGGTCCTGTTCAGGTATGATTCCGCTCTATTTTACAAATATTCTCTCCAACTGACCTCACAGTTCATTTTCTATTCCCTCACAATCGCTTCAAATACAATGGCTGCCTATTCAAATATCAATTCAACTGAGTCTTATCACGGCGGCCTCTATTATTATTACAATGGCTTTTACTGCCAAACCCAAAAATCAAGTTAATAACCAGGTTGTCATTAACAATGTTTGGCCTACCTTACGCCGTGATGTTAATGTAAATGCTGGATGTAAAATAAACCAAAATATTAGTTCGCCAAATTGAAATACCACATCCGGAAGGACTAGTTTTCTACAATAATATTCAAGTATAGTCCTGCCAGCGCAATAAAACAATTTATTTCTCAAAAATTAATAATGTAAAAATAAAACACAAAGTTTTTCTTCGCAAATTAATTTATTTCCTTGAGCGCTTTCAATGCTATGACACCATTATCAAATAACAGATCTAAAATTACAAATGTGAATTCCGGGGAAAGTTTTAGGTGACGGAGCGATGGTTGGGTAGAAGGAGTAAACATCAATGGTGTGATAACTGGCTGGTACTTATTTCTTGTGGGGTTTGAAATAAATACAGAAACGGGAGATCATTTCTGACACCCTCGGTGGGATTCGAACCCGAGCTCACGGCATGGAATGCAAGCACTATACTGAGCTACCGTTCAATTTAAATCATTCCTTACATGAATATCTTACACATTTGTTACATAGTTAAAACATATTGCCGTTAGGACTTTAGCGGCGTGTACTTTAGTTTATATGGCGTAGACCCTCTTTGGGCGGAAATTGGCTCGCGTAGCAATGCCTACCCTTACCGTAGACAAAACCAGGAGTATCTAATATCAGGTATCTAGTATCGGGAGCGGTATCCACCTGCCCATAGGCCCTTGTTCTGTGAGAGCCTTTGATTCCATGTCACGGGTAACAAATTTATAGATTGATTTGTGCGTAGACGTGAATTTATTCATTGTCAGGTACACGCCGTGTTTCCTCTGAATTCTAACGTAATTTGTACGAATAACATGTACTAAGTTATACGGTGAAAAGGTTGAAAATACTTTTAATTTTGGCTGCAACATGAAAACTCAATTAATACTTTTGAATGTTATTTACATTGAGTATGTCTAAACTACTAAAAGGGAATTTTCTATCAAATAAAACCACCATATAGAAATAAATCCCAAATGAGTACACCGTGCCGGTATTTTTATTTCAAATAAATACTGAAATGGCAATCCTTGTCCAACACTTTTGTTGGGGATCAAATCCTAGCTCTCTGACAAGGAACACAAACATTCTATCAACCGGATTCTATCTAAAATCGGACAATAAAATGGCTTCAACAAAAAAGAATGGCAAAATGAAACGAGATCCCTTTATTTGTGTTCCCACTCCAATTTTACTTTGTTCTATTCAAAAACAACAATATCAATCGCCACTTCCTTTTAGTGTCTCAAAGCAAAAGCAAATAGCACTTCTGCTACAAAGGATCAGGACACACCGCCAGCTTTGAAATCTAAGAAATTTAACACAAAAGATTCCTTAAAAAAGTGTTTTTTACTCACCAACATCCTTCGTGGCAGCAGTGCTTATAGCATTCCCAAGTCCTCCAGCAGGCTGCAACACCCCATTGTTATTAATCGGCTCGACAGTACTAGTGACAACTCCTGGATTCTTCAACGGCTTGGATCCAGGTTTGGCCTGGTGCGGCTTGGGATGCGGTGATGTCTTCATCGTGATTGGCTTCTGCGTGGTCGTTGTGAACTTCTTGGTGGGTTTGGGTCTTCCAGTTGACGGTTTGCTTTGAGGGTTTTGTGGTTTCTCCCAGGAGGCAGGGCGCGGCTTGGTGATGAAGTTTGCCTCTGTGGTCACCTGCCAGTGGATGGTGTTGATATTAGCGCCAGGACGAGATGACCAAGATCCACCTGAAAGGACAACAAAATATCTGTGAAAATTACATAATTACTATTAGAAATTTCGTTACATGCGTTGTAATTTGAATGTTCAATTCCAATGTTTATTTTTTGTGTAAGCCAATTCAATTGTGTGATTTCAATTGGCTTGGAACAAAATATATATACTCGTAGGCGCCTCAATGTATAGACGTCACACGGCCAAGTTGCTAGGGAAAAGGTGAACAAATATTTTGTTTTTGAATTTTAGAGACTGAAGACCCTGATTTCAATGGCGTTTGATGTTTGTCCGTCGACAAAAAAAATATTTTCAAATTTGTGTATTTTGGTCGTTGCCAGAATCAAAAAAAAATTTTTTCAAGATACGCCAATCTGTTATTATTGTTTAGTTTTTTTCTGATATTTGTCATTGTTTTGTTTTAAAAAATGTCACAATTTCCAACATTCTGAATTTAATAAAAATGCAAATAATAATGAAACTTTCGAAATATAATGTACCTACCTACTATGTTTTATTGTGTAAAATCGGCTATAGCATTGAGAAAAAACAGAGAACGTCACTTCACTCGGGGATTGTACGAAGCAGCAAAGCAAATATATTGTTATCGTTTGCGAAGGGCTTTAGCCACCCAAACCAGCTACGTCAAAATGCCAAGACAATTTTTTACATGTGACCTTTGAGTCCTTATAATAATAATAATAATATTAGGATGATTTATTTGGTGAGCGCAGTTTTTGTGTGTATCCCACCTCAAGAGCCTTCTGCGAGCTTAGTCGTCGCTGTAGAAAGCGCCAATTCTCAAGCAAGACCCAGTTGTTGTAAGGTTGGATGGACCTTTCAGTGACCGGTCTTTGGTAAAGGTTTATGAATTTTTCAACTCAGCGAAGAGCACATTCGAAATATAAATGGTATATTTTTGTGCTCCGCCGGGATCCGAATCCACAACCTTCCATTTACGAGTCCGAAGTGTTGCCACTGGACTACGGACCGGTCCAAGCAACGGTCCTTAGCAACCAATAACAAAATATTAATTTACCTATCAATCCGTCCGCGTGACGTTACATCTTTGTCTATATCAGTAAACGTGCGGAACTCCAAGCAAAATATAAATCTCGAAAATAAGTTGTAATTTCAAAGTTCACATACTAGGGCCCTTAGCAAACAATAACAAAAAAATTAGCTAGCATTCGCCCTAGCATCCCAGTCGCGTGAGGTCACAATCTAAACGCAATTTACGCTACTAAGCTACTCATATAGTGTAACTTCTTGCCGCGTTATACCCGAAGGGGATCTAGTGTATGTCAAATACAAATGTTGAAAATAAATTGTAAGTTCAAAGTTCACATGCGTTATGAAGAGCCCTAATTAGTGGATTAATAATTCCTCCTACTTCTCCGTAGGATATAACAGCTCTAAATCAAGCAATTAGGCGCCGGCTTAGCGTTCAGATGATATTGAATAACAAAACCCGGTACTGAATTATTTCCATGCACGAGAGAAAAGCAAATCTCGGTTATTTTCTTAGGCATTGTACGGCGCGTAAGCCTCTTAGACCTTTATTCATAAACAATGCTAGGGGAACTCTCAATCATATGAGGGAATTCTAAACATATCAGTACCTGCCTCAAGTATTCACTATACAACTTAGCTAGGACTCTCTCACACGGATGTTTCTTAGTTAGAGTAGCGAATTATTAGTTGATATTGAATAGGAGTTTTAGGCTTACACGACCGACTGATGATGTTGAAAGGTTTAAATAGGTATGGAGGGAAAATAAAGAACATAGGAAAATTTGAATATGGAATAGAATAAACAAAAGAGGATTGACAAGGAAAAAAAAGGAGATTACTTGCCTCCATCGATATAAATAAGATATTTTATTTAGATCGATGCTTGCCTGGCTTCAGAGTAACCCACAGGCTTTTGTAAATTATAATTATAAAATATTGTTATGTTTTGTAAACATTCTTATGGTGAAAAAATAAAAGTTTATTATATAGTTTTGGTGCATTATCTACTTTTATAAGTGATATTGTTCTTGCGCCCAGCAAGACTCATAATCTGCGATGAAGAAATTTTCGGAGCGAAGCCTTAAATCTTAAAGCAGATTTTAAACAAACACCTCTTTGAAGATATGAACATCATCGTGAAATCGTCACACGTGGTCTGTAGGAATTTGAGATTCCGGACATTTCGCAAATGTGTGCGATGGGCTTCTCAACTACTCTTTCACGCTGAAGAAGCCCATCGCAGACATGGACGAAACATCCGGAAGCTCCAGCTCCCACAGACCACGGCAACAGATCACGAAAACAACTCTCCAGTAGCCATTGTTTACTAATATAGTGAATCCGAAATTATTTTAACGCAAGTAGACGCTATATCAGTTTCAGCATACATCAACACAAATCTTCCTTAGTTGGAAAGAGAAAAAACATGCTCCGAGTGTGACTACATTGTTAACAGGAAAATATGACAGTTCATAAACAAATTGCATGCATTGGTGGCACTATTATAATTTCTTCTCTGCGCGAAAATTGTGCGCGCACATGCTTTAATTGTTTTCATCGGTGCATTTGTCTATTATCACTTTCAATTACTATTCAATCACTTAAAACGAAATTTATAATAAAATAATACATTTTTTTCCCCCCGCATTGTGTATCTGAGCACACATCAAGACATTTAACTTTGGTATCTCCCACTCATCTGACATAGGATTTTTCCTAAAGAGTAAGTACGCGGGTAGGGTTTTTTTTTAGTTTTTTATCACACACCTTTAGCTACTAATGCATTTTTGGCAGATCGTGTGAACAAGATATTACGTTTCAAACTCAGTCATAAAGTTTCCAAAACAATGTACATTTATGTAATGTGAAACAACGCCTCTAAAGAGCGTTTTACTTTTCACACATTTTCGGTAAACAGCTATGGTTGAGATTTAATGTAAATTTGTATTGCATACTTGGAGTACAGATGCTTAGAATTCACGCATAGCATTGTGAGGCCTTACAGCACAGCATCTTTTATGAATACCGGTGCTTTTCTCGGCTTATAATATGTGCGAAGAAATATTATCTTCTAATAAATTATTCAAAACCTTCAGGAATATGCCCTGGGAAACGCTTAAGTCTAAACGCGCCGAGCATGCGAGAATAAAGACGAGCGCAGAGTAAAATATCCGCACTACAATCTAAGTTCCTATTGTACCTTGTTCTATATGTTCCTTGACTTATAGGTTGGTATGCGGCTGACCGCCCATGCTGTAGAAAATGGTTCACTTTGCCAATGTCACCCCTGTTTCAGGGTAGGTCGGCAGGAGTTGCAGGGTGTATGTTCATTTAAGATTCGGGTTTTACATTGTAGGTTCACATGCGGCATGTTTAAGCGCGAACTTATACGTGTCTGCTTGGGAAAATGCATATAATGGGAATCTTTAATGTTACATATATTTGCAACATAGATTAGATTAGTACTAAGTATTAAAATGTTATTGGGCCTTTGCGGTAGGTTTTAGATTTTTTAAATTGTTTTTCCTGGTCCTTAAAGAAAGCGCAACTTATCTAACACTACCCAGTTAGTGTAAGGCTGGATGGACCTTTGGCGTCGGGTCTTTCGGAAAGCCAGATGAAATTTTCAACTGAGCGTAGAGCTTATTATGAAATTAAAGAATATTATTTTTGTGTTTGACCAGTATTCAAGTTTACCGACTTCCGGTTATGAGTCCAAAGCGGTAATCACTAGACTATATCTGTCAAAAAAAATACATGGAAAATGTTAATAATGAACCTATTGTTCAAGACATTGTAGAACTTTTTGTTTTCATCGATTTCACTTTCAAAAAAGTGGGAACACGAAACTACAGCCTTTTCAATGAAAATTGGTAAAATATTCGTCGCATAACTAAACTAAGCTTGTCGAATTAATAAAAAAACAAATAACATTGTGTTCAGTTGAAAACAAAAGTCGGTGTTATGGCCGAGGGGGACAAGCGGCCGATCATTCTAGCGTATTTGGAATAGAATTACGTTGGTTCGATCCCCGCTTGGGTCACTTGACTTTAACTTTGATCCTGGTTCAACAGATGTTATTGGGTAATTATTAATTAATAATTCATTGATATAAACAATAATGAATTATTAATTGATGATATTAATACCTGTTTCTGGCCAGGCAGAATAGGTTGGTGAATTGCATTCCTCTTCACAAATCTATTTTTTTTAAATAAAAAATAAAGAAATAAAAATAGAAAATGTCGCATGGACCTGGCATAAATGGCGTAAACAAAAAATTGTGACGTCATACGGCCGGTTTGCTAGTGATAGGACAAATCATTATTTTATGATTGGTTTCTAAAGACCATTGACATATGGACCTGTGAAGTCTCGCCGAGAAAAAATTCTGTAAACTTATGGAGAGTCTATCTTCTTTTAAATGTGCTTTGTTGTTGTTCCTTGACTTATGGGTAGGTGGAGACTGACCACCCATCCTGCAAAAATGGTTCACTTTACCAATGACACCCCCGCTTCAAGGAAGGTCAGACACAGCTGCAGGGCTTATTTGGTTTTTGTGTTGTAAGTTCACATGCGACATGTACAAGCGCAAACTTATACTTCTCTACTTGTGAGAATGGATTTAAATTGAATCTTAGTATCTTTTGTTGCATTGAGCTGCGTAGATGACGACAGACAGAGACACCTAAGAATTGTTTTTTTTAAGTGTACGCTACTCTGAACGCTTCATACATCACGGCTTTGTGGAGGATGGAGGTATGTGGGAATATAATTATTGTACCCCAACTTAAGCACCATAAATCGAAAGGAAGTTGACGTATAAAATTATAATATGGAATTAAATGATGATATTATGATTGTTATTCCGGCTACTCGGGTAGATACTATAAGGAAGTTGAAAAGATGTATCTCATACATTTTTATCAATAAAAGATTTATTTTTATTGTTTATTCGTAGAAAATTATAGACCAAATATTTTCTTCGTGATTTAGTATTTACAGCTTATAATGGAGAAAAATATAATTACTTAATTTTTAAAATTATTGTATAGGTATGACCAGATATAAATTTTGACAATTACAATATTAATTTTAAAACTAAACAAATATCAAAACTTAATTTAACTCGGATATTTCACGAACCGTTTAGAAAGAACTTACATCATTCTCGACGTTTCGTCGGCGACGTAGCCAACGTCTTCAGGAGAACATCCTCTTTTGGCACGACGACTGAAGATGAACAGATATATATTTGTTGTGCGCATTCAATAATGAAGTGTTATCTATAATTTTGCAGCTTAGCAGGGGCGTGCATTCCATACAGGCACATGCGCCTTATAGGTAGGCAACATAATGGTAAAAACCCATTTAAGCTTGATATTGATGTTTACAATTCAAAATTTAAGTTCGATTGAAGCCATCGTTAGCACTTCAGTCAATTTCAAATGAGTTATTTTAAAGGAATGCGAGAAAATATTTCTTTTGAAATGTATTTGTCTATACCCTATGCACGCGCCTGCAGCTTAGATTATAGATTAATTATAGGTAACACTTAAATATTAAATGCACCCAAAAAAAAATTTTTTTTGGGTGCACAGATTTTTTTTTCTACGGTCATTGCCGAAGTGGTGTGGTTGATATCTCAGTTAGCAAGACACTTTCATTCAATGCCAGAGTTCGATGCCCACATAATGTGAAAATTGATTTCCGATTGACGCTTTCTATGGAGCCGACCAAGCTCGCTCTTGAGGTGTGATTCACACAAAAAAGCAACGCTCACCAATAAATCATGCTCGTGTTATTATGATTATTACAAATAAATCATTCATTAAGATGTATGCGTACTCTTTACATTAAATTATTAGGGAAAATGATGTCGTCATAGGCAGGGCAAACTTTTCTCATATCAATCAACGCGCCAAGTTTTAAAGCTGCCTACATTTTCATTCAGAGGCAAAAAATATATTTCCCGCGCTTTCGGGAGCAGAAAAAAGTTTTCCCGCTTCCGGCGAATATTTTTGCCTTCGTCCACTTTCTCGTTGACACTTTATCCCAAGAAATTACAGCTCCCGATTCGTTAAAATAGTTACTAGGTTACTGGGGAGCCGGATGTAGGGCTGACCGGTCCGTAGTCTAGTGGTAACGCTTCAGACTCGTAAATGGAAGGTTGCAGGTTCGAATCCCGGCGGAGCACATAATAAACACCATTTATATTTTCAAATATGCTCTTCGCTGGGTTAAAAAAATTATACACCTTTACCCAAAGACCGGTTACCAAAGGTCCATCCAGCCTTACAATAACTGGGTATTGCTTGAGAATTGGCGGTTTCTATTTAAAGAAGACCAAGCTCGCCGAGGGCTCTTGAGGTGTGATTCACACAAAAACAGCGCTCACCAAATACTTAAATCATCCTATAGATTTGCAATCGGAAGTTTGTTGGTTCAATTCCTAGCTTAGAGAAAAAAATGTATCAATTAATTATTTTTAAACATGCTCGTTACTGGGTTGAAACATTCATACATTTTTACCAAATATGTTTCCAAAAGAAAAGTGCAACTAAGCTACACATATACAGAGATGAAGAGATCACATGTAGTGGGAAGAATCTATTTATTTTCACAAGTAAGGGAGTGGCCTTACGCCAATCACTTTATATGTTGATAGGTGAAGGTTTCCCAGCTGCCGAGGAAGCAGGTTCTCATTTTAAAGGAGTAAACCTTGCCGAAATTTTATGCTTTGGGTTTGAAGTAAACTCCAGAAGTGAAATCATTTCTGACACTCTTGTGGGTATCAAACCTTAGCCCTTTGGCATGGATTCTTAGCCTTTTGGATGGTTCTACCAACTGAGCTAACGACCGAACAAACCTGTTTTTTTTTGGGTCTTGCTCGAGAATTAACTCTGATTTAGCTAGCAGAGGGCTCTTGATGTGTGATTCACACAAAAATAGCGCTCACCAAGTAAAGCATTCTAATATTTATTTACTAACGAATTTTGACATTGCCCGATGGGTAAGTCTCATACCAATTTATCAAAAGGATAAATTTAAAATGATTGGCTCTATCCCAAAAAAACAGACAAACAAAATTTTTTTTTTGATCCAGTCTATTTTTTTTAACAAACGAAAACTAATTTATTTTTCAATAGATGGCAGTATTCAAAAAATCAAGTAGGATTTATAAATAATTTTTATTTTTGAGAAAACTTACCCATACTCGCTTGAGGTTCTATATCGTTTGCTGTATTCGCAGCCGCGGGCCTGGGGGTGCCTCTCTGCGGCTGTGAGCCGGGACTCAAACCACCATTATTAGGACTAGACGATATCTTATTACTTGGACTAGTAGCGGACAGAGGGCGCTGCACGCTATAATAAATACTATCATTATTGTTCTTATTATTATTCGTGTTGGGTTTGTGTCCCGGCTGTGGCCTAAATTTGTTGCTAGCGCCTGCTGCCGGCTTCGTCACGAAGGTCGGTCGATTTGAGTGCGGTCGGTTGGAAGGCAGCCTCGTTTGGGTTTGGTTCTGGGCTAACGTGCTCTCTTCTGGTGATTTAACACTGGTTGGGATCATAGATGTCGTTGGTCTGTAGGGCCGCGTCACGGTAACCATCGGCCTATAGGTGGACACTGAAAATAAAGAAAAAACTATTTTTAATTATATATTTCAACAATTTCTAACATCTTAATTTGGGATTATATTTTTTTATTGAATTTTTTTTCAATTTTCGTACAATAAAACCATTTTAGTTGGTATTCCAGATATATTAGATCATGAAAAACTACCTCGATTATACACACATTTTTTTTGTATCTAAATGCAATGAATTAATTTATTGTTTTCAGTAATCAAATAAAATAAAAGATTAAATTCTTTTCATTACTCTTGCGAGTCTTGACCGTGGTCCATTGCCTTTTTCTTCTTCTTTGAATTCATTTTTTTTTTTCATGCTTAGGTATGTTTTGTTACATTACCTACTGTAAGTAAATTAAAACAATACAATAAAGTCGGTTTTGTAGGTACCTATATTTTCTTCATAATCAATTGACATTATCTACCAAAACATACTTACTGTCTTATGAGTACCTATGGATAAAAAAAATAATCTGGACTAACTTGTAGACATAAAAAAGTAAAATATTTACACTAATTTGGAAAGGTGAGTAAATACAAATATAGGTACGATAAATAAACGCATTGAATAGGTACTTTTGTAGAACACAACTCTCACATACCTACTGCATTGTAGAGACCAGTAAGTTTATATTTATACTAACGTGTACGAGTAAGTTTATACTAATAATTGTAAAGGCTAAGCGCTAACTTTCATAGCTCATATCTCAACTATTAAAATATGGAACCTCAGTACTCGCATGTTTTGGCTTATGAAAAAATTTAACAAGGCTATCGATACGACCGGCAATCAGAAAGTAATGAATAATAATATATGTCTGTAATCTATAATATAAGTTACAAAAGTATAATATACTACATGCTTTCCCATAAGCAGACACTTATAAGTTCGCGCTTACGCATGCCGCATGTGGACTTGCAAGATAAAAAAACAATCTCAAATGAAAATATGCCCTGCATCTTTTGCCGACTTTACCTGAATCAGGGGTAACCATTTTTTACAGTATGGGTGGTCGGCTTCATACCTATTATTTAGTTTCAAACTAGTTAAAAAAAATCTTAACCAAAAGGTTAAGTAGATTTGGCACCTGAAACGCTACCAAGCTACAGCATATAGTGTAACTTCTAGTCGCGTGTTGTGTGTCAAGAGTGGAACCTATTTGTTTTTACAGGTAAGGGGGCCGGCCGCGTGTTCCCATTCCCCGACCTAAAAGGAATGTTCACTCAGAAATGCACACGGAAGTATCATACCCTAAATCTGCCGTTATTGTTTCTTACACTTTATGGTATTAGCAAAAAAGTGACAGTAATGAAAAAAATCAAGCATGTTAATTAATTTTTTATCTTAATTATAAAGTTTAAACAAAATATATAACTTAAAAATTGCGACCACAAAAAAATATTTAAAAAAATACGTTTTTTTCACTTCTGTAGCTACTTTCTCGTGTGTGCTATGTTTTGGAAATATTTTTTTTCATTCTATTTATAGAACTATACATTGTCTAGTGTAGTATCGAAACCGTTTGTTTATAATGTCAATAGTTTTTGAGTAAATATGGAAAAACTGAAACTACTTGATGAATTCAATTTTTTCCGTGTGCTTGTCTGAGTAAACATTCCTTTTAGGTCGGGGAATGGGAACACGCGGGCCGGCCTTACGTCCACCACGAAGTGGGGGTTTCCCAGCTCCCGGGCGGCTGGTTCTCATTTCTTGGGAGACTGAGTACCTAAACCTTGCAACATAAAATTTGTGAGATCTTTTAAGTCTTCTACAACTTTACGCTTCAGCGGAGCCAAGATGGTGCTTCGGTTTCCGAATGACTTGCATTTCAGCATGTCCGACATGTGAGGTGGATGCATAAAATAATGTAGAGCCCAGCGGACGCCAAGTCGACCGTTCAGCACACATTTCCAATGCGTGATGTTTACACTCACTCTTACCGATCCTAAACCCAACACCAGGCACGGCACAACAAACCTTTAGGTGAGGAACACGAGTGGGCACTTTAATTTGAACTCGATCTATAAAGCAATATCATGAACAATATCAATACCAAGAATAAAGAAACAAAATAGCTGCGCATTCAACTAAAACCACAGGTTTTACGTTTTTTTTTCTTCTTACAGATAAAAAGTTGTTAGATACACATATGTATAGTGCAACTTCTTGCGGTGTTATCCCCGAAGAGTTTCGCATGTAGCGAGTGGGACCTTTTTATTTTTACAGTTAAGGGTGCCCGCCTTACGCTAATCACTTAAATTGAAGGGGGGGTTTCCCATCTACCAAGGGGACTGGTAATAGTACTATTTTTTTTGTGAAAGCTGAGTAAACTTTGCAGGTAAGTATTTTATTTTGGGTTTTTGAAATAAACACCGTAACGGTTAATCATTTCTGACACCCTCGGTTAGATTTGGACCCGAGCTCACGGCATTGAATGCAAGCACTCTACCAACTGAGCTATCGACCGGACTATCAGTCTCAATGATAAAATTACTATTAAAAAGTGGCATGTGCAGAACAACGTGTTTCCATTGCATTATTTTTTGTGCTTAAAATCATGCCTTCCTACAGTGTCTTGTTTTCATACCGAGAAAGTGCACAAAAACTTGCCCCGTGCTCGCATACACCCACTTCCTCCAATTAAAGACGTAACTTTAATAACTCCTCATTGCACAGCTCCTGGTATGCGACGTGTTATTAAAATTAATTAAAAGGAATCTTGTAAGGTGAATTTAATTACTCTCGTACCTTTCAGAGGAATCTTCCGAGTAAAAATACTCATAAACATACATTACCTCTCAACGTTTTACTGCATAATCTTCTTCCTCAGTCTACTCCTGAAAGTAGGCCTCTTCCAATCTTCACCATGCCTGTCAATTGACTGCTGTTTTTTTTTAATACGACAATGCGTTGTTTGCTGGAGAGTTGCTTTCTGGAATATGTTGCCGTGGTCTGTGAAAGCTGAAGCTTTCAGACGTTTCGTCCATATGTACGATGGGCTTCTTCAACTTGAAAGTGAAATGATGATATTGACGGATCATCACAGTTTCATCAAGATCATCTTTATCATTTCACGCTGAAGAAGCCCATCGTAGACATGGGTGAAATGTTCGGAAGCTCTTGCTCCCACAGACCATGGCAACAGATTCCGGAAAGAAACTTTCCAGCATCATCAGCCGGCAGTGTAAGCCTAAAACTCCAATTTTGATGTTTTCCGACAAGTCAGTGGCTATTTGTTGGTGTGTGATGACTATTCTACTTTATCCCTAACCTTCAGGCATTTCTAGTGAGAATAACTTTATCCGACACCTTGGGGGTGTGCTATCTAGGAGTTATACCTACGTTTCTCTAAAAGATTATGAAACATTTTATTTCTCTTTTCTGAATTTTGAAACTGAGTTTCACCAATACTGGTGCGTTTGTCTCTATTATACATGAAAACAAGTTCGTCTCTGAGAAGAACGGAAGCACAATATAGCCAAGACAATATGGGTGGTACTTAGATCGAAATAGTACGTTTGATAAACTTTAGAAGGCTACAACCACTCGAATATTTTAAGCGATTAGATCCTGGTCTGGACAGGATAACTAGATATGAATACCCTAACTGACCTAAAGACACATCTTTTTCCACAATCGGCAGCACTATTTTGGGATGACCGACGCGATGAAAAGGCGAAAGAAAATACCCAACAATAAAAATAATAACAGCGGGAAAAATTGGGAAGATTCGGAGTGATGTAGCTGGACACAGATGTTGAGAGAGCTTTGGTCACGCTTGGTCAGTATGTTTTTTCAACTAATGTTTACTGGCTAATTCAGACTCGTCCTGGGCTTTGAGGCCAATGATTATGATTCAGGGGGGGTTTAAAAGCTGATGTACTCACCTGTAAGAGTTCTATCTGTTGGTTCTAGTGGTTGTTTGGTGGAGCGCGGTGTCTAAATGCCATGTCTAAACTAGATAATATCTGAAAACATATTGATAAGAATAATACTTGTAAAGAGCCTTGTTCACTGTATTTTCTCTATGTTACTGAAACATGTGCCGTAAAAGCAAGAGAATAGATAACAATTGACGCGTTCGAATTTCTGTGTTGGAGGTGCATGCTCCGAGTCCCATAGACAGCTAGACGTACCAACGAGTCATTCGTCGGGAACTAAACTTGGATGGCTTAACGGATTCTTCAATTCTTTGGACAACTTGTCCGTGACAATGAAGATAAGCCTGGAACGACTAGCTGTGATCGGTAGCCTGGAGGGGAAGAGAGAAAGAAGTGATCCCTCAGGAGTAGTTTATAAGCGCCCTATCTCACCTGTGGTAGTTCTATCTGTTGGTATCTGGGGCGTGGTGCTATGTTTATTGGCTATTTAGATTAGTTTTGGACTTTAGTGTCAATGGTGATGACTATCCTTAATGGTTGGTTTAAAAGCGTCTTGTCTCACCAGTAGTGGTCCTATCGGCTGGCATATGGTGCTTGGTGTTATGCCTGTTGGCTAATTTGGACTCGTCTTGGGTTTTCTTGTCAATAGTGACGAAGAAACCCTCAGGAGTGGTTTAAAAGCATCTTTTCTCACCTGTAATTATCCTATCTGTTGGTATCTGGAGTTTGGTGCTTTGTTTATTGGCTAATTTGGACTCGTCCAGGGCTTTTGTGTTAATGGGGATGACGATCAATCCTCTTGTTTTACCTGTAGTGGTTCAATCTGTTAGTATTTGAAGTTTGGTGCTTTGTTTATTGGCTAATTTAGACTCGTCCTGGACTTTTATGCCAATGATGATGTCGATCCCTCAGGAGTGGTTTATAAGCGTCCTGTCTCACCTGTGGTGGTCCCAACCCTTGGGTATCTGGGGTTTGGTGCTATGACTGCTATATTTATTGGTTATTTAGACTCGTCCCGGGCTTTCGTGTCAATGATGATGAAGATCTTTAAGGGATGATGTAAGAGCGTCTTGTCTCACCTGTGGTGGTCCTATCTGTTGGTATCTGGGGCGTGGTGCTGGGCCGCCCTGCGTCCCCGCCCTCCGCGCAGCACGAGCCGAACATGAACCCGTCCACGCACACGCCCACGTGTCTGCCCGCGCCGCGTAGACAGTCTTGCACGAACATGCACGTGCCGCGCATGCCGCCCACGCTGCACGGCTTGCGGGATATCTGGTAGCCTGGAAAGAGACAGACAATCTTCAGTAAAATTCAGTTTCAGGATTTAACTGATTTTCATTCAAATAAATTTTTGCGAACCCTAAGACTAACTAATTATATTTGGGATGTTACAATAATTATCATTTTTATTATTTTTTGAGTCAATGTAAAATAAAAAGTAATAAAAAAGTCGTTGGCTATGTCACCAATGAAACGCCGAGAATTATGTAAGTTTTCGCATAGCGGTTCGTCTATGATCCAAAAACTGTAATTAAAGTTGTAAAAATGTTAAACGACGATAACTCAAGCTTAAACTTAATCTTCAGGGGAAAATTTTAACACTTGAAAAGGGTGTTTTTGAAAAATACACCATCGTTTTCTATAATTTATGAATTTCACTAATGTATTCGTCAAGCAATTTAACTCTTACGTCCTTTTCACACAACACGAATTCTGACAGATTTGCTTATGTTTTAACAACAGATAAACCGTGTGAGAGCTTTCATGCATCCCTAACACTAAGCATCTGACCACTGGATAGAAAGATCTAGAAAAACCTTTCAGACTTATTTTTGTCGAAATTTCACACGTCACGAAAAGCTTCTTAAGATGAAAACTTTAGCAAATTACCAATAAGTGATAAATTCAAGAAGGGAATTATTGATTTACACTTTAATAGCTTCTTTTCATGCTGAAATAATCATTTGTCCTCACTTAAGTTTGAATGTTTGGTTTTCGTATGGACCTCTTCCTTTCAACGAGCGAGTGATATCAGGAAACATTTTTTATGACTCAACCCAAACGTATTCACCCACACATGGGATTATCTTCCCAATTACAGTTACGAATATCAAAAGTTAAAACGGAATGATTTGTTTTATGGACGCATCTTAATTGCTATTTTATCTCGAAAGCAAATTCTTGACAAGTTGGTCTAAAAGGTTTTTTACTGCCAAAGAACATCATCCGGTTCTTTCCTTTTCTGTCCATCAGGTTTCACAAAAAAAATTAAATGTCTCAATCATTTGTGTGTGTTTTTTTTTGTACAAGAAGCTCCGATTACATGTACAGAAATTTAATACATACGCGGTGTAGACTCTGTCATCCAAATGATATCGTAATTTATTCTTGAATTTCCATAATTTATTGATATCTTGTTATGAAATTTATTTGAAGCGTCATGTGGCCTAGATTTGTTATTTAATTTAATAAAAAGGTTATTTTTTGAGTAATAAAAAGATGTGGGCATATTTAAGAAAATGATTAATTTAAAAAAGAGAATAAGGTGCTCGTTAATGCAATGCTCTGCTTCAGTCAAAAGGGGCATAAATTAAAGTCATAATTAATCATGTAAAAATAAAATACAAAAAAATTTAAGTTCATTTATTTCCTCGAGCGCTTTCGATGTAGTCACACCATTATCAAGAGACATGAATAAAAATATCTAATAAAACTTTGTTATTGGCTGCTAAAGAACCTACACTAAAATGCCTGTGATGCTTGCCGGGTGAGAAAAAAATGTAATTTCGAGTTCATTGTAGAAGAGAAAAACAAAGGCAGTTTAATGATCTCGAAGGAGTGGGACTAGTATTATTGAAATATGCGTACAAGAAAGAAGAGAATACATGAAAACAGTGATGAATCTCGAAAAGATGAAAGAAGCATCTATGAATACTCGTAGACAGAGTGAAAAACATCTGTAAAAGTTTTGGCCACCTCTAGAGGAATGATGGAATCACAGCTACGCCTATGTTTTATTAACATAAACACGTTAAATGTTGAAATGCACACATTAAAATTTTGAAAATTTTAAAACATAGTTGTCTAAAGACAATATAAATTAAATAATAAAAAAATGTAAAGGTATACAAAGATTTATTTATCATACATAAATATACTGAGAGATTTTCATAAATAATATTACTTTCTTATCGGAATCAGGTTTTAAAATTAAAAATAAAGACCATTATTGCAACCAGTTATTCCATACAAAATAACTTCTTCGGGAAAAGCAATAAAAATTAGCAAAAACACTGAACCAACTGTCATTTAAAACTGAATGTTCCGTACTGTTCCTCGTCTTTAACTTTTACGAAAATTCTTATGTTGATAAAACATGTTTTTACCTATAAACCATAACTACTTTTGTATCGATACGTCAACAGAACAATCCAGTGTAATAAAACTTAAAAAGCAACTTGCGCTCAATATGGGATCGTACCTTTCTCAAAAGTTTTTGTACAAAAATGCAAATTTCTTAATTTTTCTTCGACAGATTGTATTTGCATAATTTGATTATCAGATCTTCGTTTAATAGCTCAACATTGGTGGTCGTTTTTTTATGTTTTTAATGTCTTCATTTCGATAAATTTAATGTCACATAAAACCAGTCACACATTTTTACATATTAAAATATATTATACGTACATAGTTGTGTATGTTTGAATTTAACATGGAATATAGCACTTCGACAGATTAACAGAGGCTGCCTTCTTTGAATGATCTGTTTTACAGTTGATAATCTGGCATTTTAATTAATATGTCAAACGTGTGTGAACAAAAAATAAGTTCATGGTTTAAAATTATTCAATTGGTAAAAAAATTATTATTGGATTTTTTTTTTATTATTTTATTGAGTAATTTATTTATTATTAATAATTTTGGTCAACATTATTCAATAATGCCTTTTTCTTTAACTGTACCGCTGTCACTGATCCTTCAGGGTGACCAGAATCTCTGCAGAGTCTCCTTCACTTATTCCTATCCTGACATACTTCTCTGAGTTCATTTATATCCATCACTTTTTTCATGCATTTCCTTCTTTTAGTACTTTACCTTTCTTAAAAATACTATTTCACAAGTGTTCATGATCCATTCTTTCCAAATATCCAAACCATCTCACTGTTTGTTTGTTCTCACATCCTCTTCTAGATTACATTATTTTTTACGTTAGTGTTTAAAATATAACACCGAACGAGAAATTATTTCTGAGACCCTTAATGGGGATTTAACCCTAGCCCTCTGGCATGGAACGTAAGCATTCTACCAACTGAGCTATCGACCGAACTTACACTTCTTAATTATACTTCTAACAGTTAATACAATACGGATTCTCTGTTCGTATAAATATATATTGCCAAACTACAGTCATTGTACTAATTACATGGACAGCAATAATTTATATGATTTGATGAAACATTGCAAGTAGGATACGTCAGATTACTGTCGGGCTTAAGTAGAAGTGATGAAATAATTTACTGTGAAGAAAAAAATCCAAAAGGCTTATTTCTTTTCTTAATTTACATAATGCTTATATCTAGCACCGACGCGGTAGCAGACAAACGCTTAAATTGGCATAAAAAATCAAAACAAAAAACTGAATCCATTTTAAGAAGTCAGATTCAAGAAATACAGAAAATGAATTAACTGTATTTTTTATATTAAGTAAAAAAGGAGCTTCTTGAATAATCAACAAAAAAATTGATAAGGTATATGTACTAGTCCAATTTTTAAGACATCCTCTCTTCATCTCTTCATATTAGTAGTCTGTTTTCCTCATCAGAAACATTATACCTGTACCAATACGTTGATGTGGTCTTGCTAGTTCAAGTTAGCAGATTGCATTGGCTGAGTCGCATTCAAAGAGTTGACTTTTAGAGCCTAGAAAGTACGGTTGTGGTGATGGACCCCAAAGGGACGCAGGGCGGGGAGAAGGCTCATATTTCGGTGGTCAAATCCCATTTCTCCCGGGTTGTTGTGCAATTGATTATGATTATGAGACACCTTATACCAAGAAATATAATAAAACAAAACTCTACGCATCAAAAGATGTCTTCGTCCTTGAATGAACTTCTAATTGAATATTTTTATTCGAATTTCTCTAGTGAAGTCAAACTTTCAAAGAGCGATTGAAATGTGAATCGTAAAAAATGTTTTTTAACTTAAGATACATGGAACTTTTTACTTCTTGCTCGCACAAAGGGCCAAAAAAATGGCTTGTTGTTTATTGGGTATGTAAAAGTATGTATTGGACTGAGTATCCGAGGCAAAAGGTTTAGATCAATCTAGAAAGGTGTTTTGAAATACAGAGAGATTGCAAAAAACAAATGGAGAAAGAATTATCTATCGCAGCAATCAAAAACCCACGTAATAATATAAAATGGTAATTGCATTTCCACAAAACAAGAAGGTGCGTCAAGGCAGATGATTGCAAATTGCCATAACGCAATATTTTTTTTATTCATTCAAAATCGGTATGGGAAATATTGCTCCAACATTTTTTTTTATGCAGCTCAACCACGATATCACTTTTATGCAAAAGCATAATAACAAAAATTACAGTTACGTATCTCGTTTAGTATCAATAGCCGCTCAACTAACCGAGATCGCATTCACTATAATGCCGTCCGCACATTGCAAAAACTGGAATTCGCAATGGTGCAGCTCTTCCGTCGTGACAATGGTCGCGGAATGCAAAAACAAGTGAGAGAACTTGGCGAGACTGTCCGCTGCAAAACTGCGCGACACGCATTGCCACTCATAAAATGTCCACGCACTCTATGGTTGATAACTGTGTCTTTGTTTTTGTATCGATATGTACGGAAGACGTAAAGTGCTATAATTATGTAGAGTTTTCCTTTACTTACAAATTCATTTATTTTCTTTTTATTGTTTTTCTCATTTGCGTATTATAAGTGAAAACATGCAATATTTATCTTACGTGCTCTTAATAGTTGTAATTAAAATAAGCGGCAAGGTTCACTCAGCCATTACAAGAAATGAGAACCAGCCCCATCGGAAGCTGAGATACCTCAACTTCAAATGATGCGGTTAGTGTTATAAATTGGTTTAACACGAAACAAGCGATCCTTTTGGAGAGAATGCGATAACAATGTATAAATAATAATTTGTAAATAGTTAGTATTAAATGAGCTTTTACTGTATGAACCACAAAACAGTAAATATATACCTTTTGAAATTGATTACAACCATGGATCTTTTCACGTATTAGACTGTAGCTTTAACTGGTAGACCATGTGCCCGGGAAGGCATATCTTTACACATCAATAAAGGTCTTCCAATCAGCCTTCGGATGCGGTAAATTGCATTTGAATCCTCGTGAACGCTGGATACGAGCAAAATGCATCAAACTATTCGTGGCAGCACATAAGGCATTCTGTATCCCAAGATTCATTAGTACAAAGCATGACTTTAAAAACTCAACCGTAGCGTTTTACCAACAAATATAGACTTCCCTCTGGTGAGTGTTTTAGTTCGGTACATTATTGATAAAACGCCGTGGTTGAGTTTGAACGTGCTTGGGATTCTGAATGCGAACGGAAGAAGTAAAACGTTTTCATATCGACCATTACAATCCATAAAAGTCGAGTTGCCCTTATAAAATATTATTATTTTTGAACTCCTGTTGCACTATTAGATGCTATTAATGTTACACTTATACGGGAAGAACGTGGAAACACTATGGGAATGTTTGATGACCGTTTTACTACAGCTCAGTTGGCAGAATGTTACCTTGGTTTTTTGGTTGAAATCTGAACTAATAAAATAAAATTACCCGAACTACTCTCATCAATAGGTTATAAAAAATCTCGCCTAGTAAATAATAATAATATTAGGATGATTTATTTGGTGAGCACTGTTTTTGTGGGTATCACACCTCAATAGCCCTATGCGAGTTTGGTCGTCGCTGTAGAAAGCGTCAATTCTCAAGCAAGGTCCAGTTGCTGTAAGGCTGGATGGACCTTTGGTGACCGGTCTTTGGCGGAGGGTTATGAATTTTTTAACCTAGCGAAGAGCATATTTGAAAATAGAAAAGCTATATTGTTGTGCTCCGCCAGGATTTGAACCCTTGACCTTCCATTTACGAGTCCGAAGCGTTACCATTAGACTACGGATAGGGAAAGGAAAGAATAGTCATCTCAAAAGTCCTGGTAATTAATGGCAATTCAACGGAAAACACACATTTGACATAGACGAAAATGCTGTAACGCCACACGGCCGGGTTGCTAGACATAAGGTTGATTTAGTTGTTTGGTTGTTCTCCTGAAATGCATGTCTCATCATGTGAAAGAGATATAGAACTATTGGAAGTTCCAAAATGCACTGAAGACAAACAAACTTCTGGCATTATTCGCTCAAGCGCCCTTGGAGTGACTACATCACGAAACGGCGCTCTAAAGAAATCATCAACTCATCACCACCATCGTCTTGAAAAACTGTGTGGCAGTATTTTCCTGTTTGTAATGTTAATCACTGTGTTTTTTTTATAAACAAATTTAAAAAAAACGGCCGTTCGGAATCCATTACCTTGATTTAAGGTACAACATGCGTATCGAATATTAATATGTATGTGCAAAAAAATAGATAGATCCACTTTTAGATCTATTACATTTTTTATCTTAATTAATTAACAACCAATCAGGTTTAGCAAGACTTTTAAAAAATAGGTAGCTACATCAAAGATTATATTAAAGTCTTCAGCTCTACTATTAAAGCTTGATCTTCTCGCGTATTGATGAATTGATATTAATTAATACCATACTTTAAAAGGAATTATAATCAATCATTTATGGTATCTTGATCAAAGAAATCCCTTCTACATCTTCCTGAGAGATTTTAATATAGTTCCTTAAGTTATAGATTGGTATGAGGCTGACAATCCATATTGAAAAAAAAAATTCACTTTGCCAATGTCACGCCGTTTCAGGAAAAGGCAGCGGGAGTTTCAGGGTTGCTGTTCATTTGAGATTTGGCTTTACTTTTTTTGAGTACTAGTAAGCGTGAAATCACATGAGTTTTTTGCTAGTGTGAGTGCATAAGGTATGGGTCCTATAATAATAATATTAGGATGATTTATTTGGTGAGCGCTGTTTTTGTGTGTATCACACCTCAAGAGCCCTCTGCGAGCTTGGTCGTCGCTGTAGAAAGCGCCAATTCTCAAGCAAGACCCAGTTGTTGTAAGGTTGGATGGACCTTTCAGTGACCGGTCTTTTGGTACAGGTTTATGAATTTTTCAACTCAGCGAAGAGCACATTCGAAATATAAATGGTATATTTTTGTGCTCCGTTGGGATCCGAATCCACAACCCTTCATTTACGAGTCCGAAGTGCTGCCACTGGACTACGGACCGGTCCTAGCTATTCGCTATCCTTTGTTCTAGCAGCCCGGTAGTTTGTGCAGACTTTGCCCTTGCGCTTCCAGCGCCCTTGGAGTGACTACATCACGAAACGGCGCTATAAAGAAATCATCAACTCATCATCATCATTTGTGAAAAGAATATTGGTCCTTATTCTATGCGCTGGGGTATTCTATATTTAATATATATATTCTAATTTAAGTCTATATTTAATATGTATTATAATCTAGTATTCGTTTTTTAGCTACTACATCGGGTATATTTTACTAGTGCGAGAGCTACATACCGACTGAACTCTACCTACATTGCGGTGCAAAGTTACCATATGCTATATCTAACCATAGACCACATAAATTAATAAAAATAATAAATAATACTATAAACCTTTTTAGCTTATTACTTTAGAAAACCATTTAATTTTGTACCAGAGACAAAACTTGTTTTAAATGTTGAATGTACAACATAATGGTACTAAGAGTATGTTACAGTTCATTAACATATTTTCTAGTTTTGTTATGATTAACAACTTTGTTAGCGAGCGCTTTGTTCCGAGCTTTATTTACGTTCAACGTTTTACTTATTATTTATGGACAAGTGTGATGTTTATGATTGTTTTACCTGTACAAAAAGTAAAAACATCACGTTCAAACTCCCCCATAGCGTTTTCCCAAAATAAATATGGAAACTAAAGCGCTCAATAGATGTTCTTTTTAGTTTCCATCTGTTATATATATGAAACGCTAAGGCTGAGTTTCAACAGTAATTGTTATACTTGTAGTGTAAGGCCAAATAAGTTATGCTTTTGTGAAACTTTATGCCTTCATTATATGATATTTTTATTAACTAGAAACACAAAGTCAAGTTTATAGAATTTTAATGATAATGTTTGAAAATACTTCACGCTAAATAAAAAGTATGATTTTCTTGCTTGTATATCTAATTTCAAGGTTGTTTTGAAAAATCTATTGAGTTAAATGTCTTATGGTTTACCATTTTAAAACGCTCAGATAATAATAAACATTCAATTCTCGTTGGATATTAAAAACATGTTTAATGTATTGTTTACATATTACAATTCAATTTCAAGGAAAATTACACTTTTCGGGTATAAGAGGAAGACCGAAAAAATTATGGATGGATCAAATCTCTGAAATAGCGAATGAATGGGATATCCAGAGTCATAATAAAAGGAGGACTTGTATGAAAAAGGTTATGACTCTGGATGAAATAACAGAAGTATGCAAGGACAGGAATAAGTGGCGGCTAATCTGCAATGCTGATTTCTAATGTTGGTTTATTAATTTGCTACATTTTTTGCATAAGACATTTTTGACTTTTTTTGTATAGATTTATTTTTAAGGTTTTGTTGTTTTCTTATACTTAAATGTTATTTATCACTCGTATTCCTTGACTTATAGGTTGGTATGAGGCTGACCACCCATACTGTAAAAAATGGTTCACTTTGCCAGTGTCACCCCTGTTTCAGGGAAGGTCGGCAAAAGTTGTGGGGATTATGTTCATTTGAGGTTTGGATTTTATTTGTAAGTACACATTCAGCATTTGTAAGCGCGAACTACACGTGTTGGTTTGTGGGCATAGATACATCTGAGAGCTTTAAATGAATATATCCTTGCAAGTTAGATTATAGATTATTAGTATTATAGATTATAGACGAACCGTTATAGGAAAACTTACTCTTTGACCAAATTGTAAAGTAGGTGTTTTGTCTATGGGTTACTAGCTAGTAAGTTCCTTTTTTCCTTTGCCATTTATTAGCCTTATCCATCCAGATTACGTACTCATTATCTAAAAACACCCCTGTGTGAGATTCAGTGCTGGTTTGACCTTGAGTAAGAAGAGACGTTTCTTGTCTCTTCAACTGAATCAAAAGCCACTGACGATCGACAGGAAAAACCACAAAAACTACATAAAAGGTCATTCTGGAGTGAGGTGAGTCCTATCTAATTAGTCATTGACTCCTATCCTTGTTCCCCGATGGTCAGCGACTCTGGAAGATTTGCCTATTGATCGTTTTGCTCAAATGCGGTTAAAAAAAATAATTAAGAAACAGAATTTAATTCAGTCTTCATCTCAAATGATGGAGTCACACTTGCTTTCATCACTTACAATATTTTCGACGTTTCTTTAGTGACGTAACCAACGTTTTCAGGAGATGCCCTCTCCGCACAACGCTTGAGTTCATCCGGAAACATTAGACTCATCGTACCTCATCTAACTATAAGGCTACTCTTACAAGACTCAATTTGCAACTGGCTGGAATTTAATTACCAATTCCATAATGGGTTCCATCAGCAGGTAATAACGCGAGATGAGTCGAGATGTTCCGATAGCAGATCACGCCAGTTGGCGATGCATAACTCGCAGCGAATTAAAAATCCGTGTAACGACGGAGGATCAGATAACAGCCGAGTTGAGTGGCACCTCGCAGTATCAAGTACTGCGTAAGTCTTCCTGATCTCAACGGTTACTTGCTTCAATTTTCATATGGCTGTCCAGAGTAGCGGTTTTTTTTTTATCAATGAGGCCGCCTCCACTTCAACTGAAGTGGTTGGCGTAAGGCCGGCCCCCTTACCTGTAAAAATAAATAGGTTCAACTCGCCACATGCGACCCCTTCGAAGATAACGCGGCAAGAAGTTACACTATATGTGTAGCTTAGTTGCGTTTTGTGTCAAAAGCGAAGACCCAAACTCTGTATTCCTGTCACTGCTACTGGCAAATTCCTGCTGCTTCGCCTTTTTTTATTACCTAATTGTACTTTATCGTAACTCGTCCTTCTCATTTTTTTATGGTTTTTATCTTGTCAATTCTGTAACAGTGTCCTCTTGAAAATGACGTAAGCAAGACGAAAGTACTCGAAGTGAAAATATAAAATACCCAACTTGTGAAAATAAAATTATGTATTTTTGTAATTCCTCATAAATATGAATCAATAAATAATCTAGTAAAGATTTGTTTTTGTCAAAAAATTATACAATATCGTTTTTAAGTCTGTATTCTGCATGGGTATCAGTGTGCAAGGAATAGAAGCATTCCTGGGTTATTAATAGCAGCAGGTTGGCGGGCACATACTCCAACATCTGTATAATTACTGTCAGCTAACTGGTCCCTGCTCTGGAGGTCGCTAGTGCTCATCTGGAGACTGGAGGACCACTTTTCGCAGCTAGGGCTCCACAAGAGGCAGCGAAACACGAAATGTTGCGATCCAGTAGTACCTGTATGTACAATCGTCGGCAGTAAAACTAATCGTCTCCACAGTGCTTGTTTGATTGATCTACCATTTGATTTAAAGATGACCTTTCAATGAAATTGTCTTAAGAATCACATGCTACACAATCTAGGCTAGAAAAAAAATGTAAAACATGGTGAGCTGAGAGTTGTTTTTAAATATTTTTAAAATCAATTTCCAGTTTTCATAAGACACGTTGGTCCAGTTTACACATAAGCAAGCACTAAGGGGACATATTAGCTAAACTGCAAAAATAATAGTGAAATTTTTAAACATACATCTTAAGCAACTGTAAAAACCCTTATTGAAGAATCTTCAACATTCAAATCTGATCAAGAAGGTATTAAAATTGAAAAATTAAGTTGACAATCGCTCACAATTTTTATAAAATTTATAAGACTTCTAGTAAAGTACAAGTGCATCAAATCAGCCTGTCCAACGGTTCTCAAGTTGAACACCACAGCAAAAAGGGATACCTTCATGTTCTTCTTGTAGAAGATCTCAGATCTTTTTATTTGGGACTTCCCTCTTGTAATGAAGAGTACCAGCTGTTCTGCCACCTATTAGGTGGTTAGCCTAGCAAACGCTGGCTGTCTTTGTAATATTTTTGTAAATTTGAGTAAACCTACTTTGCCTCGGCAAGCTGAAATAATAATGTTCTCTTGTCTCGTGACTGTTTAACTTTGCATCTTTTGAGTATTCTCTCTCGCCTCACATAGATATCTCACTTAGCGCGAGCACAGACTATCTGGTCAAGTCACAAGTGGTAGCATGCAAGAAGAGTCCATGCCGTGGCGCCTGCCTCCACAGACTGCACTAATTGTTTGAATTACTAAACTGTAACCCTGAACTTGGTAATCCGTTATAATGGAACGAGCTATTCCGCTTCCTCGTCTTCCAAGAATACTTATTAATAGTAACTGCTTAGCAATTTAATGGGAGCGATTTGTACTACACTACTAACCTATTGTGAGATGTATGTACAAATAAAATAAACCTAATTAAAAGAGTAAGCATTGTATGTATATGTACTTTGTAACTGATTATTTACACGAACTTTTATGGTATGAATAAGGACCGCTTTTCCTGTCGCTCCATCTCCATACCGCTAAGAGTGTTCAGGTCCTCTGAAGGGTTGTCTTCAATACTTCCTATCCTTGCATGCCTCTATCAACTCTTTTATATCCATCACCTTTTTCTTACATACATCATCAAACTTGAGCAAGACTCTCCTCCAAGTACCGAAAACAACGGTCAGAACAGTTTTTGGAGACCGTGCTTTCTGCACAGTGAAACTGTTAGTCTGGAGTGTTGCCTGCATGTCTAAAGGAGTCTTCAACAGAGGCATGATTCTGGAGAAACCATAAGATCTACGTATTTGAGGTGTAGCAACAATCAATTTTGCGGGGACTAAGGAAGTCAGATAGAAGCAGACTTTAGGAAAAATTCACTATTTTACGTAAATCACCAATCGCTTTGAGTCACTAAAAAGCACTATGGGAAAGGATTTGTATTATGCTTTTCGAGTTGTAAATTATTATTTCCAGAACATATACCTATTTGCTATTTATACGTATAACATATGTATGATATCTGAATGATAAATATTATACCAACGAACATCTGATTTATTTGGTTCATCATAATCTTTACGCGTCTTACCTTAAGGTAAGTACTTAAGTACTTATAAAAATGTAAAACAAATTACCTCCTATTATGTTTATTCTCAATACCGTCCATCAGAAAGGGAGAACAATCGAACAATGTGTTTCCGCGAAGAGAAAACCTAATAAATTCTTTGTCAAAACGCATTTATATCTAGTCCGCGGCCCACTTCTACATGTCAATAATACTACAATAACACATGTTAAGTGCAAAACTGCAAGTCGGACACGCACTCGCCTCGTTTGAATGATGCACATCTCCAGACAACGTGAAACAATCGTAAATATCATCAAATTACTGTCATACACCAAGTGTCCAGGCTGTAATGGTCTGTTCTGGGGCTTCCAAGGTTTCAACAGTCTAGACTGCAGTCCGTCTTCAATGCTGCAGCCAAATTACTCTTGTAGGGACGGAAAACTGATCATGTCTCTCCTCTGTTGCAGCGCCTTCATTCGCTGCGTGTCCCAAAAAGGATCGGGCACCAAATATGCATCTCGAATTTTAACGCTCTCAGAGGAGTTGCCCCATCCTATTTCTGTGAACTATGCAGAGTTGACCAAATAGATGACAGACGACGCACTCTTTGTTTTGCAAAGTTGTAAATTGTTGTAAAAAAAACCTGGAAATAATTCAACTGCCGCTTCGACGGAACAGAACGGGTTTCGGGAATGGTGCTTTTAGTTCGGCTGGTCTATCCTCTCGATCAATTTAATAATTTGCCGTTTTGTGGCAATAACCACCTCAAGGGCGCTTTTATGTGTTGAAGCTTCTATAAAACAAATGTGTCTTAAGCAACCTCCTGACACTGACAACATTGGTCTCTGTTCTTAACTCCAGAGATATAAGAACAGACTAAGCGCTTTCGGAACAACTAGCTACCTAGATGCAATACTTATTCTCTTGATGATGGTGTGAAAACACTAAAAGCGCTTGAGGAAATAAATCGACACGAAAAGAAAATCTTTGTTATGTTGTTCACTTTTAATATAAAGATTTATATTTTAGGGAAAAGTAAGTTATTCACTGGTTGAAATAACACTTTCTCTCTCATCACGGTGCGTGTAGGTATGAAAAAAAAAACAAGAGTTGTTGAATAAACATGGAACATGTCATTACTGGTGTAAGTGCAGCAAGGCTTCCGCGGCAGATGTCTGCCATGACAGCGCGACATCTCGCGGTTCCGGTTCTGTAATTTACACCGCTTTTACATTGTTCTTGCACTCCCCTGATAATGAGACGATAATTAGCATTTCTTTATAAAGATTACTCTTGTTTTTCATACTTGTATTCCTCCTGATTTCTCCTTCCTTAAGAAGGAAATGTATGAAAATGGTGATGAATCGAAAGAGGTTTCTGAGGATATGAAGAAATGAAGGTATCTCTACAAAGGCTTCTCCCATCCCTAGTGAAGTCGCGACAGAGTCACAGTTACAATATAAATACCTAACGCTGCTTCCATGAGATTTTTGTTTTGTGGAGCGAAATATTTTTTTTACTAGTAGGTTGGTATGAGGCTGATACTCTATAATGCCATTCAAGGATCATATTTGATGCATGCTCATATGTAGACACATGTAAGTTTGCGATTACATATGCTGCATGTGTATATAAAAAAAATATTCCAAGCCTCAAATGAATATAAACAGGGTGTGCATTAAATATGAATATGAAATGTTAATATGTAATTTTTACTTTAAATATTTAACTATTGACGTATGCGTCATTTCTTGTATGGAAGAATAAACGCAATATGAAAACAACTATGACCAATTCTTTCTTCGATTCTTCCTGTTTAATCAGAAATGAAAGATGCAGAACAACCTCTCAAAGAGATGATAAAAATACAAACATTTGTAACACTTCAAATGCATTCAACAATAATAGCATTCCAATCTCAAAATATGCATCTCCTCAAAATATCATAACCAGATGCTAGTTAACAAAAAACTTTGATACCATTCACTGATGAATCGAGAAGAGGAAGACCCTGATCTAGTTCCATTGACATAATTTTTTATTCACCATGAGTTGCACATTGCTGGGAAATCCCCGTCTGATGGACGATTCACCACCCGCATGCGTTCATCTAACGTTTTTTTCTGACTTGGAACTACAAACGTTTCCAACTGTGAGTGGAATAAGCCTTTACTAAGTCGCATCAGTTTCGTGCATCAAAATAGATGTAAAGCTTGGTCCATATCGATACACTACATTAGTTTTAACTGTTTGTTGTTTTTTGGATGAAACGCTTCTGTAAATTGACTCAGATGCATATTCTCTGCAGAAGGGGGATTTGGATCACGCCTTTTGTATCGCCGGTCCTCATTTGTAACATGCCTTACCGACACTGTTCTGTTTTCAGTCAAACTGGAATATTGGTCGTTTGAAATAAAAACAAAGTAAATTACAAAATTTCAAAACAGGCAATGTGAACATGCCGTTAGCAAGAAGTCTCTGTATCAAATAGTTGTAGTATTTTGACGCACACAATTGACAATACAAACGGAAAACACAATAAAGATATTGTCGATCTTCATCCATGACGCGAACAATGTCGGACATTACATCTCTCCGCGATTTCTCTTTTGAATAACATAACTCAAAGTAATACGAGCTCATTATCGTAATGTTTTGTTTTATGTCACTTTTACGCAAAAATAACAAACAGTTGCGGAGGCTAGTTGTAAGTATATCTACAAGCAAGCGTACATGAGATAGGTATCATCTTTCCGTGTTCTTCAAATTTATTTGTTAAGACTACGGAAGACTAACAAGGAAAAAATATATTTTCTGAACTCAAATAAGTAGATATGCATTTGCAAATCTTTTGCAGTCAAAAGTCATGAACTTACCTATCTAGACCTAGCTTTTAAATAAATAGGTTTTAGATTATATGATAAAGATGTTCATTTTGAGACAAAAATCTTAAGTTAATAACATTACCGAATTCTAGATCCGGCTTTCAAGTAACACACAAACAGTTCAATAAATGAAATATAGTAGACAGAAGACTGGTCAAGCCAATTTGGAAGTGAAGTGTTAAGGTTCAGCAGCAGACAAGCAAGGGCTCAGTTGATGGTGATTATGAATGGTAGGTACTCTCAGAATTCGAGATTGTATTTTTACTCTCGAAGACATTTCATCTGAAATTGTAACATTTGCTGGACCAAAATGCATTTGAATGACATCGCAAAACCAATTAGGCGCAATCATTCATAGCGCAAGTTAAACATTCATTGCGGTTTCAAAAAAGTAAACCATAAAACGGAAGCGACTTAAAGGGGAGCCCTGGCGCAGACCGCAAAACTAATGTTCACCGCGAGCATTTCTCACAACCTAGTGCCTATCTCAAGTAACTTAATGTTTTAAACTTAACCATTACATTTACCACAGAATGGAAGGAAACTAAAACGCTCATTGGAGGTGTAGTTTTAGTTTCTGTACACTTTTACTTGTGTTTTATTCTTGGGGTACTGTGCACTTATTAGCGGTACGCTTGTTCCACACCAAACTGTTAATGCGACAGACAACAAACCTCAACTCTGAGCTCTGCAAGGTCTTGGATTTCGAATTTTCTTGGCAAAATATCTTCATAGATCTCATACGCTTTAAAGTTCATTCCGTTTCCCAAAAGTAGCCTTCCTTTTATTTATCGGGTTATTGTCAATAAAAAAATTGAGAGACCACAAATTATTTTTGGGATTTATAAAACGTATTTAAAAACAGAGAAATAATCTTAAAATCAATTTTGTTGTATTTCTAAAATTTAGATGTTTTTGAAAAAAAAAAACACTGGAAACGTAAAATCTAAAGATTGCTAAAAATACAATTTGCATATTGTAAGTATCTTATATTTTCTAAATCTTCGCCATGAAAGAATCGATATTGGTTTATAAATGTCATTTTACTGTCGCATATTTCCAATTCTGCAAAGGTTTCATTGGCTGCGGATTCCACGGCCGCGGCGCTTAAAATAATCATGCTGGGTCTCATGGCATACAAAAACAAGGCTCTTGATGACAAAGCTCCTGACTAATTGTCCCAAAGATGCTCACTGAAAGAGATCGCACACTCCGGTTGGTACAAAACAGAGACAGGGAAACCAACACAGACTTCGCAGACCGTTCGTGTGCAGTGGCTGGCCCCAGTACGTGGAATATGTTTCCATCAGATGTCCGAAGGTCAAGAACAGTTGATAGCCTCAAGAGGAGAATGAAGGCATATATGTACGTTAAGTTAACACAAAGCGCCTTTGAAGTGGCATTTTCAGTAAATTTTACTCATTTGCTGAATGGCTCACGTCTACGTGTACAAAGCAAATAACATTTCGGTTCTCGAATGTTTTCTAACGTTATGTATATTGAGGTTCCAGTACATCTAGGTAATTCATACATTAGATACAGATGTACTATTGAAGAGTACGATATGTGTGACTTAGCCGTTTCCACTCGGTAACCACAAAATCGTTGGCCGCGCCTGAGAAAAACGTACAAACTCAATCACATACAAATTAATGTTGAAAATTTGGGATGGGAATTGGAATATTTAGATTTGAATGAAACAGTAAGGTAGGTCAGAAATATTACCCCAGATTTCAACTATCTTACTAACACTTTCCTAAGGTCTTACCTACTAGTGTTAAGTATTTATTCACCATTCACATAAATACAAAACATTTTAAGAGCTAGTGAAATAAGGGAAGGATTATATTAGTCAACGACATTACCATGTTGAAAGCACCGGTTCCCTTCAGATCACCGAAGTTAAGCAACATTGGGCGCGGATGCTACTTGGATGGGTGACCGCTCAAGTACACCGCGTGTCGTTGGCATCTTGGACCGGTCCGTAGTCCAGTGGCAACACTTCAGACTCGTAAATGGAAAGTTGTGGATTCGGATCCTGGCGGAGCACAAATATATACCATTTATATTTCCAAATGTGCTCTTCGCTGGGTTGAAAAATTCATAAAATCTTTACCAAAGACCGGTCACTGAAAGGTCCATCCAACCTTACAACAACTGGATCTTGCTTGAGAATTGGCGCTTTCTACAGCGACGACCAAGCTCGCAGAGGGCTCTTGAGGTGTGATACACACAAAAACAGCGCTCACCAAATAAATCATCCTAATATTATTATTATTATTAGTAAGATTGTTGAATATGAGGAAAGTGTACCTATAATCTATTGGCTACAATATTCTAAGCTGAAATGGTCATTGAAATGGAAAAATCGACTCATGTGATAAGGGTGATCGAGTTTTTTTTTTAATTAGAATGATGTATTGGGTCAACGCTGAGCCCTCTGCTGGCTTTGTCTACGTCATTGAAACCGGCAATTCTAAAGCAAGTCCCAGTTGCTGTAAGATTAGATCGACCTTTGGTGACCAGTCTTTGGTGAACGCAAATTAAATTTTCAACCTAACGAAGAGAAAATTATTAGTTTTAGCTTTACATTTGATATTTTTTTCATGCGTACACTTATCTTTTTCTCTGAGATTTATACCATTTTCAGTGTCACTAATTTTGTCAATCCATTTATTCCTCGATCTTCCCCTTCCACACTTACATATTAAGTTTTCTTGTGAATGCTACATAAAACTGCTTAAATTAAACTTGAAATCGTTTGTGCGGTCTGAGGGTAATTTGTACTCCGTCTGAGGTGAACTAGTTCGCACAATATTAGCTCTAATGCGCCTCTGCATAGTGAACACTTTCCAATGTCACGTAATCAATCATCACACTCTCAAACACTTGACTCTTGGGTGGAACTATTATTTTTCCATTATTTTCGCATACAACTAAATAAAAATGTTGACACTATTTTTTGCCGTACATTGTTTCCTTTATAAATTAGAATATTTTGTACCAATTTTTTTTTAATATAGATTAAGCTAAGTTAAAAAGTTTTATGATGATAAATGAATGATTTGACTGTTCTCATGGGCGCCTCAAAGGGTTCAATTAAACAGATCGGTCTTGAAACGTCTCTTGAAGTGACTGCTGTCAAATCTGTCGAGCCACAGATGGCAGTCGGTTGAATGTTACTGTTACTGTATCCTGCCGCCGTTCCACTAGGGGTGGCCGGTACCTCCGCAGATGCGCCTCCACTTTTTTCTGTCCTTACAAACCACTTTCATTTCCTCAATATTCATCACCTTTTTCATACATACTCTTCTCTTATTTTCACTCTGCAGGTTCCATTCTTTCGCAATCTCACCTATTTGGTCTAACCATTCTTTCCTCGGCCTTCCCCTTCCGCGCTTTCCTCTGACATTTCCTTTGTACACTTTCTTCGTTAGTCGTTCATCATCCATTCTTTCGAGATGTCCGAACCATCTCATCGTACTTTTTTGTACTTTCATTCTCATATTCTCTTTTATACCACACTCGTTCATCACCCAATCATTACGTACTCTATCATTCAGTGTTTTTCCAGCCATTGCTCTCAGGTAAGCCATTTCAACCGTACATACTTTACTCAGCTCACATTCATTAACTGTCCACGCCTCACTTCCATACATCAATGTCGGAACCAATATACCATTGTGGACCGCCAATCTCATATTCTTCGTAAGTTTCCTATTTCTTGCAATTCTTCCAATCGTTCCCATTACACTTCTTCCTCTACTAGCACGCTTTTCCAATTCTTTCGTCAATTTCCCATTCGACTCAAACTTGCTTCCCAGATAATCAAATTCTTTCACGACCTCCACTCTTGTTTCATTCAGTCTTATCTCAATTTCCTCGCATTCCTCAGTCCTGTCAAACACTAATACTTTCGTCTTACTGGCATTCACTTTTAAACCGTTCTTACTAAAAGCATCATTCATTTTGGTGAGTATCATCTGGAGCTCCTCCGCTGTATCAGCCAACACTACGGCATCGTCAGCATAGAGAAGAACTCCAACATTCGTCTCACCCACTTTCACACCATAATGAGAAATTTCTGCTTCTTTCATACAATTGTCCATGATTATGTTAAATAACCACGGACTCATTACACACCCCTGTCGTACTCCCTTGTAAACATCAAACCATTCGCTACATTTACCATCCACTCTTACACACGCCAAACTATTTTCATAGATGGCGCGTATTCCATTCAGAAGCTTGCCGTTCACACCGTACTTTAGGAGTACTTTCCACATCATACCTCTGTCCACCGAGTCAAAAGCCTTCTCGAGATCCACAAAAGCCGTGTAGACCTTCCGACCTACAGCCAGATGTTTTTCAGCAATCTGTCTGAGAGTGAAGATCTGGTCTACACACCCTCTTCCTGGCATAAAGCCAGTCTGGATATCAGAAACCCCATGACCGGTAGACAGTCTCACTTTTTTTATGAGAACCTTACACAATACTTTACCAGCTATACTGAGAAGACTGATGGGCCTGAAATTTTGGCAGTCCTTTTTGTCACCTTTTCCTTTGTAGATAGGAACAATGACCGCCTTTTTCCAGTCCATCGGCACTTTACTCTCTTTCACACACATCTTGCACAGTTCAAACATCCATTCAACCATGCACTCCCCAGCACATTTGATCATCTCAGCATTCACACCATCATTCCCAGCAGCTTTTCCATTCTTCAGATCTTTTATACTTATTATCACATCCTCTTTCACAATTTCTTCATCGCTGTCATTATATTCAACATCATAATAGTCTCTTTCGCCCTGGCCATATAAATTTTTAAAATATTCATTCCATCTCTTCCTTACATCACTTTCGTCCCACAGCAAGATTCCCTCAGCGTTTTTAATGCCTGGGGTGGTTGATCCGCGACTTTCGTTTTTATCACGTACCCAGCTCCAGAATGATTTTTTATTGGTGAGGAAATTCTGCTGCGCTCTCTCATTTTCCTTACTTTCTATTTTCATCTTACTCTCAAAGACGACGGTTTTGGCTCTTCGTTTTGCTTGCTTATATATCTCTTCTAGAGCTTGATTTTTCCTATCATTCAGCCATCTATTAAAAGCATTCTTTTTCTGTTCAATAGCTTCTCTCACTTCGTCATTCCACCATGCATCACCTCTTCTTTTACAGACCTTCGCTTCACCACAAACAGATTTTGCACATTCAATCATATTTTCTTTCATTTTTGACCACATTTTTTCAACACATCCTTCTTCTTTTGTTTTTTTTAACTCATCGTGGTTAAGTCTTTCATTCACCTCACATTTGTACTTTTCTTTTATACTTACATCATTCATTTTTTCAACTTTTATTCGCTTCATACTCACCAATTCCTTTTGTGCTCTTCTTTTTACATCTCCTATCATTATTCTCGAGCACAGCAAATAGTGGTCTGTGTTCAGCACAGCTCCACGGTATACTCGAGAATCTCTTACATCCCCTCTCATTCTTTCATCCACACAGATGTAGTCAATAATTGTACGGTTGCCCGCTCTGTTCTGCCACGTATACAAATGTATACTTTTGTGGTTGAACCAGGTATTCGACGTAAAGAGTCTATGCTCCATACATAGGCTTATTAGCGCTCTACCGTTATCATTGGCTACACCTTTACCACTCGGTCCTACCACATTTTCGCTATCATCTTGTCTCATACCTACCCATCCATTAAAATCTCCTAGTAGAATCGTTCTTTCATTCTCTTCTTTCTGTCTCATAACAATGTTAACTTTCTCCCAGAATTCTTCTTTCACTACCCTGCATTCCGAGTCCACTGGGGCGTAGCACGCAATCAGTAGAACTTTCATCCGTCCAAATCTCATTCTCACTAACAATATTCTCGGGGAGACTCTTTCATACTTAGTAATACAACCTTTCGCTTTTTCATCAATGATAACACCTACACCCTGTCTCTTGTATCCATCTTTCACCCCACACCATACAAAAAATTCACCATTTACCATTTCCTTTTCTCCATCTCCTATCATTTTCGTCTCAGTCACACAAAGAACTTTTATTCCTCTCTCTTTCATAATATTTGAGATTTCCCTCTCTTTACAGTCATTCCAGTCCCTCACGTTCCACGTTGCAAACTTCCATTCCTCTTTCTTCGCATACTTTCTTCTCACACATTCTTTTCGTCGCTCGCACACTTCTTCAGCCTTCCTGACAGAATCAGCTTTGACGCCTCTACAGAGGCCATTTGACACTCCCACGGCTTCCGGGCGGCGGAGGTTGTCAGTCTCTGCGCGCCCCCTCTCGTGCTGTGCAGCGCCGTCCTCGCAGTTGTCAGCTGGTGGCCTGCAGTACAGGCGACGTCCCGCCCGCCTGCCACGCTTGCGCCTCCTCCCCCCAGCACTATCCACGACATGTCGTCCCTGTCCCTGCACTACCCTCCGCACACAATCCGCACACAATCGAATGCCACTGCAAAAGCACGCTCACCGAACACTGTTGCAGACTAGCGCAAATGCTCATTGAAGAATGATCTGACTCCACTTTCCGCACAGAGCAAAGTCAATTGTTTGCTATTCAAACTGTGTATTTGTGTGCGATTTACATTTTTTTTTTTTTGAACTTTGGAATTTTAATTTGTATATTAGTGATACAGGCTAAAGCAAACCCCTTGAATTGAGGTTCAACGACAAAAAACCTTTGTTTCATTATTTTTTCATTTTAATAAAAAATGTAAAACAGCAAAATGGAGAGTGAATCTTAGATTGCTGTTTTCTTATAATTTATTCAAAATTCCATCAAAGTACAAAATTCTTACAAACTCGCTTTCATAGAACATGCTTGTCTTTTCTCTTCTACAAATATTACCATAATCCGCGACAATGTTTCCACATTTTTTTTATTATTTATCGGAGAAATTCTTTTAGGTTATCAGAAATTCCATGAATTTACAAATCAATTTATCTTGCGTTTTAAAAACTACAAGTACGTAATATAATGGCTTATTTAAGTATCGTATAAACACACTTCTACTGGTAAAACTAAAAAATGCAAAGAAAACTCTTTTACACGGCATTAATATAATCAGTGTTGGTCAATCTGAAAAAAAAATACCCCGAGTATAAAACATTTACACTAACTCACCTCGATCACGTAATCATAAAAAACGTGAAAAAGGCACTGTTACGATTTACTTGGGTTCAATTTAATAAAACTTCGGCTAAATTAATTTTACACAATTTATTTTAGGATTCACTCATGTTTAGTTTGCGGTTAAACTTTTCTACTATCTCGCTAAACGGCTAAGGTACTAATCCCTTTTCAAAGCACTGCGATCTGTAGTTATAGGTGACTAAGGGATACTCTGGCATACACCACACCATGTCAGAATCTTCTCAATGAGAAGTTTCGAGCTAACACTAGTAAAACCATCCAAATATCTACGTCTAGAGACACACACAAGTAAGTAAAAACACAGAACAATGAGTAAACAAACACAGATATAAAATCATACATTTGTAACAATACAATAGTACCCTTAATGTGTGATTTAATTTCCATTTGTTTTTTCAATTTACGTGATTGAGAGGAGTCTTTATAAATGCTTTACACTTCTCGTATTTGACTTCAAATCTATCCTCTTGAATCTTCAAGGTTGGAAACAAAAATACCGTTTTTATATCTTTATCACATTTTCTACAAAAATCCTAGATTGCAGCCTTTGATTCTTCATAAGTCATAACTCATAAGTAACAATAATTTTGGGTTTGTATATAAATGAAGAAGTACATATTTAAATACTTCTTCATTTTTTCAATCAACATCATCATTATGCCATCATACTTCTAATACACAATATTTGTACGGCAAGGTACATCCCGGTTTTTTGTTGTTGTCATCTTAAATCCACACGGCATGAAGTGGCACACCAAAATGAGGTTGACAATCTAAGGTTGTAAAGTATCGATGCTCATTTAGATGGCACTGGTTTTTTACAACTTGGGTACTGCGCATAGAGTGAAGAAATCTGCCATATCTTTACAGCAGTAATAATATTTTTATGCAGAAGTAACTATAAAAAAGACTTTTAAATTAATCTTGCTTTCTGTTGGTGTACTGAAAAAAAAATCATCGCTTTTTAACATGGCAATACTTTTAGTAATTCTGAGAAGCTTGAATAATAACAACATTCATACATAAATAACTCGTTTATTGTTTTCAACTCACTAAATGATAATAATGATGTTTTTATCAAATTGAACCCATACATCGTAGCAATACCAACTAATGAGCTCCATTGATTAATCCCCCCCCTCGCATTTCAGAAAGGGAAACTCGTAGTACCACTCTCATTCATACCTTTGCAGTCGATCGCAAAACTATGAAAACTTGGCGTTTTCATTACTCATTCCTTTGCCAAACTGCCCATGTATGGAATGATCTACCAGTATATGTGTTCCCTTTCCAATTTTATCCGGTTTTATTCAAAACCAACATCCATCGCCACTTCCTTGCAGCGTCTCACGACAGAAGCAACAATTCAGGCAACACCTCTTTGGCACCCTTCCTGGGTGACATAGACCCGGGAGCCTCCCGTACAGGATTCCTTAAAAAAAGATACTGATGGTGAAGGATTGTAAGAACCGATGAGAGAATTTCTCAAGGAACTTACCGAATACCGAGTCAGGGAGTTCATGATCCTTAGTAACGAAGCAAACAAACTGTGAAGAAGGATCACGTATAGTAATCTAATGTTATGATTTTACTGGATTCAAGTTACTAAAAATTGCGGTTACTTATTTTGACAATTTATTTTAGATTCAGTTAACATACAGAGTCAACCTTTCGCCTTCATCATACAACGATCGCTTGGATTTTCTACGCTACAGACAGCTTTGGCCCTTATCTATAGTAAGACTAAAGATAATTCTCGAATCATTGAGAATTGACACATGCGAGACTTGACTAGAAAAGCACTCTAGCACTGTTACGAACAAGTTCGTGTGGATGTGAGCCCAGACACACTGATTGGTGTGTGATGTCCTGGTGTAGTGTCGAACAATCTGGTATAGCGTGGAACAATGCTCTAGTACTATCTACTAGGAAGTATCTTCCATGTTCTAGGACATGCAAGAATCGTCTCTTTCGTAGGCACCTACAAATACGAGCAAAGATTTTGTGGGACAGACAGAGTCGCTTAGACCAGTGGTTCCCAAACTTTTAATTTCGCGTACCACTAATGAAATTATAAATCAGTGGCGTACCACTGAAGTGCAACAGTTACAAAAATCATTCAAATGGTAAAGTAATAAAAACTGCAACTGTTAATGAAAATATTATGCTTATTTATTTATTATAGAAAAAAATACAATACTCTTAGTGCAGGGGTGTCCAACATTAGTATTTTTGTAATTGTGGCGGGACAGGCCTGTCTTAGTCTGAAAAATGGTGCTGCATGTTCGAAACAAAAGAGGAAATATTTGGCTCAGTTGTACTTAACTTTAAGCGCAAAATTTAAAAACGTTTTATCTTATTATTTCCTATGTATTTCCTATGACCATGGCTGCTTGCGTACCACCTTAAAAGGCGTCGCGTACCACTGGTGGTACGCGTACCATAGTTTGGGAACCACTGGCTTAGACCATTGTAAGGCGAAGATCTTTACGCAGAGAGTGAAAAGGGAACAGGACATTGTAACTTGTAACCTATACTGTGAAAAATAAATTTTGTGACATACATACGTTCAAATCGCAATTTAATTAAAAGACCCCTTAGTTTAATCATAGAAATACAAATATCGAATACACATTATATAAGTACCTCTAGAGACTTCACAGACTGATACAGACACAACTCACACAGACAAACAAAACACACAATTATATATTCGTAACAGTAGGATAGCAGGTGTATTGAGAAGATAGATTCAGAGAGACTCACCGGGAGATCTTGCCTGGGCGGCGACCAGTCCGAGGGGCGCGGCACTGAGAGCCACCAGTACCGCCCACCACCATCGCATCCCTCCAGCTCCTGGAACAAGAGACAAGACAGTCAGTCATGATACAGGCAACGAACCCTCCATTGATCCACCTGGGGTCGGCAGATAGAAAAGAGGGAAACCAGAAAGAATTGACTAAAAAAAATAGTTGCTCTAGTTTGATGGAACGGAATGAGCTTCATATCGTTTCCCCAGATGAAGATTCTCAAACCCTCCTCATACTCGTCCTGTATTTATGTGTCAGAAGGACCCACAGCACATGGACGCTCATACAAAGCTTTTTATGTTCTCAAGTGACGGAAGGCCTTCCCGGTACTTACCACACAACAACGGCACGACAAAACAAGAACCACTAGGTCAGAGGCGTGCCCATGACTCAAGTTAATGGTTCTATGTAACTGAAAATAATAGCATACCACGGGTGGGATATTTCTAATACCATATTTCACTCAAAACAACACCTTTTTGACTTGTAGAACCCTAGATCTGGGGATACGATATATTTCTCTTGCAGCAAGGAATAGCGTGTATGCACTTTTTCCCCCACATTTTTGGAAACGAGCAGGATTTTCCACAACATTTCTCTCAGATCGTGGCGTGAATAAGAGTCTTAAATATTCGTCAATGACATTAAAAGAGAAACCATAACCTGCATCGGTACGGCCGCAAAAATCGTATTACTTGAGGAAGCCAAATTTTCATGGATAAGATACTACTCGTACGCCGTTTGATAATTTTCACTCACTTTGGTTAAGCCATTAGCTTAACTATATCATGTATTATGTCAGTACCTATCACTTGATAGATTCTTATTAAAATCATCAACAGCTGCAGGGATTTTTTATTGATTGCATCTCTATGGCGCCTGTATGGAGAAACATTATTGTCGTCTGGGATGCCCTGCGACAGTAAAAAATAGAATTCCATCTAGATGATTGGTGAGTGCGGTCTTCCCTATTCTTTGCAGTTGCTGTGATTCCTTGGAGCTTTGGTCATCCAGGCTATTAACACGTCTGGCGACAACACACTTTGTATTCAGTTTTATAAATTTTGCGTACAGAAAGCAATAAATAAGTGCGAAAAAATGACCTCAATTTAGTACAAGAAAACTCAAGTCGTAAAGAAACTAAACAATGTAATGCGCAACGCACTCGTGAACTCACACAAAAACAAAACAATCATATTTATTGCTCTTTAATTTCACTTTTTCGTGTTTTTTGCTCTCGAGCACATAAATCAGGCTGCGCTCGTTCAAGGTGAAGAAATTCAATAGAGGATTATCATCTTATAATGGGTTAATTGAATCAATAATTTATATCATTATCTCGGCTAATGACTGCACATTTTCCGTACCGTTTCGTGATTTCCTATTGAAGCCTCTCGTGGGCCATAAATCTCCACCTGGACGTCCGATAAATCAGCGCGCTGAGAATAAATCAGACCGAGTTTCTAGTCCTATTGTTGCTAGGAATAAGTTGTAACAGATATGTTGCTAGAATTGAGCTGCTAGAAATGAGTGGCTGGAAATAAGTTGCCAAAAATGAATACTTGAAAATGAGACGTTAGAAATGAATTACTAGACACGAAGTGCCAATAATGAGTAGCTAGAAAAAAGGGTTGTTTGAAGAAAGTGGCTTGGCTGGAAATGAATTTCCAGAAATAAATTGTGAGAAATGAGTTACTTGAAATACTCTACTTGAAAAGGGTTGTTAAAAAGGAGTATTTGGAATTGAATGACTAGAAATAAGTGTCTGTAAATCAGGTGTTCAAAATAAATAATTATAATTGAGTAGAGTAAAAATCAGTTGCTAGAAATGAGCTGCCAGAAATAAATTGTTAGAAATACGTTGCTAGAAATAAGTTGCTAGAAACGACTTGCTAGCAATAAGTTGATAAAGCAAGAAAGAAGCTGCTAGAAATGGGATGCCAGAAATGAATTGCTAGCAATGACTTAATAGAGCTTGAAAAGAGCTGCTAGAAATGGGATGCTAGAAATGAATTACTAGCAATGACTTAATAGAGCTTGAAAGGAGCTGCTAGAAATGGGATGCTAGAAATGGGATGCTAGAAATGGGATGCTAGAAATGGGATGCTAGAAATGACTTACCAAAAATCTTACTAGATGTGATACTAAAATTATGACCGCTCTATTGAGTCATTGACTGCTCAGAAAAATAAGAAAACAAACACAAGCGCTATCAATTATAATGATCGGCGTTTGACAGCTAACATGGTTTCACTTTTGCGAGAAAGACGTGGTACTAATCTGTGTTTTGACAATACGATAAAATTTGCACATGGCTTAAGCCGAAATAAATAAGCATTAGAATGATTTATTCGGTGAGCTTTTTGTGTCAATCACAATTGAAGAGCCCTGTGCAAGTAAAGTCGTCGCTGTAGAAAGCGTAAATTCACAAGCAATAGCCAATAGCTATAAGACCGAATGGGCCTTTGATAGATGTAGATGATTTTTTAAACCAACGAAGAGCATATTGCACGCTTAATCATAAAGAGCAATAATTAAAAAAATAAGAATGTTGGGAAATCACGTTTGAAGTTCAGACAACCAGTACAACTTGTATGGGATGAAAAAGGCGATCGATGTTTTATCTCGGTCATATTCGTACAAATTGAACGGCTGTCGCATTCTACCTATTCTTCTTGCATTGTTCTTGCGTTTTATTACAAAATCTCGATTTTCCCAATTTTTGAGTTATTGTTCTTTATTATTAAGCGTGCGATATTGTCGAATCGAACCCACGACCTTCCGATTACGAATCCATAGAGTAAGCCACTAGACTACGACCGGTCATGTATATATTATTTATTTCGATGTTTTATTTTGTATAACAATGTTTTCTTGCTTTATTTATTATGGAAAAAATGACTGTTTTCAATTTGAAATAAAGTTTACAAAATGATAGATGGAATTTGATGTAGTAATAAAATAATTCTTAGTTTATTTTTTATCTGAGCTAGTTCCCACAATCACGTATTTGTGTTTTAATATATTATCAATAATATAAATAAATACTCGCATGCTAGAAAAAAATCGCACACAAAAAATCAACTCATTAAATAAGCATTTAAAAGTCAGACTCACTCCGGGCAAGAAATAACTCAATCTGTAAAAATTACAGTCATTGAGAAGTTAACACGTTTCGCAAATTTGAAGCAGATGAATGAAATGTTGTTGGCGTCGCACACGAGTCTCTCGATGGGTGAAAGCACCAAACAATTACAGGCAATTGTGTTTAACATTGTGTGTTCAAGTTCTAGCCCCCTAGCACACTGAGATACTGAAGTCATGCAACCGGTAGCCTACCAAAAAATGTAATATGAATTTTTTTTTTTTACAATTTATAAGTGGCACTGTCTACAAGTTAAAAAAAAGTGTAAAAAATACTATATATTTACAACATTCGAATTTTTAATTTTTTAATGGACTCGTCACTATTCGTGTAAAATCTGAAAAAAAAATTCTCAGCGGTCTAACGTCACAAGTCTATGGGACTAGAGTCCTAAGATATAGATGTATAACACCGTAATGAAATATTAGTCTGTTTTTTCCTTAGTAACTCGGGCGTGTGACGTCAAATTTGTTTTTTTTCTATGGAACCTCCGTCGAGTCTATTGATCATGTAATGTTTTCCCTATGAAGTTGGAACAAATTCTTAATTTTTTAATTCTTGTCGGTGGAATGACATGATTGCTCTAGAATCTAGATGACCATGGTAGGGTTAGCTTTTCCTTAGCAACCCAGCTGGGTGATGCAACAATTTCCCCGGTTTTAATGTCGACTCTATGTTGTCTCTAAAATATAAACGTTTTTTAATCACATTAGTTTCTTTTAAGTAGCTCGTATTGCTTAGGAGCCAAATTAAATGTACTATAGATAATGTCTCTTTTTGCCGATCTATTCTCTGTATTTTATTTGCAGCTTGTTATCACAGCCAGATATCAATCATTTAGATATAAACTCGTCGAGACGGATCCACAACAAATCGGTCACAGACAACACAGCCACAGATAACTCGTCCACAGACAATGCGGTCACACGACAGTTCGTCCACATGATGACATTTCAGTCACATCCAATGTATATTTCAATGACAGCCATATCATAGAAAATCATAATGAACTAAAATTACAGTGATTACAAAGGTTTTTTGAAGAGCGAGTTTTTTTGCAATGGAGCCGTCTGTGGACCATATAGTGTATGGGCAAACTGAGGCGTGGCTAAATTGTCTGTGGCTGAGTTGTATATGACCAAAAAGTCGTGTGGTAAGACTATCGTGCGACCGATTAATGGCTGATCGAGCTGTTTATGGACGAACTACCTGTGACTGAAATGTCGTTGACAGAAAAGCCAATATGGGTACTAATCGAACAAATCGATCCTACTCCGGCGTATGCTCAACCCCTCCTCATAGCCGACCTGTATGTATGTGTCAGAAGGACCCACAGCACTTGGACGCTCATGCAAAGCTGTATATTCTCTCAAGTGGTATCCTACTGTCGTGTGACCGATTTGTCCACGGACGAGTTTCTAGTTCCTTGACTTATAGGTTGGTATGCGGCTGACCACCCATACTGTAAAAAAATGGTTCACTTTGCCAATGTCACCCCCGTTTCAGGGAAGGACGGCAAGAGTTGCAGGGATTATGTTTATTTGAGATTGGGTTTTTATAATGTAGGTCCACATGCTGCATGTGTCAGCACGAAATTATACATGTCTGCTTGGGGGAATGCATTTAATATAAATCGTTAATGATATATATCTTTGCAGCTTAGATTAGATTAGATTAGGCGAGCTGTCTGTGGACGACGTTTCTTTGACGGATTTGTCGTAACACGTGTCAAGACACCGCAGGGTTACAAACTTAATTAAAATAATCCATCAAATGTTAAGGCATTGTACAACGGCGGAGTAACGGGGTCATTCCGAAAAGAAATTGGCAACACTGCCTCGGAAACTGAAAGTTAAGTGGCCATAAGTAAAATATATTTATTATTTTTTGCTGCCTGTCTTTGGCACAAAAGACCGCCATTAAATCTCTTCCATCTGAATCAGATAACACACAGATTGTATCCACTGATATGTGAAAGTGATAATGAAATGCTATTAAAAGCGCTCCATACATTTTTAACTCGATAATAAAATGACAGCAATTGCTTTCCTTTTTACAATTCAATAGCTGATTTCAAAAAGGTACTTTTAAGTATTTAATTTTAAGCAAAGTGTTTTTTTTTTCAAACAAAGTACGATCTCATCCTCAGACGTCGTGCAGAGAGGGCGTCTCCTGTAGACGTTGGCTATGTCGCTAACAAAACGTCGAGAATAATGTAAAGTCTCTAATATTCATTCACACAGACTAAACGTTTAGTATGAGGTCTGCCACCCGTACTCTGAAAAATTGATCACTTTTTCAATAAAAACTCTGTTTCATAGAAAAGTGGTTGACCTGCAATTTTGGTTAAGGCTTTTGCATTTTTTTTTAATTGATATCACATGTTTGTTTTGCTCTTACACATCTTAAATGAACACAGCCCTGCACCTCTTGCCGCCCTTGCCTGAAAAAGAGGTGGCATTGGAAAAGTGTACAAATTGTTACATTATGGATTGTCAGACTCATACCGCCTTATAACTTAATAAGATCCTTTTTCGAGTAATTTTGTGGGCATGACTATTTTGAAATTACTTTTTGTATTTTAATGCTTGAAAAAGTACAAATTAAAATCAAAGATTTTCTCTAAATCATGTGATTTTGTACTTTTTTCTATTCCATCATTTTAATGTTTTATTATTGTATATTATATTGGTATGAGGCTGACCACCCATACTATAAAACAAATGGTTCACTTTGAAAATGGTACCCCTGTTTCCGGGAAGGTCGGCAAGAGTTGCAGTGCTCATGTACATTTGAGATGTTGCAGTTCCACATGCGGCATGTGTAAGCGCGAAGATATACGTGTCATCTTGTGGGAATGCATTTAATATGAATCTTAAATTTAATATATCTTTTTGACTTAGATTATAGATAATTGATAAAACATAGCTCTGAAACGAATAATGCGGCAAGCGGAGCGTAATTTCAGGAGCGGTAAACCAGGTAGCACTAGAGAAATGTGGATGGGTGCACAGGGTCTGTACAGGTCAACTATTCTCCAGAAAAGGTCTCAATATTTTTGTACAATGATAGCTAGGGAAAAATGTCCACAGCGTTTATGGAGACTTCTGGAGAACGTGTCTGGCAGTGCTCGGGCTGGTACGGGTTCAATGTCGACTGCTGATGAGTTCGCTGCATACTTTCAGGATAAAATACCACGTAGAGACTCTCCTCTGGAGATTGGTCCAGGTTCTCCTGAATCTATGTGCAACTCGCAACTTGAAATGCTTGAGCTGACCTCTATTGAGGAGGTAACGCGAGTCGTAGTGGGATCACCAAATAAGCAGTGTGATCTTGATCCTGTGCCAGCGTGGGTGCTGAAAGAGTGCATCTTACAAGTGGCTCCATTTATTGTAAGGCTTATTAATGGATGCCTTGTGGAATCCACTGTTCCCTCTTTTTTGAAGGAAGCGCAGATAACGCCGATACTAAAAAAAACAAATCTCGATCCTAATGATCCCTCCAATTTCAGGCCGGTGTCGAATTTGCCGTTTTTGTCCAAGGTGCTGGAGCGTATTGTCTCTAACCGGCTGGTATCTTATCTGAGTGATAACAACCTGATGCCGAAAAGGCAATCAGCCTATAGGAAATATCATTCAACTGAAACTGGTTTGTTGACCGTAGTCTCAGATCTGATATCGGCAGTGGATTGCGGGAATCTTGCGCTCCTAGCTCTTCTGGACATGAGTGCGGCTTTTGACACCGTATGTCATGATAAAGAGGTTGGAGGATGCGTACGGCTTGAGAGATAAGGCTCTGGCGTGGTTCACCTCCTATTTGGCGGATCGCAAGCAGGTAGTGCGTACTTGTGACTGTGTCTCACCTTCCTATTCGCTGATCTCCGGAGTGCCGCAGGGGTCTGTGTTGGGACCGATCCTGTTTATTTTATACACGGCCGACATTGAGAGCATAGTCGAGAAATGGAGCCTTACTACACATGCATATGCAGATGACTGGCAGATTTACTCTCAGTGTCGACCACACATGGCGGGAGCTCTCAGTAACAGAATGGCAGCTTGCATTGCGGAGATCGGTGAATGGATGACAAGCAATGGCCTAATCCTTAACATGGGTAAGACGGAAATTATGTGGGCGGCTACGTCCAGGCGTGATCATCTCCTGACAACTCGCGTACCACTCTCCATTGGGGGACAGCTGATTCAGCCGTCAGATTCAGTGAGACTTCTAGGAGTCACACTGGATCGGAACCTCACAATGGGAGAGCAGTTGAATAACACGGTATCCTCCTCGTTTTTTGAACTTCGCCAGATTAAGGCAATCAGGAGATGTTTACCATCAGGGGCGGTCAGGACCCTGGTTAACGCTTTTGTGATGTCTCGGGTTGACTATTGCTCAACGCTGTATATAGGTCAGCCGAAAAAACAGTTCAGCCGACTACAATCTGTGCTGAACTCTGCAGCAAGACTCATTTTCGGGATGTCCAAATTTAATCATATTACTCCATTGTTGAAAGAACTGCATTGGCTTCGTTTTCCGGAGAGGGTGGTCTACCGTGTTTGTTTGATGGTTTACAAAGCTGTCAATGGTACGGCTCCTTCATACCTGTCTGACATGTTCTCACCTATTGAGATAGATTTGAGACGCCAAACTCTCAGATCTGCAGGGTGTGGGGGGGTTGACTTAGTCCAGCCGTCACGTCAGACACGCACTAATTTTGGGGACCGTGCTTTCCGGATTGCGGGCCCAATGGAGTGGAACAGACTACCACCTAATGTGAGGAAGGCAGAAACTGTTGGTGTCTTTAAAGGAGCACTAAAGACGCATCTTTACAAAAAATCTTATCCGTGATTTGAGAGGGCCCTTGAGGTGTGACACACACAAAAACGGCGCTCTTCAATTATGTGTACCTTATAAATAAATTATCCTTGTATATATATATATATAGCCATTTTCACACAAACGCAATCGGGAGACATAAAATTGCAAAAATACACATGCAAAAATGTTTTCGTTAATAAATGACACAGATTCCACCAATGACCTTCTTTCTGTCACGCAGCTATTGATTTTAGAAATGTCTTACGCAACTAATTTAAATATTCATTTCAGTTACGTAAACACTAAACACTCAACAGCTTACATTTCTCTTCTCATGTCGACTTTGTGAATCACCTGGTTTCTCTTGCGGTGAGGCAACACTCATTCCGGATGCAATAAAAGCCATCCTCAAGGACGAAACCCCACGCAACTCTGCCACTAACCACTTTCTTTGGTTTGTGAGGTAATCAGTCGTCGTAAACCTTAGTCACGGTCTAATAAAGTGTCAGCCTGCTCTCCACACTTACATGGCTCATGGGACAAAGTTGTTGAGATTATAAAATACATAAAAACTTCATCTAATCCTAAAAATACTCTCCAATTTCAAGGTAGATGGGATCATACGGTGGCAAAACGGTTAAAAGTTGTAATATATATGCAGCTTAATTTCGTTTGAGATTCCAACATTTTAGTTTATTTTCGATCGATCTAGGTAGTCTACCAGTTAACGCTACGCACTTGTAACCGGTAGGCAGTGGGTTTTTTAAAAAAAACTTTTTTTTTTAATCAATCAATTTCATGATCTTTTGCGTCCAGCATTACGGCAACTAGGCCTAGCTTACACGACACTGACTAGCGAGGACCAAATACGAATATAGCTCTTTAGGTGTGACTCATATGGAACAGAGCTCACCAAATTAATCATCTTGGAATGCATTTTCTTATTTTTTTTCTTTCACATCCTCTTGTCTTTATAGATACAGAACATATCAGAGTTTGGGCAATACTCGATGAATCAAGTTGAAAGTTCTGTGAGAAATAAACTTGCACACTAAATAAATATAAAATAAATAAAAATTTATTCCATCTATTTTGCTTTTAAATTAAAGAAGTGCTTGTCATAGACAAAATTGTGACTCACACTACCGGGTCTCTAGGGAAAAGTCAAACAAATAATATTTTATTGTTTGATAAGGATCGTGCTGCCACGGAAATATATTTGAAATAAAACTTCAATTCAAATTTGAGCTGAGTCTAATGTCACAAAACTGTGATAAAAAATTGACAACTTGAAACTAGGAGCCCGTAGAAAATCCAAGCCATAAGCCTTACCTGCGATATGGGGGCCATGGAGTCAGTTGTAATAAGATCACTCTAAGATGTAATAAAACCTCTCTAAGTATCGGAATTCCCACACAGAAATGCGACCGGATACCCGACACGCGGTGGGATGACATTAGTGACACATAAACAGCTTATTACCCAACGCCGCGCCGTGTGAGAAAGCACTCACCCACATGACGACACGCCAGAAATGTCACGCGTCACTTTGTTTTGTAATCAACTGTTTTGTAATTATCATAATTTTCCTCGTCTCCGACTTGATTAGATGTGCTGCGACAAATTTTATTCAAGGTCAATGACAAGAGAAATTCGATCGTTTTTAATCATTCTTTAACCATGCGTGATCTAATGGCTATAGTATATTAACTATGTTGCAAAGATATACCTACATTTAAGATTTATATGTAAGACACATGTAAGTTTATGCTTACATGTCCTGCCAGGCGAGTCACGGCGGTTGCTACCACTTACATTTTTGAAAAGGAAACATCGCGGGTTTGAGCCCCGTCGGGCTACTTTAGTTATTAATAATTCATTAAATACAATAAAAAATCCATCCGTTTCTCTGCACGAATTCGTAGATCAAAATTAAAGTCCATGCGCTATGCCTATGAGTCCTTCTGACACATACATACAAGCGGGATGGATACTAGGAGTATTTATAAGCAGATACCTACTATGAAAGGTTTTTATCGAGCAATAAAGAAAGAACATGTTGAAATAGAGAAAAATAAAATAAAAACGAATAAATCAACAACGTTATCTGTAAAATCTATAGACATTTAATTAAAGATTCAAACGTGTTTCAACACATCGCATCCGAGGAGAATATAGAGATACGATCTGTAATTGAAACAAATCTCCGACTTCCAAAGCGATTACCCTGAACCTGATCAGTGAAAGTAAAGCACTTGTTGGTGAGTTCTGGAAGTCTAGATGCGCCCACGGCTTTACAAAGCCGGCATAGGCCATGTTCTGAGTATTAAACTTAGCCACAGCCTTCACCAAAAAAATGTATAGGAAATAAAGGTGTTTTTTTTTGTTTTCCATTCATTTTGGCTCAAGGCCTGATATTTAAAGTACACCTAGAAGTAGTAAAGAATGAAAAACCACAAACTGATCACTCTGCCACACCGGGAGGTCCCAGGGTTTAATCTTCCAAGAGGACTGTGGATGACGTTAAACAGGGGATCACCATCAAGATCGTTGCAACTTCATGATTCATAGATTGGGATTAGCTCCTTCTCCAGGATTCGACTGTGGGGCTGAGAACCACACTGTACGGGGCATAGTGGAGGAGTGCCCCATCAGAAGACACCCTCCTGGCCATAAAGACCTCCATGAAGCCACGCCAGGAGCAGTGAAGTAAGTTTAAGGTTTGGATCTTTGCCTTTGACGCGGCCCAATGGCCCAGGAATTTTCTGCGTTTGACTGCCATACGAAAAGTAAAATAGTTAGTGGTTCAAATAATGCGTAATCACTTCGACAACCTTGCTAGGGATCGAACTGTAGTCCTGTATATGTGCAGCTTAGTTGCGATTTTTACGAGTTATGTGCAGATCAATTCTTCAATTTTTTTTGGAAAAAACGACCAATCGTAACTTGATCAAAAATCATTAATTTTCTATTTTATTCCACCTTAGTAAACGCTGCATTTGAGTTTAGACGTTTAGATTTACACTCAGGAACTGTTCGTGGGAATTTTGCCCTGGGCGTGGGTGTAACCAACTACTTATTATATCTGCATATCTACAGAATAGTAGACCCAGCGCACCTGTACGTTCTCCTTCTAGATCAATAAGAAAACCGATATTTCATTACTGCGTCGCTTGATTGAAGAAGTAGCTTTGTATTAATTTAGATTACGTTAAAGAATTGTAGCGTTATCTCTATTAGACAGTTTGAAATTTGATGTACAAATTTTCAACTACGCGACGATACAATTTTAGAACTGAGAGGAAAATTTAATTTAGAAATGAATACATTTATTTTTATAATCTTTAAAGGGATCTGAAAACATGGAAAATAATGTGATTGCGGAAACAGCGTGGCTAGTACAAAAAGTTCAGATCCTAAAGAGAGGAAACTGCTTACGTACACCGTTTTGTACAAATAGAAAAAAAAATGTGTGCCTTTTTTTCAAAAAGGATTTGAATTGCAGCAAATTACATGAAGATGATTCGTATCGATTATTATTTGATATTCGCATAGTTTATTTATGAATTCTTTTTCATTTTCCATTACCTTCTAGTTCTTCTTGTGGGAATGCATTTAATATGAATCTCAAATGATACATATCCTTGCAGCTTAGATTTAGATTTAGATTCTAAAATTACTTTTTTCCCATCCTTTCCACCTTTTCATTGCAATCATACGCACGATGAATAACTGTAATCTTACGACTGTTTTGTAACTTACTAAATTTGTCTTTTATAGGAGCTCCAACATTTGTCTCGAACCTTGAAGGTACATATTTAGTGTTTTAGACCACTTTTTAGACTCTCTTTGATGCATTTTAAAAGAGTTACTTTTTGAGTCTACTTCTTCTTTAAATTACACACTAAACGAGTCAAATCTATTCTACAATTCCTTCTGTAGCTTTAAGAATGTTAGTTTGTCTGCTGCAGCATTAGATGTAAATGAGCATGCATGATTTCTGGCATCCCACCAACACTTTCGATATCTCTATTCGTGGAAATATTCGAGAAAGCAAAAGCTATTGGGCCCCGCGTATGGAGTCACGTTTTCCATTTAAAATATCGGTTTGTTATCCAAAAATACCGGACCATTAATGGCGGTAAAAGCAATGGCTCTGATTTATAAACCTCTTCAATATTCAGCACAATAAACACGAAAAATATACTTGACCCGTCATTTTTTGTGCTATTTTAAAAAATAAAACACTGGAAAACGCAACGTAACTAAGATACACATATAATGTAACTTCTTGCATGTGGCGAGTGGAACTTATTTATTTTTACAGGTAAGAGGGCTGGCCTTACACCAACCACTTCAGTTGAAGTGGGGATTTCCCAGCTCCCAAGGCGGCTGGTACTCATTTCTTGCGAAGGCTTAGTAAACGTTGTTGGTATTTAAAATTGGGGTTTGAAATAAACACCGAAACAGGAAATAATTTCTGACACCCTCGGTGGGACTCGAACCCGAGCTCACGGCATAGAATGCAAGCACTCTACCAACCGCACTATGACGAAAAATTAAAAATGTTAACAGCTAGACCTTCTTTTTATCTTTCAATCCGAGGATTTGTTTGCAATTATGTTCATCCAACTTTTTTGCCACTGTTTCTTATTCAATACAATTCGTTAAGTTTCTCATTGGAGAAACAGAACACATTTGCCAATATTAGGTATTCTCGGCGTGGTTGTCATCGGGTGTTTGTCTCCCCGATCATCCCCCCAATTGCTGTATTCAAGAGACCGCCTTGCTGTTACCTAGATCTTATATTTATCGGTAATAATGTGTAGAACCAAAGACGGCAATCAACGATATTTTCGAAAATTACATAAATGTACGAAAACACAGATTCATAGTCGTCGGTTGAGCCCACGCTTTGACAAACACTCAGATCCAGGGACTCGAATAAAAGTCTGCTCCAGCTGCCGCGCAGAACCACAAAGACGGTGTTTGGTGACCGAGCCTTTATCGTTGCTGCTCCGATGGCTTGGAATTCTCTTCCTGCGACCCTCAGGGAGCTGAAGACTGAGGCAGCTTTTAGAAAAGGGCTCAAAACTCATTTTTTCAAAGACTATTACAAAGCGCCTTTGCAGTGACTTAAGTCACGAAAAGGCGCTATACAAGTGTTTTTTATTATTATTATTATTAAACCAATGGTGCCTGAGCTGGAAGTTTCATCAGCATGGGCATTCTTACCTTCCGATTTTTTTAATATTTGTGTGAAGACAAATCAGCTGTTCACTTGCAGCCATCTTGGATTGACAGATCTTCATACAAATGCATCATTAGTTTGTCAAAGCGTGGGCTCAACCGACGACTAAAATGTCTAAGAATAGCCCCGAGAGTGTCTCGGTATATTTCTGTGTCTATACGACTCTTAACAATGACTCTAAAAGTCGAAAGGACAACAATGTTTTTTATCGTTGGGGTTCTATTAAAAAAAAACAGTTTTTCTACAATATTTAAGGTAAAGTAAATAAAAAATAATAATGAATATACGGATTTTTACACCTCGCAGTGTAGGATTTTTTTAAAGTGTAAGTTCAACCAATGCAAGATTCATTTCATTTGAAAGTGTAGTGACTGTCAAACTTCTAACTGATAATAGCGATAGGTACTTTTTTACATTTTTGGAAATTTTTATCGTATACCTCAATTTCTTTTCCATAAGTACCTACTTCAATTTCTTGAAGATTATACTCTTTTCCCATTCTTATTATTTGCTTTATTCAATACAAAAACTTGTCTGGGGTGAATTGAGGATACTATTACTTTCAATATTAGAAAGAGAAGTGGCCTAACATTTCATTACTTAGAATTGATCGTGCTCTGATAATGAAATCATTGGTCAAATCGTATCATTCGAGATTTGGAAAGCCAACCGGTCAATTCATATAATTATTCAAGGCAATAAAATTAATCGTGTAAAAAATCTATACTTCTTAATGCAATTGATGTTCTTCCAACGGCAAACAGATTTTAAGTCCAGTCAATAGCTTTGTTGAAAAAATGCTTTAGCCCCCTTCAGAACTGAGAAACCCCCACTTTAAATAAGTTTTTGGTGTAAGGATGGCCGAGGTACCTATCTTTGAAAACAAATACAAGCCACATCTGCCCTGCTAATTGTAAATGCAGTAATCAACCTTTTGAGATGTTCACTTTTTTGCAAAAATGACATCTCCTGGGCTTAATATACGTATAAAAAATAATTTCCATGTTTGTTTTTATTAGAACTATGTGTTTTATTTGAGAAAAAACGCAGAACTAACACACAGGATCTGCAGCATTCGTTTATCTCCAAACTGTCATTTTGCAAGTACTGCGTTTACAATTAGCAGGGCAGACATGCGATCCCTACGATAACAACGTGGTAAGAAGTAGCAATGTATGTGCAGCTTAGTTACTGGTCATTTAGAAATGAATTGAGGAATAGAAACTATAGTTGGTATTTCAGATCAGTTAATACTTATATTTCTTAATCCAAAAAAGAAATCCTATATTTGATGTAACAGAGATAGTGTCCGTAGTTTCTTCAACACAAAGAAAGTATGAATCTATTTGTCCATGGACTAAACAAGACCACGGGAAAAAATCCATAAGTGTCGTGGATTTCACAAAAATGTACGGTAAGTAATGGCGCTGTTTCAGTTTCCATAAATTTTTGAAAAACGCTATGTTTAAGTTTGCTCAAATAATTACATGAGCTACTGAGCTCTTTTTTTTATGAAATCCTGTGTGGGAGATTACCTAGATTCTAGAGACTCTAGGGGTCTATGACACTTGTTGTAGTGCCGCAGAGGTGTACGAGCTTGGTCGTCGCTACAAAGCGCCAATACTCAAGCAAGACCCAGTTGCTGTAAGGCTGGATGGACCTTTGGTGACCAATCATTGGTAAAGGTTTATGAATTTTTCAACCCAGCGAAGAGCAAATTTTAAAAAATAAATGGTATATTTTCTGTGCTCCGCCGGGATTCGAACCCACAACCTTCCCATTCAGAGTCCGCAGTGTTACCACTGAGCTACGGACCGGTCAGAGTATCTTCATTACTATAACGCTCCACAGTGATTGGTTGGCTTATCTCCCATTCAATTCAAAGATGAACTTTCAATGAAATTGTCTTAAGAATCACATTCTACACAATCTGAGCTAAGAAAAAACTCGATAATGTGAGAAATGCTTTAAATATTTTTTTAATCGTTTTCTAGTTTCCAAAAGACACATTGGTCCAGTACACATACAAACATTGCTTATGTGAAATTAACTCTAATGGACACAAGACAAGCAAACACTAAAGGGGACGATAAGCTAGAATTGCTTTCATAATAGAAGTTCAAAATAATTAAAATAGTTTCTGTTAATTAGTAATCATGTGTGAATTCCTAAGCTTGGCTGAATCCAAATTTCATTATCACCATATTACAGGTTTAACAGTTAATTAAATAATCTATAGAATTTACCATTACACTTAAACTAATTTTATTTCAATGGAAATATCAATTATCATAAAAGCGAATCCGTTAATTTTATTTCCTTCTAACGCTTTTTGATGATTAAATATTTTGAATGAGTCTTGTCTAATAGGGTAAATCTTTATTGCAGTATTACTCCAATTTTCTGTGTTCAGATAATTGGATTGGAAATCGCTGATTATCCGATTGACCTTTGAGGTTCTAGGACAAAGAGTGTCAACATTTTTTTTATATATAGACACATAGAGTTATAGAGTGATTGCTCTCCATGCCAAAAGCTCGGGCTCGAATTCCACCGAGAGTGTCTCAAATGATTTCCTGTTTCGGTGTTTATTTCAAATCCAACAATAAAATACCGGCAAGTTTTACTTAGCCTTCACAAAAAATAAGTACCGGCCCCGCCTCGGGTACTGGGAAATCCCCATTTCAACTAAAGTCGTTGGCGTAAGGCCGGCCCTCTTAACTATAAAAATAAATAGATTACACTCGCCACATGCGAGCCTTTCGAGAAGAACGCGGTAAAAATTTACGCTGTATGTGTAGCTTAGTTGCGTATTAATATTTTTTGAGCACAGATATATTGTTAAAAGAAGCATTTTAGTTGAAAGTACAAGCCATATTTTGTTTACCATTTTCATTTTCGGTACGATTATTACGAGTACCATTATTATTGTAGGCACGGGGTATTTTTTGTCGCTGTGAGTACCATTCTCTATGGTTATAATATGACTAATAGGTTGGTATGAGGATAAACCCCATGCTGTACAAACTTGGCTCACTTTAGCCTACCCCGGTATCAGAGAAAGGCGGCAGGAGCTGCAAGTTGCATGTAAGGTTTAGTTTATTTTGTATGTACACAAGATTCCTTGACTTATAGGTTGGTATGAGGCTGACCACCCATACTGTAAAAAATGGTTCACTTTGCCAGTGTCACCCCTGTTTCAGGGAAGGTCGGCAAAAGTTGTGGGGATTATGTTCATTTGAGGTTTGAATTTTATTTGTAAGTACACAATCAGCATTTGTAAGCGCGAACTACACGTGTTTGTTTGTGGGCATACATCTGAGAGCTTTGAATGAATATATCCTTGCAACTTAGATTATAGATTATATATATATAGACATGCAGGATGTGTAAGCGCGAATTTACAAGTGCCTACTTGAGAGCATGCATTAAATAAGAGCCTTAAATGTCAATATATATTTGCAACTTAGATTACAGATTATATAAATTACAGATTATATAGAGATTGGGTGTTTATGTTGTAGGTCCACATGCGACATATTGTGCAAGCGCGAACTTTACGTATGTGCTTATGGCATTGCATTTTATATTGAATCTTACATGTATATATCTTTGCAACTTAGATTATAGATTATAGACTATGTTTGAAAATACCATTCTTATTGTTATAAGTACTGTTTTCAGTACTATCATTATTGGTACGATTACAGTTGAAAGTAGTAATATTTCGTTGTTGTAAATGGCATGATTGTGTTGGTATTAATAATTGTCTGGCAGTGCACTGCGGGCCGAGCTGTGTACACAAGCGAGGCGAGGCGAGGCGGAGTGTGGAAGTGTGGAAGTGATATCAGTAAAAGTGAACACGGCTGACCGAGACATGTTTTATTACCAAATAAAGTGGAGCAGATCGCACACGACCAGATGTCCACCGCTCGCATTGTGGCTAATACTGGTTGCTAGGCGACAGCCATCAACAACCATTCTTCATCTTCATTCAATGGATTCGGACATTCGGATGCTACCTGGATGGGTGACCGCTCAGGTACACCGCGTATTGTTGGCATTTCTTGAACCGGTCCGTAGTCCAGTGGCAACACTTCAAACTCGTAAATGGTAGGTTGTGGATTCGAATCCCAGCGGAGCACAAAAAATATACCATTTATATCTCCAAATGTGCTCTTCGCTGGGTTGAAAAATTCATAAACCTTTACCAAAGACCGGTCACTAAAAGGTCCATTCAACCTTACAACAACTGGGTCTTGCTTGAGAATTGGCGCTTTCTACAGCGACGACCAAGCTCACAGAGGGCTCTTGAGGTGTGATACACACAAAAATAGCGCTTACCAAATAAATCATCCTAATATTATATTATTATTATTAAGAAAAAAATATTGTTGCATTATTATACCCCTATGTTGTACTGTTTCAGGGAAGGTCGGCAAAAGTTGTGGGGCTGATGTTCATTTGAGGTTTGGATTTTATTTGTAAGTGCACATTCAGCATTTGTAAGCGCGAACTACACTTGTTGGTTTGTGAGCATACATCTGAGAGCTTTAAATGAATATATCCTTGCAACTTAGATTAAAGATAGAAATCATAAGAAAATGTATTAAAAACTTATGCACTTTTTTTTCATGCAGACCTGTTGACGTAAGTTTTTAAGCTACACATATAGTGCAACTTCTTGCCGCGTTCTCCTCGATTAGGTCACATTTGACGAGTGGAACCTATTTAGTAAGGTAGCCTATAGAAGTGGGGATTTCCCAGCTCTTGAGGAGGCTCCTACTCATTTCTTGTGAGCTGAGCCTACCTACCTGTATTGCCTACTATGTGCCTACCTGTATTTTATTTATGGCTTGAAACACCGAAACGGGAAATGATTTCTATGGAATGAAAAGGTGTAGTTTACAAAAACATATTTTGTAAACTTTTTATTGTTACGTTAGCCATTGGTTCGTATTCACTGCTCGGACTTTGGTCCAAAGAACAGACCACTCTTTGGTCACGACGCGACGCGCCAATGAGAGTAGGAGTAGCGAGACACTGCGGTACTTCCGAGTTCTGGTAGTACTAACACAAGAGAGGAAGCCACAGGGTGACATGTTCAATTTGTGATATTTGTGTCAAATACTGTAATCTATGAATGTACCAGAATTTTTAAAAATATATATTACCTCTGTTTCAGGGAAGAACGGCAAGTGGCAAGAGTTACAACGTTCATTTGGTATTTGTTATTTTTTAATACGTCTTGTATCATTTTGTTTGAACATTTGTATCATGTGTAAGCGTGAACTTTCATGTGTCTACTTGTGGGTATGAAATTTTAAATGTCAATATTCAATAGTCAAAGATTCCTTGAATAAGGGTTGGTATTAGGCTGACCACCTATACTGTAAGAAATCTTTCACTTTGCCAATGGCACCTCTGTTTTAGAGAAGGTTAGCCAAAGTTGCAGGGTTTATGTACATTTGACGTTTGGACTTTTTTTTGCAACTACGCATGCAGCATTTGTAAGCGCGGACGCTTAATTCAATAATCATTTATATAAATTTTAATTTTAATATGTATTTGCAACTTAGATTATAGATTATAGGAGCTATTTTTGTTCACAGGCACAACACTAATAATATTTAACATCACTTGAAAGTCATAAAAGTAACAATTAAACTCTCGGTACATAACCTAAATAATTAATTGAATTGAAAGAATTCTAGAATTTATAGGTTATGAAAACAATATTAAATTTCTTTATCGAATCTTGAAGTATTAATTGAATCATTAATTAAATTGATTTTTGTATTTAAAAGCTAACTACCCGTGTAAAAAATGACTCTCTGATTATACGGTTGAGGATTAGAGCGTTGTACCCAAATTAAATGAAAAATTACACCGGGTACTTTATAATCATCTTATTTGAACTTTTTTCTAAATTGAAAGTTGAACACCCAAGCTCTCGACTGTAATACTCGTACATCTATCTAATTGAAAACCAAAGACTCCTAACGAATACCTCAACTTTCGAATGAAAAAACTTGATTTGAAATTCAATGAAATGATGCTTTGAGTAACGAATATATAAGATAATTCATCAGAGTTTAAGGCACTTTGGGATAAACATTTTTTGCCTTTGACTGTTAGCGATTGGGAAATGGGAATGAATGAGGAAAAGCGAAATGCAAGCTGAAATAGAATGTGAAAGTAAATGTGTATAATATATGAAATACAAGATATTAAATGAGTTAGAAAAACTAAAAAAAGTTTATATCGAAGATATTAGTAAAATTGTACAACAATTGGATAATACGGAATAAAGGTGGAAGAAGAAGCTGTACGAAAAAAATGATGGATATGAATGAATTGAGAAAGGTATTTAAGGATAAAAATAAAGTATGGCAGCTCTAGCAAAATGACTGCAGATTTACAGTTCATTCTTACAAAACTTCGCATCTACGATAAACATACTGTTATGACTTTACTAGGCCTCTTGATTTATTTATTTAACAAGGTTTATTTTGCACAATAACGGCTTACAATGTACTAATTACTTTTCTTGCTCTAGCTTTATCGACTTCGCGTCACAATGCTTCAAGCGACTCTGACTCTCCGCACCATTGTTAATCAATTTTATACAGTTCATATGGATGCTTCTCGTGTATTCCAGATTCTTCCATAGTGGATTGTTTCACACGCACACCAACTAGCGTGCTTAGGCTCGTACGTATTAATACACCTATAATGGATCATACTAGAGCCAGATTGTTCGACACGCACTAGCGTGCTTAGGCACACGTACGAACCCATACGCTCGTAACATTACAGTCACTGTTCACAAAAAGCATGAAAAAAATCAAGAACTAATTTTGTCCGTAAAATGAGGTTCAGCTTTAATTGAAGGTTACTCATCTCTTTTTTTTTGTTTGATGATACATCGTATGGTAAAAAAATAATGGGTTTATTGGAGCTGGAAATGTACACAGAGTGTATACTGTACAGTGTACAGGGTCCATAAATGAGATGCGCCTCTTTTTTAGAGCCGACAAATAGATTGATAATTTATTAATAGACCTCGACCGCGGTTTATTGAATCCACATTAAGTGTGGTCCAGACCCAAAGGTGGTTTATAAAGCTATTTTGAAATCAATATGTTGATTTTTCTAAGTGTACATGAATCGGTTTTAATTTGATCTTTAATTTTTTTCTACTAAAAAAAATCAATAATAAAAATCTTATACTCTGTTTTTACTTTTTCTTATGTTTCAACAAAATTAATTGTTCTGCAAATAAGACAATATATAGAACCACAAAAAAAATTTAGTCTATGTTTTCTTATATCATATTTAATTTAATTTGTATTTGATTCTATATGCAATTATGCATCCTATAAAATATCTACATATATATTTATCAAAATTCTGCACATTTATTGGTTTATTCGTAATTGGTGAATAAACAATTAAAATAAAACTTAATAAATAAATAAATAAACAAATATGCGCAATCAGTTTCCAAAAATATTCCTTAATTAATATCATAATTAAATTAAAACCATCAATCAATTAAAATTGCCATGCCTACCCAGCAGATAATTAGTATCATTATCCGAAAACAAATAACCACAAAGTATTAAAAATTATAAAATACCTCAACGCACAACAAGACTGAAAAACCCCCAGCCACTCTCTCGCCGGTATTTTTACAACATGATTTTTTCCCTTTCCAAAAATTATTCATCATTATCCTCGCTCAAGAAATTACATCTCCTTTTCAGTGGCCCTTAAAAGTTAATGACTGCACCAAGCAAAGTATAAAACGTTACTTTTAAACTTAACTTTAGCGTATTACCAAAAAATACGTAGCAACTAAAGAGGCTCTGTTTTAGGTTACATGTATTTTTGGTAAAACGATGTGGTTGAGTTTTAACGTTACTCGGAGTACAGTGCTTTCTCTGGCATAAGAAAAAAAACCACTGGGCGATTTCGAAGACGCAAAATTACGGTTTCAATTGCAATACACCGCACACAAATTATATGGAAAGTTTGATGCCCGGGCGAAACCGCACCCGGGCAAGACTGGTTTCCGAAATGTTTATTCTCCCAGTCGAAAATCACAAGAAATATGTGCATGCAGCATGTGAAATCAAAAGGCATCTTTCCGAGATGAGATTCCTGCATGCTTGGACTGTATGGTTAACGTTTAACACGTGCGTAGATGGCAATCGAAATTCCTTTTACGTGATGCATTTTAATGTTGTATATTTTTTTGTTTAAAGATAAATGACCCGTTTTTTGTAATTCTTTGACATTTTTGTAATTCTTTAACTTGAAGTATTAGCTAAAGAAAGAAAAGGCAAAAAATGCAATTGGCACATAGAAATGGCACTTTTCTACTTCGATCACCGTCCATTGATACAATCCAAACACATGGATAACACCTAGGAATTAGATGAAAGCAACGCCCTCACACAATGCCCAAAAAACAACAAAAAATGTCACTTTAAAAGCTCTTATCATCATAATTATACACAGTTTTTATTTCCTGTACAAAGGTAAAGCTCTGGAATGTTCAACGAAATAAAAATATAATTGTTATTTATTTATCTACACGTCGTTCAAGTAGGTATATATTATAAGGATTGTAGCCTGTAAGAGTGCATAATATTTCAATGAACGAATGAAATGTTCATTTCCATTTGTTTTACTGTCAACTATATTACCATCTGAAAAAGTATTATGATGGCACATACTTTTGGATACTTTCACTTTTTGTCTATTAGTATATTTCCTCAAAAATATAATCGTGGGAAAAAATATTCTAATTTGAATAACAAATAGAGGTAAACGTAAACTAATAAAAAGTGAAATGAAAATTTATTTTAGCAAATCTATTCGTAAACAGCTTTGTCAATATTTTTCTTGTAATTTATTGTACGCATTCATTGCAGTGACATGACCCCAATACGCCAGTGAATAGACGTGTATTTGCCATTTTCTGCAAAATTCAATAAAAATTCAAAACAGGCCAACGCTCGATGTGAAGTGTTGGCATTTACAAAGGTACGCTTTTGACAGATTTTGACAAATTCACCTGCGGCCGTACAAAGCTGTATTATAATAACTCATATTCTGCTTCACTTTCTACATTATAAAGTGAATACCTCGCTTCTCCATATTGATGGATTTTATTTTCACCACAATTTACATTTTTTGCTTTTCCATTATAATATGACCGCGGCTGATGCTGGTCGGTGTTTATTTACTGGCTCGTACAGGAACGTGTTACGGTCATTAAAAAATAACATCGATCCAGGGCACTCAACTTGAAACATAAGCACCTCTCTCTGTGTAGCATAATTATTGAATGAAAATAAGAGAGTGTTTTTTTTTTGTTAAGGTTCTATTATTCAATATGGGAGTCATTTTTTGTGAAGAGTGTGTCACTGTCAAAATTAATGCTTCATTGATAACGTGATATTGGCTCGTAAACGAAGCCTAAGCACAAATTAAAGATTATTGAATTTAACCAAACTTAAGCTTTAAATCTTTTTTGCAGGTCTTGACCGTAATACCTTGCTTTTTCCTTCTTCCTTATTGCATACTGTAACTGTAACTGTAACTCTGTCGCCATTCCGCTAGGGGTTGCCAGAGCCTCTGCAGAGCTGCCTCTATTTTTTCCTATCCTTACATACCTCTTTCAATTCATTTATATCCATCACCTTTTTCATGCATTTTCTTCTTTTACGCTCACTTTGTATATCCCATTCTTTCACAATCTCCTCAATGTGATCACTCCATACTTTTCTCGGTCGTCCCTTCCCTCTTTTTCCTTTCACACTTTCTTTGTATACATACTTTGTCAGTCTATCAACATTACGTTTCGTTAATATGCCGTAAGAAACTTCTTTAAAGCTGGAATACTTGATTATGGAATCTCTATTATTTTCATCTATTTAGGAACACAGTAAAGCCCCGGAAGTATAATTTCAAGCAACTGAAGCCACCATGAAGGTTAAAATGTTTTTTTGGCTGAAATGGAAGAATTAACGGAGTTCTAGAACTATACAAAATACAAATGAGTCGTTTAGAACCAAAAACTGATCTAAACTTTTTTTTAATTATATACTTAACACTGAGAAGTATCCTATATTGCCGTTTTCTATAGAAAATAAGAAAGAAAAAATCCTCTTAGCCGGCATTTTACCTAGGCCCGTCCCTGGTATCAGATGTTTGATATGAAATTTAATGTACAGAGCATCACGAACTGTCTCGGCCCGAACGACTTGATTTGCCGAAATTGAGAGAACACAAGAGCGTACTTGGAGAGACGACCGCGGGCGCTGAAAAAATTGCTTTATTTTCTTACAAGTTTAAAGCGTTTAAATATAAATTATATGTAATGCTGCTAATACAACTTTTTCGTACAATTTATAAAATTGTGACACACATTTCGGTTGAAATCAATAGGGCAGACCTTTCACTGCGCACATCGATCAAAGTTACAATAGATGTTGTGTTTTTATTAGCACGCCATTTGTGAAAAAAAATGTAGGTACAGCTTGTCAGCTGTGAATAATGGGGCTTAGATTATAAGTGATCGAAAATTTTAAGAAAAATCTAAAAAACTACAAACGATGCTTCAAATGCAACCTTTACCGGTCTGTAGACTAGTGGTTAACGCAACAGACTCGTAAACCAAAGGAGCCGAGTATGATTCCTGGTGAAACACAAAATATCACTTAATTTTCAAAATGATCTCTTCGCTGGGTTAAAAAAAATGTGCCTTTAAAAACACCGATCACCAAAGATCTATCTAACCTTACAGCAACTGTGGCGACGATTAAGCTTGCAGAGGGCTCTTGAGATGTGTTTCACACAAAAAACAACGCTTACCAAATAAATCATCCTAATATTACTACTCATATTGAGAAAATACGAAAAAGAAAATAGATGTCTGTAAAAACCGAGATTTTACTGACCTCAGACTATCATCAAGTACCTATACAATACTAGTTACAAAATAGTTGAATATACCTGATGATGGTTTAATGACTAAAAACATTTGTAATCTATAATCTTTACAATAAAGTTTAAAAAAAGGTATTTGTAATAAAGAAAAAACAATTTCTTTGTCAATTTTTTTCAAAATTTGACATAAAACGATTTAAATGGATCGCAGAAATGTCGACCATAAAATTAGTAAAACAGGCAATTGAATTTTTTTTATAAAGCCTGCACTTCCCTCCATAACAGCGATTCAATCACACACATTGCTGTTGAAACCTCTAATCCGTTCCGAAAGGGGATTTATTTTAACGACACGCTAACTTAATGCTAAATTGTCATAAAATGTGCGTTAATCGACTTGTTAATAATTAACCCTAAAATTATAATTAACTTTACTATCACCCTTTTCAAAATTTTGACCGGTCCGTAGAAGACTAGATTGCTTAACGCTACGGAAAAATATTCAAACGGGCGTGAGTTCGATTCCCAGTGGAGCACATAGAAAAAGCTCTTTGCTGTGTTGAAAATTCATATTTCTTTGCTAAAGACCGTCACCAATGTACCGTTCGGCCTAACAGCCACTGGGTTTTGCTAGAGAATTAGTGCTTTCCTTGACGACGACCAAGCTTGCAGATGGTTTTTGACTCTCGAGGTGTGATTCACAAAAAAAAACGCTTACCAAATAAATCATCATGTTACTTATTTATTTATTTAAGGCCGCACTCTACTTTTGACCGTCTCTGATCCAATCGACATTTCGTATCAATGATATTTTCAAAAATAAATTATTACAAAAATGGCTTACTTTGTCAATGTCACCCCTGTTTCCACAAAGGTCGACAAGAGTTGCATGATTGAGATTTTATTTTATTAAGTATTTTATTTTGTTAAGTATTCTAATAATCTAATCTAATCTAAGCTGCAAAGATATATATCATTTAAGTTTTATATTAAATGCATTCCCACAAGCAGATATGTATAATTTCGCGCTAACACATGCCGCATGTGGACCTACAATATAAAAACCCAATCTCAAATGAACATAAGCCTTGCAACTCTTGCCGTCCTTCCCTGAAACAGAGGTGACATTGGCAAAGTGAACCAATTTTTACATTATGGGTGGTCAGCCGCATAACAACCTATAAGTCAAGGAACATACATGACAAATTACATTTAAAAAAAAAAAAAAAAAAAAAAAAAAAAAAAAAAATTCATTGACTTATAGGTTTGTATGCGGCTGACCTACCATGCTGTAGAAAATGGTTTACTTTGCCAATGTCACCTCTGTTTCAAGGAAGGTCAGCAGGAGTTGCAGGGTGTATGTTCATTTGAAATTCAGGTTTTTATATTGCAGGTCCACATGCGGCATGTTTAAATGCGAACTTATACGTGTCTGCTTGTGAAAATGCATATAATGTGAATCTCTAATGTTACATATATTTGCAGCTTAGACTAGATTAAATACATGCAGCATGCCACATATGTAAGTGCGAACTTATAGGCGTCTGATTGTGGACATTATTTTTTTATATGAATTTGAAATATCAATATATTTACAACTTAGATTATAGATTGATGAACTCTTCCGACAACACTTAAATCTTAAGGCTACGCCTTACTTTTGAGAAACTTTGATCCACTCGGATCAATGATATTTCTTAAAATAAATTATTATATGATACAGGTAATTCCAGAAGCAAATAGTGTTTCTGTGGTGGCATTAAACCTGAGCTCACTTCGCTACACTGCAGGCCATTGACCATAAGGTTACGAGCAGACACAAATTCAAGATGGACGCAAAACTTTTTCAACTTCCGCGTCAAAGTCTGTGTGAAAAATGCGCGCCAATAATTATTATATCATTATATTCGAATCAAGAGACGAAACTGCAAATTGTATTTGGCGGTTTGCCGAAACAATTATTTTCACATGAATATTCAGTTGTGTTCTTTAACAGTTTGCATTCTTATCATTTTGTAATCCGTAATGGCTTCTCTTTTTTGTAGTTTTAAAGTTATGCAAAATACGTAATACACGAACGTTTAAAAATGCATCTCTTTCCTTTGTTTTTATTGTTTAATCTGATGATAAAAGAGACAGTTATTTAACAAAGATGTACAAGGCTTAAACTGAATTTAGAGGGCGCTATTATGACTTAATGACCTTCAAACAATAAAAACAACCAATGCATTTTTCTTTCTTCTACACATTCCTTCTTAAAATTTGGCAATTCAACTGCGATCACATTGAATTATCATAAGTGACATTTTACAAGATGGCGACGTTAGATTCGATTTTTCACCACGTTCAGTTTGATCCGTGTCAATCCGTATGCGAGGCCATAAATGGTCAGGAAAAATAAGCCATTTTCATACATCTAAAAGTGTTACCTAAGATCCTCATCACTATAAGCTTGATAGTCCTTAGTGAACCTTTGCCGAATCCAGGGTTCTCGCCCACTCTCACCTGTCTCATCGCTTTGCTTTCTAGCTTTTGGGTACATCTGTGATGATACCTTCCATCCATAGCATTTTTGGACTATTTTATTTCCTCCTTACCCTACAGGCAAGCCTGCCAAGCATCCGGCACCTTGAGGACACACTGCCTAGGGTTTTACAGGTTCCTCTGACAGCATACTTATTAAAGCTACATTAATATCATCTATAATCCAAGTTATCATGATCTGGTTAATGAATTTAATCAATTCAATGTGGATAATTACAAGTTATCGTAGTTTATTTTTCGTCAGCAAACCTTTGCAATTACGAGTTAATGTGTGCGTTTAATCAGAGACGGTATTACAATACTCCGGTTTCTTCACTATATGTATTACTGCTAACTTAGAATCCCGAGTACAAAGCTATACGTAAAATCCCATAAATTGCGTAAATAGAAAAAATGGATAGAAAGTAAATCACTCTTTCGGGGTGCTGTTGTTTCTTTCATATTTATTTCTCATAACGCAATCGAGGAGATTTTATACAAATGTTTTATACTGGGAGTAAAGGTATGCTCAGTATTTCAATATAAAACTTAACGTCTTAACTTAACCATAGTAATTTACCAAATAATGTATAGAAACCTAAAACGCTCACTAGTGGTGCTGTATTAGTTTCCATTCAGTTTCGATGTAAGAGAAGTTTTACAGTTGTGCTGCATAATTCTTCTAGGTTTACGTTATCGCTTGTATAACTACTGACCTAACACACTGCTAGGGAATAAACTCTGATTATTATAACACTTTATACCCATTCCATAAAACACAATTGCGAATTTAAATTATGTGCAAAAATAGTGTATTAAATATTTTGTATTAAAAATAAACCATTTCATATTTAACAATGGTTTATTAAATATACCGACCTTAGTTTATCACTCCAGACTTCTAACCAGAAGTAAGGCAGATTAGGAGCTCGAATGTACCTACATTATTTTCAATTGTTTTATCCATAATCGAAGTTGTAAATATATAATATTAACATTTAATATTCATATTTAATGCGTGTAGACACGTTAAAGTATGCACTTACACATATCGCACGTTTAATAATAAAGAACAATAACTCAAAAAACAAGAATGTTGGGAAATCACGTTTAAAGTTCAGACTCCCAGTACAACTTGTATGGGATGAAAAAGGCGGCCGATGTTTGATCTCGGTCATATTCGTCCAAATTGAACGGCTGTCGCATTCTACCTATTCTTCTCGCATTGTTCTTGCGTTTTATTACAAAATCTCGATTTTCCCAATTTTCGAGTTATTTCTCTTTATTATTAAGCGTGCGATATACTGCATGTATACTTACAAAATAAAATCTCAAATGAACATAAACCTGCAACTGCAAGGGTGGCATTGATGAAGTGAAACATTTTGTACAGTATTCCTTATTGTGTACGAACCTATAAATTAAGGAACACAAATAAAAAATATAAATTTGAATATTTAAAACAAACAATGACCAAAAAATCTATGAAATGTAAAATAGCAATTATAACGAGCATTAAAAATCTAAAAACTTTAAAGGCTAACATTACAGATCAACCGTTATTCCTCTCTGTCATATGTCTTTCAATTCATCCAGTGTCATAATCTTTTTCATTTTTAGTATTTTATTACGTCTACTACCACTTCAAAAATATGACTTAATGTATTAATAGACAATCGTAATGAAAATAAAAATAAATGTTTTATTGTACAAAAAATCCGGTTTCCGGTTTTAAGATTTTTTTTTCTTGCATTGTAAGTAAGTACGACTTCACCCAGATTCAGTGAAATTATTAAAATCAGTATTTAAATTCTTAAGTGGTGGGATTAGCATAAAATTTGAATGTTTATATACCTATATAATAATGCACCGCCATACATTTTCCCACACATGTAGTCAAATACTGCCGCAGAAAAATCTTATACTTTCATATAAACACAATACACGTACGCTTAAAATAATACCTCTCAAGTTATAATCTTCCCAATGAAAATATCGCTATCTCAGTGTGGCCTGAATAATGAAAAATACTCTTAATTTATTATGTTTATGCAAATGAGACAGATTATTTGGTAAGAGATATAAATTATGGTATTTAGAATGTGAAAGCATATTTGGAAAAATTATAATACACTAGCCTGCCTCCTTGTGCTACGCACGATTTCGGCATTCTAGTTTAAAGTCCGGCTTCGTCATTATAATACTAGTACTGCGTACATGGTAAGGTTATTCTGGATATATCATAATTAGATACTCATCCCAACCTATAAGCCTAAGCATATTTTTGAAGGATGCAATTCAAGAAAACGTTCGAAAAAAAAATTGCGAGTAATATTAAAAATTGGAACGATTCATTCAATTTGGATAATTAGCGATTTCATACAGATGCACCATAATCTCAACAACTCGATTCTCACAGATTCAACACCAAATATCTGGGCATCAATGTTATGACACACATACTATCGGAAACATGCCATTGCGGAGAATAATTGCAATTGGCTCACTCTCTGCAAATTGATAGCACTTATGAGGAATGATAGCAAAATTTCACACAAATTTAGATCTATTCTGATGCCGAAATACATCAATCATTCTTCACGTCGAAATAACCATAAGTGAGTTTGTTTGCTCAAATAACATGGGCGCCCAAGATTTTTGAAAAAAAAAACATAGTTTGTCTTCATCTGTTTATTCTTTTTATTATATTTCGAGCTGTCATTATCCTATGATGCTAAATCTCAACAAATGTGTCTTCTCATGTATTAATTGGTCTTTTATTATTCTGTATTTTCAAAATTCTTATTCAAATAATTTCATAAATATCATTGGGTAACAAATATTTTCTCATGGGAAATAAGCCCCATGAATAAAATATGTCATTTTTTATATATAAGTCGATAGAATCTACAATGTAAGTTGCAAAGATACATTGTCATTTAAGGCTCATTCATTCCCAATAGCAAGCACATGTAAGTTAACGCTTATACATGATGCATGTATGATGCAAAATAAACCAAACCTCACAATAACATAAACTTTGCAACTCCTAACGCCTTTCCCTTAAATTAGGATATCGTTCACAAAAGTGAACCAAACTTTACCGCATGGGAGGTCAGCCTCGTACCAACTATTAGTCAAGGAATTAGAAATGAATGAAAAACGCAAATTTAGGATTTTATTTAAAAATGAGATAAATGTATGGAAATTATGATAAAATCATTCTCTGTTTACTCATACGTATATCTCATTTTCGACCAAGATCTTAGATGCTGAATTTAATTCTATTCAATTCATATACTAATGAAAGATTCAACAAACTCAAATAAAAACATCTGCATAAAAGAAGACAATATTCACAGCTACCACCAATAAAATGGCAGTTTTTGAAATATCTAAATCCAATATTTTTTCCTTCCTTCAAAATACGGTAAATTTCATTCAACCTACATACTCACAAATAGTCTATTTACCTATATTTTTTTTACAAAAATTTGCTTCTCAAGAAATAACCGTTTTTGTACATAACCCAATTTTCGTTCATTTTACATGCCATTTTATTTATGCAAGTATCAATTTGATGTAAAAATTCGCTACACTGGCTCACGACCAGAAATTCATATTTTAAATCTAGTACATGCATCACAGCTTCCTTTTAAAATTGTGTTGAACGTTTAATGAATCAACTTTTTAATATTTAATACGTGTTATTTGTAAGCCTAAATCGTGTATTTATGTAATTTGAGATGAAATTCAATTTAAAAAGAATCATCTCGTATTTACAACTTTTTTTATTTTTTTTTGTGTGCGAAATGGTTTTTGCTATCTAAGTTGCATATTTACATTTTAACTTCGCAAGTATAAATAGTACATTTTTTACAAGAACCAAAAATAAAATTTTACTTAATATTTTGCATAAATGTTTTATATTTATGCAATAGAGAGGAATTAATGCAATACAAAAGATACAAAAGACATCGGATACCAATTTAAACGAAACGTCAAGAACTCCGATGATCTCTACGGGTTGTAAGATCCATTTTTAGTGTTATTTACATAAAATACAGAAATTTAATTTACAACAGTTAATACTCGCAAATTTTATCTAAATATTAATCTAAGTTGCAAAGACATATTACATTTTGCATCGATTTATAAAAATAAAATTATTTGATTTTTGTTTTATACCTTTAGAAAACCCCATAGGTAAGTAGGTACATATTTGTAAGTGGCACGAACAGTTACGCGTGGATCAGCTCGTCCATAATTACAGTTTATTAAGATGAAAGTCTTAATTAAGTAACATCAATCAACTATTTGAAATAGTTGTTTTCTAATTCAGAAACACAACTAAAAAGTGGTTCTTTTTTTGTCTACAACACCTCGCGGCCGTAAGCAAGGTCAAGAACTTTTGCACAATTTTAAAACTTGCTAATTCTTTTTTATTTTTAATAAATAGATTTGTGAAGAGGAATGCAATTCCCCAACCTATTCTGCCTGGACAGAAACAGGTATTAATATCATCATTTAATAATTCATTATTGTTTATTATTAATGAATTATTAAATAATAATTACCCAATAACATCTGTTGAACCAGGGTCAAAGTTAAAGTGAAGTGACCCAAGCGGGGATCGAACCAACGTTGTTCCATTCGAAACACGCTAGAAAGATCAGCCCTCTTGGCCCCCGCGGCTATAACCCCGACTTTGTAAAATAATTCTTTGTAAAAGACAGGTTACAGTTACCCCAAGCAGTGGCGTTTCTTTATTGAGGTAAGGTAGGAAAAACTTATTTTTTTAGCTTGGCTTAGCTTAGCTTTCAGTGTCTCAAAAGAAAGCCAATGGAACAGTACACTACGCAGCTAACAGCCCTGCCACAAAGGGTCAGGACATCAACCGCCACATCCCCTAGAGCAGTGATTCCCAAACTATGGTACGCGTACCACCAGTGGTACGTGACGCTTCTTAAGGTGGTACGCAAGCAGCCATGGCCATGGGAAATACATAGTAAATAATTAGATAAAACGTTTTTCTATTTCGCACTTAAAATTAAGTACAACTGAGCCAAATATTTCCTTTCGTGTCTTGAACATGCAGCACCATTTTTCGCACTAAGTCCTAAGAGTATTGTATTTGTTTTCTATAATTAATAAATAAACATAATGTTGTAATAAACAGCTGTTGCAGTTTATATTACTTTACCATTTTGAACGATTTTTTCACTGTTGCACTTCAGTGGTACGCCACTGATTTATAATTTCGTGAGTGGTACGCGAAATCAAAAGTTTGGGAACCACTGCCCTAGAGTCTGAATGTAGGGAGTCTCCCGCACAGGATTTATTTAAAAAACATAGAGCCGGTTTACTGTACCCTAAGAATAAAAAAATACATAGACTCCCTTCGATCGCGTAAAAAGAAAATGCAAAGAATATACAACAGCACCCCAAGTGAGTGACATAGTTTACGTATATTTTTTTGATTCACGAGATCGAGGGGAGTTAACGTAATGTTCTATACCCGGGGTTCCGATTTCTACTGTTGATGATCCACGGCAATAAACCTGGATTAGAGCTACAAAAACAAAGGTCTTTACTATTTCCAGTTGGCAGAGATAATCAAGCGTCTCTAATGCCTTCAATTCAAAGAACAAATTCTGTTGCGCTAATCACCGCTGAGTAATTTTAATAAGCATAACTGCCTACCAGAGATGGAGGACATAATTAAACAGACGTATTTAGCATTCCTCTGTGAATAGCACTCGGAACGAATCAGTTTAATTGGAGATTGCATGTTTAGTTGATGAAAGAAGATGGTTTCTATAGTTGGTACTCGTATACTGTAATTGCAAAAAGGATATGAAAAATAAAATTGTTTGGCGAAATATTTGGTAAAGTTTGCCGATGGGTCACAGGCAATTAAATTCCCTTTTCCTCTAGCCATTCTTTAGTCTTATCCATTCAGATTACCTACTCACTATGTAACAACACCCCTGTGTGAAATCCAGTGCTTGTTTGACCTTAAGTGAGAAGAGACGCACATTGTCCCTTCAGCTGAATCACCTGAAGACAGGAAGAACCACAAAAACTATAAATAAAGATCATTTGGGAGTAAGGTGAGACTTATCTTATTAGTCCTTGACTTCTATCCGTGTTCCCTGATGGTCTGGGACTCTAGCAGATTTTCCTATTGATCAGTTTTCACGAAATCAATTAAGAAACAGCATTTAATCATCCATATCTCGTATGGTGGATTCAATCATGGTTTCACCAATTACACATATGTTTTATATTTTCTCTAAAGAAAATCATTTTTTCTTTATTTCAACATTGTTTTTGACATTTTCTTCTCTATGAGATAGTTTATACATACTATCGGTGTTATTCACACACAGCAAATCTATTGTTCAACCGGCACCTAAAGTGAGTTTTCCATCCAAAAACGATGATACATGAATCAGCTATACAGATAATGAATAGCCCTGTGTGTAAATTTGCATTGTTTTCAAGTTTCGTTTACCTGGTGATAATCTAAGGACCAAAACCATTCACTGTTTGATTTGAAAGTGGAAATAAAACACTGCTTAAATAAACATGAATTGGTTTTCTTTATAGTCATTTGTTAGAGCTTTATGTTTTAATTTACAAAAAAATCTTTAATGTAACTCGCACGTCGTACGCAAGCATTAATGTAGGCACACGTTTACACATACAGCAGATTTAAAAACAGACGATCATCCTAACAAATTATCATATCTCATTAACGTGCAATTAAAATCAACTTTCTTCTCATCACACGAGCACAATGCATCAAATCCAACAATAAGGGTCCCATTCATAAAGCGAACTGTTTTTCGTTTCATTCAGTTCAAACCAATTTATTTAATGAATGGGCTTCAACACGGTGGCGGTTTCACTTTTAAATTTTAGGTTCGAATGCAAGTGAAATCATTGTAATACCTCACTACTGCGCCGGCTTATTTGCGCGTAGTTTTTTCATTGTTAATTACTGCATTGCATTAGAGATTTTGGGCGTGTCTATTGAAATGAAATCTAAGTTGTAACTCGAGCACATCGTGTTGATTAGTACTTGCTTGTACTCGGCGTGCAATTCTGTAACTTTTACCTTCTATTGATGAGCTATTGAAGTTTCCAGAATCATGCTCTTAGAAAATTATTTGTAAAAAATTACCAATATTGAACCAATTTTTATGCAAACCTATATATAAGCAAAAATCTAAGTTGGAACAAATATATAAACATTTGCTATTCATATAAAATGTATGCTCACAAGTAGACAGGTATAAGTTCGTTCTAAAAATGAAAAATCAAATCTTTAATTAACATAAATCCTGCAACTCTGGCCAGCCTTCCCAGAAACAGGGGTGACATTAACCAAAAATAATCATTTTTTTAATAATGATAGGTCAACAAGACGCAGACCTTCAAAAGGTACTTTTTTTAACTTTTCGGATATTGGTCGCTGGGACAAGGCACTCGAATTTGCGTTATTGATACTAACGCTGGTTCGAGGCCGGCCTTGCCCTATCGACAATAACTTCGACCCTGGTTCAACAGATGCCGTTGCATGTACACAAGCTTCTGCATTCGCACGAAGACAACTGTCCAGCCAAAATAGGTTGGTGAATTGCATTCCTCTTCATAAAACTATTTTAAAAAAAAAAACAAAAAATTACGAACCGTCAGAGAACTTACATAATTCTCGACGTTTCGTTGGCTATGTAGCCAAACTCTTCAAGAGTCACCCTATCTACACGACGACTGAGGCTGAACTCGATAAATGTAAACAATGTGTAAACCAATGGTGTAAACGTAAACTTTTTTTATTTCCTAAAAAATCCTAGATTGCTACCTATTCATTAAAAAAAAAATTAAGAAGCAAAATCTCGCTCGTTTTTCTATTTTTTATTTTAAATCAATCGGTACTTACCAATCAAAAAAATCAACAAACAAATAAATTTTTTGTTGCTATTTTCAGAGATCATTCATTTGCATAACAAACAAAAAACCGAATATTAACACAATTCACGAGAGTCGATGAATTTTTAATACAGTCTTGCGCTATGACAAGTTGCTTCTCTATGCTAATCTCACAAAAAAATGTATAGCAGAGAAATCTCAGCGCTGGCAGACGTGAAAATAAAAGTAAATCAAATCTGTAAAAAAAACCTAATGAATAATAATGTAAAACAAATGAACACTTGTAAATTTTTAATGTATAAATTAAATTTATTCTAGTACAAGATTATCTAGTTTTTCGTGTAAATATAATACAAACCTAGCCATATGAATTTGATATATAGTTCCTTACTAAGGCAATTTATATCCCCATTTCTTTAATCTACATAAGTTGTAAAAAACCCAAATCTCAAATGAAAGTAAACCTGACTATCCTCAAGGCGCTTCATTGAAAATTTGTGAAGAGGAATACAATTCTCCAACTTATTTTGCCTGGTCAGAATCAGGTATTAACATCATCAATTAATTATTCTTTATTTGATATTTTTTAATGCATTATTAATTAACAACTACCCAATAACATTTCGCTGCCTTAGTTCTTGTTTATCGTATGCGCCATTTAGAAAAATTTACTTGAGCGATGTTTGCATGTGTACTGGACCAATGTGTCTTATGAAAACAAGAAATTTATTTAAAAAATATTTAAAAGAACTCTCACATTATCGAGTTTTACGATTTTTCTTAGCTCAGATTGTGCAGAATTTGATTCTTAAGACAACTGCATGAAAAAGTCGTATTTGACAAGATTGGTGTATACGGTAAACAAGAACTGGGGGAGCGATTTGTTGAACCAGGGTAGAAGTTAATGTCGATAGAACTTGACGCAGGCGGTGTTCGAACCAGCGTTAGTGTCAATACTACAATTTCGACAACAACGCCTTATTCCTTCGATCATCACAGCGACTTTTTGGAGTATGACGATGATACCTTTTTTCGTTGTATCCCTATTATCATATTTCATGGCACGATTGTTACTATATGAACAAACAGACACACGCCATCTATGTCTCTTTTCTGATCGATGGGTTCACAGTTTCTGCGACTCTTGTGTGAGGTTGCGCTCCTACAATGTCTGCCTCAGTGGTTAAGTGGATCGGAATAGCAAGCAATAAACAGTCGCTTAGCATCCAGCTGGCCACGCATGCATCACACTTTAAACTGTAAACTAATCACTGGGGGTGGGACGACGGGCACACGAGCCTCATCAATCATGACAACATATATTACGGGTGCTGCTTACTTAGAGACTACTTCCAGGTTCACGTGGGAAAAAAACTGATCCAGACTTGCTACTCAAAGCAAGGAAACGCAGAAAGGTTTTGCCTTCATTTTTTATTTGCGTTATGCAGGAGTCTATTTTGTTTTTTGTTTTTTAGCAGAGCACTTCTTTTTTAGATATGATTTGAAGACATATAAAAGAAGTGCATTACAACAAATTGGCAACCTACGTAACAAGCTCCTTTTGTTCGTGATATAGTATTGTTCCTTATTTAGTTTGGTAATTCACTCATTGTTGTCCATCACTTGAATTTTGTCCGTCATTTGATTTTTCTCACTATGGTTAGTTTTTCATCGTTTGGTATCGTTTATCACTAAGATTAATTCATAATCATGCGTTATTGTTCCTCATTCAATTAAGGTCTTCCCTCATTGTTGTTCATCCTTTAGTTTTGTTCCTCTTTTAGTTTGCTTAGTTCTTCCTTCAGCGTTATTCATCACTTGGCATTGTTTCTCAAAAGGTTTAGTTCTTGACTCATTGTTGCTCATCGTTTGATATTGTTCTTCACTCAGTTTAATTCGTCCCTCTTCGTTGTTCATCACTTGGCACTGTTCCTCACTTTGTTTAGTCCCTCATTCAATTTTTCTCTCTTCGTAGATTTGTTATTCAGGATTGTTTTCTTAGCTATAAGTCTTTAACCAACATATTATCCACTTTTGCAAGTCAAACTGGGAACGGCTCGCGTTTTCTTCTTTTAAAATATTTTTCAATCATTTACACTTTACTGCAGCGGCGTCGCAGTTCACCATAAAGTGCGAGAAGATCCGAAGAAATGTTACACACATCATGAGTTGAGGGTGGACGCACAAGAGGGCACCTAAAATATAGCAACTCGTAACCAATATGACCTACTCAAAATATTAAATATTCAAACACACCTACATATTTAAGGCCCAATAAAGCACGGGAACGTATTGCGCACCACATACAAGTCTAAGCTCTCCGTTCAAACACATTCATTGATTTAGACAAATTGTAACGTCAGACGGCTGGATTTCTAGGTAAGAGTAACAAATATTGTGTTTTTGGTTTTTGAAGGGCCGTAGTCGCAGATAAATTTGATGTTTACCCTCCGAGAAAAAAAATCTGAATTCATATTTGTGAGTACATAGCGGCAACTCCATGCTTGTGGCACTCTAATGGAGAGATTGCGCATTTTCTGGAAATATTTTTTTCTTGTCGTCTTAGTCTACCGAAGCATAAGCCATTCGTTTTTTTCTCAAAATTCGCAATATTTACCGAGTAATTAATTTTCAAAAATGGCTTTGTTCGCTTTCGGCTAAAACGGAAGTCGGCCATTTTAAAACCGGATGGGGTGGCTTTTATTGTCTATGATGAAACTTGGCAATTTTTAACAGGTTTTAAAAGTAAAATTTCCTTGTTACAGTTCACAGTGAGTTGTATTGTATTTATTACATATTAAAATGGACTTTCACAAAGTAACTGCCGAAAATAATATAAATAAATAAATAATATACCTACCTAAGCTTGGCAATTTTGTCGGTAGCCATCAAAATACTATTTTAAAAAGCAATAAGTTGACTTTTCATAGGGATGGGATAATGAAAAAAAAAACAATTACAAAACGATATTTTCAAACACTATCGAAATATTTCGACGAAAATAAAAATCGATAAAAACAAAATTTTCGAAAAATGTATCGGTCACGTGTCCATATTTTGAAAATTTCGAGTGTTGAAACGACTATCAAAAAACATCAAAATTTCTGGAAAAAAATACCGGTCGCTGGTACAGGAAAACACCATCGCAAGGGGAAACGGGTTAGTACGCGATTTGCAGTGTTACCGCCCACGAAGCAAGAAACGCATTTGAAGAAAAAAACACCATTTTTGATTCTCCGAAATCAATATGAATATATCGATAGTTAAAAAAATTTAGCCGTACGTACTTTTGAGATTTGGGAAAATATCGATATTTCGATTCTATTGAAACGTGCTTCAAAACAATATAAAGTCGCTAGCGGAGAATATTTCCAACAAATAAGATGGTATGGAATGAAAAGGTAGGGAGGGGTGGAAATTCATTTAAAAAATCATGTTTATGTAAATGTGTGCCTGGCGACGAACACTTTCAAAATATTATTGTTGTTCAAAACCATTAGGGAGAGGTAGAAACACATTTCAAGAATCAACAATTTATTGTCGAAATATCGATATTTTTAATATCGAAGAAAATATCGATTTTTTTTACAACGAGATTAATATAATGCCCATCCCTAATGACGAACGTCAATATTCCGCAAATTTTGTTTGTTGTAAATTAAAAAAAAACAACAAAAATAAAGTGAATTAGAAAATCAGGCCTCATCCCGTTGTATATTAAGGCATAAGGAATGAAATTTTGCACGGTTCGTGGCCTAAGTGCAAAAACCCCTCATGACTCAAAGGTAAGTTGTTTTAAGATTTTACCAGGTGTGTGTGAGTATTTATTATGCTATTTAGTTGAAAACTCACGCTGTGAGTAACAATTATGAAATTATTTGTGTCAGGATTAAGCATTTACCATGTTTGTTGATGAATGTAATTTTTGAGGTTATGTTTTTTTTTCTCATTTTTTTCTTCCAGCAAACATGAATTTTTACTATCTGTAGTTTAGCCAAACCTGTTTGTGAAACCATTCCAGATAAAAATCAACTGAATGTCTAAATATAAATCTAAGCTGCAAAAATACATATCATTTAAGATTAAGATTCATATTAAACGCATTCCCACAAGCAGACATGTATAATTTCGCGCTGAAACATGCCGCATGTGGACCTAAATATAAAAACCCAAGATTTGGAGTTCTTCACTTCGGGTGGCAGTCTGTTCCACTCCACCGGACCCGCAACACGGAAGCACGGTCTCCAAAATTTGTATGGATCTAACGGTGCGGCTGAACCAAATTGATTGCACCATCAGCCGCGGATCTGAGTGTCACCCATCTCAACAGGCGAAATCATGTCAGTCAGATAAGGTGGAGCCAAGCCATTGATGGCTTTATATACCATCTAGCACTAGGCGAGCATGACCACCTGATGGTGCTGGAGAGTTTGCTTTGCGGGATCTATTGCTGTGGTTTGTAGGAGCTGGAGCTTCCAAACATTTCACCCATGTCTACGATGGACTTCTTCAGCGTGAAGTTGAAGTGATGTTGATGAATCTGTAAGTTTCTTCACCTTCACATTTCACCTACAAGCTGAAGAAGCCCATGGTAGACATGGGCAATACGTCCGGAAGCTCCAGCTCATACTAAACCTGAGCAACAGATCCCGGAAAGTAGCTCTCCAACTATAATCATTGTTTTGATTGTTTGTTTACAGATTTCAAGAGTGAGGAAGATGTAGCAGAAGACAAGCCACCCTGTCAGGCAGATAATCCGTACCCACAGTAGGCCTGAAAGGACCTGAAATAATGGAGCTGAAGAAAAATATCTAAAATGACTTAGACAGTAGAAAACATCCAAAATCATCTCGCCACCTTCCCATTGAGGATTTTCAGGGTGCCTTTCAAGCATGGAAGATACATCTCTGCAAGTATACTGATGCAGGAGTTGAGTATTTTGAAGAATTTTCAGCATTTGCGCACATTGCATCAATTAATCATAGCCGTGAGCTTGGGTTTGTATCTCACCGAGGGTGTCAGAAACGATCTTCCGCTTCGGTATTTATTTCAAACCCCACAATAAAATACCGGCAAGGTTTACTCAGCCTTCACAAGAAATGCGTACCAGCCCTCTCAGGAGCTGGGAAACCCCCACTTCAACTGAAGTGGTTGGCGTAAGGCCGGCCCCCTTACCTTTAAAAATATAAAGGTTCAACTCGCCGATCTATTTTCCCCAGAGAATGTGCATTACTATAATAATGTAAAATATCTTTGCAACTTAGATTAGATTAGATAGAACGACTCTGCTTGTTGTCATTCAAATATACAAGCTCAGTTAACGATAACCAGTTTTGATAAGGCTGGATCAACCTTTGTGATGGGTCTTGCTAAAGGCACCCAAATATTCAGCCCAGAGCATTGCTGAAATTCAAAAATATTTTTTGAGGATGAAAATGTTGGTTTGTGGGCATACATCTGAGAGCTTTAAATGAATATATCCTCGCAACTTAGATTATAGATTATAGGGGATTTGAAATATTACAATTTATCTCCATGTAGTTACATTTACATAAAAGTGTTTCTCTTTCTTTCCAGACAAATATTACATTGTACGTCAAAAATGCAGAACACGTCTCCGCAGGTATAACGACACAGGGGAAGATTATATTAATGAGTTTTAGGCATTTGTACAGTTTACATCAATAAAATTATTTTTTCCCAGAAAAAGCGATTTATTTCATTATGAACCTTGTAATATGAGCTTTACAAAAGAAGGATTAATGAAACATAATGAGAAAAAAAATTGGACGAGTAAACCCAAAACTAAAAGCAGATTCCTACTTCAGTCATCAAAATAGAAGTGCTAAAGGTTCAAATCTTGAATGCTCAGTTCCCATCCTTGTTTTGTGAACTGTAAAAACCATTATATCAGTAGAAATCATTCTCAAGGCGAGTTATAAAAGCGCGACGGCTTTCTTCGTTATGGAACTGGCTGAAAATACGTTGCACTGTCCTCATCTTCCTTCATTCTGTGGTGGGGGGGTAAGTGTGACAGGGGGTGGTAGCGATGTGGGGACTTAGTGACTTGGTTCTCTTCATCCACCTCTAACGCCGCAGTATACGCCTTCTTTTTCATTTTATGTTCAGGTGTCATCTATTGTTGCATAGCCTGTCTTTCCTCATGAACAAAGCCAATGGCTTCTGTAAACATCTGGAAAATACATTTATATACATTAGTTAGGTTCTGTATTCATTTGGAGGTTTTTTTTTAAATATATAGATTTCATATAAACACCTTCCACAATAATTAAAATGACAATGATAGGTGTGTAAAAGGAACCATAACCTCAATATCACAGTTGGACAACGTGATGTTTAATCCTATTTGAAGACTAATACTGCGTGGAATTATTTCATTATTGTTATGCAATACACGAATTTTCAAGAAAACAGCATAAATAACCCAAGCTTGCCTCTTAAAAACGAAAAAAGACTTACCTTTGAGTCTTGACATTTACATCTCTAAACTGCCGTTGTATGATAAAAAATCCAGCACTATCTCATTGCTTATTGATGAAATTTTATGCGACTGCACTTTTGCGTACCCTACATCCATTTTTATCCATTCAAAACAAAATAGTCGATTAAAAAAATCCGAGATGTTGACATAGGATTGACGTTTCGGTGTGTAAATTTTTACCGACAGCCAACAGTGGTGCCAACTCAACGCTGGTCATAAAGCCCAGTGACGGTTTTATCACTATCAGCGCCCTGGGCAAGATTTCTTAGGCGCCCTTATCCATGGTCGCTAGCAGAGAACGTACTAATATTTCATCTCTCAAAATCATCGTCGACGGGAGGAGGGGGGTTAGACATGCTATTTCCAAATTTATATGGCGCCTTAATACCTAGCCTATGGCGCCCTATTTTACCTGGCGCCCTGAGCGGTCGCCTTACCTCGCCTTACCCTAGCGCGGAACAGATTTCACGACCCCTCCAATCACAGAGCGTTTCGTTTTGAGCTATCTGGAACACGTTTTCTTTTGCGAATTAAAATATGAAAACTAAAATTTCCTCATTTCCCACCAGGCTCATCGGGTTCAGGACAAAATACTTTACACATTTCAAGTATTACTTTTGAAATCCCTGACACGCGCAATCTCTCCATTGTGAGTTGATGAAAAGTCCTAATAAATGATGATACAGAAAGTAGAAGAAAGAAGAGAGCGTGTAGGTAAATCACATTTTATAAAAATAAAAATAAATAGAACACGCGATTAGACATGACACCATTTTTAGCATCATTTTTGAACTAAAAAATGGAGAAGACGAAAAAGAGGTCGTCCAAGAATTTCTTACTTCCAGGGCTGGAAGTGTTCATGAATGTCTCCTCTTATTCGCATTTCAAGAGGATGGCAGCCAACAGAGATAAATGACTGGCACAACGAGGTGCTGCCATTAAAAGATGATGATAATTATGGCACCCTAGGGATGCGATTTTTTCACTACAATCTGTATCTTTAGAGTCGCTCAGTCTGCGTAGCTCACGCCTCGCCTGCACTCATCCCAGAAGCATATAAGGAAGCGTCCATAAATGGGTCTCACACACCGATACCTATAATTTAGCGGCGATTGCGCGGCGACGCAAAAAAACGCTTTTCTTCATCTATCCATATAGGACGCAAGTGGAGAAAGAGAAATTAGCATTTTCGAGGCGCGCGCACTCAAGGCGACCACTGCAGTCCGTACAATGACAAATAGAGACTTACGCGCAAATTATTGGCGAATCAAAAAGTGTACAAGCAGGAAACATTGAAAATAAAGGTAACAATGGGATAACAACAATAATACATGGTCAATTTGATAGTATCCTTTAGTGGCACTAGCCCCAAAAAGTGCGCTTTTATTAAAAAATATATAATATTAGGCTGATTTATTTAGTGATCGCTGTTTTTGTGTGTATCACACTTCAAGAACCATCTGCGCCTCTGCGTATAAAGCGCCAATTCTCAAGCAAAACCCAGTTGCTGTAAGGCTGGATGGACCTTTAGTGATCGGTCTTTGGTAAAGGTATATGAATTTTTTCACCAAGCAAAGAGCACATTTGGGTGTGCACGCATAGCATGGGTTTTAGCTGCGGAGTGTTGTGTTGTGTTTTGGGTTACCTTTGTTTTTAGATATTGAAAAGAAAGAGTGATATATGTTTATTGGTTTAGATTGTTGTGGGAACACAAGATACCCGTAACACATTCCATAAACTATATTATTTTGTTAATTTGTCATTAATTTAATTTTTTAATTTTGTTAATTAGTCATGTTTAATTTCATTATACCTAACACTAATGCATTTTTGAATCTTAAAATTTTTGTCTATGAATTTTGCTTTTGTTTTGAAAAAAAAATGTTGTTTTGAAAATTGTTTTGAAAATTATTTTATAAAAATATATTTGTAACCATTCTGCTCTTGAAGATGCCTCATTAGGCGAAAATATTCGAGCATAAACAAATAAAATAAAGTGAATTAAAACAATGTTTAACCATTTATATTTTTAAATATTTATATATATTATTTTGCATCCACATGCTTATATGCCATACACGATCAAAACAAAATCATGTCCACGCGCAGACACGTATAAGTTTGCACTTACAAATGCTGCATGAGCACTTACAAAGTTAAGACCCAAATCTTTAATGAACATAAGCACTTCAACTTTTGCCGATCTTCCATGAAATAGGAAATTATGAAATAAGTATTTTTATATCCAGGCCTCCGTGTAAGTCTCAGCAGTAAATACTGCATTACACACCTACCCAAGTGTAACTTGCTGACTATAAATTCCGCCAGCTTTAGTATTGAGGATGACCATAGTATTGAAACAAGATTCAGCGCGGGTCTAACTTGGACATAAATTATAATAAATATTTATTGCTTATAACTAGGGCCCGGATTAATATGTATCAAAAATCACGAAATATGTAAATATAATATGGATATAAAAAACTGAAATATGGAAAAATATGGAATAAAAAACAACTGTTACCCAGTACAAAACCCTTTATTTTAACATCAAAGAACATAAAATATAAAATCAAAGAACTTAAAGTGCCTTATATTTACTCTGCGTCTATCTTTTTAGTCGAGTTGTTGCAGTACACAATAACATGTTTCTTTCAATTTTCAAAATTAAAACCTTGTCTGTTTTTTCGAAACATCGCCTTATACTGACTGAAAGACCTTTCAACATCACAGGATGTGATTGGGGCAAACTTAAATTTGCACAACTCTGAGGGTGAATATGCCTCCTCTGGATTGCCAGCTGCTGTTCCATTTAGCATGTTGTTAATTTTTTGTAGCGTTGTATACCCTTTATTTCTTTCAAGTACAGACTTTATTTTGTTTTTTACCAATTCAGCAACAGGGCCTTCCGCCTCCATAATTGTGGTTTCAATTGTTTTAATGATCTTAACATTTTCTTTTAATGATGTTGATGGATTTTCCAGTGCTTTGATCTGATGTGACAGAAAACAAAAATTGCTTCTTATGTAGATTAGATCATTTCGAAGAGTTTCATTTTCGAAAAGTTCTTTTGCATTTAAAATACTAGCGGATTCATCTTCTTATTCAAAAACAATCGTTTTAATCTCAGTATAATACTCGCAGTAGTACTCAACCGCTGCTAACCACGTACCCCAACGCGTCAGCACAGGTTCTGGTGGCAAAGGTATGTCTGGATGCACTTCTTTAAATTTTGAAATCCGACTTGGTGCTTTCAAAAAGATTTTCTTTACATTTGATACCAAACTATCAACATTTTTAAACTGGAATCACGCATTCGGCTAGTCTATTAATTCCATGTGCCAAGCATGTTACGTGAATCATTTTAGGATACAACACTTTAAGGGCATCTCCGGCTTTGACCATGTAAGGAGCAGCATCGGTCAGTAGCAAGAAAACTTGTTCATGTTTAACACCATCGGACCACAAAACACTCATTGCATCGTTGAACAGCTTGGCTGATGTGTGATGGTTGCATTTAGGAAGTTCTTCGCATGCTATCAAAAAAGATTTGCTGGATTTTTCTTCCACTAGGAGCCCAATAATCACATTTCCTATGCACCGGCCCATGGCGTCCGTCGTCTCGTCAATTGCAACCCATATAGGTCCGTCCTGAATTTCTTCTCGAATCGATGCCAAGCAATCCTCGTAAATATCATTTACGATTTTTTTCCGAAATGTGGATTCGTCGGGAATAGATTTGCCTGAGTACTTTTCAAGAAAGCTTTTCAATACAGGATTGTTTACTTTCCACAGAGGTATATCTGCACTCATCATGGCATGACACAAATCTTTCGAGAAAGTATCACTTTGAGAACCGCTGGCTATTGCTTCAGAAAAAAATTGTTGTTTGAATTTGCTTTTCCTTGAGATATTCATCTTATGTTTTGTGGTAGATACATGCTGTGATATTAAGAAACGCTGCTCAGTCGAAACGGATTTTTCGCAAGCATTACAAAACAGTACATTACCATCTGTACTCAGAGACTGGTTTGGGAAATCTTCAATATATTTTCCTAATTTAAACCGCAAAGGTTGTTTGTCCTTGGGCATTATTTCAATGGGCACAGTTAAATAATTCGGATATAATAATATGCAGGAGAATACTTAAATCACGACGCAAGACAAAGAAATTAAATGTGCGCGACACAAGCAGGCGACACGAGTACGCGCGACGATTAACAAGTTGTGACTGGCTGACGACGAGCTGACGTTCGGCCTTCGGGCGAACGCCCGGCCGAGCAGTGAACGGCGAAACGATTCGTTCATTTTTTACTCGTTGTTTTCAGTATTTGCCGCGCCTAACCGCGAACTAATTATTTCCGAAGCGCTATGAAAGCAAAAATTATTCCGTTCTCTCTAGTTTAAGTACCAAACATTGAAAATATGGACTAATGTGATTTTCGTGTGCAAATATGGTCTTAACCTAGAAATATGGAAAAATATGGAAAATAAAATCTGCATTTTCCAGCTCAAAACATCATAATCTATGTAGAAAACTAAATAATTAATGGAAACTATTGAAATAAAAAATATGTATTTACATATTAATCCGGGCCCTACTTATAACTTAAATTATCGCTACTCCATACGAGCGTTATTCTTGCAATAAAAACAAACATATTTCCTTGACCTATAGGTTAGTATGAGGCTAACTATCCATACTATGAAAAACGGTTTACTTTACCAATGTCATTCGAGGAAAGGTCGGAAAAAGCTACAGGGTTTATGTTCATACAGGATTTGTTTTTATTTAATTTTATGAGTACACATGTGGCATTTATAGGTAGGCGAAAACTTACACCTGCTTGCTCGTGAACATGCATCAAATATGAACCTTAAATGGTAATAGAGCTTTGAAACATAGATTATAAGTTCAAGGAAAACAAAAAAAACACTATACTTACCTTTTGAAATAGAAGTGAAGTCCTGAATTAAAAATGATCCAAAAAAATTCCAATATGAATTTTTGTTTACCTGTAACCAAAAAAACAAAAAAAATCAGCATGATTATCAAGATTAGATATTGTTTAATTTTATTTCTAAATCATTGGTGAACTAAAATATTTTAGTCATGTCATTTGAGATGCATGCTATTGAAATAAACATTATTTGATTTCATGCTAAATTTATTAAATGTGTCAGAGTACACTTCGTCCTTTTAGTGCTTGTTTGTCTTATGTTCATCAGAGGTAATTTCACATGAGCAATATTTTCATGCGTAGTACTAAACCAATGTGTCTTCTGGAAACTGAAAATTTATTTTAAAAATGTTAAAAACAACTCACACATTATCGTATTTAACGTTTTTGTCTTAGCTCAGATTGTGATTTCTAAAATGATGTCATCGAAAGGTCATCTTTGAATTAAATAATAGATAAGCCAAACAAGCACTGGGGGACGACTTGTTGATACGCATTTGATATCAAAAAATGAATGTGTAAAAAATAATAAGCTTTCACAAGAAATGATAATCAGCCCCCTCGGGAGCTGGGAAACCCCCACTGGTTGACGTAAGGCCAGCCAGCCCCCTTAGCCGTTAAAATAAATATGTCCTGAATAGCCACATGCGACCTCTTCGAGAATAACGCAAGCAAGAAGTTACACTGTATGTGGAGCTCAGTTGCACATGTTTCATGTGATAGCGCAATCTTACACACTATCTGCTTATGAGTATACATTAAAAAATGCGTGAATCTGAAATGTTAATACATCTTTGCAACTAAGATTATAGATTAAAGACTGCAAGAACCGCCGCTGAAGGCTCTATATAAAACAAACATTGTATCTACATTTAAAGGTCCAATGAATGAGTGAGAGTTTGGTCTCCGTCTACCTGTGTACCGTGTTTGTACGTATACACTCATACATAGACTACTGCAAGAAGCGTAAAAAACTGCAACAGCTAACGGCTGATATTTAAAATGTACAGTTGAACATGAAAACACAATGAAAGTTGCGCTGCAACGCCTCACGTCTACGTTTAATTGCATACGTTTATAAAAATTTAGCCGCAGAGCCGACCGGCGAGGCGGACCTATTAGAAAGTAATTGTGGGCTATGTTTGTAAAGTAAAAGGTTTCCTTCGGGTGATTATCCGCAGACATGATTCCATGCTATTCCGGTGTAACGTGCCTTTAATGCGCGCCGTTTAATCTTGGTAACATTCATCCGGATCGTACCCGCGGCGTCGTGAGCTATCGGAAATTGAATTTATAATTTATACGTTTGTCAGTTGGGCTCACTTGAAGCATTGTCCCCAATGTGTGCGCTCAGATTCAGGGCTGCGGCGATTCGATGCAATGATAATCTGATGTAATAAATTTGAATTTTTATATTAACAAAAAGTCCGTCGATAACTCAGTTGGTAGAGTGCTCGCATTCCATGCCGAGAGCTCGGGTTCGAATCTCGACGAGAGTGTTGGAAATGATAATCCGTCTTGGTGCTTATTTAGGCCAAAATATAATGCCAGCAAGGTTTACTCAGCCTTCACAACAAATGATTACCAGCCCCCGATCGTGAGCTTGGAAACCGCTACATCAACTGAAGTGGTTGGTTTAAGGCCGGCCCCCTTATCTGTAAAAATAAATAGGTTCCACTCTCCAAATATAGCTCCTTCAGGAAAGCTGTAGCTTAGTAGCGGCTACAATTAACTTTTATATTTTTGCACTTTTCGGATATAAGAGGAACCGTTTTGGAAGATTTCATATTATTCTCGATGTCTTCACCTTTTCTGCACGAAGATTAATGATGAACTAATTTGTGTGTATGCACGTATATATGTATTTTTATAAGTATGCATGTTCATTTTGGACTCCTAAACCACTAAACCGATTTTTAGAAAATGTTAAGGTAATATGTCAAATACTTTCGGAATGGAGTCTGGGAAGCATAATATCGATCGGGTTAGAATTTTTTTTTAGTTGTGGATTATTACCAAAATAGATAGATACTCGTATTAGATCCTCGGCGAAAATGAGCGTGTCGAGTGAACTTTATGAACAAGTTACACACCTTTCTCCTATATCCTTCTCAAATATTCAAGAAGGATTATTTTAATTAAAGATATTAATACAGAGATACATATTAGCAGAGTTTATTGATTATTTAGATCGATTTTCAGCAGATCTTTATTAATTAGTTAAATATTCGGTATTTTTATCCACGACACAACCCTGTCATGTAAACAATATTGATTCATGATCCACATACCTTATTAGATCAACAGGTCAGAGATCTTCTTAGACAGATCGTGTCGAATCAAACCGAACCCAAGTAGAAAACTTCACATTCAAACTCTGCCACAGCATTCAATTAAAAATGTATGAATAGTTAAACGCTCGCGTGAGGCAATGTTTTAGATTCCATATTAATCTGTTTAACGCTACGGTGCTTGGGGTACAGTTTACAATATGGAAAGACTGCATGTTTGCGATTTAAACTAGTAAAGACATGACAGATGACTTCATCCAAAGCGCAATATGGTCTCAAAGGGATTTCATGAAAAAATAATGCATTATTGTATTTATTAATATTGTGATTAATGCTACATAAATATTAACAGTTAAAATAAATATTTACAATTTGTAATCTCGATTCTTTAAAAATGATAAAATCAAGGAGAGCATGAATTAGTTATCATTATTTTATTCAAAATCTTTTTGCAAATGGACTTTCTAAGAAGTATGATTGGGAAAAAACGGAGTGACAGGGTGAGGAATGATTTTGTAAGAAAAGAATGTGGTGCAAAAGAAAGTGTGAAAGTGAAGATTAAAAGAAGTTTGTTAAGATGGTTTGGGCATATGGAGAGAATGAATGAGGAAAGACTGACGAAGAAAGTATATGTTGGTAGAATAGATGGATGTCGTGGTAGAGGAAGACCGAGAAAGGTATGGATGGACCAAATATCCGAAATTGCGAATGAATGGAATATCCAGAGTCATATTAAAAGAAGAGCTTGTATGAAGAAGGTTATGACTCTGGAGGAAATGAAAGAAGTATGCAAGGATAGAAAGAAATGGCGGTTGATCTGTGATGTTGGCGGCTGAGGTTTGTTAAAGTAAAATTGGTTTTATGATTTAGTTTTTATGTCCATGTATATATTGTGATTTATTGTTTTTAAAAAATGTAATTTGTCATGTATGTTCCTTGACTTATAGGTTGTTATGCGGCTGACCACCCATAATGTAAAAATTGGTTCACTTTGCCAATGTCACCTCTGTTTCAGGGAAGGACGGCAAGAGTTGCAAGGCTTATGTTCATTTGAGATTGGGTTTTTATATTGTAGGTCCACATGCGGCATGTGTTAGCGCGAAATTATACATATCTGCTTGTGGGAATGCATTTAATATAAAACTTAAATGATATATATCTTTGCAGCTTAGATTAGATTAGATTAGATTAGATTAGAATATTTTCATATTTAGAAATAGAAAATCTAGGTAAAAGGGTTTTTTTAAAAAAACGTATGTTTTTATTTGGACGTCTATTTTATTTCTTCGTTTACTCCACTGACCGACTTTTTGTACGTAAACGCTCATTCACATTTTTATATGTTTTACGCGTCAATTATAGCAGCGTACCCTTAGTATAAAACATTGCATTCAAACTCATCCCTAACCAAGAAAAAAAAATTCAAAAACTAAGGCAGTGGCTCCAGTGAGCGTTTTAGATTGCAAACACTTTTTGTTCAATCGCTTTGGTTAAGTTGAATACTTCTTCTCTGTCTGCATCCGCACATGCTTTAAAAAATCCGTTAAATGAAACGCTTACCAGGCCGAACACGTATCAAGTATCGTGTGATGATGAATGCACTTACAACTCTAGTGCCGACTTCGCCGTAACTCAAAATGCGTGAACGTGAACGTGAATCCAGAAGGGCAATAAAGGTTGTAACTGCGCATTTATTATTTGTTTTATCTATTAGTATAAGTAATATTATATATGAGTCGTATAAACGCAAACGCTGTCAACTCCTTACGCGATGATTTTGAGAAAAATAAACTTGTAAACTTGTATAACGACCACCAGTTGGAGTTGACGGCGTTTGCACGAAATTATACTTCATCAATTTAAATTACGAAGGATTAAGTGAGGTTTACATTATATCGCACTCAGCAAATGATTTGTTACACTGGGAAGAATCAAATTTAATCATTATCCCAAAAATCATAAATTTTGCAGATGACGGCGTTTGCACTTATATGACTCATATCGAAATGGCTTAGCTTAAAACACGTAAAATTATAACCTAATACATTGACTTGAAACTAAATTATTGTTTGAATCGAATATACATACTTTGCTGAACGCAACTTTCTCGGTACAAAAGACACCAACGCGTGGAGACCAACGAAACTTGAAGATTAAAAGTTCAAATTCAATGAATGCCAAACGTCACAATGTTCCTGCATATTTTATTATTATTTATCGTATAATTTATAAAACCTCTGATAGTGAAGTGGACACCTCGTGAGGACAAAAGAAGTGAGTGAGGCCTCTAACACGATGGTCAGACGTCATCAAAAGGATTGCTGGTGACTGGATGCAGAAGGCCCAGGATACAGATGCCTGAAGAGATAGGAAGAACTATATTCAACAGTGGACGAGAATGACTGGATTATATGTAAACCGTCTCCACTATGTACATAGCAAAACGCAACTAAGCTACACATATAGTGAAACTTCTTGCCTGCGTTTCCCCGAAGGGGTCGCATGTGGCGCTTCGGGACCTATTTATTTTTACAGGTAAGGGGGTCGGCCTCACACCAACCACTTTCAGTTGAAGTGGGGGTTTTCCAGCTCCCGGGGGGGACTGGTTCTCATTTCTTGTGAAGGCTGAGTAAACCTTTGAGATCTAACCCTTGCTCTCGGCATGGAATGCAAGCATTCTACTAATTGAGCTATCGACCTTTTTACGAGCTTGATCGTCGTCGCTACAAAGCGCCAATTCTCAAGCAAGACCCAGTTGCTGTAAGGCTGGATGGACCTTTGGTGACCGGTCATTGGTAAAGGTTTTATGAAGTTTTTAGCCCAGCGAAGAGCAAATTTGAAAATATAAATGGTATATTTTTTGTGCTCCGCCGGGAATCGAACTCACAACCTTCCCATTTAGAGTCCGAAGTGCTACCACTGGACTACGGACCAGTCAAACGTTCTGCGTTCATAGCGTTCTGAGAATATCTCAGTTGATACGTTAATCAACAATGAATCATTAATAATTAACGTAATCTGCTGGGAGTCCGGTGAATGCGATAAATAATTAAACTGGGTGGCTTGTGCCTTTACCGCGAGTATGAAATTTTACGTTTGAACTCAAACATTGCAAAAATTTATGACTTCTAAAACGCTCAGTAAAGGCGTTGCTTCAGTTTCCGTACATTTTTTGGTATACGCCATGGCTGAGTACATTATCTAAGGCTGTACAGTGCATGGCTTGTGCGCGGATTTCCGACATTTCTAACTAAACAAGAGATTAATTACTGGGAAAGATTGGGGCAGACAGGGAATTGGGATTTTTGTATTCCGGGCAAAATAAAAAAGCTTAACAATATTTCTACAGCAAAGTGATATCATCTGTACGTTTATCATTGTTTAAAATATTTTGGTTCCTTGTATAGATTTTTATGAATCTGTATTTTTTCATTTATCTTGCAGAAATCCCAACTTAGTCATAAAAAAAACAGTTTTGGTCTATTATGTACGTTAAACACTTATTTTTATGCGTTCATTACGTCTGTTATTTTCCATATTATATGCTATCTTCTATTATATTATATCCTATATCCGTTATATCTGCTATCTTCTAGTCTACTTTCCATCTTTTAGTCTATCTGCTATCTTCCAGTCTATCAGCTATCTTTCAGTCAATCTGATGTCTTCCAATCTATTTGTTACCTTCCAGTATATGTTTCAGTCTTAATTTTTTCTTTTAGGAGATCAATTATATACATTTTATTTTTACCATTCATAAACAATATTACATCTTCTGCCTAAATTTGTCTCTGAACTCCATTGATAACAATCGTACGCGAACAGGTAGGCATAAGTAATATGCAAATATGCAAACATACCTACAATCTACATACATACACACTCAATATATTAAACAGTACATTCCATCTTGCATGCAACGAATATCAAGCACCAATCCAAAGTTCAGACTCAACCATCGCGTGTAACAAAAAATACTTGAAACTCAAACGCTCTGTGGAAGTGCTGTCTTAGTTTTCTTGCATTCTTGAGTTTAAGGTGAGTAAAATATATAATATGGAGTGTGTAACACATTATATTAACACGGAATCTCCATACAACAGCTGATTGCCTGGCGAGACGGTAACCTGGAATACCGTTTTATAATATTATATATGGCTCACTATCACGCTTATTTAGATTCATAAATGAAGAAATTGACATGTATTCTGTGTCGGACTAATGAGGTGACAAAACATTAATGTATTTTGCATGTTAGTAAAATTTAATGGAGTTTAATTAAACAATATTATTAGAAACTGGGTTGTCATTCTTTTTTTTTATTAGGAAAACAACAGCGTGCATGATTACATAGAAATTAGAAAGGATGAAAGATTACAAAATTTAAGACCGATTTTAGTAATACTCGTATTTATCTCCTTGACTGATAGGTTGGTATGAGGCTGACCACCCGTGCTGTAAAAATCGGTTCACTTTTGCCAATGCCACCCCGGTTCAGGGAACGGCGGCAGGAGTTGCAAGGTTTATGTTCATGTGAGGTTTTGTTTATTTGTATGCACACATGCAGAATGTGTAGGCGCGAACCTACATGTGCCTGTCTGTGGGCATGCATTTAATATGAGCCTTAAATATTAACATCTTTGCAGCTTAGATTATAGATATAGATAGATAAGAATTCATGAACACGATTTGCCAATAGATAGCTCGGTTGGTAGAATGCTTGAGTTTCATGCCAGAAGACTAAAGTTTGATCCCCACCGAGGGTGTCAGAAAAAACATCCTGTTACGGTATTTATTTCAAAACTTTAATAAAATACCGGCAAGGCTTACACAGCCTTCACATGAGAGCCAGTCTTTTAAGGCTTTTAAATTTTAAATCTTGACTTTGTCTAGTTCCTTGATCAACAGGTTGGTAGGTATCAGTCTAACCCCCCATGCTGTACAAACTTGGTTCACTTATGACAATGCCACCCCTGTTTCAAGGAAAAGCAGCTGGAGTTGCAAAGTTTATGCTCATGTGAGGTTCAGTTCAGCCCAAACCATCTCATCACAAAAGAATGTGATGAGATGGTTTGGGCATGTGGAAAGAATGAATGATGATAGACTGACAAAGTATGTATACAAAGAAAGTGTGAAAGGAAAAAGAGGGAAGGGACGACCGAGAAAAGTATGGAGTGATCAGATTGTGGAGATTGTGAAAGAATGGGATATACAAAGTGAGCGTAAAAGAAGAAAATGCATGAAAAAGGTGATGGATATGAAGGAATTGAAAGAGGTATGTCAGGATAGGAAAAAATGGAGGCAACTCTGCAGAGGCTCTGGCCACCCCTAGCGGAAAGGCGACAGAGTTACAGTTACAGTTACAGTTACATGCAACATGTGTAAGCGCGATAAGGCTGGTATTCAATGCACGTGGACGTGCATTATTACGAGCCTACAAAGACTATTTATCCTTTCATTTTAGATTATACCTAGATAAAAAAAATCTTGTGCTGACTAGTGACGACCAAACATGTAGGTAGAGAGCTCTTAAGGAGTAATTCACACAAAAAAGCGCCCATCAAAACAAATCAGCCTGATTTAAGTTAGAATTACGGTCGTTTGACATTTTGACAATTAACAAAAAAAACTTAATTTAACTCGGATATTTCATCCTCAGTCGTCGTGCAGAGAGGATGTTCTCCTGAAGACGTTGGCTACGTCGCCGACGAAATGTCGAAAATGATGTAAGTTCTCTCTAAACGGTTCGTGAAATATCCGAGTTAAATTAAGTTTTGAAATTAATATAATTGTCAAATCAGCCTGAATTTTAATTTACAAAAAAAATACCAAGAGTATCCAAGTTCATGAACTGTTCGATAAGATATTGATGACTTCAGAAACATCCTGATGAGAAAAAGCTTCAAAGATTTTTTTTAAATAAACACCACCTGTGTATGAATTCTCCATTTATCAACCTGCGATATAAAGATAATAATAAATGTATTGGCTGTAATTACAGGTGAGTCCGTAATTTAATCAATTTGTTGGTCTGCTGTCTGTGGCGGGGACGGGGAACATGGACCCTGAACACGCGGAAGATAATTCAGTTAGTTATCTCGTAGATAACGCAGACATACAGATGAAATATCGGCGGAGGTTAAAACAAAAACATCCACTGCAATCTGTTATCTGAGTTGAAAAGATACATAAACGAAGCAAGAATAAAAATTAAGCGTTTTGGTTTTAATTGGCTTGTGTATTAATACTTTGAAACTTCATTATTAATCTAAAAAAATGTATTCAGCACAAAAAATATTATATACTTAAACATACTTTTTTTTATTTTCACTCTTTTTTTTCTTCACAAATTGAGTTTTATATCTCGAGCGCTTTCGGCGTGCTGAAACGTTATTTTCAAGAGAACAACCGAGAAAAATCATAATATCTACAGCAATGTATTCAGGAGAAAGTTTTAGGGGGTGAAGCTACGACGCGGGTAGAGAAGAATTGATAGATTTTAGTTGAGAAATTAACATTTAAAAGACTCGTATCATTTCCAGTAATTCACTTGTGCACATTCTGCATGTGTCCTTACAAAATAAAACTAAAGCTTCCAATGAAAATAAATACTTCAACTCATGCACATTTTCCCTGGAATAGGAGTAACATTCTCAAAAAAACTTCATAACGAGTTATTCTTCCACCTTTTAGGAGCTCTTTCACCTGAGAAGGGAGACCTACTGACAACTCATTGGCTACAAAATATCTCCGAAATTTCCTCTATTAGGTATTTCACAGGTTTTTCGTATGTGGTCATTGCGGGTGCGATCTCGCAATGTTTTTCCTGTGATCATTCTAAGAGCTTCCATTTCAGATGCTCTGGATACTAAGTAGTCGTTTGGATTTTTTTCTTTTATCGTTTACCGTTCTTTGACAAATTGTTTGGTATGAGACTGACCCCCCATACTGTAAAGCATGTCTCACTTTGCCAATGTCACCCTTGTTCCAGGGAAATTCGGCAGGAGTTGCAGGGTTAGGTTCATTTGAGTTGTTATGTTGTAAGTCTACATGCGGCATGTGTAAACGTGAATATATACGTGTCTGCTTGTGTGAATGCGTGTAATATGAATCTTAAAAGAAATGTATCTTTGCAACTTAGATTATAGAGATAGATCTATTATTATTTTCTCGTTGCAGGCTATTTCCATAGTATTCTTACATTTTTTCACAAGCCAAATCTTTCGAGTACTGAGGTTTCATATTTGACTGGTTTAAATATTCAATTTATTATTATTTCAATTTATAATTTTTGGATGAAATTTTTCAAGCAAAACACTATTTATTTTCACTATAGACTTTATTTAAAAGATTAAAATCTTTAAAACAAAATTACGAACGTTTTCGACCTAGAAGGTCATCATCAGGTATCTTCGACCTTCTAGGTCGAAAACGTTCGTAATTTTGTTTTAAAGATTTTAATCTTTTAAATAAAGTCTATAGTGAAAATAAACAGTGTTTTGTTTGAAAAATTTCATCCAAAAATTATAAATTGAAACAAAATGAATTTTCACAGTGTTAATACACAAACAATACAAAATATTATTATTATTTTATTAAAAAAAAATAGATTATAGATTGTAGATACATTAACACGTCGGAATAATGACTGTATTATGGATTAATTTTGTATTTTGAAGAGAAATTTCCTTCAACAAATTATTCAAAACAGAAGTACACAATATTTTCATGAGAGTCAATTATAATCACAAAAGAAATCGTTTAATTATTTTGACCCTTGTATAATAGCGTAACTGTACATTCATATGCACCACAATGCCTTCCACACCAGTTACAAATTAACAAGGAGGAACCAATAACAAGTGATATTATTTATTAATGACATGCATTTATTTGGTTCTGCTGTGTCGGCACCACTTTTAAACTCTATTAAAAAACCTTTACCAAAAAATGCATTGATAAAACGCTTAAACTAAAGGCGCTGTTTAAAATTCTGTACATATTTTGGTATACGCTATGGTTGAGTTTAAACGTGAAGTTTTATACTTGTATACAGATCAGGTACTGTAATGATGTGGCTTGAAAAAGAAATATATCCTTGTAATTGTTGTGTGTACTCGTACGGAAGCTACAGGGGTTATTTCAAGATTTTGGCGCCATTGGTCTTTCCTTTTTTTTTGTTTTCTTTTCAAAGTTTAATAATATTTTCGACAACAAGGATATGTGACAATCGTGGCAAAATTATTTTTAACCGATTACAATAAGTAATTCAAGACAGAAATAACAAAACCGACAGAATGAAGTTTTCCAGCGTTTGTAGTCAAGGTATTACCTTCTCCATCTAGCTCAGTATTCAAATTAATTATTTGTAAAAAAAAATTTAAGATCTTACAAAAAGGTTTTTTTCTTAAGATATTGTTATGATTATTATTAGTATCTAAGTAATGATTTGTTTCAATATGTCATGATTATAATAGATAATACTGCCTACATAATTATTAGTGAGTAATATAAATAAAATAGAAATGATAATGCTGAAAGGTTCTTTGTGTTGTCTATAAGCACGCTAATTAGACCTTTTTGTTAATAAAAATATTCCTATAAAAGGAATGATTTTATTTGAAAGCGTACAATTTGCACAAATCAGCTTAACTACAAGAACAAAAGTAATTGACCATTAAGTTCATAAAATAAATAATGGGTTAAAAAATAAAAGTACAATTTTGTAAAGAATGAAAAAAACGGATTTTACTGACCGTGCAAAAGAGAAGAACGATTTTCTCTACGTTTCGTCGGATTCATATCCGACGTCTTCAGGAGACGTGTGTCCTCTATAAGAAGAAACCACGAACTGTTGAATTATTGTTGTTTGATCGAGGCCGAAGGTTGTAGGTATTTTTATTTTTATTAACCTTCCATTTTTTTACATCCATAGATGTCGCTATAGCCCCAGTTGTACAGAAGGACGATATTATGTCTTCTTGTGAAATCGTCCGACACAATTTTGTACGTAAATTTAAGGTGTTTTTTTACTGCAAATGAACCCGAACATATAATCAAAGAATGACAAATAAAAAGAAACTTCTCCATTATGCCCTATGCATTTTATCTTTATATGATCCATTCTAAATCCAGACCTGTTAGCTTAACACGTATTCAAATCACTCTCATACATTACACCTTAAAGTCTCACAGGTAACTCATATCTCATTTCCCAAATGACTTACCGACAAAACACAATAACTCATGCTTCATATCTCTGTTGGGCGCTGTGACTGCCGCATGGCGATCAGTGAAAGCAAATTCTTCGTGTGTCTTTTATTTAATGGAACGGAATAAAAATCCAAGCATTCCTTCAAAGAGATTGTATTTATTGAGTCATAAAAATGCTCTAGGCACGATACGATATCGTTCTGAATGCGCTAGGACGTTTTTCGTGTCGACTATCGTTCGCTTTATACATGATTGTTTATTCAAATGAACGATTTGTACCGGAACGAGTGAGATGAAAGATGCCTCTTGTCACGAAGGAAATATGTTGATAGGTTTTTTTACTCTTACCTGGTCGCTTTTTCTCGACAGAAGTGAGTTCTCGATATCATTGTAGTTAATGCGGTTCTTGATGCGCGTCCAACATCTTCATTTTACATTAGTTTCATAAATGTATGACTGATTTTCTTTGACATATAAGTTGGTATGAGGCTGACCACACATAATGTAAAAAATGGTTCACTTTGCTAAAGTCACAAAAAACTGTGCAACTTCCCTGAAGCAGGGGTGACATAATTGGCAAAGTTAACCATTTTTTACCAGTATGGGTGATCAGCCCTTGTACTAACTAAGTCGAGGAAAATTAAAATTACAGATTAACACTAAAAAATATAAAATTATGGATATTATGTTGAATGAACCAAGTGACTGATCTTTCTAGTGTATTTGGAATAGAATGACGCTGGTCATTTGACCATAACTTTGACCCTGGTTCAACAGATGTTGTAATAAGTAACTAATCAATAATTCATTAAAAATTAAAATAATGAATTATTACTTATGTAATGATATTAATACCTGACTAGCCAGGCAGAATCTAAAATCTAAATCTAAATATAAGCTGCACAGATATGTATCATTTGAGATTTATATGAAATGCATTCCCACAAGCAGACACGCATAATTTCGCGCTCACACATGCCGAATATGGACCTACAATATAAAAAACCCAATCTAAAATGAACATAAGCCCTGCAACTCTTGCCGACCTTCCCTGAAACAGGGGTGACATTGGCAAAGAGAACCAACCAGAAAAGGTTGGTGAATTGCATTTCTTTTCACCGATCGATTTTTTTTAATTAAAAATTAAACAAAAAGTGGATAAAGAAAATGGGGAACAGAGGTCCAGATAAGTAAAACATAAATACGTAAGTTAAACTCGCATATTTTTTCATGTTTCCAAAACCATTAGATGCAAACTTTATAACATCCGAGACGCTGTTTAGGAAATAAACTTCACGCTCGAGATGCTAAATAAGTCGGATAACCCAAAAAGTAATAAAAAAAACGATGTAAGTGCGTACCAACTGTAAACGTGCATTACCACCATGTTATAATCTCACTTTTATCCGAAGATTGAATTTTGTTTACCTAATGGTTAACCCATTTTTTCCTCACTTTAAATTACTGTGGAAGATGGTTTGAAAATCTCCATCTGCGTCTGTTTTTATTGCGTGTGATTTTTCATTTCGTCTGAGGTAGCAACAGGTGAATTAATTTTCTTGTTTTAAAAAAAAATGTTGAATAGAGTATTTCTGTAACAAATGGTACAGTTAATCTTTTTGATGTGTTTATTTCAATTTAACTTTCGTGTTACATTCTCAATTTCCATGTTTTTTCATAAAAAAAAATAGCAGTTTGGGCATGTGGAATAATGTATTTTCTCCATAGATTCTAGAGACTCTAGGGGTCTATGACACTTGTTGTAGTGCCGCAGAGGTTGTACGAGCTTGGTCGTCGCTACAAAGCGCCAATACTCAAGCAAGACCCAGTTGCTGTAAGGCTGGAGGGACCTTTGGTGACCGGTATTTGGTAAAGGTTTATGAATTTTTCAACCCAGCGAAGAGCAAATTTGAAAATATAAATGGTATTTTTTTGTGCTCCGAGTCCGCAGTGTTACCACTGAGCTACGGACCGGACCGTCGGACATTTTTTGCTGTTGTTTGTTATTCGATCAACACCAAAGCTCACACAATCAACTTTTAGGGTAATCCACACGTTTCCTGAAAAAGTCGTCAAATTTTGATGTGCACTGTAGCCAGGCGTGGGGAGTAACTTTTCCATACATTTTATATCTTCAGTGTTTTACATGTTGACTGAAAACTTTAGGAATTACGAGTCTAAACTTCGGTTGAAAAGGTTCATCGAGTGTTGAGTCTTACAACAATAAGCGATTTGCCTAACAGGACTTTGTTAAAGTGTGATTCATATTAAAAGAGTACCCACCAGTAAGCCTTATTTGCTTTTATAATTATTAAATTTACTTTTTAAATGAAATCTCTGTTGCAACATTAAACCGTTACAATAATTGCCGCCTTTCCTTCAATTTTTTTGATGAAAGGCTACCAAACCTTCAAACATGTATGCTTGTTTTACATTTTTTTCAGATTTATCGATAGCTACGTTAAATAATTAATCATTTTTTACGACCAATTAAAACATACCCGACATCATTTCATCGGACATTGTCACATGCTTTCAACACTGCCCTACCTGTAAAAATAAGTAGGTTCCTTTAAGGGCCCGTTTGATGAATGGCCCGTCAAGTGAAGACAACATCTTTGTGCGGACAAAATAAATAATACAACAGTTAATGTCTTCGTTAATTTTATTTTATTTTGTGTATTTGTTAATCAAGATTTAAGGTTTTGCTCTTGAAGCATTCGCGGTCCATTCATCAGTGGAATAAATAATGAGACATCAATCACCATGGCAACGAATAAATCACAGACTAAACAAAGAAAGACAGGTCTTATGCAAGTCATTGATGGATATTTATGTGACAACTCCAGTGCAGCAAGCATTCCATCTGCGATACAATCTACTGCTGAATCATTTTATTAGAACATGCAAAAGACACCTTATCTTAATTCAACCTCTCTCCCACTTTTGTTAATAATTTCGTCAAAACAAATACAATTCACCAGTCTGGTATGGCCAGAAAATACAATTGATTATTCACAAAAAAAATATTCGATTCGATATAAGAGTAATGAATAAATGATTACCCAACGGCAATTTTTTGACCAGGGGCAAGGTTATAGACAAAGGGCACGACAGGACTTGAACCCGCGATATTTGTATTTTAAACAAGCTAGCCAAAGTAACCGTATTGGCCATAGCGTAGGACGGTAGAATCTTCTCTTACAGATATTTTTCCTGATTTTTTCGTTCCATAGTTGTCAGAACATTTTTCAACACAACCTGCCCATCTCCATTTTGAAATATTTTTTTTGACTGAATTCATGACTTCTATTTGTTATTTTATCAACATTAAATTATTATTTTCCTCCGTCGACTCATTTTATTTATTGTTTTGAAATCAGTGTATCAGTTTTGCTTTAAAAAAAATATTCTTTAATTTTCACATTTTTCTTTAAACTTTTACTAACCCAAAAAAATGGTACAAATATCAATCGTTAGCACAGATTTTCACAATCATTCCAAAAGATTCACTTCGGAGAAAAATAAAGTCGTCATAAATTAAGCAACAACAATGCATCAATGAAAAGCCTGAGAAACGTGGGTAGGTACAAATTCGTATGCAAGAGGTACACGTCGACATAATTATAAAAGACAGTAGCTTGGTTGTACTTGTGATTTACAATATAAAAATCGCGCGGAAGCCAATTGATCCAATTCACACATTCTTACTTTCGGAAAAAATCCCCTCGTATGACCTTGTACCATTTTTAAATCCATTAACATCAAGAAGAGCCTCTGTTTTCATGTCTTAGGACAAAGTTTTGTCTTGGTTTTTGTATCTAGGTTAATCAAATGCGTTTTCTTCTCATTTTTGACATCTTTTAACAATTTTTACACAATTTTACAAAACGGTCACTATCAAATTGACTGTCATTTGGAAAGGACAAAGTTTGTGGAGTGAGCTTGTAATAATTTAAAAAAACTTATTTTGTAAATGTTCATAAGTCTCTATTGACCAATCAAAAAGTATCTCATAGGCTTTGATTATGTCAAAGCTTTTTGGTGTAAAAAGAGGTCGCAGATAACATTGTTTTGCATTTTAACAGATTCGGACTTTTTTATTAGATTTGTCGAACCAGAAATCTGGTATGAACATACTTTTTGTAGCTAAAAACTGACTTGAAACCGGATTAGAAATTTTACAAAATTATGAATTAAGAGAGGATTTTGTTTTCTATGAAATTTAAAACTCACTTCACGCTAGTATAAAACTTTGCGTAAACTCGACAGCGTAAATCGTAAAAACGTACGAAACAAATACCTACGTAACATGTACCTACAAAATACCTTCATTTATTTTTTTATTTTTTTTGTTTACGCTATCGAGGTGAGATTTACGCTATTTATTGATACTCGGGGCACTGCCGACGATCACAATATTATGATGGCATATATATTTCTAAATTGACACGGCTCTTGCTAAATCTAATCTAACTACAAAATTGGAATTCTATTTTCGTTTTTGAGTACTCTGCAAAGATTTGTACGATAACTGAGACATCCATGTAATTATGGTTGCACACATGTCACTGCGGAGTGCCAAGTTCTGTGATTCCCCACTGCCTACCACTTAACCAGCACACAATGGTGCATTGTACATCACTAGTAATGATGAAACGACTCACAAGAGATGGATCTGAGGTTTCTCCGCCATAACCTTTGCAAACATACCAAAACTAAAACGCTCACCAAAGGCGCTGCTAACACTTTCTGTGTAACTTTAAGATTGAGTTTAAACGTAAGGTTTTATGCTTGGTGTGTTGTACCAGATTCTCTAATGTTCACTGTTTGCCCTTTGCACGTAAATTACTCCACTTTTGTGGTAACGTGTCAAACAAACTCAAACTAACACCTGTTCTATATAAGCTCGCATAAACATCAGGGCTGCCTCTACACACTCGTATAATAATGATAATATTAGGATTTTTTATTTGGTGAGCGCTGTTTTTGTGTGTATCACACCTCAAGAGCCCCCTGCGAGCTTGCTCGTCGCTGTAGAAAGCGCCGATTCTCAAGCAAGACCCAGTTTTTGTAAGGTTGGATGGACCTTTCAGTGACCGGTCTTTGGTAAAGTTTATGAATTTTTCAACCCAGCGAAGAGCACATTTGGAAATATAAATGGTATATTTTGTGCTCCACCGGGATTCGAATCCACAACCTTCCATTTACAAGTCCGAAGTGCTGCCACTGGACTGCGGACCGGTCCAAGAATATACTCATACATTTTTACTTATATTTCATTAGGTGTTAAATCAAAAGTAAAAACAAAGTTTTTCTTTACGAGTTGAGTTCAATATTGCGAGCGCTGTCGGAGAGTTAACACAACATTTTCAAGAGAAGCAACAGACAAAAAACATAATATGTAGAATTTACAATAGTGTATTTAAGAGAAATTTTTAGGGGGTGGGGTAAGATGATAGGGGAGCGAAGGGGTAATAGGTGTAAGGAAAAAGAAGGAATGGGAGTAAAGCTGCAGGGATTTGCACATTTATAATATTTTCATTTTGTTTATCTCTACAAATATCTATGATTTCTACGACATTTAAATTGTCTGCAGGAGCTTTAAAACCCAATTGGAATTGCCATATTACATTCCTGAGAATGTTTATTTGTTCTTAATTTGACCACAAAATATATTTTAATTTTTAAAGCCCAATTTATGAGCAGTGGGATATAATAGGTAAGTTAACCAGTTGTGTTGTACGGATGTGAACCCTGGAGCCTGAATCAGAAACAAGAGAATTCTTGAGAAGAAAATGCATCGTCACATTCTTGGATCTGTACCCATAAGAGTGGCAGATGGCACATCCGGACAATGGCGGAGCTAAGATCCATATTTCAGGATCAAACATTGTGTTAGTAATGAAATCAAGATAACTCAGTACGTCAGACATGTAGTAATTGAGGAGGACTCTTATTTTCTTTGGGTGACGTCAGAAAGTCGAAGGATATTGTTAACATGTCGAGTCGGTTGTATTTTGGGCAGCCCTGCGCAATGCACTCACCATTAAGCCTGCTCACATGCCTTTATGTGTGTCCGCTTTGAATGTTTAGACATGCATAAAGCTTCTGGGATATTTAAGAAAACACTTTAAGCGCGGCCTTGTTTGTACTACAGAAAGCCTTTTACTCTAATTCATCGATTTCTACAAAACCAGCACACTCCTTGTTTTACTTGAACGATTGGTTTTATTATTTTTTTCTTTACCTACTTGACTTTCTTATAATATGCAAGTTATTATACATAGTATGGTGATCCTTGTTTGTATTTAATTTGGCCACGCATTGGACCATTCAAGGCTAAACTGGAAGAAAGTGTGTTATTATTATGAGTACCTACTTGTAGTATTAAAATAACACTCGATCTTTTTCAAATAAGAGATTAGAAATAGAAGCAACGTTAACTATGTATACCGAATTTTTCTAAATTTTACTTATAAAAGATTCATTTTTTCCGGCAAGATTTTCTTGGTTTGTCAGTCCAAGCCCTGTTGTTCGTGGTATGTCCGAGCGGTCTTCAAAAAGCAATATTCTGTCGTGTAAAACGCAACTCAACGCAACTAAGCTACACATATAGTGTAACTTCTTGCCGCGTTATCCCCGAAGGTGTCGCATGTGGCGAGTTGAACCTATTTATTTTTACAGGTAAGGGGGGCGGCCTTACGCCAACCACTTCAGTTGAAGTGGAGGTTTCCCAGCTCCCGAGAGTGCTGGTACTCATTTCTTGTGAAGGCTGTGTAAACCTTGCCGGTATTTTATTTTGGGGTTTGAAATAAACACCGAAACGGGAAATCATTTCTGACACCCTCGGTGGGATTCGAACCCGAGCTTTCGGCATGGAATGCAAGCACTCTACCACCTGAGCTATCGACAAATAAAACAGAGTCGGTTCGATCCTCTTCTGGCATGCTGGGCGTTACTTATGACCATGAACTAATAGATAATATCATTGTGTAATTAATGATTAATTAAATTAAATAAGTGACTCTATCTATGCTATAAAATACAAAAAGGTAAACTGCAAGGAAGTTGAACTAAACAAACTTCTCGGGTCTTTTTTATAACATAAAATGAAAGGTAAAGAAAGTATTGACGAAACAAATTTGACTATCGTTTGTTAATTTTTTACAACACTGCACCTTAAATTGGCACTCGAAATTCCAGAATGATTTGCAGATTGTAAATCTCTACAGACATTACGAGAATAAGAATGCATGTAAAAACAACAATGATAATATGGATTAATGGTTTTTTCATACAACATGGTAGAGATAAGCTCGTTAAAATGCTTTGTCTAACAAGCGCTGAAATCCAGGGTGGGAAGATTGCACTATGGCCATAAAAATGCCAACAAAAGGAGAAATTCTTACTATTTACATAACCTATTGACTCCACAAAACAATCGATTATTTTCTCCAATTTCTCTTTAATCCATTTTGAGTTCAATGGAAATTTGCAGCTGTATTGTGTTTTCATTTTTAATTCAAAAGTAAAAATTAACCTTGATTGTAAACATTAATATTTTCTTAATCTTTTCGACATTTTCCCCACATACACGAGACTAACACGACGATAGTTTTATCGATATCACGCCAAACTAAAATACTGGCAAGGTTTACTCAACCTTCACAAAAAACTAGTACCAGCCTCCTCGGGAGCTAGGAAACCCCCATAACTGAAGTGGTTGGCGTGAGGCCGGTCCCCTTACCCGTACAAATAAATTAGTTGCACTCACCACATGCGAAACCCTCCGAGGATAGCGCGGCAAGAAGTTACACAATAGATGTACCTTATTTTTTTTTTGCGTTGCGTAAATCATATCTAAACCCGTAGGTGGGATCGAGCCAAAACTCTATGGCTTTGAGAACAAGAGTTCTACCAACCGAACTATAAACCTTGCAACTCTTTCTGCTTTCCCTTGAAGCAGGTGTAGCACTTGAAAAATGAACATATTTTAGCAAAAAAAAAAATCTTAAGTATTTATAACACTAGACTGTTTTCCGGGATCTTTTGATGTGGTATATCGCAGTTGGAGCTTCTGGACATTTCACCCATACCTATAATGGTATTCTTCAACGTGAAAATGATGTGATTTATTATTGATGAAACGCATCATCTTTAATACAGAAGAAGCCCATCACAGATATGGTTGAAACGTCCAGAAGATCCAAAGCGTCGGCAGTGAAAGCCTAAAACCTCCATACATAACACAGTTTATCTTTTGTATGCATTCGAAATGCTAATACCATCTTACAGCTGTCGTGAAAGAGGCTTTCAGAATTAATCAAGAGCCTAGTTATCGGAGCCCGCTGTCATTCAGCACAACAACCTCTCCACAATCCGATAGCACAATTTAATTTATAACATGCAAGAAGGCGCCGCAGCCAGCTTGAAGGGTCAATTACCATTACGGGAACTCTCATTCAGCAACGCGATATCTTATTATTTCACCATTGAGATTCAATAGGTGATAATTTTCTCCATTAAATTGTATCTATATTAAAGTGGCCACTTTCCAGTAACCAGAAATGTATCTTCAACTCAATGAACCACACAAACAAGTGGAGGAGATCACGAACCTCTCCGTTATAGGAGCTTTCAAAGCAGTTTTTTTTTTATTTTAAAGGGTATTTTTGTTAACACAGTGAATGCCTATTGTATTTTTTTATAAACTCAATAGAAAGAAAAAAGTTTCAATTCACTTTTATTTATTTTTTGCTCAAACTGAAGATGCCTTATTAGGCGAAAACGTTTGAGCAAAAAGTGTTTAAGGCGTGTTATAAAGCTAAATCTGCCATTTTTGTTTCTTACACTTTATGGTCTTAGCAAAATAGTTACAGTAATCAAAAAAATCAGAAAGGTTTATTAGTTTTTTATCTTAATTATAAAGCTTGAACAAAATATATAACTAAAGAATTGTCACCACAAAAAAATATTTAAAAACTCGTTTTTTTTACATTTTTAGCTTTTTTTCGTGTGTGCTGTATTTTGGAATTTTGTTTTTGCTTTTTAATTACAGATCTATACATTGTTAAGGTTTCGTACTTAACATTTTTATTATAATGTAAATAGTTTTTGAGTAAATATAGAAAAACTGTGTTCTTTGATTTGATTAAAATTTAATTCATTTAGTAGTTTCAGTTTTTCCATATTTACTCAAAAACTATTTTCATTATAACAAAAATGTTAAGTACGAAACCTTAACAATGTATAGTTCTGTAATTAAAAAGCAAAAACAAAACTCCAAAATACAGCACACACGAAAAAAAGCTAAAAATGTAAAAAAAACGCGTTTTTTTAAATATTTTTTTGTGGTGGCAATTCTTAATTTATATATTTTGTTCAAGCTTTATAATTAAGATAAAAATTAATAAACATGCTTGATTTTTTTCATTACTGTAACTATTTTGCTAAGACCATAAAGTGTAAGAAACAAAAATGGAAGATTTAGCTTTATAACACGCCTTAAAGCAGTTTTTTTTAAGAAAATAGATTTGTGAAGGGGTACATGCAATTCGCCAACCAATTTTGCTTGGCCAGTTGTCCTCATGCGAAAGCAAAAGCTTGTGTGCATGCAATGATATCTTTTGAACCAGGGTCGAAGTTATTGTCGATAGGACAAGGCCGGTCTCGAACCGGCATTAGTGTCAATAACGCATATTCAAGTGCTAACACCTTCTTCCCTCAACCATTTCAGCGACTACTTCAATGCAAGAACCGATTTTAATGTATCATCACAGCCCACAGGTCCTAGAAAAAACCAACAGTGAGTAACGAAAAAAAACGTAACTAAAATGCATATAAACGGTCTAAAAATATATTTTTTAAGCCCTAGACTTCTGGAAAGAAACGCAAAAATTCTACCAACTAAGCTGTCGACCTGATTAAATTAAGTAAAAGCATAGATGGTTCACACATTCGATTAGATTGAAACCTGAATGCAGGGAAAACAGGAAGGAAATTGAGAGAAATCGATGACTTGAAAATGTCTAGTGAGCTGCAAACTGATTGATCTTCTACGTTTCTGTGTAATATATAAATTATATTGAATATAATCGACAATACATATTTTTAATGTGTTTAAAAGATTTATTAAAGATTAATTTGTCTATACAGGTTTCAGAAAGTAAAAACAGAGGAAGGACACAGACTCTTGCCGCACTGTGGTCAAAAAAAATTGAACGTATTTTACTAATCGAAATCGAAATAGTTTATTTACTTATTTTTATTATCCATAGTATTTTAACTATCATCTGAGTTGAGAAGATATATTACATTTAAGATTCAAATTAAATGCAATACCATGAGCAGACATGTATAAGTTCGCGTTTACACGTATGCCGCATGGGGACAACATAAAAACCCAATCTCAAATTAACATAAGCCCTACAACTCTTGCCGACCTACCCTGAAAGAGGGGTGACATTGGCAAAGTGAAACATGTTTTACAGTATGGGTGGGCAGCCTCATACCAACCTATAAGTCAAGGAATAAAAGTAACACAGAATAAAAACAACTTTTTGTGATAGAGTTGCAATATGTTTTTTTTTTCATTATTTTTCATGTAAATAAACATACAGCATGTGAAATCTTAAATCTACGTATATGAAAACGGAATGTGCACGGGGAGTTAGCCTTAGATGTAGATATATCTGCACCATAAATTATAGATATCACATGTATGTTCGCGCACACTCAGTGTTGCAGGGAAGAATCTGTAGAGCCGGAATATTTCCGTTAAATCCTGTACGACGGCTTACGCGATACCATCTTACATCAGTAAACCGAGTATAAGCAGACCCGGATAAAGACCATTGGGGGCCCTGGTTCGGGGAAAGTCAGGGGGCACCCTAACCCCCTAACAACCCCCCCCCCACCTCCCTCTCACCGCACCCACTCAAAAATTTACTTAATGCGAATAAAAACAATTACTGACGGTTTATTTTTGGGGCACCTGTTCGGGAGGTCTATGACACTCGTTGGATGGGACTTTTTCTTGTCTTTTTTGTACACAAATATGTTGAAAAAAAATTACACAATTTCATAAAAATCTCAATGGGCGTCTTTGATATGGACTCAAGCCCTTTTGATATGGACTCAAAAAAAAAGTAGGTAAAGCTAGTAGGTAAAAAGTAGGCTTGTTTACCTTATTTCTAATTTTCTGGGGGGTGCTTGGTCGTGACCCCCGAACAAGTTTATGTTGCAAAATTCTTTGAATTTAATTTTTCTAATACGTCTCGGGGGACCCTACGATGCAGGCGCCCTGGCTCGGTCTCACCACTCTAACCGCCTTTAATCCGGGCCTGAGTATAAGACATTGTGTAAACTTTCCACGATTTTGTTACTCAAAAAATGTATGAAAACTAAATCACTCTCTGGGAGTGCCGTCGTATGTTCCGTACACATTCGATCTACGCAGTGTTTTATACTGGTGGTACAGGTGCTCTCTTCTTATGCTAGATTCCCGCATAATGCGTCCTCTACGATATCTGCCTGCTGCAGTAGGAGATTGTGGAAGCGATTGCAATAGTCAAATAAGACATAAAGCGTTGCGATTATATGGATTACTGAACTTCTTAACAGTACTGTGAGATAATAAACGATAACTTTGTAATATTTACTTAGATTTTCGTAAATACAGCTCATTCTCGACGAACTAAACGCTACGAAACTAAAAATATAGTGTAACCTCTTGCCGCGTTTTCCCCAAAGGAGTCGAATGTGGGGAACGGGCTTTCCCAGCTCCCGAGGGGGCTCTGCGTGGAAATTGTGCTTACGCGTTATGATTGTTATGGTCGGTGAATTTGTCAATTTTGAAAGACAAAATATATCATTATTATAAAACATAACGGCATATGTACTTATTGAGTGTCGACACAAGATGAAAAAGTAAGAAAACATGTTATTTCAGATTATTATCAAATATTCAACACTGATCACACAGCTTTCTGAAATCTAGGCTACATTCTCAATGACAAAAAAATGCTTGTCAACCTGAAACGTAGGGTCTTTGAGTCATGCGTTCTTCCAGTATCCACCTATGGCTTGGAAAAAAGGGCGTAACAGACTGAGGACGTGCGAAAGAGCCATTGAAAGGAGGATGCTGGGTATGAGTCTCAGAGACAGGGTTCCACACCAGGAGATCCGTAGACGCACTGGTGTCACTGATGTCATTCAGCGAGTAGCCTGCTTAAAGTGGCGCTGGGCTGGTCACGTCGCAAGGTAAGACCATGGCAGGTGGCTGAAATGGATTGTCCAGCGGCGGCAGTGGATGTCCAAGGGGGGATTGGGGAGACCACAATTGAGGTGGCTGGACGACATCAAGAGAACTGAAGGCAAAGAATTGCGGAACACAGCAGCTGATAGATAAACATGGAGAGGATTGGAGGAGACTTACGCTTAGGAGTGGACTGAGAAAGGCTGAGGAAGAAAAAGAAGGAAAGGATCAAGTATTCTGTGTTGTTTGACAGCTGTGTTGGTCTTATAGTACGTTAGATGCAGTAAGCTGGTTTTGTCTTAACCAATATTATACGCTACGCTTCATATTTGTATGCGTTTGATTGCCAAGTTCCAGGCAATTAAGTCTCTTGAAGAAGCGGGCGCGCTTACGCAACTCCAAACTGTAACTTTCATCGTGACAACGGAAGACAGACGCCATTGCAATATTTAATTACATCAATAGCACAACAATGGCGACGTGTGCAGTGTGCCACAACTAGTCACAACCAAAACTCGTGTCATTGTTGTGTTCCTCTACATCTGTTATGAAATGTGTTGTGATCCGATTCACAGATTTCCGTCTTCCTCGGTTTGCGTTAATTTAAAAAGTGCTTCTCGTAATGAGCACCCGGAAATGAAGGAGATTCTGTAGGCTGATAGAATGCACGGTATACAGGGAAATTAAACCTCAATGCAGAGTTCTCAATCTAATAAACTCTGAACAAATTATATACACAATAAAATTGGGACACCACACGGCTGGATTGCTAAGGAAAAGGTAAACCTTTTTTTTGTAATTGACTAAGGACCCTAAGCACTGTAGGAGTATGACATTTGCCCGCTGACAAAAGAAATATACTCTCAAAATCTATATCTATAATATTTGAATAGACCGTAAAATTTTTGCGATTTTTCAACTGAGATTCGTAAAGCTATCTCCTTTTTCTACTGCCTATTCTCTATAGTGTATATTTGTTGTAAAGATAACACCTTTGAGTTTTTTTGCTGCATACATGAGTAGCAAAATATAAGTTCCCGTTTAAACATGCTGTAGGTATGTATGTTAACGTTACAAACAAAAACTTAAATGAACATGAACTCAGCAATAGCATCTCTTATACAGGGGGGGCATTGACAAAAAGGAACCATTTTTTTACGGTATGCGTATGTCGAAGAACATAATGGCAAATTGCGCCTTTGATAGTTTAGAAAGCATCAATAATTTTCAAATTTCAAATTTTTGTGCTCCGCCGGAAATCAAACTCACTACTTTCCTATTACGAGTCCGAAAAGTGTATCCCTGGACCAATTGTGCCAAAATCTTTTTTATAACCTCTAATCTTTCAGTTCTCCTTTGGTCACATTTTGAAGTTATAAAGTTAGTCTTATAGATTCCGACTTTTAGATGTTGTACGTTCCACTTTATGAGGAAAAGGTATTCAATAAATTCACCAACTGATTTGTCCGGCATAATTTTAACTGCCTTTTTTTATTTCTTTTTCTGCGAACGTAAAATGAACTGTTATCGAAAAATAAAGAAATCAAAATAATTTATTCACCTTGAGAATTTCGTTTATCTTCATTTTTTTCATCAGATGAAGGCTTCAACAATAAAGCTATTCTTTTTTTCAATTATACATCATATCCAATACATAAACTGTAAACGTTAAAATAATAAACCATAAACGAAAAACAGGTTTTTTAGACGTTTATTTTCATGTAAGAAATTACAAACATTTTCGGTCCTCAGACAGTAAATATGAATCTGACCCCTATGCTGTAAAAAAATTGTCCACTTGCCAATGCCACATCGATTTCAGGGAAAGTCGTCAGGAGTTACAAGGTTTCTGTTCAAGTGAGGTTTGGTTTATTTTGTAAGTACGAACGAACATACATGTGTCTCCTTGTGGAAACGCATTAAATATGAGAATGGAATGTCAATATACGAGTTTCTTTGCAAGTTTAATTATAGATTATTATAATAAACGATGGGATGCTCTTAACTTCAATGAGTACTTTAATGAATCAGAATGATAAAACACAGTTTATTAACCATCAGTGAGCATTGTTTAACGGTGCCCCGGACTGTTTCATTTCTTCTGCCAACATAAGAATCTCTCTTAATAAATTCCCTGGTTCAAAATGAGTGTATTATTCAATATAAACACGTTGGCCACCGTTTTCCATTAAAGATGTGAGTCTACCTAACAGGAACTGATGTTCCACATACGTTTACACTGGCCGCTTCTTTTTTCCATTTGACATTGATGTAAATTGGAATAATTCATTTAGCCCCTTTTTACACATAAACCTACTTTTTTGCACTACTAGGTTTTTCCGCAAGTACAGTTTATTGAACAACTCATCGATAGAAACAAATAAAAAACTAGGATGTTTAAAACAAAATTAGGTAAAATCGAATAATCTTTGACAAATGAAAACTTGTTTTCATTTTTACTAGTTCGAATTTACTCATATAAAACTAAAGCGTTTGTGATTGCTATCCACCCATCGTTTGTAGCCAAATAATTGGTAAAGTAGAAAAAAAAACTACGTAATTGTGGCCAAAATTCTAAAAAAATACTGCATCATAAGTATAGTACACGAATTTACTTACAGCAACTATTTTTAATTGATAATCTCATATTTAAAAACGGAAGTTCTTTATGTACTGCAATCAATTAAAATTAAAATAAAAAGTCTGTAGTAATAAGCCATCGGAATGGAAAAAATATTGTATTTTTTTAAGGATTAAAAATGTGAAAAATAACTGAACACAATGAGAATGGAAATTCAAAATCTTTCCTGAAAAACATATTTAATTTATAGTAATCAAATCACTTGAATTCTGTACGCCTGAGGTTTTTGAACTATGTCACTAATTTTAAACCATTTTTAGATTCTGATAAATTAACCATAATAATTTAACTTTACAGTATGAATGTTTTTCTCCTTTCATTAATTTCACAAAACTGTTTTCTTCCATAAATAAACTAATCAACCATTAAGGCTACATGTGAGTCATTAAAATATATGGATTCATCATTTAAAATTCACATAAACTAATGAAAATTTCATTGAATGCGTTTTAATCGTAAACCCATTTTACAGAACCGATCAGATGCACTGCTGCATTTTAGTGTGCCATCATAAACTGCACTTCGCAAGAATTATTTATGCTCTCATATATCAGGCTAGCATATGAGGTGCACGTCTTCTTATTCCTGTGCCTCTTCAATGAAGATTGGCGTTGCATACATAGCATTGTATTGTGCTTCTGCCAAACCACTGTCTCAGGTTCTTCAACCAAGATGTTCTTCTTCGACCTGGAGCTCGTTTTCCCTCAATTCTTCCCAATATGATACGATGCAGAAGTGAATACTTCTCATTTCTCATTATGTGGCCTAAATAAGCCAGTTTTTTTCCTTTTGGTAGACATCAGGAGTTCGACTCTGGTATTTATACGGGAAAGAACCTCAGCATTTGTGACTCGGTCCATCCAGGAAACCTTAAACATCCATCGGTAGACCCCCATTTCAAAGGCAGTGATTCTGTTCTCCAGGCAGGTATGTATATGTGTCCAGCCTTGCTTACCATAGAATACAATCGGAAAGATGTAGCATCTCACCATACGCAGACGAAGAAAAGAAATACATAAACGTAAACGCATAAAACGTAAATAAGTCACACATGTAGTGTAATTTTTGCCGCGTTATCCTTGAAGGCTTTCGCATGTGACGAGTGGAACCTATTTATTTTTACAGATAAGGAGGCCGGCCTTAAGCCAACCACTTCAGTTGAAGTGGGGGTTTCCCAGCTCCCGAGGGGGCTGGTACTCATTTCTTGTGAAGCCGAAGTAAACCGGTATTTTTTTTTGGGTTATTGAAATAAACACTGAAATGGGAAACCATTTCTTACACCCTCGCCTTGGTGGGATTCGAACCCGTACTCACGGCATGGAATGCAAGCACTCTATCAACTGAGCAACATCGGACACTGAGCTATCGACATACGAGTTATTTTGAAATAGATTTGTGAAGAGGATTGCAATTCAGCGACCTTTTTTGCTTAGCCAGAAACAGGTATTAAATCATCAATTAAGAATTCATAAGACACTTCACAGGTAAAGCGAACATGCACTCACCTTTTACACGGAGCCGCATGTGCAAGCCTGAAGACCCATGGCACACTCCGCCCCGAACACCCGACACTCCTTCTGTACTCCTAATACTTCCAACGAGAACCTCAACTAATTCAGTGCGAATAAACCCCACAAAAAAATTAAATATCACTTAAAATCTCACTGGGTTTATTTTTTTATCCGTTTATCCAACTCATAAGTGAGATTGTAGTTCACAGTTTTTTTTACGTAAAGAAAACCGCACGTGCGCGTCGATTATTTTCACACACAAGGCACACAACCGTCTCGCAGCACAGATGCGGCCTGACTGACTGCTTGATTCGCGTTTACACTGTTAACCACCTGAATTATCTGCGCATGGGAGGAGGGAAGCCGCTCTGAAGAGACTGTGAACTGCAGACTATGGTGCTCTCTGTCTTTGAGGGTTGCTGCGGCTACGTGCGTCCCTCTTTCGCGGCAGTTTCTCCGGTGAGGAGATTTCACTGCCGCACCTGCCCGGGCGACTTTATCCTCGGCGATCAGGAAGTGAGGAGGTAAAAGCGAAAGGTGGATAATTTTGCGTGTAAGGGAAATGTCAACGCAACTGAAAGACCAAACCCGAATATGTATACAACAATGCTGTTTAGTATGTTTTTAGGTCTTGATGGTTCACATAATAAAAGTTCATTTTATTATCAACGGTAAACTTTTTTAAGTGTGAATGTCATAAAAATTATTATTTTATGTAGTAATTAGTGCTTTTAATTTAGAGTAATTTCGATTAAATATTCAAATTTATTAAAATTAAAACCTTATTTCGTTTTTTACTACTAGGTATTTAGACTCGGAATTTTCAGTCGCAATTTTTTTTGTATACAAAACATTATTATAAATATTTAAAAATATAAATGGTAAAACATTGTTTTAATTCACTTTATTATTTTTGTTTTTGCTCGAATATTTTCGCCTAATATAGGTAACCATTCTGCTCTTGAAGATGCCTCATTAGGCGAAAATATTCGAGCAAAAACAAAAATAATTAAGTGAATTAAAACAATGTTTTACCATTTATATTTTTAAATATTTATAAAAATGGACTTTCACTGTGTTAACAGATCAACACTAAAAAATATTAAAACATTATTACATTATGACTATAAATACAAAAAGACTTGACCATTTTCTTTTATTTTACATGAGATTGAAATTCCTGAAAAAGATCATTTGATATATTTTTAAATCCTCTTTGAAAGCTGAGATCACTGCGAAGATTGATTCAATTCAAGCTCGAACTACGTAAATTTTAATCAATAGTCTCTTAAATTAACCGCTAGACTAACAGCTGGTATTGGTATTCAATCGATTTTACTAACATTCTTTCATTCATCTTCAATTATTGTTTTATTTTTCAGAAACAAACAACATTTTTGATAGGTGTTTTAAAAGTAGTAAATTGGTTTATATAGTATTTATTAATCAACTAACCACTAACATTAACTACTTCCTAAGTCATATAGTAGTACTCGTACCGTTTATTCACTAATTTTTCGAGAAACATTCAACATTTTTTTAACCTTGAGAAATTTTTCCAAGAACCCAATAGTAAATGGGTTCATTTAGTGTAACGAGCACACAAAAGTGAAGTGACACATTTATCTTTCAAATCAATCACAAAAATTAGAGTCTAATAAAATAATAACGCGATGTTTATCTTGCTTAATGTGGCTACTTGTTACAATCAGGTATTCAGTAACGCATGTCCGGCAAGTATTTAGTAGTAGGAATAGTTCAGCAATAACAATGGAAGTGGTTAGTAGGAGAGAGGCCGGGTACCTACGTATAGAGTAGTGCTTCTCAACCGGTGGGACGAGAGCCTCAGAAGTGGTCCGCAGAAAGGGCTTGCAGCATACATACATAAAAAAGTGGCCAGGAAACGCTCTTCTTCTGTCTTAATCCTAAGATTGGTTTGCAGTAATGTTCATCAATCTATTTTGCCATTGATATGCCCTATATGTGGCATTCTTTTTAAGTGCCTCAAGGAAAAATAAGGCTAGATACATCTCATTGACTTAAATCAAATACTGTGTATGTTCACGAAAAAATATACAAAATAATGAAGATCTCAAAATGTTTTATTTAAGCTTCAGATTAAAACGGAATAATATTCTTGAAAAATTGTTGTCTCTGATGATAAAAAAAGTCATCACAATGGTCCCTTATTAAAAATAACAGTAAAAGTTGTCCCTGGTATTCTCGAAGCTCTCTCCTGGAAAAGTCTCTGGTAACAACAAAATCATCACAGTGGTCTCTGGTCAAAAAAACAGCCAAAATAGATCCAGATTTAATTTTCTTGAACATCACTTCTTGAAAAGTCTTTGGTAACAAAAAATCTCCAAAGTGGTCTCTAGTTAGAGGAAAAAAGTCGAAATGGCTCATGATTAAAAAAACATTTGAAATAGTTAGTTCCTGATAGGAAAAAAAAATCAAAGTGGAAACTAGTTGAAAGAAAACAATCGGAAAGTAACCGAGTCAAAGGAAACTGTCAACGTTGATACTGCTCAAAAAACAGACAAATGGGAACCGAGTTGAAAAAAAAAACAGTCAAAGTCTAGTCTAGGGAAACAGTCAAAGTAGACTAAGTTGAAAGAAAGCAGTCAAGGGTTTTCTGGTCGGAAGAAAACAGTCAGAAGGGTTCTTGGTTAAAAGAAAGCAGTCAAAAGGGGGCATAATAGAAAAAATATTAGAACCACTGTTATCTAAAGACTGGAGAGAAAACCCGTCGTGTGTCCGTCACTCCAGTGCGACTTTTTCCTGTTATATTAAACTGGGTAATATCTCTCATAGGTTAACTTATACTTGCATATAATATTAAGAAAGTCGTGCTCTGAGATTGACATTTGTTTTTTACATTGTGGCATTTTTAAGAACTGATAATATTTTTATCTAGTTCAATACATTGTTTTCTTTTTGTCGAAAAAAATTACATGGGAAAGCGAGAAATTAGTTATTTTTGTTCAATCGAAAGAAAAACATTTGAAAATCCGAAATGTGTTTATTTAAGTTTCATGGAAAAAAAAAATTGACACTTTAGAAACAGTTTTAAAAGTTTCAAACGCTGTATAAGAGTCTAGAGATCATTTTAACATGTCTAGATTCTTTCATACACATCTGAAAGCTCGAATATGTACTAGAATGCTCCAGACACTCTCATACTTATCTCAACGGCTATAATTATTATCTTTAAATATTTCAACTAATCTATTTCTACTACCTGCTCTGAGGTATCTAATCAAATTTGCAAAGATATGTAACATTGAGGATTCACATTATATGCATTCTCACCAGCAGACGTGTATAAGTTCGCGCTTGCACGTGCCGCATGTGAACCTACATCAAAAACCCCCAAATCTCAAATGAATATACACCCTGCAACTCTTGCTGACCTTCCCTGAAACAGACAAACCTTTAAGTTAAGGAACATGGGTAATAAATTACATTTTTACAAATACATAATTAAAAATTTATCCAAAAAGAATCCAAAAAATATTGTTCATAAAACACAAGTCCACTCTACTGTGCCTGTATGTGGGCATGTATTTAATATGAGCCTTAAATATTAACACATCTTTGCAGCTTAGATTATACATTATAGATTGATTACTAACAATGCATATTTTTAATACGCAGTGACATAATGATATTTAATACAGTATTGTTGTGACTGTAAATGCCAGCGGTATCTACCGAACTTCACGTCTCGGAAATGCGAGGCTTTGAAAGGACCCGCCGCCAAACGCACTTGTCATTCCCACACTGTGTGACCTTAGCAGTCTGATGGTGCGTGCGATAGCGCTTCAACTATAAAACATACCGAAAAGTGTATGAAGTCTAAAACAGCGCTGCAGTGAGCGGTTAAGTTTTCGTACATTTTTTTTGTTAACGCTACGGATGAGTTTAAATTTAAGCTTTAATGCTTGGTATTTTTAACATTGTAAAATACGAGCTGTTTATTCATGGGCTTACACCAACCGACAGATATAATTTGTGTACAATCAAAAGTGGCAATCCAGGGATTTTTAAGTGATATAAATACATATGGAAATGATAAGAAAATGATTTCCTGTGTTTCGATGGATGTATCTCATTTTGGAATAATACCCTACATTGCCGGCTTTGTTTGTGTACGACTCTTTATTCTCAATTAACGCCTACAATTATTTGCATGCAATGCCGGGTTCGACCTTTAAATAATACCGAATTTTTACTTTATAATCTTCGCTCTAATCCAAATTGCAAAGATATATTATTTTTTAAATATTAAAATTCATAATTAAAAATATATTAAATTTATTCATTGAATGCATGTCTACAAACAGACACAAAATATAGAAAAATACACAATATTTTTAAAATATATCGTGTATACCACAGATCACGGAATATAACGTGTACCTATACAATTTTATGAACTATATTCGTGTGGTATAAAATATCAAAAAAATGTTGCACAACACACTTTAGCTGAAGTGAAGGTTTCCCAGCTCCCGAAGTGCTGATTAATTGTTAAAATAAATATGTCGGGGACAAAGAAAAATTAATGTATTTTTTATTTGTTTTTGTATAAAATAAGCCCCTATAAATTCAGGTCCCCAGTAGAGTAAACGCTTGATCAGTACCCTTAGTACGAGTTGCAAAACTGGGGAAAAGTAAAGTTTCCGGAAAATATTAAAGCTTGATTTCTCCCAAAATCTGCCGTTTTTGTTTCTTACACTTTGTGGTCTTAGCAAAAGAGTTACAGTGATGAAGAAAATCAAGTTCAAACAAACAAAAACGGTAGATTTTGGGGGAAATCACTCTTTAATAATTGCCGTAAACTTTACATTACTCAAGTTTTGCAACTCGTACTAAGGGTACAGTACAGTAAGGGTACTTTAAATCCTTCACTAGCAACACGCAAAGCTAACGGTGACACGGCGAATAATGTTTGCATTCAAATTCACAATTATGCAATCCTCTTAATGAGGAGTAATTCCCCTTACATGTAATGAGATGCGACACTGCCATAACTCCATGTTATCCAATCTGTTTTTCCGTCAAACGTCTGACGAAACGCCGATTGTCAATATTGCATGTGTGTACATAGGTTACGAATCTGGGTCGCAGCCTTGTGCCTGCTTCTTTATAATACTTTGATCCTCATATTTATGAAAACCTTTATGCGTTATCAAGTTACGGAACAAAGGCCGGCATATGGACGTGATTATGCAGGTAAAAATTAGTGTAACCTACTTTTGTCGAAAGATAATATAAGTAAATACTTGAGTAGTTTGGTAATGCATGTTATTCACAAAGTAGTATTACTACTTACAAGTGTTTACCTAAAATTACAGCTCTGATTTGCATTCACGGAATTTTCCAGATTACTAAAATCTTTTTGTGCGTGATTCTGTACATAATTTAATTTGTCTGGTTGATGGCTCAGTTGATAGACTGCTTGTAATCCACGCCAAAGAGCCAAGGTTCGATTCCCACCAAGGAAAAGGGAAAGAAATGATTTCTAGTTTCTAGCCTTACTTTCAACCCAACATAAAATGCTGGCAAGGTTTACTCAGGCTTCACAAAAAAAAAAAAGAACCAGCCCACTTCAAGTGGGTTAGTTGGTGCAACATAAGATCCTTATCTGTGAAAGTAAATCGGTTTCGTAGTGGGTTGAATTCCTGGGGGAGAAAAATATATCCAGTTTTACTACAAATGTGGTTTTCGCTGGGCTCAAAATTCATCTACATTTATCCAAGACTTGGTTATACAAGTCATCACTATAGCGCTTGCTATAGTGATGACAGATGACCAATTTTGAAGAGGACTCTTGAGGTGTGATCCGCACAAAAACAGCGCTTAACAAATAAATTATCATAATATTTTTGTTGTTATTTAACCTTTCTTTCAAATTAAATTGGGGGTAGACAAGTTAGCACAGGTAAGTATACTTTTTTAAGTTTTATGAGAATGAACGAAAGAAAGTTTATGCGCAAACAACACCAACATGCTGCAAATTACACATTTTATGACTCAAATGGCTGTCAGAAATTTCTCTCGATCGTTTTTGAGTTTACACAATACCCTGACCGCATCCTCCTTTAACGACGTTCTTAAAACTTCACATGAAAAATATGAAGTATAAAAAATATTTATTTTAACAAAACCGCAATCTTGTAAGCCGTCATTCTTGCCTTCCAATTATTTGTTTGCGAAAGAAAATATTCGTCATACACTGAAACAATTTTTTTTAGAATTCAATCATTTCAATTAAATGGAATTTAAAATATTTCCAATAATTTAAACAAAGTTTATTAATTAAAAAACTAAGTTAAGTAATATCCACAAAATATCAACTAAATGATCGTTAATATAATATTAATGGCATAAATTTATTCATTTTATTTGACAGGTTAAACTTACGTCCATGTAACGAGGGTCCTTAGCTACGAATAACAAAATATTTGTTTGTCTTTTCCCTAGCAACCGAGCCGTGTTACGTGACAGTTTTGCCGAGTCCATTATACCAGCAAACAGTAATTTTGGATCATATTTTGACCTTCATTCTTTGCAAATTACGAGTAAGCCTATAAAACAGGAATTGGAACGCGTTTTTTTTCTTCAGTAAAGGGATCAAAATCAACCCTAAATTTTGGTCACGTTTTCTTCTGTTCATAAGGTTTTCTTCGTGAGAATCAATTCAGATTTTTATTTTATTTTTGACTGATTGTATAAGCATTTTTTTTTTTTGGTCCTGTACTTTCAACGCTAACATATCAACTTTATACTGAATGAAAAGGACGCACTCATGTCAATCGTGTAGGCAGTTCTTTTATCAGTTTAAAGTCACATAAGCTAACGTTGAAAATACCGGGCCTTTTATCAATTCAAAGTGCTTTCAATTTCTAAACCGTGATCTATTATTTTTTAATTGCCCTTGAGGTGGGTTCGATAACTAAGCAGCGCTGTTTTTATATCGACAGATAAAATCAGTCTTAGTAACCCGATTATTTTATTTCGCATCTAATAAATATGAGATTTAGCAAATTTTACCGCAAATACGAGCGCTCTATTATTTGCTCATTTATCCACGTACATAAATTGCCAAGATTCATTTCACCAAATCTCCATTCAGCGCTCAGAGCGTCGATCTTTTGCATTGGGTGCTATTTCCCGTTAAATTTCATCGGCGAAAAAAAGGCGGTGAGTTTCGCTTCAGTTTATTGCTTGGAATATAGATTACAGCAATAATAATAGGAAACTGCATTTAATAAAAATATAAATAAAATAAAATCATAACGACTCTCGTTTGAACTGATTTGGTTTCACTGCTCCACAAGAATATTTATTGCTTAAGGTGTAACGATACACCTCTAATTGATAAACTGTCACAACGAGCAAAATTTGTTTTGAAATTGAGTCATCAAGAATTCCAAAATAATACTGTAAAAAATGGTTCTATTTACCAATGTCACCCCTGTTTCAGGGAAGGTCAGCAGAAGTTGCAGTGTTTATGCTCATTTGAGGCTTGGATTTTAATTTGTAAGTACACTTGCAGCTTTTGTAAGCGTTAACTTACACGTGTCTGTTGGTGTGCATGCATTTAATATGAATTTTAAATTTTAATATATATTTGCAGCTTACCTACATTATATTGTTTTCATTTTACTTGAGGTTATTTTAATTAAATTGCGATTTAAATTTATTTTATAAGATGAATTTTTCACAATATAGGTTACAATGTACTGTTCACTCTTCATTCTCTGCTTACATGTGTTAGCGTTGCAATGATCAAAGACTCCCCTAGAATCTTTGCGCGTATTCATATGTGCCGCAGGGACGATTCTTGCATCTTCGAGAATATGGTAGATTATTCCATTATGGGTGTTACCATAGCATGTTCTACACTATACCAGGGACGTCACACACACCAATCAGCGTGACTAAGTTCAAGTAGAACGAATCCATACGTTCGTAACAATTTATAGATAGACTTGAAGGTTTACACACTGGACCATGTAAACAAATGTGTTGCGTTGCTTCTGGAATAAACCGATTAGAAGTAACGTACAATTATGTTAAATGTATTTTCTATGAATCTCAAATGCAGTGTTGTCCCACAAAGCACAACTTTTACGTCGTCTATTATATACGCGAGATTGACGGATATATATTGTACATGAGACAGTCGCTGTAAAAACTATCTATAAAGAGCGCTAGATGCGAGAAAGTCTGTCAAGTTATCTTGGGTCTGGTGTCTCGGACAGCTTACGTATGCTTTACTATATGCTAGTCTACTTTCTTTCCGATGACAAAAATTTCGCAAAATTAATAACTCTCTTGATCGAGCAGACGATACCAGCTTGGCAGATGAAGGAAATAGCGGATATGGCACATTCGCACGTACGCACAACATGCACAACGGAAAGAGACGATAGGTCTCAATATCAAAACGTTTTCAGAACTAGACAGCTGAGAAGTGAGGGTAAAGGAATTTTCTAAGGAATATGCAAACATATTGACTACTAAGGGAAGGTTTGAGAAGATAATAATACCAAAGTCTTTAATAAAAAAAACACCCTTGAAACATGTCACGCGACAACTCTATAATGTAACTAGAATCATTTTTAATTGCTCTTGAAACTACAATAACTGTAGCAATAAATAACTGTAGCAAAACTACGATAGACTTTTTGGGGCTGGTTCTTATTTCTTTTGAAAGCTGGGGAAACATTGCTGGTATTTATATTGGGCTGGAAATACACACCGAAACGGAAAAACCATCTCTGACACCCTCGGTGAGGATCGAACCCTTACTCTCGGCATGGAATGCAAGCATTCAACCAACTGAGCTATCGACTGGACTTTTCTCGAGCTTGGTTGTCGCTACAAAGCGCCGATTGTCAATGAAGACGCATCTGCTGTAAGGCTGAATGGACCTTTGGTGACCGGTCTTTGGTAAAATTTTATGATTTTTTTAACCTAGTGAAGAGCAGATTTAAAAATTTAATTGATACATTTTTTGTGCTTCGCCTGGGTTTGAACCAACGACCTTCAATTTACGAGTCTGAATCGCTAACCACTAGACTAAAGGACCGGTCGGCGTGTAATTCAAAGATGCTTAAATTATTGCACTTACGTTGAAAGAATAAAAGTCACAGTGAAATCGCGAAATTCCTGCTGGCCCACCAGTGGGTCAGAGCCGCTAAATATCTGCACACATTCTGGAAATGCAACTTATGCCGCCGATATCGATAACCGGATGACTAAATACTATAGAGAACACTGCATCCCGCCTTTACCTTATAAAGATGGCGGTCACGTTTGCTACGGAAATCTGATGGTCGATTTTTCGGTCGGTCTGACTGTTAGTATAGGACAGATTTTATAATCTTTATCTAATCTTAATATTCTGATGTTATAGTGAAGTATTTTATAGACTGTTTGGATTTTCATACTGCGTATTCTGTAATCTAAGTTGAGGATTTTGTCATTCACATACCCAGATTCAAACATTGAATCGTAACGCAAAACAAAACCGCAAGTAATCTCCACATAAAGTACAACTTAAAACCACTTTGGCGAATGCATATAACAAGTGGAACTTATTTATTTTTACAAGTGGACTGCTTTTTTATTTCAGTCTTTAAAAGCAAAAAAGATTTATTATAGGATTGATATCAAACTCATTATGAAACATTTTATTTTGCATTTAAAATTATGTATTGCCTAGAAATAAAATTGGCCATTAAATTTTTTGTGAAAATAAATAGATTTGACGTGTCATATGTGACACCTTCGACAACAACGCGATTAAAAATATACTTACTATATTGCTGTAATTTTTTTACCTCTTATGCATGTACTTATCATAGATATTTTATCGGACGAAATCTGTCGGATCTGACACAAGGCGGTCGGTTCCTTACAACACTAGTGGTGTACCCGTATTATTATTATCGGTGTACTGATATTATAATAGTGATGTGCTCGATAAGCTTTAGGTACGAGAGAGGACGTGTCTTGTAATGGACATCGTAAATAAAGACGGCTGGCATTTCTAATTAATTACCCCACGTGGAGGCTTATCTAGCGCTTACTACATCTATTCGAGGAGATAAATGGTTTTACTGCATATTGAATTCGACAGATAACAATTAAATTCCAGAATTATCTACAACATTATTGACTGGAATTACAAAAACAATTTGTCAAAAGAAATTCTGAAAATTGTGTGTTTCGATATTGTTACGAACTATGGATTCGTTGGACGTTAGCCTTGGAACGCTGGTTGGTGTGTGTGTCGAACAATCATATTGGAAGTAGCTACCGTGTTCGAGAACATACAAGAATCGTCTCTGCCGCCCATATTTACACGAGCAAAGATTATGTGGGACATACAGAGTTGCTTTAATCATTGTAACGCAAACACAACTATAAGCAGAGAGTGAACAGTACATAATTGTAACCTATATTGTGAAAATAAATATTGTAAAATAAATTGAAAACGCAATTTAATTAAAAGAACTTCTAGTAAAATCATGACACTATCTTTGTTCCTTGACTTATAGGCTGGTATGAGGCTGACCCCCCATTCTGTAAAAAATGGTTCACTTTGTCGGTGTCACCCCTGTTTCAGGGAAGGTCGGCAAGAGTTGCAGGGTGTATGTCCATGCGAGATTCGTGTTTTTATATTCTAGGACCACATGCGGCATGTTTAAGCGCATGTATACGCGAACTTATACATAGAAGCGAACTTACGCGTATCAGCATCAAATATGAATTTGCTGGAGTGATGTTTTCCGGGATCTGTTGCCGTGGTCTGTGGAAGCTGGAGCTTACGGACGTTTCCCCCATTTCTACGATGGGCTTCTTCTAGAAATGGGCGAAACATCCGTAAGCTCCAGCTCTCACAGACCACGGCAACAGATCCTGGAAACATCACTCCAGCATCATCAGCCGGCCGTGTAAGCCTAAAACTCTTATTAAATATTAATTTGCAACTTTTTTTAAGAAATTCTGTGCGGGAGGTTCCCTAGATGTCAGAGACTCTAGGAGTCTATGACACTTGCTGTAGTAACGCAAAGGTGTTTACGAGGTTAGTCGTCGCTACAAAGCGCCAATATTAAAGCAAGACCTAGTTGCTGTAAGGCTGGATGGACCTTTAAACTTGTATCATAAATTCATACTATGTATTTTGCACCAGCCTATCAATCAATGCATCACGAGTCTAATGAAATCATAAATAAAGTCTACTTTCTACTTCTGATAAATTATAACAATCAAAACGTTGCAGTAACAATGTAGGGGAATGGTAATTGATATGTTATCTTAATTTCCCATTCAATTCATCAAAACACATTGTTGTACCAATAATAATGCCATAACCATCAAACATGCGAGGAGTCGAAACTATTTTGACGCAAAAAAAACGCAACTAAGCTACACATATAGTGTAACTTCCTGCCGCGTTATCCCCGAAGGGTTTCGCATGTGGTGAGTGGAGCCTATTTATTTTTACAGGTAACGGGGCCGGCCTTACGCCAACCACTTCAGTTGAAGAGGGGGTTTCCCAGCTCCCTAGATGGCTGGTACTCATTACTTGTGAGGGCTGAGTACACCTTGCCGGTATTTTATTTTGGGGTTTGAAATAAACAACAAAACGTGTAATAATTTCTGACATCCTCGGTGGGTTTCGAATCCGAGCTCACAGCATGGAATGCAAGCACTCTACCAACTGAGCTATCGACCGGACTATGACGCAAATAGATAGTTGTGAGCATTTCCGTTTCAACCCCTACCTCAATACTGATCGTCGCTTGTAAGTAAGAGAATAATGATACTTTAAGTGTCACCATACTATTAACAGGCAAAAGATAAACTTTTTTTTCCTTCATTACTGGTATTACTAAAATGTCTTCTCTGCGAGTAAAACGTTGACAGGCGTTGCAATTATTATGGTCGATAAATTTGTCAAATTTAAAAAAAAAAAATATGTCTTATAAAATATAACGACATGTGTACCTAATAAGAGTTTTAGGCTTACACGGCCGGCTGATGATGCTGGAGTGATGTTTTCCGGGATCTGTTGCCGTGGTCTGTGAGAGCTGGAGCTTCCGGACGTTTTGCCCATTTCTACCCATCGTAGAAATGTGCGAAACGTCCGGAAGCTCCAGCTCCTACAGACCACGGCAACAGATCCCGGAAAACCCCACTCCAGCGACATGTGTAATTATTGGGTGTCTATATAAAAGGTGTGTTAAACAAGAAAACATAAGGTTTCACTCGATTATTAAGAACTATATGATATTTGACAGCTATGTGGTTGACAGATCCGATTGACAGGTAAATCTCATCGTGCGTTACAATGTCGTAAGTGAGTTTCGTCTCCACCAATATTACAACTCAATGGCTATAACCTTATCTGCTTTTCAGTTCAAGTATACAACCTCACTAATAAATATATTCAAACTAAAACGCTCCCTAGAGACGCTGTTATAGTTTAGCTACGATTTTGGTGCTACGTAGTGGTTCTAGTACCTGCAATATCTTTCACTTGGTCATACAAGCCGCCGTGTATAATGGCCTAGCCGAGCCACCGAAGTTTAACATTAATCAAAGGAATTATCTGATGCTCAGTTATTCAATCTAGTATTCAACATTTACATCTATAACCTGAGATATTTTAATTTGAAGTTTACTCTACTTGTGATAAACAGACATTGTTTAGATTCACGTTTCTCAAAAAATAAAGTAATGAGCAAGCAATAAAATAAATAACAAAGTTAAAAACGAAAAGCACATTCCATTGTGCATACCAATAAAAACCTAGGAAAACTTATATTCAATCTTAAGGATATCAACAACATCATGGATGATGGCGGAGTCTATAGCATTTCATGTGCAGACTGCGACTGTGTGTATGTTAGGCAGACCTCAAGGTCCGTTTATGTTAGATATAAGGAACACAATAGGGCATTTAGAGGTCTGTCTGTATATTCCGAAATGACGAACCATTGCATCGAATATGACCATACATTTGACATTGACGACGTAAAAGTCCTGCACTCGGAATATAGGTACAGATAACTAAATGCCCTAGAAATAATATAAATCTGTAAACAAAAACAAAATGGCCTTATTGTTAATGTACAACTCCCTACAGCTTCACCTTTACTAATAACCCTTTTCCCACCACGTCATAGCCTTATCTATTAAAAACTCTTTGTTGACAAGCGTTTCCAGCAGCAGGGAAATTCCCTGTTTATAACCAATAAATAGTCTATTGGCTTGCGCTATGTTCTGGTAATGGGAAGATCGTAGAATCGATTCCTAATAGAACACAAAAAAAATCAGAATTTTTTTTTCGCTGGATTTATGTCTTACCAAAGATCAGTCACAAAACGTCCATCTAAGCTTTTGCCACTGGGACTTCTTTGCGTTAAGTAATTGGCGTTTTCGATAGGAAGTATTAAGCTCACAGGTGGATTTCGAGGTGTGATTCACACAAAAACAGTCCTCACATAAATAATCAAAATATTTAAAGAATCGAGACAGATGCCGAATGATTTCAAAATCGATTGAAATCGGAAATTCTCTCAGAAAGACGTTTTATGACCTATGACGTTTACCCTACCGACAAAAAATCTCATTTCGAATTTTGCGTCGAAAAACTAATGTCTATAATCTATAATCCAAGTTGCAAAGATACATTACATTTGAGATTTATATTTAATGTATTCCCACAAACAGACACATATAAGTTCGCGCTTAAATATGTCGCATGTGAACCTACAATATAAAACTCAATCTCAAATGAACATAAGCCCTGCTCTCCTATGTACTCTTGCCGACCATCCCTAAAACAGGGGGAAACATTGGCAAAGTGAACCATATTTTATGATATGGGCTGTCACCCTCATACCAACCTTTAAGTCAAGGAATATAATAATGTATTTTTCTACAATTCTTAAAAACATTCCTCGAAAGGTATAAAAAAAATCAATATTCATCGAGTACAAAAAGTTATGTCTCAAGAATTATGTACGGGCACTTTCTCATCTGTTGCAAGTCTTGTAAGCTGCCATACCGCAACACGGCCGCGGATGTTTTCAAAATTGAATTGAAAATTTCGAAACAAATGAAAGTAAAAACCCCACTAGGGAGTGAGTCAGTCGGTAAGACCCATCATTTCTCTGGCAGAGTGTTTCATCTTTACAAGACACACAACGCACACTTTTTCTTTACACTGAGGAAGAATTGAATGCCTTGGCAATGACACAAATTCAGTGACGCAACTGTATTTAAATTTTGTGTGCTTAAAAAAAACGGATGCAATTATGTAAAGAATATTTTGTGTAATGTGTCAAGGCCTCAATGATTTCAATGATAATTTGTTGAGAAATGATGAAAAAATATTTTCATTTAAGTTTTCAGTTTCGTAAACTACCTACCTACTCAATGAGATTATTGTTTTTATTTTTCTGTTTATTATGTTTAGAAATATGTATATGAATAAATTGTTGTCACATTTTGTTCTATAAAAGTGCTTAGAAATTAACAAAAAGTCCTGTTTATGTAAAGTAAATCTTGTGGAACATTATACTATTCGTGTTATCAGTTTTGTACGTTTTTTTTTCTGTGTTGGGTAGGTACTGTCCAACTTGACGAAACGTCGTTCTTCACGTATTGAATTAGGTGAATAAGGTTTTCATACTAAATGTGTAGGATGTATTTGAATGTTTGAAAGATCTTTGTTTAATTGTTTTATTACATTTTTGGTTATTTTTTATTATACTTCTTGAATCGATAATATTTATGTGAATAAATAAATATCGGCCAGTTGTGTTGAACGGATGTGAAGACTGGCATCTGACACAGGAACAAGAGAAAACTGTGCAGATCTTCAAAAAAAAATGCTTCGTCACATTCTCGGTCCTACGAAATAAGGAACGAAGGCAGGTGATATATGTGTGCATCTGTACCAACGCGGAGCTGACTTCCATATTTCAAGAGTCAAATATTGTGTCCATTATAAAATCTAGATGTCAGTGGGCCAGATATGTATTACGAATAGAGGACTCCAGGGTAATCAGAAATGTCTTGGATGGTGTCTCCTCCATTTTCAGACCACTCAAACTTCCCAGGATACAGTGAGCGGATAATGTTGAAGACGACGCGCAAGTCCTGAGAGTAAGGAGACCATAAAGGGAAGCGCACAAGACAGATCCGCCCTGGAGAATTGTATTGTGGTTTGTAGGAGGTCTTGAGCTTTCAAGGCTTGTATATGGATTAAGTAGGTTAGTAAGATTATCATCAATTAAAAATTCTACTTCTGAGCACGTAAAAATTGCGTCTGTTTCAACACAAGGTGACATCAAAAGAGAAATCGCCATACATATTATCGATGGGATGCGCTGCTACAAACATTAAAGCATTTTTATTCGCAAGATAATTTGCTGGGCCGAGCGGGACATGGTCTCGCCTGCAAGTTGCATACAAAAGGTCTTTCATTAACATTGGAAATTGGAAATGTCTTCAGCGGCTTCCCTAACGGTCTGCTGCTGCACACCAATTAAAATATCTCACAGAGACTTTGTACGGCCTCATGCAAATATCAAAGCACTTAAATTTAGTTGCGACTTTGATAACTGTGTAAAAAGAATGGTTCGATTATCATCTTTGCGGTCGTAAAACACAGAGATTTCAAAGTTAGGGAAGTTGTTTTATAGTCAAAACAAAGTAACAAAAGTAAAAAAAAATAATAAAAAAAATACCATCTATAATCTAAGTTGCAAGGATGTATTCATTTAAAGCTCTTAGATGTATGCCCACCAACCAACAAGTGTAGTTCGCGCTTACAAATGCTGAATCTGTACTTACAAATAAAATCCAAACCTCAAATGAACATAAGCCCCACAACTTTTGCCGACCTTCTCTGAAACAGGGGTGACATTGGCAAAGTGAACCATTTTTTACAGTATGGGTGGTCAGCCTCATACCAACCTATAAGTCAAGGAATAGCTATACTTTGTATAAATGCAATCGGTTCATTTTTGCCCATGCCACACCTGTTTCAGGAAAGGGCGACAGCAGTTGAAAAGTTTATGTTCATTTAAGATTTTCGTTTTTGTTCTCTTTTCGTTTTTTTTACACATTTTACACGAAATGTGTAAGCCCAAACCGAAACGTGTCTGCTTGTGAGCATGCATTTATTATGAAGACCTGAGAGTAAAAGGACCATGGAGGTAAGCGGTCAAGACAAAGAGTCCTAGAAAATTGTGTTGCGGGAGGCTCTGAGCTTTCAAAGCTTGTGAGCCGGATCAAGGAAGTAAGTAAGTCAATTTTTTGTGAATTTCATAACATTTGAATAGGCACCTTTCTTCTTCTTCTTCTTGTGCCACTTCTAACGAAGATCGGCGATCATCATAGCTATTTTGATTTTTGATGCTGCGGCTCGAAATAGGGACTTGGTGCTTCTGCCGAACCACTGTCGCAGGTTCTTCAGCCACGATGTCCTTCGGCGTCCCTGAGATCTGAGAGACGGTACTTCTCATTTCTCATAATGTGACCGAAGTACATTAGCTTTCTCTGCTTAATGGTAGGCAGGAGCTCCTTTGTAGTGCGCATTCGGCATCGGGCATCTTTGCAACTTACATTATATACATCTGACTGACGCAGTTTTGCGTAGATATCTGTGAAACATGGCCGTCAATCAGCACTTATAAAGCTGCTTCGCGAGACATTAAATGAGCCAGCCTACTTCTTTAATGTTTACTTGAATAGTTTACGAGATATCAAAACGTGGAGGCGCTATTTAAAAATTCTGCGGCGCATCAAAGGACTGATCCATGGCGGCACTATCGCGCAAACACGTCGTAAACCATTTACACTGTAGACTGGATGGGACAAAAGTATGGATTAATCCTATAATAATATATAACAGTAGGATGCAAAAATGGGATTTCTTTATTGTGTTATCAATGGAGATGAATCTAGCTGAAACATATTATGAGACCAACTTGTCAACCGTACTTGTCAAACACCTGTCAACACCTCAGAATACTTAATAATCATATGGAATCCTACGTTTTCTATTTTAATTCTTGTGAGGGTTTTTCTTCTGTCCTGCTGATTGACACAATTAATAATTAACATACACACTTTAATATGTTTACTTTTATTTCTTTCACAATGTATACACAATTAACCACAGCACAATAATATTCTTTATTCTTAATTACACAGGCTTGTGGCTATCCCGCCAGGCAAGCTTTTTTCTCTCTTTTTTATATTCTTTTGTTTTCCTTTTCATTCAAATTCAAATCTCATGTTCCATTTTACCTAACAAACAAATCCATCTCGTTACATTCTTTCAACGTTAATCTTTTAATTTATTATTTATGTTTTCAAAGTTTATGTTGTTAAATTACTAATTAAACACGGTCGTGAACATAGAATAACAGATGACTCTGAACGATTTGGGTGCCTAAAAGACGTCAGCATCTCAGTAAACGTGGAAAATAACAAAATGCTGTTATGAACGACCCCAAAATGAAATTTTAAAAACTAGCTGAGATCACAAAGACGTTGAATTAACAGGATGCGATTTTACTCAAATGATGACGTCATATTTGAAAATGAAAAATCGAGGGTTTCCAAAGAACTACTTCTTGGATGGGATAAAAAAGTTTTGAAAGTGACTCGCTGTGTCGACTTACAACAAATGAATATTATAAAATAAAACCAAATTCGGTCCAAACAACATATAATTTTTTAACTTATTCCAGACTTCTTGATCCGCCCAGTATGTACACCATATATATCTCGTATATCTGAACAGACTTACGATGCTTCCTTTTACAAATGACCTAATAATGAGTGAGTTGCGGTACGCTGATCTAATTAGAGACAATCTTATGACGGCTTAGCTAATGAGACCGTAATTGCATGCAAAGCAAAAACAATAACAGCATTCCGAATAAGGAAAAACTTGAAAATCCGTTGTATTTTATTGCTTTTAAACTCTCTTAACTGGGAGCTATATATATACAATACCTATGTTAAATTAATGTCTTCAATTTCTTGTGAATTTTATAACCTTTGCGCTCACTTGATTGCATCTTCAGTGTCAGGTCATCCACACATTTAAAAACTTAACGAATACTTTCTTCTTGTGCATCATCAGTAAAGGTTGTCGATCACCATAGCAATTTACACCTTCATGTTTACACTTTCATAAAGAGGGATATTGTGCTTCTGCCAAACCACTGTCTCAGGTTCTTCAACCAAGATGTTCTCTTCAAGCCTTTAACCTATCATTCCTCAATTTTTACCTGTATGATATGATCTAGAAGCCAATATTTCTCGTTATGAGGCCAAAATAAACATTTTTTTAGCTTTTGACGGACATCAGGCAAATGTCTCTGGTATTCGTATGGGAACTAACGTACCTACCTAATAAATTTATAGTGGCGAAAGGTGCCATACAAGCCGATTCCCATCGGTTTCCCGTTTCAAATGAGGCAAAAATGATAATAAAGTAGACTGCATGGTTTCAATGGGGAAAAAATACGTATTGTTTCTTTGGTTTTAAATGTATTTTTTTACTTTGTGCCTATATTTTTTAACTATTTTGCTACATCATTTTAAAAGGGAAACTGATGGGAACCGGCTTGTATGGCACCCTTCGCCACTACTGAGTCACTACCTATGTACATAAAAATTATAAAACTAAAACGACTGTTGAAAAAATCTGTACAAAATATATGCGTATCTACAAGTCAGAACAAAATAAGTCCGACTGTTATTTTTCATTCAATCACATCATTTTATCCCTTCTATTCGTTTTTTTTTTCAAATTTGTTTGTTCTTCTCCAGCGATGACGAAGCATATTATTTTTTATGAATCTACCATTTCTTTCCCCAATAATGCTACCTGACAAAAGCATCTTGTACCTTAATATTGATGACCAATACATCGCCACTTTAAAGGTAAAACTGAATAAGTACTGATTCACTGATTTGAGAAATCGTAGATTAAACATTTTATTGGGTGCAACTTCTCGTAGGAAGCGAACTAATTTTAAAGTAGTGCTAATGAAAAACTTCTAAACTACAGCATCGTCACACTTTTGAAGTGTGTTCTCTCGTAGAAAATAGGAAAAAGGTGCATTATTAATCTGAGAAGCTCCTGTAAGCTTAATAGGTCACTTGTTCATTTTACCTTAAAGGTATAGAAATATAAATGCTTCATTTAACATATCATGTTGTTTTTCTTTACAAAGTAACCTTATCAATCTTCAAGAATTCCCTGCAGCTTTCCTGCCCATCGTTCTACAATGTGATCGTACATCTCTTCACATCACTTTGATTACTTCTTTAGAAAATTGTTTCTCCGCGCATGCTCAAGCAAGATTACTCTACATATTTTACACTCTGCATTATTCTTATTAAAATAAAAGTTTATATGTGCAATAAGCGCTCGGAAATAATTAATCCAGCGCCATTAATGTCAACCAGAAGCCAGGCGCACTCTAAAGAGAGAAACCATCATTTACCCGGCAATTTCTCTTCGGTAATATATTTGATTAAACGCATCATAAAGTCTTTGCTTTTTAAAATAAACACACAATGCTCGTTGCACTAATTAAGGCAGTTTCGTTTTACAAGCAATTCATCATTCGCTTAATTTAAATCCAATCCAATTCACCAAACTGATTAGCACGTGTTTCTTCTACACGGGAGGTTGAAACAAACTTCAAGTCTTTGAACCATAAATAATTTTTAGAAATTTTTTTGAAGCAAAGAAAATAAAGCAACTTTTTCCAATCAATTTACTTTTTTAGAAAAGAAGTGAGACGACAATAAATCAAAACAAATCAGACCAGCGTTGCAACGTGAAACTTTTAAGACTACCGCTTTTTCCTCTAATACTAGAAGCATTGGAATTGTAAGAATTTTACATAACATATCACTGAATTTTTTACGTTATTTACGATGGACTCGTCAAAAAATTTAAATTTGCAGGAAAAGGATAGCAAATATTTCATTTCATTTTTAATTAAATATATGGGCTACACAATGAAAATTCATGATTATTTTTTTAATTAGATATCCACGATTTTCTTGATCACGATCTTTTGAAAATATTTTATTATTGGTTGCTTTGGGCTCTAGTCACATAAAACGTGTGGTGTCTTCCCGCTATTTCTTTTCAAATTTGTACTGCGTCTCTTCCAAGAACTTACTTTAGTTTTAATTTTCAAATCAGTAAAATAAATGATGTACAAAGGAAATTAAAAAGAACATCAAATCTATTATTTATTTCATAATGGACTCAGAATGGATACCTACAAATTGGTGAAAGGAATATTTTACTCGGCGGACAAACGTGACACGCCTATGTGACTAGAGTCCTCAACAACCAATTACAATAAAAAAAAACCTTTTCCCTAGCAACCATGCCATGTGACGTCACAGTTTGTTGTATGAGGAATGTGTGTCGAGTCCATTATAATTTCCCATTGCCTTCCGATCTCTTGTACCTACGTGGAGGTTTTTATTACAGGCAACATTTTCATTCTAATTAATTAATTATATTTCTTTATTATTTTTACGCCCTTTGCAATAGATTTCATGTCTCTATCCAATACTTCACACGCCTCTGATAGCGCACCGTGCTCTGCGCGAAGCTAGAAAACTAGCGTTTGATGAAAAGTCAGCGATACCGAAATAAAAATTCACCAAGTGACCGACTTGTTCAGGCGCTCGACCGCGGGCTTACATTTCCTACACTCTACTAATTAATTAGCGCTCCGCTTAAATCATTCAAAACGCTTTGGTTTGGCTTAGCGAAATCATGCTTGCTTTTCAGAAAAACATTAATAACAATAGAGGATAAATAAATCGTGTTTAATTGGTGTCCATGAAAGATCAAGTTGTCAAAAATAATGCCGGTGACATTTAAAAAGCAAGATGGCCGAAGATAAAACGTTCGAAATTTGAATTTCGCTGGAGCCATTTGAACGAACTTCACAATTTAGTATTGCCATTGAAATTAATATAGTTATTTGTGTAGGTAGAAAACATAATTATTCCTTTTTTTTCTATTTTGATGAGCAATTTATTTTTCCTACCTGTTCACCCACATTTTTTTTTAAAGAACACAAAATTCGAAATTTAAACTCAATTGCAAGAGTGTGGCCGGTTACCAAAAAGATGATGATCGTTTTAATTTTGTTTGGTATTTAGTTTCTACCTACATTTCTACATGCTTCTTTATAAATATCTATATTTCTACGTAAAGTAGGTTTGGAGAAACGTAAAATAAAGTGGATGTATAGTTTAAAACATATAAGATATCTTTGAATTTATTTTTTACACTAAAACGCATTTATAAATCAGGCCAAAAGGGCCAAAAATAAAGTATTGTTTTTAAATGCACAACAGTTCTTGAAGACCCGAAGTAGGTACAGCTTTGTGTGCTATTTTCCAGAAAATAAACCAATACTGCAACATTTTAATACTATTCAATAGATTGAATCTGCACAATACGGTTGTTTTATATTTCACGTCATAAAAATGATTTTATGTCTGAGCAACAAGCACGAACATCTTTCAAGAACTACTTACTTACTACCTCTGCAGCTTTGTCTTATTTTTTTAATTCATCTTTCATTAAACTTATCAAACTCACAACGGAGTACGGACTTATCATATTTTAGATTTGAGGAAAAATGTGATGTTACTTGGTCGAGCAAGAAGCAGGACGAAGAGTCATAGTTTCAATACAAAATTATTCAGGTACTGAAAAGACATTAAAGTGCTGCGCACTATATTTAGCATAACCGTCAATTTTTATAAATTTCACAATGCTGTTAACTAGAAAAAAAAACTCTAATAATCGGGATATTTTATCTGCAGGTAGCGTCACATAGTCGACGATTTTTTTTTATTGTACGTACTTACTCCCTTTTTTAACTTTATTTTCTTCTTATCTAATCGTTCGCGTTCAAAAACAAAAGGGCTAAAGTTCGGTTCTCCCCGTGGGTGTCCGACATGATTTTCTATTTCGATGTTTTCTTCCATCCCAAATCATAACACCGGAAAGGTTTACACAGTCAAGAATAGAGCCCGTCTCCTTCGAGAGCAGGTATACTACTTCTTCAAATTCAGTGATTGGCAAATGCCATCCATTCAGAGACTTTAAAGTGTAGATATATAGATTTTACATGTAATTTCCTTTCAGAGGTTAGGAAGAGGCATAAAACAGAGTTCTGGAGGATTTTGGTGTGGGAAACCTTAAGCCTTCAAGGTTAGTAAGCCAGATTAAGTAAGTAAATAATCTTATTGTAATAAAAACACTATTTCATGTATGTTCCTTGACTTATAGGTTGTTATGCGGCTGACCACCCATACTGTAAAAAAAATTGGTTCACTTTGCCAATGTCACCCCTGTTTCAGGGAAGGACGGCAAGAGTTGCAAGGCTTATGTTCATTTCTAATCTAATCTAATCTAAGTTGCAAAGATATGTTACATTGGAGATTCACATTACATGCATTCTCACAACCAGACACGTACAAGTTCGCGCTTGCACATGTCTCATGTGAACCTACAACATAAAAACCAAATCTCAAATGGACATACACCCTGCAACTCTTGCCGTCCTTCCCTGAGACAGGGGTGACATTGGCAAAGTGAACCATTTTTACAGCATGGGTGGTCAGCCGCATACCAACCTATAAGTCAAGGAACACACACACACGACAAATTACATTTTATACATCACTAAATAATAATATCCAAATACAAAATATCCATTTACAAATAAAAACAAATTCCAATTTAATAAACCCTAGCCGCCAACATTACAGATCAACCGCCATTTCTTTCTGTCCTTACATACTTCTTTCATTTCCTCCAGATTTTGAGATTGGGTTTTTATATTGTAGGTCCACATGCGGCATGTGTTAGCGCGAAATTATACATATCTGCTTGTGGGAATGCATTTAATATAAATCTCAAATGATATATATCTTTGCAGCTTAGATTAGATTAGATTAGATTAGATTTGGTTTTTACCCAGGGATAAAAGTATACAATAACACAAACCACTGCTCACCAAATAAATCATCCTAATATTATTATTATTATTTAAAATCTACAAACGTAGAAACTATTAAAGAAATAGCAAACAGGTTTACATACTTACGATTTTACATTTTCACATTAAACTAGGAACAGCGTTATTCACAATTGTTTGATGCATAGACGATGCACGGATCACTTTTTTTTTGTAGACCAAGTCGGTAGATGATCCATGGATTGAATATCTTTGAATGGCACTGAATACACATTGTTTTGTTGTTTTTTAAAGTCATTCTTCTCACACTCCAAATAAGAGCATATTCAAAAAAGTGCAATTACTTTTTAAGTGCCTGTGTGAAAGCCGACGCGCAATCACATGAAATTATCAAAGTGATAAATTTCATATTCTTACTTTTTACAATATTCTAGCTGACCCGACAGACGTCTCCTGTCTGAATTTCAGTCAATTTGATAATGACCACTTCGTAAATTCATAGAGAACAATTTCTAGAAATACATTTTATAGAAAAAAAGGAAAATTGTGACAAAATTGTTAATCCGATTGACATCAAACTTCACACAATCTTTTCCGAAGAAATTGACGCGTGTTTTAGAAATTTGGTCAAAATTTGATGAGCGTTTTATTTCTATGCAGATAAATTAAAGGTTTTTTAACCAATTCTCTTCCAAAATAGATTTGAAAGTCTTTCTTGATAATTTACGAGCTTTTTGTAAACACTAATCTTTCCTATATTACAAGCATGTATATAATCTTAAATCTAAGTTGCAAAGATATATTGGCATTTAATCCACGCTTACAAGCATACACATGTAAGTTTGCGCTTCCATATTCGGCATGTGTAGTAATAAAATAAAATAATCCTCTTATAAACTGTGAACATACCCCTTGCAACTCCTGCCGTCTTTCCCTGACACCGTGGTGCCATTGGCAAAAGTGAACAAGTTTACAACATTTTTAGTTAGAACAAGTTTAGAACAACCATTTTTAGTTAGATAAAAAAAACAGACAAATCGCTTCAGTCCTTCTCGAGTGACGTGCTTACCAACGAACGACATTACATTTTTATTACAAAGATTTTCTTACTTTTCCCGCAGAAGAAAATTGCACCACTTTCATGAGAGCTGATGATCATGCAGCTCTAAGTAAATTATAATTATATAGAAGAGCTGGGAGACTGCAGTGATTGGAAACAATGTTGTTCTGCATATGAAAACGCTACGGAGTCGTTTGTATATTTTTCACTTGTTGCGTGTGGCATCTCGGTAGCGCATCGCTCCAGTGCACGAGCTAGCTAAGGAATAACAAGTATACTGGATTGAAAAAAAAAAAGTAACTAAGCTACACATGTAGTGCAATTTCATACCACGTGTGTCTCCGAAGCGCCTTTCCTATCAGTTTGTCAAAAGGGTGGCTCTAATTTTCGCTGCCTGGCCATAAAAATTACAATAGATTTTTTAAGGAAGTTTTTATACTTTTTTACGAGTAACATTGAAACTTATTTTTCATTAAATAATTAAATATGGGAAAAATAAAACTTAATTGAATTGCATTAAAACTAACTCAAAAAAATATTTTAAATTATTTTTAATGACCTGATTTCAAGCAATTCAATGTTGTTTACCTTTTCACATAAATGATAAGTACATAGGTAGGTAATAAAGAAAGTTTTTTTAGGTTATTCATTTATTTAAAGGACATTTTTTTTTTAAATAGACGGGAATTATTGTGACCAGGCAGTAAAAATCACAAAAACTATGAGCTACAACTATAAAATTAGTATTCCTCACATTTTCAAGATACAATAACATAAGACCGCAAAATTTGCGGCACTGCTTACTAAAATAGGTGAAATAGTTTAATTAAACGAGACGCCATCGTGGTCATAATGTGGAAAATGGCCAAAACAAAAATGGCGGCCGTAACTTTCGGTTTTAATTTGTTGAAATGGCGGGGAAATCCTCAGCATTTATTTATTTATTTATTTATTTATTCACAATCATACACCAACAGGCACAACATAAAAATAGCACATTAGGCAAATTAACAAAAGAAGAAATCATGTTGCACCCCATTACCGGTGTAAGCGTAATACAATGTGATAAAAAAAGCACACAAAAATATCAAGATAATTTCACTTACATACTAAGGATAAAAACATTTTTTTTAAAACGGAATACAACATTCAAAAATTCAAACAACAATAATAAAATAATATAAATAGAAGTAGTAGGGAAGAAAGGAAGGGGAAGGGGAAGGGATACTCACTGCTCAAGTATAGCTAAAATTGATCTTTTAAATAAATTAGAACTACCGTGAAACAGATCGACATCTTTAAATTTATTGTTATAATTTTTAGTCATTCTTAGCAGAGGATTTCGCAAACCTGCATTGGTAACGTGACGCTTAATGTGAAAGGGCCAAAATGATCGTCTAACTGTTGGGACCGCGAAGTCTATCAATTTCAGTAATAGGGGTGTGTCTAGTGCAGACATACAAATTCTGCGTAGAATACAGGCATCTGCAAGTTCACGCCTCGACGAGAGGTCTATTAAGTCATTGAAACGGGATGTTCTGAATCTGTGATTTCCAATTCGTATTAGTTTATGTTGGATTTTTTCCAATGCAACGTTATATTTGTCATATAAGGGATTCCATACTGGGGAGCAATACTCGGCCCGAGAGCGTACAAGTGAGACATACAAGGTCATAAGAGATGTGGGATCTCTGAACTCCCTGGTCACCCTTAGGATAAAACCAAGCATTTTGTTACATTGTGTTAGAATCTTATCGATGTGATCGTCAAAATGCAGTTTGGAGTCAAAGATAACACCAAGATCCTTTACCGAGTCGAGTCGTTGCAGCATGGTATCAGCAATCGCATAATTATGAGAAATAATGTTTTTGTTTTTAGTGAAGGATATGGAAAAACATTTTTTCAGATTTAGTTCCAATCTATTGCAAACACAGTAGTCATGGACCCTACCGAGAGCATTGATGACAATGCGTCCGTGCATTGTTGCATTGATTGCTGAGAGGTGTTTTATTATTCGCAGAGTGCGTTTTGTTCAACATCTTCCGTTTCACACTTGCATCTCTATTAAATTGTTTCACGGTTAACTAATAATGCAGGTATTGTAATTAACCGATATCTTTCAATAGAATGGACTCGCAATATTTTTGAATTTGTAACTTGTTTCTCGGCGAGTCTTGTATAGGACTGCCGTTCTTAGCTATCAGTAAAAAAATATTAGCTAGCCTTTTTCCCAGCAACCCGGCTGGGTAACGGGACGACACAATTTTGTCTATGTTAATTCACGTTTGAATCTCATTAGAAAAAATATCGAAATTTCGTTTTCCTGGGAGACCACCTTCTATTCTGTAAGTTACAAATTTATGCTCAAATCTAAGATTCACACTTGTTAGTTGATATGACTCATATGAGGCTGACAAACCATGCTTTAAAACTTGATTTACTTTACCAATTTTCAGGAGTAGCATGGTATATATTCATTTGAGGTGAGGGTTATATGTATTTTGTAATGTGACACATGCAGAGTGCACTGCCTCGTATCTGTTTGTGGGCATATTTTTAATATGAATTTTATTTTAAATACCTACATGTTTTCAAATTAGATTGTAGATTAAATAGATGTGCGTGAGTTTACACAAAATAAAAGCCAAAACACACATTAACATTAACCCTGTAACTTTCACTTTTTTCCATGAAGAAGTGGAGGCATTGGTCAAAATAAATCATTTTTAACAGTATGCAACCATAAACAATCTTAACGTGAAACATTTAAATGTAAAAAAACGTAAAACGTTACGTAAAAAAAGCATGTTATACTTCTTACGAGAAATAGGTCATAGATACACAAAAGGAAGAAAAAAAAGTCAATCAAACATGATTGAAATAAAACAAAAGTGTTGTAATGACGAATCAAAAGAAAAATAAATAAAGTGAAATCCATAGAGAAATGCTTTCCATTACTTTTTCTACAGATGGTTATTAAGTTCAAATTAGTTATTGTTCACGCAGATCCAAAACACAGTGATCTAAAAAAAGAATCGCTTCATTTCGAATGTCATACATTTTATGTAGATCCGATGGGAGACGACAAAAAAAGATTACTCCAAAAGACAAAGACGGTGTTTTTTTTTTTACATTTCCGATGGGCACTCGATGATCGGGCATTTTCTATGTGAGGCGGGGAGACCTACATTAGTTTATTGACCACAAAATTTGGACATGAACTCGATACCTGTCAGCAAATAAGTTTTATAAAAAAAAACCGTAAATAACAGCATCAATCTACATGCTACACAAGTAAATACTTACCTCAGACAAAAGAGACCGACTTTCAACAAAACTGCCGTTCGATAGTGATGAAAGACATTTTTGAAAATGGCTTCTTCTTCTGGTTCACACACTTAAGCGTGAAGGTACTTTATTATCATGACTTATAAAAAACTTTATCAAAACATTTGTAACAATTTCCTGATTGGCACAACCAATGTGTGTTATTTTTTGGGTTACGCTTCAGACACGTAATCAAAAGGAATTAGATTCAACTTCTCAGCGCAACAAAAGTATCGATTAATTAAAAAAAAATTACCTCTACCGCGAGTATACAACATTTAACTAAACTCCCTTCGATCGAGTAAATAAAAAAATATGTATAGATGACGGCACTCCTAGTGAGTGATTTACGAGTAGTTTTTATCCTGTTTTCGATTTACACAATCGGGGGGAGGTTCGAAATGCTTTAACTCGAGGCACTTAATTAGGTTGAAACTTTTCTTTGATCTGTGGTTGAAACAAGTGCGCACGTGAATTGACATAGGCAGTACTGGGTCGTCTCCCGGCCGGGTTTCTAGGGAAAAGGCTTAAAAATATTTTGTTATTGCTTGCTAAGAACGTCAGTCCCATACAAGACTGGTGTTTGCTCGCAGATGAAAAATTCCAAAATCAAAAAATTTCCGACCCCATTATCCACCTTTATCAATGACCAGTCACAAAATCCAGCTTTAGAGATTAGGGCAAAGCTCGCAGAAAGTCTATCTGTTAAAGATGCACAAGTCCCTGTATTTTCAACGTTATCATAGCGACGATGAGAAAGACGCACTTATGTCAATAGTGTGGGTAGTTTTTTTATCATTCTACATAGAGTCACATATGCTAACGTTGAAAATACTGGACCTAACTAAATCATTTCCAAGGTTTACTCAGTCTCTAAAAGAAATGAGAACCTGTCCCATCGGGAGCAGGGAAACTAGCAACTTATGTACAACATTTATACGTCAATATTGAGAGGATAAATCGGTATTGCAAAGAAGAGGAAAATAATACAATGAATTGCAAGAGTTGTGGGTGTTTTATTAGTTCATAGTCACTCCGGCCAGGCGCCACACGTCTCGTCTGCTGTTTTTTTTCCCCCAAAATAATTGCAAAATATGAAACTTCATCACCGCCAGAGCAACCACTTACATAGTTACCTACATTCTGCGCCCAAATACTCACATGTCTCCGACACAAAGCCCGGTGAAGCAATACCATTGTGAGCAGATTATTCAAAGAAATTCTCGACGAGAAATGTTCACAGTTTTTGGCACGAGCGCTTCATATTAAAAAACAATTTTGTTTGCTTTATCGTCATCTTTTTTCAGTGCAAAATACCAAAGTGTCTTACCTGAGTTATTGGAAGAGTAGAATCTTTAGCTACCCTTAGTATGAAACATCAGATAAATACAAAATTGTATGGAAAACTCCTAGTGAGTGAACAAGTATTCATATATTTTTTTCTATTAGATGATTTTTTATACTATGCGAGCATGCGAGCCTACTAATCTTTCGACATCGACAACAGGGAAGCCTCCATTAGCTTGCTGCTCCCCTTAAATTTGTATCTGAAAAAATAGGTTCTAAATATTGATAAAATACCTTCAAGGCACCTAGGATTCTAGCTTAAACAATGTTCAAAGAATCTGGTTGTGTTAACCCTCTTAATTTAGCAGTAACAACGATGGTGAAGAAATTGAGATAAATTTTATATATTCGCCATTGAGACATGGACTCTTTCAATCTTCTTCAAGCCTTCTTATTAAATGTCTTGTTCAGACACTTCCTCCCTGCAGTCTACTGAATATCATCAACCCATTTCCTATTTTCCTACCGTGGGCCTTGTTCAGCCACTTCCTCCCTGCAGTCTACTGAATATCATCAACCCATTTCCTATCGTGGGCCTTGTTCAGCCACTTCCTCCCTGCAGTCTACTGAATATCATCAACCCATTTCCTACCGTGGGCCTTGTTCAGCCACTTCCTCCCTGCAGTCTACTGAATATCATCAAGTCAATTTAACTGCGGTCCCCGGATTCAAACTTGCAATGGCAGTAGTAGGTATGTATAACCTTTTTTAATTACACTCAAATATTTCCGTTTTAAACAGGTACTTACATACTTCAACATTAAGAGCAACATTCACTCTTGTCTCTGCAAGAACCAACGTCAAATGTCTGGCATTACTGACATCTTGAAAGCACCACAAAGAGAAGACTTTTTTTTACCCCAAGTTTAAACTCAACCGTGGCGGTTTAGCATGAAAATATAAGTAATTAAATCAAAGCAACGTCGCAAGGCGTTTCGTTTTCATACATTTTTGGTGAAACGCTATGGTTGAGTATAGGCGTAAAGTTTTGTACTTTGTGTACTCGAATCCTCTTATCTGTTCTTCCATCTGTTTCACGTGCCACCATCCCGCGGCTGAAGAACCGCAACTGAGCCGGATCTTTTATCGATACACATCCAAGACACGGATCCGTCCGGTATATGTACCTACCTACGGCGGTGAATGCAATGGAAGAGTTACATACAAAAATTATTTGGATTCAGTATGCACGTCAAACCTTCCTTAGTTGAGTAGGTATTCAGCTGACTTTGATATCTAACCATGGGTGTCTGCAAAATAAATTTGTGTTTTACACACCAAAGCTACCTCCTTTAACGAAGAATAATAAATAGCATGGATGTTCCATTACCTACTGGGCGGCAAGGTACCTACAGGTATGCAAGTAGGTGCTAAGAAATCAATAACAAAATCTTAGTAAGCCCTAACAACCCGGCCGCGTGATATCACTATTTTTTTTGTCTACGGAGTTTGTGCTGAATCCATTAAAATATTAAAGTACATTCATTTTTATACATTCAAATTCCTCGTAGAAGGTACAGCACATATATCTATACCAATATATTCTGTAGGAGCTCTCGGCAAGGTCAGGCGTTTGTCACCTCGATCATCCCCTCACTTATATTACAGTATGCAGGAGACCTTCTTGCTTTGTTGCGTCTCCCATCCATCCTTCACACCTTTCCGACAGGGCTTTGAGCGACGATAACAGCATCATAAAAATAATCACAATCGAAAGCTCGTATATTTTAGAAACGTGCAAAATTCATATAGAGATGCAATAAACCATTTTATTTATCATCACAATGGTTGGTTGTCATAAAGATCAGTTAAGTGTGTGAAACATCGACACATTGCTGATTTCCTCCGACATGTTTTCATTTATTAAATCCGCACCTCAAGTTACATTATTTATAAGCCGCTTATTCTTTCGGCGGTCTCAAACTTTCACAACACTGTCACGGGAGATGTCTTGTATAATATAAAATACTAGCAGACTGACCGTGCTGCGCACGGTTGTCTGCTAGGCCCTTCGGGCAGAGTGAGTCTGGCTTCGCAATAATTTTTCCTCACACCTCCTTCATAGTAATTAAATGCTTTAAGAAGTAATTTGAAAAAAAATTGCGGTAAAAGGGTTATTTAGTTCTTTCATGTTCTGAGATTCTTGTATGAAGCATGAGGTATGAGGCTGACCTCCCATACCTAAAAAAATGATCACTGAACGAATGTTTCTCTGTTCCTGAAAAGTTCGGCAAAATTGCAGGGCTTATGGTCAAGAGAGGCTGAAATTTTTATTTGTAATAATTACACATGCAGCGTTTGTAAGCGCAAACTCACTCATGTCTGCTTGGGGGCATCCATTCAATATGAATTATAAAATGTATGTGTGCAACTTAGATTTATATTCTAAAATTAAAAACATCAAGTGCCACAATTATATGTTAGCGTGAAAAGACATTTGCCAGCTTGTGGGTGTGCATTGTATTTGAATCATCAAAACTCTTTTTGCAACTTAAGATTATAAATTAAGATAACCGTTGTTTAAGGATTTTCCAAACCCAAATTCCTTGACCTAAGGGTTAGTATGAGGCTTACCACCCATATCGCATAAATGGGTTCACTTAACTAATGTTCCCCCTGTTTTTGAAAAGGTCGGCAAAAGTTGCAGAGCTTATGTGCATTAGAGGCCTTCATTTTAATTTGTAAGTTCACATGCAGCATTTCTAAGCGGGAACTCACTCGTGTCTCCATGGAAGCATGCATTGAATATGAATTATAAAATGTATCTATGCAACTTAGATTTATATTCTAATATTAAAAACATCAAGTGCCACAATTATATGTTAACGTGAAATGACATTTGCCAGCTTATGGGTGTGCATTTAATTTGAATCATCAAAGAAGTTTTTTTGCAACTTTAGATTATAAATTAAGATTAACGTTGTTTAAGGATTTTTCAAACTCAAATCCTTGACTTATAGGTTGGTATGCGGCTGACCACCCATACTGTGAAAAATGGTTCACTTTGCCAATTTCACCCCTGTTTCAGGGAAGGATGGCAAGAGTTGCAGGGCTTATGTTCATTTGAGATTGGGTTTTTGTAATGTAGGTCCACATGCGGCATGTGCCAGCGCGAAATTATACATGTCTGCTTGTGGGAATGCATTGAATATAAATCTTAAATGATATATATCCTTGCAGCTTAGATTAAATTAGAAATTCCTTGACTTATAGGTTAGTATGAGCCTGAATACCCATATTGCAAAAAATGGTTCATTTTAAAAATGTTTCCCCTGTTTTTGAAAAGGGTGGCAAAAGATGCAGGGCTCATGTTCATTACAGGCCTTAATTTGAATTTGTAAGTTCACATACAGCATTTATAAGTGCGAACCCACTCGTGTCTCCAGGGGGACATGCATTGAATATGAATCATAAAAGTTATTGCATCTGTGCAACTTAGATTATATATTCTAATATTTAAAAAAAATCAAGCGCCACAACTATAGGTTAGCGTGAAATGACATTTGCCAGTTTGTGGGCGTGCATTCAATTTGAATCATCAAATAACTTTTTTTGCAACTTTAGATTATAAATTAAATTTAACGTTGTTGAATCAAATTCCTTGACTTAAGGGTTAGTATGAGGCTTACCACCCATATCGCATAAATGGGTTCACTTAACAAATGTGTCCCCTGTTTCTGAAAAGGTCAGCAAAAGTTGCAGGGCTTATGGTCATGAGAGGCTGAAATTTTTATTTGTAAATACACATGCAGCATTTGTAAGCGCAAACTCACTCGTGTCTCCGTGGAGTAGTGCATTGAATATGAATTATAAATGTTAATGCGTCTATGCAACTTAGATTGTATATTATAATAATACTTAAAAAAAATTAAATGCCGCAATAAGTATGGTTTCATATAAAAAGTTGACCTAATCGATCGTCATTATTTCTAAAAAATACATGTTATAACTGGTTGAAGTATAATTTTGAAATAAATAAAGAATATAGGTAGGTACTCAACGGAATTCAAACGAAAAAGAATCGACTTGTATGGCAACTTTGAAGCGTATGTTGAAGTGTTGGCAATTTATTTGAAATTCGAATGTCAAAATGAGTTTTGTTTCTCGCATAGGTTTTACATAAAAAGGTGTTGTGATTGATCATGTTTATTTATTTAAAAAACAACAATTAAAAATCTATTAATGATGAGGAAGCACATCCCAAGTCCTGAACAATATTTGTTGTGAATATGACGTGCATCTGTTCAGGAGTTCTTCAGTTTGTCATCCATTAACGCACAATTATTTTGTATGGGGAGGCCGTTGCATTTTATATTATAGGGGGATTATATTCATGTACTTTCATGTTTATTTATAAGGTATTCGTGATTCCCAAATGTCCAGGTGTTGTCTTGTCAGCAAAAACATTAACTTCGCCCTAATTCGTTTAAAAAACAGAGACGGATTAACAGTTTAATAAAAAATAGATGCTTCAAGGGCTTTGAAAAAATTGTTTCGTAGAGCTCTATCTCTGGATTAGCCAATCACAAACAGGTTTACATACTTGGTAAGATTCACACCTCAAGATCTCTCTAATTAAATGATGATAAACGTAAGAAGAAAAGCTGTACGATAACTTTAGTCATAAAAAAATATATACAAGTAAATGAAGAAGAAACCATACAAGTAAGAAACATTTCAAGTTGTTGCTTTGAAGCTCCTAATCCAATTGGTATCTACCCTGAGTACGAGTTGCAAGACTTGAGTAAAGTAAGGTTTACGGAAAATATTAAAGAGTGGTTTTCCCCAAAATCTGTCGATTTGTTTGTTTGACCTTGATTTTCTTTATCACTGTAACTCTTTTGCTAAAAACGGCATATTTTGGGGAAAATCAGTCTTTAATATTTCCCGTAAACTTTACTTTACTCGAGTTTTGCAACTCGTACTAAGAGCACAGATGGTAAAAGGAGCATAAAGTAAGTACCGATCCGTAGTCTAGTGATAGACGCTACGGTAATTGCAAGGTTGCGGCTTCAATTCTCAGTGGAGCACAAAAATAAATGATCATCCAACTTTCAAAAAGGAGCTTCGCTAGCATGCAGAGGGCTCTTGAGGTGTGATTCACACAAAAAAAATGTTCACCAAAGATTTCAATGACATCAATCATGGACTCGTCACAAATTTCATAGACAGTAAAATTGTGACGTTACAGGCCGAGTTGCTTGGGAAAACGCAAATTCAAACAAATGTTATTCGTTTTTAAGGTTCGTAGTCACAAAGCTGTGTGACGTGTGCGCGCCGAGAAAAATGATCTATCCTTTAATTTGTGCCGAGCCCATTTGGATAGTATTTTGAGTTGCTCAGGGCGCCGATATGTTTGATTGGTCCCTGGATGGACCGCACCCAATCTCAGTACCATCGCCGACTATTGTTCCGCGATCTTTTCATCTTGTACAATTTTCACTTCTCCGACCGGCAACTCTGAACTCACGATGTCGCTACATTGTCTCAGATCGACGGTCGTGAAAGAATCGGCCATCACTGCATTAACAATGCAAAAAGCAAATAAGACGCCCAGATCGATATCTGAAAATTTGCAATTCAACCAGTCACTTAGACTGCAGAAAGATTAACTCAATTAAATGTGCAAAGTCGAGCGTTCAAATTGTGTTATTTATTTATCACAGCGAGAAATATAGAAAGTCCGTCCGTTCGTCTTCTTTTCCTCTTTGAATATCTCGCAAAATTTTCAGGTATGATATAATTGAACTTTTACTCCGTCGCCATTCCGCTAGGGGTGGCCAGAGCCTCTGCAGATTTGCCTCCATTTCTTCCTCTTCTTGTATATCTACATACCTCTTTAAATTCATTCATATCCATTACGTTTTTCATACATTTCCTTCTTTTACATTCGCTATGTACATCCCATTCTGATCCAGCCATATTTCTTGGTCTTCATTTTCCTGCGATAAAAACATATTTTTCATCTGATACATTTTCATCTTTTTCGTCCTGATGAGTCTCATGTACCTACCTATTACTTGCGATGTTTGGATATCTAGATTGGTCTATGCTCTCATTATGACTTCTTTTATTCCTATCCCTGCATTCATTCAAAATCTCATGCATGTTTAGACACTTATTCTGTTTTCATCTAAAGTATTGTCATTTTTCGAAATTCTGGTTTCAAAATGTTTTTCTTTCCATTATCTAAAAAACAATGCGAACACTTCAAGTGTTGCACAACGTGATTTTGAATGGAGTTTTTGTAATATTTAACTTTGTCAAGTGTGTGATAAAGAAGAATATTATTATGAAACTGAATTATGGTAGGTAGGTATGTACAAACAATGGAAGAGCCAAAAATTTACTAAGTGTGGTACGATTTACATTGCTTTTCGATTTCGCAACTCCTCTGCAAACACACGAAGTTCTAATCATTACACATTATGATATGCACATTTGGTTAAAGGGATAAAATGTGATGTCATTCGGCCGGACTGTTAGGGAAAAGGCAAAAAAAAAAAATGTTATTGGTTGCTATAGAGTATAGTCTCACACAATTGTGACATTTGCCCGCCGAGAAAAATAATCTAAATTCAAATTTGTTTGACCCCATTCTTAATGCACTAAGAAAGTATATGAACGGGCCATTCCTTCATAAATTGAGTCAAAACATTGCAAATTTCCCTTGTGCAGGTTTGGTATTTGATTAGAACGGTTACATCACAATTTTTCTCCGACTTTTTTTTTAAGCTTAGAATTTCGTTACGAGATTTCAATCGATCTAATTGTTTATTTAGATCAATGGAGATATATTATGTTGACAGATTAACAATAATTTGAGAAATCGTTTTTGTGTTCTTTTGGGTTTTACCATGTTTCGTTTGCAGCTCTTACATCTGCCGACGCCGACGTTTCGCTTTCACGAGCAGAAAGCATCCTCAAGGCGAGTTATCAAAATGCCGCGGCGGTCTTCGTTGTCTTCGCGGAAGCGCGTTGGTAATGTTGCGCCTTGAGAATGCTTTCTGCTCGTGGAAGCGAAACGTTGGCAAATGTAGAAGCTGCAAATAAAACATGGTCAAACCCGAAAGACCACAAAAAGGATTTGTTAATTATCACCAGCCATGAAGCTGAAAGTGAAAGTTCTAAACTTGATTTAATAATTTAAGAATTCAGCTATTAGACGCACCGTCATTGTAGAATTTACGTCTTTATTATCAACGTTTCTTTTGTCAAACCCACAGAAGACAAGCTTGTTGTTTGGTGAGCAAGGATGAACTATCTAAATAAGAGAAATAACTGGGCCGCTGTGAAACCGCCATGAGTAAAATGGACTTTGGTGGTTTCAGAATAAGCTCGATGGGAATTCGTCTTAGTGAAGGTGTGTCAGATCACGAACCTCTAGGATTCATTTCATATTTATCTTCACAGAACTCGGTCGTATTTATTAATTTACTACTGCAGACCCTTTATCACCTTTCAACAAGTGCTCACAACTAAGTGAAAATCACTTGTGCTTGTAAAATTAACACTCACATTCGTACTCGCAATATTATGGTCGTAAGAATTTATTGTAACAATATACCCTTCCGTGGTCAGGTATTTATACTGGTTCTATAACATAGAATAGAACGTGGCAAAACAGCGCATGACTAAACAGCCCATGACAAAACAGCACATGACGAAACAGCACATGACGAGACAGCCCATGACGAAACAGCACATGACAAAAAAGCCCATGACTAAACAGCGCATTACAAAACGACATGTGACAAAGCGACCCATGAAAAAGCCAGAGGAAAAAACAGAACATGACGAAACAGCAAGTGATAAAACAGCCCATGACGAACAGTAGGTACATGATAAAATGGCACATGACAAAACGGCACATGACAAAACATCACATGACGGAAAAGAACATAACGAAACAGTACATGACAAAACTGCACATGAAAAACATCACATTACGAAAGAGAATATACTTGCACATCAGAGACAACACACCATAAACAAGGCATGGTAAAAAAACATGAGTAAACATACAAGTACCAAGCAGAAACAAATCAAATGCGTATTTTTTGGTGAAAACTTTTCCGTACTAAAAATATTTTCTTCATCTTTTCAAATATAATTTTTTTTAAATAAATACCTACATCGTTGAAGAAATTTTAATTTTAGTAAACGAAGCCCCATAGATAAGTATACCTACTATAATACTACGTATTCGAAGCCCCCCTCTACACGAGAATTTTGTTCCATTTCAGGGGTAAAAGTTTTATAAGATGATAAGTTAGCATAAATTTGTTAAAAATAAAAGGTCTACAATTACTATTATTAAAATAACAAAAGGTAAGATAAAATGAAAAACGTTTTGAGGTTGCATTACTGACAGCAAATCCACTTCAAATTCATTGTACTAAATCTGTTCCTAATTTAGGGACAGACGATAATAAATTTGTAAGGCTTAAAGAAAAAATCTAGACTAATACATTAATCAACAGAGTTCAGTACCCTTAGTACGAGTTGCCAAACTTGATTAAAGTAAAGTTTACGGAAATTATTAAAGAGTGATTTTCCCTAAAATCTGCCGTTTTTGTTTGTTTGAAATTGATTTTCTTCATCACAGTAACTCTTTTGCTAAGACCATAAAGTGCAAGAAACAAAAAAACGGCTGATTTTGGGGAAAATCACTCTTTAATAATTTCCGTAAACTTTACTTTACTCAAGTTTTGCAACTCGTACTAAGGGTACAGGTAGGTAGGTACTCATCGTAGATACCTACTTCCAAAACGATGGATATCCCTTGAAATGGAAAAAGCTTAAAAAGTAAGTGAAATTTTTCAATGAAAATTACAATGTAACAAATCCACAAAGAACGAACCGCAAGGAATATGTTTTCCTTATGAGCCACAAACTCGTAAATCTTGTTTATTTTCAATTGTTCAGAGGCACTAAAATATTGAAAATAAAAATATCACAACTTCGCCTTCTGTATTTTTTACAACTGTAGGAAGGTTAGTATATTATTTAATATTTTTATTGAGTTTGTATGTTTTATTGATTTTGTATGTTTTATAAGAAGGTACCTATTCAAAAAGGGTTTGCTAAATAAACTGTTTACAAAAATGAATGAACCCTTTTGAAAAGCCTCATGGCGGGCCCAATTAGGTGTTTATTTTGCACAATAGGTATAGGTTACAATGTTCACTCTTCACTCTCAGCTTACAGGTCTTCGCGTTACAGTGGTCTAAGCGGCTCTGTCTGCCCCACAGAATCTTTGCTAGTATTCATATGTGTGGCAGAGACGATTCTTGCATGTTCGAGGTACTTCCACTAGGATTGTTCAGCACTATACCAGATTGTTAAACACTATACCAGAGATTTCATACTCGAAAAATTGATCTAAGAAAACAATATGGCTTCATTTTTTTATGTGTACAGAAAACTTTATTCAATGGAGGCCCCTTTCGAGCTTATGATCATTGAGGAATTAATTATATTTTCATGCTTAAGAATTGGCGCTTTCTACAGCGACGACCAAGCTCGCAGAGGGCTCTTGAGATGTGATACACACAAAAACAGCGCTCACCAAATAAATCATTCTTATATTATTATCAATATGATCCAAAAATCCATAACTTCAATGATAACAATCATCATTTGTAAAAATATGTTTATATTTTTGATATTTTCAAGTAATTAAAGTCATGCTTTCAATTATAAAAAACTAAAATAATTAAAATTTTAATGGCACTTAGGCTGCGGTGTTTCTAACTTAACGTACCGATTTTACACTGAATGAAAGAAACAAACTTATGAGAATCATGCTCATTTTTTTCAATATAAAATTATTTGAGCTTAGTTTGAAATAAGAACTATGTAAGTACTTAATTACTTGTTTTTTAAACATTCAAATCTAAGAACCTCAAGAAACATTTAACACAAATACACCCATATGTAAGTAGTTAGCTTACAATACAACCTGACATTTTTACTTAAACATAGAATAATATAATGGGTGCTTTGAAGTCAAAATGAAATGAAATAAATGTAAGTAAGTGAAGGAATAAAAGTAATGTGAAGCATAATCATTCAGAAATTAGTTTTCATGCAGAACACTTCATCCCATGGGATGAAAGTCGTTGGGAGAAGCAGAAAAGTATCTAAAACAATCCAAAGCAATCACTTCAGTTAATCAACTGTCAAATTCTTCATATAAGTATAGAATTCAAAATGACTTTATCTTACCCAGATCCAGGCGTACCACATTTATCTGAAGGCGGAGTCAGGAACAGAGATTGCTCCTTATAGCCTCTGTCATGGCCACTCATATGGCCCTGCACACAATAAATATATTTAAGTACACTTTGCATCATACAGGGAAGAATTGAGAGAAGACGAGCTCCAAGTTGAAGAAAAGTACTTGTATCCAGTCTCCATTTCGCTAGGGGTGGCCAGTACATCCAAAGATGTGTCGCCATTTTGTCTGTCTTTGCACACTTCTAGAGGCTTTATGCATACTGTTCTCTTTTTTTATTTTTCAGGTTCCAGTGATTTGCAATCTCTCTTCTTGATCAATTCATTTTTTCCTCGGTCATCCCCTTCCACGCTTACTTTTGATATCCCTTTTATACACTCTTTTAATCATGTAATTCATCATCCATTCTTTGTAGCTGCCCCAACCATCTTATTAATGAATGATTATGTAACTTACACATTTTTTGGCTGCCAAACTTGTATTGCTGCCACTCATCTTATTAATCCTCAATGGTGTGACCAGGGTGGACTGAAACACCTTGAAAATGGCATCAAATGTGAATTTGTAATAAATGAAATAGGTTCTTTGCTTATACTATTTAATTCATCATTGTTTCCTTACGTTCATGAACTTAGCATTATTTGGTGGGTGGCCCCGATTACTTTGATTTCTGCTGTACTGAGTTGGTGTACAGATGGACGGTGGAGAACGCACCTTTTTGTTGTACAATGCAGAATGTCCTGTAAAAATACAGCATTGATAAAATAGTTGTAACAATCAACAAGCGGACCAAGAATCCTGTCAGGAGACTTTGGCAATAGCTTTGACAGTGAATCAATAGATGGCACTGGGTTATCATTCATTGTTTGGTATTAATTAACTATTTGTCAGTATGAAGTATTATGTTTAAATTCAATCATAGCACTAGCCACAAAATGTTTGGAACCAAAACACATTTCTATAGTAAATGTTTTAGTTTCAATATTTTTAGTTAAATGCTATGGTTGAGTTTTAATAGAGTTATATACTAAGGGTTAGGGTGTTAGGGTGCTAACCGACATTTGACAGGGGATACATTATCATCCCAGGTATAACAAGCTACCTTCTCATCTTGTAAAGATTCATCATTTCCACATTTTAGCACAGAAAACAGAACATCTTTTGCATATGGAAATTATTTCCTGTCATTTTACTTTAACGGTTAAATAATAGTTGTTACCATTGTTAGATCTTGCTTGCAGGGCAGTCTTTAGCATTTTATTTTGCTTGTGCATTTCCCTCAGCTCCTCGTACATCTTCTGCGAAACCAACGTCAGCTTCTTCACTTCAGCTTTCACCTCCTTGTACTTGCGATTCTGAACAACAGAATTACACATTTATGGACACATCTTTCTGTCTTATTCATTCGATGATTTGAGCCCAAAACCAAGTTTGAGCTTACTTTGTAATTTGTAAAAGTGAACATTCAGCTGAATACCTTTTAAGATAGGGGGTTTGTGTTTGGAGTACCTACCAATGAAATCCAGTGGCCAGTCAGACGAGTCCTGTGCTGCTTCTGGAATTCCAGCACTTTGATGAGTCTAGCCACAATCTCATCAGGCTCGCTGAAGAAATCTTGAACTTCAGGTTTCAGCTGTAAAACATTACTATGATTCATCACTCCTTGACTGATAGGTTGGTATGCGGCTGACCACCCATACTGTAAAAAATGGTTCACTTTGCCAATGTCACCCCTGCTTCAGGGAAGGTCGGCAAGAGTTGCAGGGCTTATGTTCATTTGAGATTGGGGTTTTTATATTGTAGGTCCACATGCAGCATGTGTAAGCGCGAAATTATGCATGTCTGCTTGTGGGAATGCATTTAATATGAATCTCAAATGATACATATCTTTGCAGCTTAGATTTAGATTTAGATTTAGATCACTAAATTCAAACACGTCACTGAATTAAATAAAGTTTTGTACTTTCACATTCACTTTCATTGTCGGTGTTAGATGAATAATTATTTTTTAATTCGTTCGGGTTAGATGGAGATAACACAATAAGGACAACACATCATATTCCCAATCACTTACCAGCAGTACGCAGATGCAATAAAACCATTGTCGCTTTGATAACTAGCCTTGAAAATGCTTTCTGCTCTTGAAAACGAAACGTCAGCAGATAGAAAAGATTTGAATGGAATATTATCTCACCCGAAAGAAAGCAAAAATATTTTTTCACCTCATTTGATGTTTGTCAGACCACAAAAGTTGGCCAATCTGCTTTTTGTAAACAAGTTTTGGCAGGGCTCAAAGTGGACAGAGAAGAAAGTATAGCTATTTTAATGAGGTCTGCCCATTAGACATAGACAAAACAGTTATGTCGTCACAAGGCCAGGTTGCTAAGGTGAAGACTAACTTATACTAGTATTTTTTTATTGGTTGTGAAGTTTAATTGTTTGCTAGTAACAATTAACATAGATGATTGCGGGCCGAGAATAAATCAAATCCGTACAGACCATGTTCCATAATTAAAACAACATTTGATGGAAGTAAGTAAGTAAATATACAGAGATGACAACATTGCTGAATAAATTTAAGTAAGGGGTTCAATTTTATACAAATAACTGAACAACAAAAAAATTGCTATCTAACCTCCATTGTAAAATAGTGAAATCATTCTTTCTCTGATTTGGATCACAAAATGCGTTTTGAATGAAATGATGAACTTGGCAGTTTTTTAGAAAAAACATTAGGTCACTAAATGAATAAAAATAATACTCATACTAGTATGATTCAAGATTATAGCATATATTTGTTTGTAACTAAAACATCAACTAAATTACATAAAAAGGTACCTAGGTACCTGTGAAATTGTATGACAAATTGAATAAAAGTAAGTAGTTACTCGTAAAAATACATAAGCAAGTAATTATTCACAATTATTATGATAAGAGGGTTCCGATGAACCCTGCAATCAAAGGTTACAACAACGGTTTATATAAATCCCCGAACAGAAAAACCCAAACAGATAAAATTGCAGAGATATTGAATGCATTTTATTCTAATTAAAAACATTCCACTTACATTTTCAGTTAGTTTAATACTGTGGCAATCAGAAGAGCATATTTTACATTTTCCATGGGCCGTTCCTGAAAAAAATGCAATAAACAATTCAATGCAGTCGGTACAGGGAAGAGCTCTATCGGGGCTATTCTTAGACATTGTAGTCGTCGGTGGAGCCCACGCTTTGACAAACTAATGATGCGTTTGTATGAAGACCTGTCAATCCAAGATGGCCGCAAGTGAACAGCTGATTTGTTTTCTTACAAATATTACAAAATTCGGTAGGTAATGACCGTGCTGATGAAACTTCCAGCGCAGGCGCCATTAGTTTATCAAAGCGTGGGCTCAACCGATGACTAAAATGTTTAAGAATAGCCCCGTTTGACATCTACAGAGAGCCTGATGTGATCAGTTCCATCAAAGTAGGCCGTCACATAATTATTATCACGACACCAACCTCATTAAGCACATGAACGGTGGCAACGCAGATGCAGCCAAGGCAGACATATTATGTAGCTGGAGAGCAAAGATGATGGACAGGGGAGAGTGAAAGAGAATCTTGGATTCAGCCAAGGCTCACCCGGGACTGTTGAGCTTGTGATGATGATGATGATGATCATAATGTGATTGTTGTAATTTTTTTTTTTTTTTTTTTTTAAATAGTTTATTCAACAAAACAGGAAAATACATTAAAATATATAAAACAATAATAAAAATATATACAATTGATGTTGTACCTTCCCAATTACAATGTTGACATTAAATATAAGTATTAAAAATAAAAAGAATATAAAAAAGAATATAAATATAAATACTAATGACAATATGATATTTTTTCATACAATGTTGACATTAAATATAAGTATTAAAATAAAAAAAAGAATATAAATATCAATACTAATGATAGTAAGATATTTTTCCTTTTTTTTTTCAAACACAAAATATAAAATATAAAAACCTATTAAAATAATCATGATAACCGTAATGACACCAAACAATAAAAGATAAAAACAGAATTACATATATCAAATCAGCCTTACATTCACTTGAACATGCCAATATTTTCAATTATAATTTTAATTTTTCCCACTCACTAATACCTACACACTGAAATTCTAGTCAAAATTCATTATATTTCATGAACACGTTTCTGTTATTATTACAATTACAATTATTATTATTATTATTATTATTTTACATCATTAATCAAGAATTAAGGGCAAAGTATGGCCGTCGTTAACTTTTTCAAAGTATTGGTCGATTGGTAAAAAATATCCAGTTCACTAAACTTTTCATTGAACAACCGCGAAGCTCTCAAGAGGAATGAGTTTCCGTATGAATTTGTTTTGTGAGACGGAATATAGAGCTGGATTTTGGTGTTTCTTGACGTCATCCTAGGCACTCGGATTCCCACTTCAGACAGGAGTTCGGAGCAAGACACGTTACCCCGGATGAGTTTGAATAGGAACATTAGGTCCAGAATACTCCGTCTCGCTTGGAGCGAAAACAAACCATAGTGTTGCAGCGCCGTATGATAATCGGCAAGCTCTCGATGGAGACCGTCTCGGTACAAGAGTGTCCTGATGAGGCGTTTTTGGATGGCCTCTAATCTATTGACATAGATGATATATTGCGGGTTCCAAACTTGGCAAGCATATTCAAGTATTGGTCTTACGTAAACTTTATAAAGACATAATGCCACTGCAGTGTTTCGGAATGGCTTAATATAATAAAAGCATCTAATCTAATCTAATCTAATCTAAGCTGCAAAGATATATATCATTTAAGATTTATATTAAATGCATTCCCACAAGCAGACATGTATAATTTCGTGCTAACACATACCGCATGTGGACCTACAATATAAAAATTCAATCTCAAATGAACATAAGCTCTACAACTCTTGCCGTCCTTCCCTGAAATAGGGGTGACATTGGCAAAGTGAACCATTTTTTACAGTATGGGTGGTCAGCTGCATACCAACCTATAAGTCAAGGAACAAACATCGCAAATTACATTTTTTAAATCAATAAACAATAATATAAACATGGACACTAAAAAAAAAAAAAAAACTAAATCATAAAACCAATTTCACTTTAATAAACCCTAGCCGCCAACATTACAGATCGACCGCCATTTCTTTCTATCCTTACATACTTCTTTCATTTCCTCCAGAGTCATAACCTTCTTCATACAAGCTCTTCTTTTATTATGACTCTGGATATTCCATTCATTCATCAATCAATATAATAATAAATGTTTATTCCAGCTTAGTCATGTGGAGGCATCGTGGAGGATATAATGTAGATAGCTTGTCTCAGCTTTTTTCTAGGGGCCGTCCATAAATTACGTCATCGATTCTGGCCGATTTTCGACCCCCCCCCCCCCCCCCCCCCCCCATCTTGCTGTAATAATGGATGAGCTTAATAATTAATAATGTTATATTACTTACATAATATTTTGTATATTTTGTAGAAATTGGTATTTACAAGAACGACGTCACTTTTGGTACTCGTACATCATTTGCCATCATCCGTAGACCAGACTCCCCCCCCCCTTAATGCGAATGACATAATATATGGACAGCCCCCTAGTAATACATATTCTACCATGGAATGTAATAAGTAGGTATACAATGAAGAAAGGGACATAAGATGGCAGATTTTTTTGTTTGAAAGTTCTCATGGATTGTTGCTGGAAACTGATTACAACAAGACCTCGCTGACGCCCTAAGACATCAAGGATATAGCACATCAAATGGGTATGATGCTTCATCTATTTCTTTATGTTGATCAATGAATCTCTCTGGCAGATAAGACGCACAAATTTTTCATGGTTACCATTTTCCAGGCATTCATAACAATACATGTGGCCACAGCTAGTCAGGGAAAAAGTTTTCCCTTCTAGCGGTTGAGTGTAACAAATATTACAGTGAATCCAATCCATTTTCAATTCTTTTCAGCAAGTAACACAATGCCTGTTTTTTTTTAGTTAAATAAAAATACAATCCACAATTTTAGATTTCCACACATTTTATCACAATATGTCAAACAAAAGACAAATGAAGATAAAACAAATCAAAATTTGAAAAAAGAACATGGAAAACATACCAACTTGATGAAGTTTATGGGTAGGTATTCTTAAAATAAAGCATGGGAGGTGCAATATTATAAATCAATATGAAAAATCATGAGCTCAGAAAAAATACTATTGTTACCATGGAGTTATTGTAACCATGGAGGTATATAAATCCATGATTGTAACTAATGTTTTTTTAGGAAAATTTAATAATGAAAAAAATATATTGAGATACGCATGTGAATTGACACAGATAATATTTGCGGGTTGTTAGGGAAAAGGCATACAAATATTTTGCTTTTGGTTGCTAAGTGCGGCACTCCTATACAAATAATAATAATAATAATAATAACAGGCTGATTTATTTTAAATTACACATGATAAGAGAGCGCCGTTTTTGTGTGTGTCACACCTCAAGGGCCCTCTCCGATCATGGATAAGACTTTCTAAACAAGTGTGCCTTGAGTGCTCCTCGAAATACACCCACAGATTTGGAGTTCTTCACTCCGGGTGGCAGTCTGTTCCACTCCACCGGCCCCGCAACACGGAAAGCGCGGTCTCCGAAGTTTGTACGAATCCGACGGCGCGGCTGAACCAAATTGACTACTCCATCACCCGCAGATCTGAGTGTCTGCCTCCTAACACCCATTTCAACAGGTGAAATCATATCAGCCAGATAAGGTGGGGCCAAGCCATTGATGGCTTTATATACCATTAAACAAACACGGAAGACCACCCTCTCCGGGAAACGAAGCCAATGAAGTTTTTTTAACAGCGGGGTGATGTGAGCGAATTTGGGAATCCCGAATATGAGTCTTGCTGCCGAATTCAACACAGATTGAAAGCGATTAAACTGTTTCTTCGGCTGACCACTATAAAGCGTCGAGCAATAGTCAATACAAGACTGACGTTTGCTCGCTGAGAAAAAAAATCCAGATTCGAAGATGTTCCGACCACAGATCAAAAAAAGAAGTTTATTCCGTTATCTATGGTTCCGACCATGTCGCCTTATTAAAACACTTTTCACAACAAGATGTTTATCTGCTTACATTCAAAGCCCCTGCATCATAAGAATACATGTAGACTATGTAGTATTAGGAATGATGCTAAATACGTATATGTACACATTTCTACAGATAAATAACAACCAATACCTACATATCTAAGCAATATATAAAGAGTTTGTTTATTAAAATAAAATTAGTCATTGTGAGAAACTTCTGCAATAAGCCGAGTTTACCATTTGTTGTACAACATGTTTTTACTAAGAGCATTTATGTCTCTAGGCATTTTGTCTCTGACAATTGCTTCCATCCCTTGTGAGTATTAATATAAAATAATGAAATATTGTCATTCTTGTTTATTTTCTTAATACTTTAGTTTTATCAATCAGAATCAAAATGTTAGTAAGCCGGGTCTCCAGCAACCAGGCCATATGCCGTCACAACTATTTCATATATATTGACACCTTGACGACTGCAGCTAAATGGTGGCCTATAATGACCTATAATGGCCTTCAAACTGCTATAATCAATGTTAATTATTTTTCATTTCTTCAACAAAACACTTCTTAAATGTTCCCATTCAGCTTACTTCATAGTGAACTATCAAAAGTGGCGTTATGCAAGATGGCGGCATTAGTTCCAATTTTCGCCAAAAGAACAAGAATAAAGACAAGTTTTTTTTTCATTGGTTGTATAAAATTTATATGTAGGTATCTTTTACAGACCGAATATGTGTTCCTGAAATATGGAAAGATGATTGTTTGGAGATGCTTAAAGTAGAAACAGCCAGCGATCTCAAACTTCAATGTGTTGCCGCAAGAGACAGGTATTACCATAGTTCATAGTAAATAGTTAGGTATTTCAAAACCATACATTTACTCACTAAATCTCCCTGTCAGACTTTATTTTATAATGAATACTCATATATTTTAAATAGATATTTATTTACTTCATAATGAAAACTTATTTTCTTTAGAGGAGAGTGCCTCAATTTCATTCAACAAAGGCAAGCAGACTTCACTGTAGTGGATCCAGAGGATATGTATGTGGCATCAAAGCTGCCAAATGAAGATTTTTACATCTTTCAAGAAATAAGAACCATAGAAGAACGTTCAGGTAAGATAGGTAATATTGAATAAGGTTATAAATAATATACATAATTATTTTTAATGTTATTTGTTGTATTCAGCTGAATTCCGCTACGAAGCTGTGATGGTTGTGAGGAACTCTCTGCGCATATCGAGCCTTCGGGACCTAAGAGGTCTCAAATCATGTCACACTGGGGTGAATAGAAACGTTGGATACAAAGTGAGAGACTGCCAACTTACCACTTGTTCAAATAATATCTCATCAAATAGGATACTGCACTATTTTTCCATTCGCTATTTCAGATTCCATTGACAATGCTGAGGAAAATGGATATAATAGGCCCAATGAATAATCATTCAATGAGTCCCAAAGAAAATGAACTGGCGGCATTAACAGGAATGTTTGAGAAATCTTGCATTGTTGGACAATGGACACCGGATCCTTCAACAACAGCATCCTTAAGTAATTATTAACAACATATTTATTCAATCATCATATCTCAATCATAATTCAATCATCATATTAATTGAAATCATATTTATTCAACTTTTTTAAATGGCTTACAATCATTGGAATTCTTTTGGGTTACACAATATTCTATTCGCAGCTTTTTTATCTGTCAATGTTTTGCTTCCACAAGCGGGAAGCATTTTAAAGGCTGGTTATCAAAGCAACCAAAGCAAAAAATTGTGTTCTACTCATGAAAGAAAAATGCCGGCAGATAAAAAAGCTGTGAATAGAACATGGTCTAACTCCAAAGAATTTGTCATCTAAAGCCAACCATAAAAGTGAAAGATTAAAACTCAATTATTATAAATGTTACAGAAAAGAAGTACTCAAATCTTTGTGCCTTGTGTGAGAAGCCAGAAGTTTGCGAGTATCCCGACAACTTCAGTGGTTACGACGGCGCTCTCAGGTGTTTAGCTCACAATGGTGGAGATGTGGCATTCACTAAAGTCTTGTTTGTTCGGAAGTTCTTTGGGGTATTGAACAATTCCTATCTAGAATACCTACATTGTTTTTACACCGCAAACCTTTCACTTACTTATTTCGTCGTTTTAGCTTCCAGTAGGAACGACACCTGCAAGTACGACAAATGAAAATACAGATGAATTTTCTTACCTGTGTGCAGATGGTAGTAAAGTGTCAGTGAAGGACAAAGCATGTTCATGGGCGGCCAGGCCCTGGCAAGGATACTTGGGGCATCAGGATTTACTAGTGGATATGGTCAACATCAGAGAAAAAATAAACAATTTAGCTGACATTGGTAAGAAAGTAAATATGCTATGTATCATGAAAGTAGTACAGCTCAGTTTTTACAAGTTGAAATCTGGGCAGCGGAGTCAGAAGACAGGCGAAGTTGTAGGCAGAGTTTGAAGAAGGCCAAGGGTTGAATTGGGATGTAGTGCCATTGAAGAAGAGAAAATATTAACACTTTGAGTATAGGTGATCTGCATAGATGTCATGATCAGACTTGAAAGCTGTGCAGTTATTATAACATCTATGTGTGCCATCAAAGTTTAAAGAGAATTTATGATTCATTACTGTATTAATTAATAGAAGTCAAATGATATTCCATAGTACCTATTACTGAAGATATGTTTATTTTACAAGGTGAGAAAATTCCATTTGGAAAAGGTTTTACAGTATTTCATCTGGGGTGGTTCAACACATACTTAATGGGTCTCGGTCCATATCATATCACTTCTACAACCATTCTGCAGTTTTGTAAATGTTGTTTGAATTTATTTCCTCACTCTTTCTTCTACATCACATTGCATCTCAATATTGGGATACCATGAAAAAAAATTATTAACTGTTGTCTGTTGTACATTTCAGGGAGAGAAACAAAGCCTGGTTGGTGGTACACTTCACTTGGTTTAAGCAAATGGGCAGACCAGCCAACTAATAATGTTCCTATAAGAATGGATGAATATTTAGGAAAATCAAATTACTCTATTGTAATTGAACGTGGTCACAATGAACAATCAGTGAGGTAAATAAAGTTTTGGATTTAAATATTTTCTTTGATAATAAAAATATATAAAGAGCTGATTATTGAACGATTTATTTTCAGAATGTGTGTTACTAATGATATTGAAGAATCAAAGTGCCAGGCCATGTCAAGGATTGCATTTAGTCGAGATCTGAGGCCTATACTGAAATGCATAAAAATGGCATCAACAAAAGATTGTGCAATAGCTGTAAGTAGACACATTCAATTGGAACAATTCAATTGACTTTTTTATATTTTGTTAACATTACAAAAGACAACTGTGAATTATATTCATGGTAATAAGAAGTTAATTAGGAATATTCCTTGGCTTATAGATTCGTATGAGGCTGACCACCCATACTGTAAAAAATGGTTCACTTTGCCAATGTCACCCCCTGTTTCAGGGAAGGTGGGCAAGAGTTGCAAGGCTTATGTTCATTTGAGATTGGGTTTTTTATATTTTAGGTCCACATGCGGCATGTGTGAGCGCGAAATTATGCGTGTCTGCTTGTGGGAATGCATTTAATATGAATCTCAAATGATACATACCTTTGCAACTTAGATTTCATCATCATCATCATCATTGGCATGACAACCCGGGGTGGGTCTTGGCCTCCCTCAGCAACCGCTGCCAGCGCTGTCTATCCAACGCCTTCCTCCTCCAGTCCCACATTCCCACTGCACGGCAATCCGCCACCACTCCATCCAGCCATCTTGAACGTGGTCTTCCCACTGTCCGGCGTCCCTCCGGGTTCGTCATCACAATCGTCTTCTCCAGGCTCCGATGGTCCATTCGCTGAATGTGCCCCAGCCAATGCAGTCTGTCAACTTAGATTTAGATTTAGATAATTGCAACTTAGAGAGCCTGGAAAGAAGTTGAAGTGACATTATAAAAATAAATAATGTGGTTTGGGTGATAAAAGTCAACAGACTGCATTGGCTGGGTCACATTTAACAGATGGACCATCAAAGTTTGGAAAAGATAGTTGAAGTGGCGGACCCAGAGCAACGCAGGGCAGGGTAAGACCCAGAGCAAGATGGGTGGATGGAGCAGTTGATGATTGTTGTGCATTAAGAGTATGGGACTGGAGAAGAAAGGCGCCGGACAGCCAATGGTGGCTGCTGTTGAACAAGAAAGACCCACCGAGTCATTGTGCCAGTCTATTCTTCTTCTTCAATGGCCCTACAGCTCATATCAAGCCTTGGCCTCCATCAGCCTTTGCCCTCAACTCCTCCTATCTGTGATTACGCAACTAAGCTCCACATATAGTGTAACTTCTTGCCGCGTTATCCCCGAGGGGGTCGCACACAGAGTATTATAGGTATATAGAGATCCCACTGAATAAAAAAAAGGGGAATGCCCGAATCTTAGCCACCTATAAGTTATTTATGGAAGCTTTTGATAATATTATGGAATGTATAATATCACTTATACCTAAAATTTATTTCAAATATTTTTGATATTATAGGAAACTAATGGTGAGGTCATGTCAAATAAAAGTTTTTTTTTGTTTTAAAAATTTATATCTTTTAAAATAAAATATACAAGTTTACACAAATATACATTCTTAAATAATACACCGAACTACATTTTGGTTTTAAGCTAAATTAAGGTAATTAAGGTTTTGGCAAATTAGGTTAAAATAATGTAAATCATTTTGAAAGTTTGATGTCAATTAAAGTTTATTTAGAGGCACTAGTATTTTTTAGCTGGAACGTAACAAAAAACATGAAGGTTTTTTGTACTTTATAGCTGTCGAATTTTTTTTGAGGTTACGACGGAAATACGTTGTCCGGCACCAGGCCACCAATACACCATTTTCACGCACTTTTTTCACGCACAAAGTATTATATTCTTTTCAAATAACTTTTTGCACAATTTAACGCCTGTGAAAACAGCCAAAAACAGCATTCAACGGTTAAAAACTTACGACCCCACGCCAAGCAAGCGTTATCTGTGGGCGCCATTTCGGCTGTCAAGGGAATATCGGTAATACCACACAGTAGTTTCCTACTATTATTGTGGACAAGAACCAATAAAGCATTATCTACTGGTATTGTAAGGAAGCTTGTGGTCAATATCGTTTGTATGGAAGATTCTTAGGCATGGGGTCGCATGTGGCGAGTTGAACCTATTTATTTTTAGAGGTAAGGGGGCCGGCCTTACGCCAACCACTTCAGATGAAGTGGTAATTTCCCAGCTCCCGAGAGAGCTGGTACTCATTTCTTGTGAAGGCTGAGTAAACCTTGCCGGTATTTTTATTTTGGGGTTTGGAAATAAACACCGAAGCGGGAAATCATTTCTGACACCCTTGCCTCGGCGGGATTCGAACCCGAGCTCACGGCATGGAATGCAAGCACTCTACCAACTGAGCTATCGACCGGACATAATGATGAATATAGACGATAATAATGTATATTTTTGTAGGTTAATGAAGATGCAGCTGATGTTGTAGTTGTGCCTGGTGACTTAGTTAACTCTTACGCTAAGAGTTGGAGTCTTGTTCCTCTTGTAAGTGAGACTTACAACAACAACTCAAACAAATATGCTGTGGCAGTAGTAAATAAGGGCTCTTCAATCAATGCATTGAATGATCTTCAAGGAAAACGGTAAAAACAAAAAATATTCATTATGTATAGTCAGACATAGTATACCTACTGTACCCCAAGTATATTTTTTTTACATAAACTCCCCTAGATCGCGTAAATAGAAAAATATATGCAAGATATATCATCATTCTTAATAAGTACTTAATTTAGCTAAAATAAAATTATTATTTTCTACAACTTAGTTTTATTTTCACAATAATATTTTCAACCTCTAGCACTTTCGACCTTCAATACTCAGGTCATTATCAAGAGTCACTTTTCACTTTTGACTCTTGATAATGACCTGAATATTGAAGGTCGAAAGTGCTTGAGGTAGAAAATATTATTGTGAAAATAAAACTACGTTTTAGGGGAAAAAAAAAAAAATTAAATAAATGAATTTTCACTGTGTGAATACACAAACCCTACAAAATCTAGTAATTTAGCTTACATACATTTTTTTATTTAAGAAATTGAGGGGTGTTCGTGTTAATGTTTTATAATTGAGGCGAGATACCATATTGATTTCCCTTTATAAGGTCTTGCCACATGTCAGCTACATCATTTGAAGGGATGACGGCGCCAATTTCTGCCTTGATTGCTGGAGGACAAATGGAAAATAAATGCTACAAGCTTAAATATTTGATCAATTATTTCACCCAAGGATCTTGCATCCCAGACGCTACAGATCTCATTAATAACCCAGAAGGTAAACATGCAACACAAAGCAAAAACTAAATAAGATAATTAAAAAAAAAAAAAAAAAACATTTTTGATTATTATATTTGTTAGGGTTTGGTGGTTCACACTGTGAAAGTCCATTGTATTTATTTTTATAAAAAAAACACAGTTTCAATTCATTTTTTTTTATGCTTTAACGTTTTTGCCTCAAAAGCCATCTTCAGAAGCAATGATTTGAAATAAAAATTTTGTTTGTCATTAATTTTTATTGCAAATCATTGCTTCTGATGATGCATTTTGAGGCGAAACGTTAAAGCATATAAAATAAAAAATAAAAAGTGAATTGAAACTGGATTTTTTTATAAAAATACTTTTTTGATTATTATATTTTAGGTGATGATCATTCAAAATTAGTGAAATTATGCACATTGGATGGTAAAATGGATCCTGCACAATGCGATGTCACTTTTCTTTCAAGTAAGAGTCAAGTATTTATTCCTGCTCTCATCTTGTCCCTCCACGCTCTCCTCCAACTTGCCACAGGCTACCTTTTGAAATCTTAATAAACCTTAATATGGCATTAGTATCTTCTCAAACCAACATAATTTAAGGAAACCTCAGATCTCACAGCTAATATACCAAGAAATGGTGAACAAACAAGAGACACAACCTAATTTTTAATTCTTTTCATGGACTTGCAAAAATTCAATCATGTAACTTTTTTAATCTCTTAACAATAGTGTCAGTTGTCACAACCTTAATGGAGTTTTAGTTTTCCAAATGATGCAAAATCCTCCCAAATCTTCCTAGAACTATCATATAATAATTACTGAATAACTTTATACTCATCTTCTGTCATCACTCACACGACAACCTAAGATGGATTTTGACCTCCTTAATTAACCGCAGCCACCGCTGCTTGTCCAATGCCTTGCTTTTCCAGTCCCATACACTAACTGCACGACAGTCTATTACTAAACAACAATTTCATACGTACATTTTTTTTTCATTTACTTATTGCAAATTTTGTACCTTTAGGTTTGGATTTAGCATCATACGACTTCTCACAATCAGAGCTGCTGTGCCTGAACAAGGCAAATGGCGGGAGAGCTGCTCTGACGGAATGGGCAGACTGCAACATTGCCTTATCACCCTCTCAGACTTGGATGGGGGTCCCCGAGCAAGCTAGCAGATATTCCCCGACTGCAACACAACTCTTGCTCGGGATATCGGATCTCTTCACAACAAGAAAAGACCTATTCAGCATGTTTGGACAATATCTCAAATATGACAATGTCTTGTTTAATGTGAGTCTATAACCTTTTTTATTTCAAAGATACAGTAACAATGTATCGTTGAAAAGAACAATGTATAAAAAGTCCAGTCTATAGCTCAGTTGGTAGAGTGCTTGCATTTCATGCCATGAGCTCGGGTTTGAATCCCACCGAGGATGTCAGAAATGATTTCACATTTCGGTGTTTATTTCAAACCCAAAAATAAAATACCGGTAAGGTTTACTCAGCCTTCACAAGAAATGAGTAACTCCCACTTCAACTGGAGTGGTTGGCGTAAGGCCGGCCCTCTTACCTGCAAAAATAAATATGTAGGTTCCACTCGCCACATGCGAAACCCTTCAGGGATAACGCGGAAAGAAGTTGCACTATATGTGTAGCTTAGTTGCGTTTTGTAAACATTGAAGGGCTTGACAGAAAACAGGAAAACGAAGAATACATTCACAATGGAGTCAACAAAGATGACAAAATAATGAATATGAGCTCGGACTACTAGGGAGAAAGCAAAGTATTTTGTTAATAGTTGGTAATGCATAGGACCCTAGTCAGTAGTCACATAAAGCTGTGACATTTGCCCGCCGAGAATAACATTAAACTTCAATTGAAATATTCCTTCTTATTCTTCGTAAATTATTGTATTTATGTTTTGCATTTAAATGGTAAAATAATCAACAGGATTTCTTTTTCACTGATTGGATACATTTTTCATATTTCAGAAAGACGCAACAGGTTTAATAAAAGCCGATCCGGAATGGTTTACAAAATATGCTGAAATTACGGAAAGATCCTCTAAATGTTGAACTTATCAAAAACTTATCCTGTATAAATAAATATATACTTACTCGTATGCTGGAAGTATTACATTAATAGAATAACTTATTCAAAGTCGATAGGATTATTTGTGTTCTCACTATCCTGAAGTTACCATTAGGTGTTTGTCAGTCTGTCATTCATTTTAAGGTCACTTCTGTAGGTAAACACTTTTTCCTAAACGTAATCATTCATTCACAATTAATTTCTAATCAAATTCATTTGATGCTGGCTGAAAGATAGTATTACAAGACAAGGTTGGTAATACTGATTTCACAGTGATGATGATGATGATGTGTTATAAAGAAGTTGCAAGTAGGTATCATTCAACACAATCCTTTATTGTAAACAATTACACAACAGCATTAACAAGAACTGGGGAATCTATAATCATATTTTTGGGATTCATATAAAACGTGTGTCCACAAGCAGGCACTTATAAGTTCACGCTTAGACATACCGCATGTGTACTTACAACAAAGTAAAAACCCAAATCTCAATTAATGAACACAACCCCTGCAAGTCTTGCCAACTGTCATGAAACAGGAGTGAAATTGGCAAAGTGAATGGTTTCATAAATATGCCAAAGTCACAAAACAAGCCTGCAAATTTTTAATTCATAATAAATAACTTATTCTATAATATCATTCACAGAAATACTGCCATCATTATTGTAATAAAATGTTATAAAACACTATTTTTGTCTTCTCATGATGCTGAAGTCATCGTAAGTGTATCTGTCAATTTGTCGTTCATTTTTAAATTCCGCTCTCTCAATCACACTCTGAGGGCTTCCAGTTGTCTGCAACCATTTTTTCCTACAACATTAGTTTATTGATGATTATTTTCTTTCAGTAAATTGTACAAAAGTAAAAGTACAAAATAGCCAGAAAAAAGATGTCATCCCGTCGGGATACTAGTGCAGGTAACAATTTTTTTAAAAGTCCGGCCGATAGCGCATGACATGACTTAGCTACATATATAATGTAACTACTTGCCGCGTTCTCCTCGAAGGGTTTGGCATGTGGCGAGTGGAACCTATTTGTTTTTACATAAGGGGGCCAGCATTACGCTAACCACTTCAGTATTTCTTGTGAAGGCTGAGTAATCTTGCTGGACCCTCAGTGGGATCGAACCCGAGCTATCGGCATGGAATGCAACAAGCACTCTACTAAATGAGCTATCGACCAGACTAAGTTTGGTAGAATACTTGCACTCCATACCAGAAGGTCAGGGTCCGATCCCCACCAAGGGTGTCAGAAATTATTTCCCGTTTCGATGTTCGTTTCAAGCCCATGATAAAATAATGCCTAGGTTTTTAACCTTTACTGAAAAAAATGGTTCACTTTTCCACTGACTTTCCCTGAAACAGGGGTTGCATTGGCTAAAGCTGGCAACTTACTAGTTGCGGAATATTGTGATATAGTGGTACAACGTTGTAAATAATAAGCAATGAGACTAACATGGCAGTAATTTTGTCTTCCAATCCTTCTGCTGTCCCTTGCACAGTTCCTTGAGGAGTGTTCTTACACCAGCCCTTTACTCCCAATCTGATGGCCTCATCCTGGGTGCACTGAGAACATTCACATATCTAATAAACTATTAGTTAAATTAACATACGAAGGCCCGGTATTTTCAAGTTTAGTTAACTATTACTTTCAATGGACTTACGATACTCCAATTAGTTTACTAAAACGCAAAAAGACCCGAAGTGACAAGCACCGCCCTATATCTTAGAGATGATTACAATGCCATTCAAAAACTTTAAAATAAACTGGTTATAAAAATTAGATGTCTAACTTCCATAAAGCTGGAAATCCACACAAAATATGTTCCGTTGGCGGCAATTGTATCCTTCCTGAATATATACTGAATGTATCCGTCCTGAATATATATATCATTATAATACTAATATTATTAATATTATCAAAAACAATAAGCTGCTATCAGTGAAGACGACGCCATCTTGGAAATAGTTAATTACCATAGTTAGTATAAGTTAGTAAATAATTTATATTTACTGGCAAAATTCAGTGAGTTAATATTTACTAAAATTTTCATTTCAACTGACTTTACTCAAATTTAAAATACCGGCCTTGAGAAGAATGGAGAAATGACAAGTTAATTGAAAAAAAAGAGTATGCAAGGAAAAGAGAGTAATTGGAACAATAGGACGAATTGCAAAGAACAAATGCTCAACGATGAATGTGTAGAGGCGGTAAACAATTTTACATTGATACGGAAACTAGTGTATGGAAGTGAAGCGTGGACGCTGAAAGATAGTGAAATGAATAAGGGATGAAGAATGATAGGAAAAAAGAGTACAGAATTAATGGGTAAAAAAAATGTAATCTGGAAGAGGATGTGAGGACACAACCAAGAAAACGCAACCAAGCCACACATGTAGTGTAACTTCTTGCCTGCGGTATCCCCGAAGATGTCGCCTATTTATTTTTACAGGTAAGGTAAAGGGCAGTAAAAGCAAAGTAACAGGCAAAGTCTCACACTAAACACCTTCAGTTGAAGTGGGGGTTTCCCTGGGCTGGTTCTCATTTCTTGTGCAGGCTGAGTACACCTTGCCGGTTATTATTTTGGGTTAGAAATATACACCGCAGCGGGAAATCATTTCTGACACCCTCCTAATATAGTCCAATGTACAAAATAATATAGTGAGATGATTTGGGAATTTGGAAAGAATAGATGATGAACACTTGACAAAGAGTATCTAAGTACAGGGGAAGTGTACTTAAGTGGCAAGAGGAGAAGGGAAGACCGAGAAAGGAATGAAATTATTGAAATTGTGAAGATATGGGAAATATTGAATAAATGTAAAAGAAGGTAAAGTATGAACTATATAAGATAAGTATGTCAGGATAAAAATAAGTGGGGGAGACTGCTGAGTTTCTAGCACCCCTAGTGGAACGTCGACAGCGTTACAGTTGCAGTTCAATAATTCATAATTTAAGTTATTTTAATTATTGCACGTCAAGCATCGATACCTTTCTGAAGAAGACTTGCTGAACCTTTCCAAACACCTCAAAGTCGACAGAAATAATTTTCTCAGTCATTTTCTGAAGTGTCGGAATTGACCTAAACATAAAAATGTGGACAAGAAAAACAAAAAGAACCAATTTAATATTGCCTTTTGTTTTCTGTGTTATATAATAACTACACATGTGAGGTCTCTTTTATATAATTTTTTCATTGATGACAAAATATTTAACACGAAACTCGAATTTCAAATCAATTTGACATGTTCCAAGAATTGATTCAGATCATTAAAGCTGTGATTAGTAGGTATATACGTATATACCTATAGGAAAATTAATTTCATTCTCACCATGTTCTCACCCAACACAAAAAAAATAGCACGTAAAATATTATTCATACAACTAAAATTTTACTTTTTTGATGCGTGAATGCTATTTAGAAACAACTACTTAATGTCTTCAAATTTTTTGAACTAAATACCATAAATGATCTGGGTCATTTCACTTTGACACTTCACGAGTTTTTACAATTTAACCTAAAAACTGATATTTTATTGTAAAAAGATTATAAATATTAAGGGTTAGTAGAACTAAAACAGCTAAATAAATTAACCCACCTTCATATTTTCACTGTAAAATTTATCTTTATAAAACTACTTTCTCTCCATTTCAGTAGGTCCCTTGTAGCTCTCAAATATGAATAAACTATTATCATTTGTAACTGGTATCACGCCAAGGTCTGCAAGAAATACTTTTGCTTGTGAGTTACCTTTTATGTTTTCATTTTATTATATATTTTTATCTATCGACTTGTGACTCAGTAAACACTTCCACCTTAACCTTTCACTGTGAGCCACTTGTAAGCTCCTATTCACACAATCCGGTTCAGTGCCGGATCTGAAGTCGTGAAGTGTATGGGCATATATGTAAGCTTTCACACGATCCGGTGTGGTTTACCCAGCGATCCCATAGACTTCCCAAAACCGAAGCGTGTGAAAAGGCACTTGCTGTTTTTCTTTCTTCCTATTTGTTTTTATAATAGATGTAATAGGTACTTATTGTGGCAGCTGCTACTGCTAAAGAGTGCTACAAGAATCTGTCAAGCTTTAAATGATTGTATCAAAGGCTTAACTTTTTAATCAAGAAGCTATTCTCGGAAATCGCCTTGGAGTGGATTAGATCTTACAGTCAACACATTATCCATGTACAAAAAAAAAACTCATGGTTGGGTTGCTGAAGACCCAACTAATATTTTGTTTTTGGTGGTTGTTTGATGACAAGGGTCCTTAGCAACCAATAAGTCTATTTTCACAGTAATTCAGAGTCCATTATCACACATGCTGTAAACCCTTTCCTTGTTAATTTTCTTTTGTGTCGCCTAGTGACTCTACTGAATACGTTTTAAAAACTATTATATTTGATATATTAATTGATTTCCTTCCCTAATTAACAGAAGAAACCTCAATTCCTACAAGCAAATGGCAGAGGTACATCCCTACTCAGTTTAAACTGAAAATAGATGACACCTGAAGAAGGGCGCCGTTAGGGCCTACAAACAATCAATGACCATTATTTTGTTTTTCTTCAAAAAAATACTTTTCCAACTTAATAAATTCAGCTAACTCCTTGTTGAACTATCAAAAGATACGTTTTACAAGATAGTGGAGTTAGTTCCGATTTTCATGTAGGTTCATATCAATAACATGCATAGATGCCAAACTGAATGCGAGTCCGCTAATGACATAATAATAATAATAATAACAGGCTGATTTATTTTAAATTACACATGATAAGAGAGCGCCGTTTTTGTGTGTGTCACACCTCAAGGGCCCTCTCCGATCATGGATAAGACTTTCTAAACAAGTGTGCCTTGAGTGCTCCTCGAAATACACCCACAGATTTGGAGTTCTTCACTCCGGGTGGCAGTCTGTTCCACTCCACCGGCCCCGCAACACGGAAAGCGCGGTCTCCGAAGTTTGTACGAATCTGACGGCGCGGCTGAACCAAATTGACTACTCCATCACCCGCAGATCTGAGTGTCTGCCTCCTAACACCCATTTCAACAGGTGAAATCATATCAGCCAGATAAGGTGGGGCCAAGCCATTGATGGCTTTATATACCATTAAACAAACACGGAAGACCACCCTCTCCGGGAAACGAAGCCAATGAAGTTTTTTTAACAGCGGGGTGATGTGAGCGAATTTGGGAATCCCGAATATGAGTCTTGCTGCCGAATTCAACACAGATTGAAAGCGATTAAACTGTTTCTTCGGCTGACCACTATAAAGCGTTGAGCAATAGTCATAGATGTATATAATAGACATCTATGTATGCCACCCACAGTCAAACGGTTAAAACGTTAAAGCATAAACTTTAAGTTTATAAACTGTTTTTTTTTTCAGTTGTGCACAATTACTATAGCACACCAATTATGGAACCTAAGAATCACGATAACATAGTGTGGGTAGACCTTGAGATGACTGGTCTTGACATTGAGACAGATTCCATCATGGAGATAGCTTGTATAGTGACTGATTCTCAGCTCAACATCCTGGATGAAGGCATGAATCTCATCGTCCATCAGAGCGATGAAGCTCTGAACAAAATGGGAGACTGGTGCACCACACAACACGGACAGGTGAAATAATTACTAAACATTTTTTAAAAACAATCTTTATTGACTTGTTTAAATCCCTATACTTTTAATAATAAATATTTAAAAACATAACTTTAAATAAGGTTTCAAATCAAACTCCATTTCTTGGTTGTTTACATCTTATTTCATTATGCGAACAGGTGATGAGTCAATCTTTTGCGGTCTTTGCATAACTAGCCCGTTAACCTTTCCAACAAATACTGTAAAAGGAATTCACCATAACAATCTAATGAGCAAATTAGTTGTAGAAATGAATGGTACCTCTTATTCTGCTTTACAAATACTTTTTCTCGAATTTCTCAGTGCCTGTTGGATAAAATGGCAGGCATAGGATAAACATTGACTTAGGTACTAAAGTTGACGGATGATGGTTGATGTTTTTTCAATCTTTATAATTTTGCGTCTTAACAGTGAAAAAAAACAGCAAGTTTAAAAATTAGGTAGACATAGTATTTTTGTTTGCATTTGAGTTCTGTAACCATTAGAGTGCTACATTAAAATTAATTTAATTAAATGGTTGCTATACCAACAAATCACACTCAAACAGTTAAGTAATTATTGAAATGACAGCCTGTAAAATATAGTCATACTTTACTAGTAACCTTTTGGTAGATAGTGTTTGACTTGAAACCGTTTAAATAGCATAATACTTTTTCAGACAGGTTTAACGGAGGCGTGTCGGAAATCTTCCATCGACGTCAAGGACGCAGAGAAGAAAGTTCTGAGCTACATCAAAAAGTTCACTGCAGAAGGCAGATCACCACTGGCGGGAAGCAGCATATACATGGATCGCCTGTTCCTAAGGAAGCACATGCCCCTCATGGACGCCTATCTACATTACAGGATTATTGATGTGTCCACCATCAAAGAACTGAGCAGGAGATGGTTTCCCCAAGAGTACCTCAACTTGCCCAAGAAGACCTTCCAACATCGCACTCTGTCAGACATCCGCGAGAGCATTGCAGAGCTCAAATACTACAGAGAAAATATTTTTAAATCATAATCAATTCATTGCTAAATTATCTATGAAAGAATGATTACAGAAAGGAACAACCAATTTTGCTCCTTGTATTTTGAAGTATGTATTGCCTAAAATATGGTAACGACAGGTTATGACCAAGTTTAAGTGTATTTTGAGTTGTGTGTTTGTCTACAATGCTGTGACGATGGCTGACAGAGCAGCTGAAGCGGCTAACATGGCATATCCTGTGCTGTAGACGCCCTTGTTGGTCAGGAAGCGGCCCGTGTCCCAGGTCAGATGCCTGATGCCGTTGCACCAGTGATAGCAAACAGGGAAGGCCACCAGGAACTTCAGGGAGATGAGCAGAGCCGGAGACAGGTTCATTCCTTCAATCATTGTTGCGTACTGGTTGATGTCATTGGGCAGGGCCAGGTAGCCGACGCCTAGAGCTATCATGTATGTGGATAGGGCAGCACCTGGAATCATTTTAATAAAAAAATATTAAATTAAACTAACTGTATGAATTCAAAGTTTAAGGGTTTGCGTATTGATATTGTGAAGATTCATTTTAAAAATAATAATCTACAAATTTAACAAAGTTTTTCTTCCAAACTTGTCAACTTGTGAAGAAAAACTTTGTTTAATTTTTACATTATTATTTTGTATGAATTCGATTGTCTGAATATATATTTTTATTTAATTTTGAAAATAAATTAATTATTCAAATCTTGCAGAAAGCGTAGCCTGTGTGTAGGTATACATAATAGTGCAATTAATGTGATATACAATATGATGTATATGAAAAAACATAATATTTATAATTAGGTAGGTACATAAATGAACTGCTAATTCATAATCCATGTATAGGAAATGTATTTAAATAACAATTTATTTTATAACAAAAATATCTTTAATGAAGTATATAAATAACCTGTTATCCAAAGTCCATATCCCCTATTTCCTTCTTCTATATTCACTCTGCTATTTCCTTCTTCTATATTCACTCTGCTATTTCCTTCTTCTATATTCACTCTGCTATTTCCTTCTTCTATATTCACTCTGCTATTTCCTTCTTCTATATTCACTCTGCTATTTCCTTCTTCTATATTCACTCTGCTATTTCAAGGACTCTTAAGGAATTTTAAATTGAATTTAGAACTTTTTTCTCAGCATGCAAATGTCACACGTGTATAGGGCTTTAGTTCTTAGCCACCAATAACAAAATATTAATTTCCCTTTCCCACAAGACAACGTTGTCTGTGCAGCTCTCATTGTTGACAGTGCTCTTATAATAATAATAACAATATAATAATAATAATATTAGGATGATTTATTTGCTGAGCGCTGTTTTTGTGTATATCACACCTCAAGAGCCCTCTGCGAGCTTGGTCGTCGCTGTAGAAAGCGCCAATTCTCAAGCAAGACCCAGTTGTTGTAAGGTTGGATGGACCTTTCAGTGACCGGTCTTTGGTAAAGGTTTATGAATTTTTCAACTCAGCGAAGAGCACATTCGAAATATAAATGGTATATTTTTGTCATTGATCAATTTGTCCCAGAAGAGCGGGATTACAAATCTCACCACGAATCAAGCGGATAAAATGAACTATCGAAAATTCATTCCTTCTTGCCTCCAGGCTTCTGAAACCAAGCATGCCGAGTACAAACGCACTCGGATATAGCCAAGGATAATACCCATACGTCCTCATGTAGAGAAATCTCAAGAATTTTTTCTGAACCCTCTCCAGCATGAGAACATATTTGGCACTACTTGGAGCCCAAACAAGCGAGCCATACTCAAGCCTGCTCCGCACCAGTGCACTGTACAGCAGGGCTAAAACGTGAGTAGATGTGAACATCCTACTATTTCGAATGACAAATCCCAACATTTTCAGTGCTTTGCCACAAGTTAACTCAATATGGGAACTGAAGTTCAGTTTGCTATCAAATGTAACACCAAGATCTTTTACTGATGACATGCGTGTTAAACTTGCACCGCTCATGGTGTATCTAAGAAATATCAATCTAGTAGCTCTTGTATAAGTCACTTTGATATGTTAAAATGCAATTTGTTTCGCCTACCCCATTCAAAAATATTATCAATATCAGTTTGGAGCAAGTAACAATCATCTAAAGATTTAATTTGAAGAAAAAGTTTCAGGTCATCAGCAAAAAGTAGGAATTTTGCATGAAAAATAGAATCAGATGTATCATTAATAAACATAGAGAACAACAATGGCCCCAAAACAGTGTCAACAATGGCCCCAAAACAGTCTTGTGTGGATGTGTGACTTCCTCATTTTATTTAATGGACAATATTTAAGTGCTATTTTGTGATATACATACCAAGGGTGCTTTACAAAATTTGATAAAAATAGTAAAACAATATACAACTTGTGCAAAATAATAATTAAATAACATAAATTGAGAAACTAAATTCAAGCAAATGAAATCAGTATACCTCAAATTAAATTCTATCACACCAATGTACAGCAACCTTAAGGCTCTTTTCACACTAGACGCATTCTGCCCGGTTTGTCTATGGATTACTGGAAAAATTGTGTGAAAGCTGTCATACATCTCCATACACTACTACACTTCTGAGCCCGTAATCCATAGACAAACTTTTCAGTATGCGTCTAGTGTGCAATGGGCCTAAGAGCAGTCACAAAGGTTCAACCAGCCCATTGAGTTATAATATTGATGGAGACGAAACTAGCTTACAAAATTGTAACATACTATGAGGCTCACTTGTCTACCGGACCTGTGAACCACAGGACTGTAACGACGATTTGTGTTGAGGTAGGTTAAAACGGAAATAGTGTATAATCTAATCTAAGTTGCAAAGATATGTAACATTGGGGATTCACATTATATGCATTCTCACAAGCGGACACATACAAGTTCACACTTTCACATGCCGCATGTGAACCTACAACATGAAAACCCAAATCTCAAATGGACATACACCCTGTAACTCTTGCCGTCCTTCCCTGAAACAGGGGTGACATTGGCAAGGTGAACCATTTTAACGGCATGGGTGGTCAGTCGTATACCAACCTACTCGTATAAGTCAAGGAACATACACAACAAATTATATTTTTTCAATAAACAAATAATAATATGTATATACATAAACATTACAAAACAAATACAAAATTCTTAATTGATGAGGCATTCACTTTGTAACCTTTCATTTTTTAAAAATTAAAATTAAAAATAAAAACAAATTGTATTAGGTTACGGGGCGGTTACTCGCCCCGTAACCTTATATAATTTGCTTATATTTTTAATTTTATTTTTTTACAAAATTCTTACTTAAAATGCTTGCTTCAAAATAGTTTCAACTCCACTATATGATAACTCAATGAACCAGCCCCGAATTAACCCCTCTGAGGGGTTCTAGTGTGGAGAGATTCTCAGGGCCCCCCATGAAAAGGCGGTTCTTTGGGTGCCTTCTTATTCACATAGGTCGTTTGGGGCCCTTAAGATTCACTGTGAGAAACTTTTATTTCTCTATTATTGGAACTGAGTCTGTGTTTGAATTTTTTGGGACCCCATTCATGTTATTTGGGGCCCCTAAAGGCTCCCTGTAATTAACTTTTATTTCTTAACTATCGGTGTATTTGTTTGTACGAATTATGGCCTTTTCAGTAAAAAATTATTTAAATTAGTTTCTTCTATAATTTTTAAGTATTATTTCAGAGTCTTAGGAGGCCCTGGTTTGGTCGCACCGCTCAAACTGCCCTTAAGGTGGCGACTCGTACTACCCAAAAAAAAAAATATTCATAGATGGTACGCATCAAAAATGTATGGGGCACTCCGTCGGGCAAATATGAAAAACTACTGTAGTTTTACTTCCTTTGAAACTTTTAATGCATTGAAAATAATATGTTGATTGCGCTATTCTAATATGAAATCAATCTGAAATCGCTAAGGTATTCATTTCGGTCATTAAATTATGCGTAAATTTCATTTTTTTCGCCATTGTTTGCGCCAACGCGACCGATGCGATGAGCTACGAGTACTTATCTTGGACACAAACCTTTTTTATTATTTGTTACGCTTTATGCATCTTTATTTTCTTCAATCTAGCCGTGGAAGCTCTGGCCGAACAGCTTGCGTAACGGACTGCCACGCAAGGGTGAGAGGTTCGAATCCGTTTGACAATGTATATTTTTAATTTTTTACATTGTGTTTTCTTTTTTTACAAATACTTTTTTTTATTAAAATACAACATATTTGAAAACAAAACTATTAAAGTTAGTCCAAACGATTAACAATACTTTCATTTCACTTTCATTTCATTTAGTCGGTGTTATGGCCGAGTGGGCCAAGAGGCTGATCTTTCTAGCGTATTTCGGTATTTGGAATAGAATAACGTCGTTGGTTCGATCCCCGCTTGGGTCACTTGACTTTGACCCTGGTTCAACAGATGGTATTGGGTAATTTTTAATTAATAATTCATTAATATAAGCAATAATGAATTATTAATTGATGATATTAATACCTGTTTCTGGCCAGATAGAATAGGTTGGTGAATTGCATTCCTCTTCACAAATCTATTTTTTAATTATAACAAAATATATAAAAATTTCACACTTCGTCCACACGACTTTTTGGCCAACGACATTTCGGTCAACGACAACCCGTCCAAAGACAACTCGGTCATAGACAAATCGGTCACACGACACTTCGTCCACTCGACTTTTCGGCCAACGACATTTCGGCCAAAGACAAATCGGTAGACAAATTGTAGAAAATTTCATAAGCCTTAAAAATTGATAACTACATTTTATTCTTGTATTGAAAATATTTCTTTCTCGACTTTCTTTCTTCAATGAAGTCTCAAAATGTGTGTAAAACTAGAACCATGGACTAGCTTGTACAACTAAGCTGTTCGTATAGTGCAACTTCCTGCCGCTTTTTCCCCGAAGGTGTTGCTTGTGGTGGGTAAAACCTATGTATTTTCACAGGTAAGAGAGCCGGCCTTACACCAACCACTTCGTTGAAGTGGGGATTTCCCTACTAGGGGAGCAGGTTCTCATTTCTTGTGAAGGCTGAGTAAACCTTGCCGTTTTTTTATATGGTAGTTGGGTTTGAAATACACACCGAAAAGAGAAATAATTTAGACACCCTTGGTGGTGGGGATCGAATCCGAGCTTTCGGCATCGAACGCAAGCATTCTACCTCTGAGCTACTGACCGGACTTATTATAATAACGATAAAAGTACAGTCATTTTTATATCAATAATAAATTAATTTTATTCCAACATGGTCACGCGGTGTGTGTAATACGTGACCAGCGTACGTAAAAGAGTAATTAGTAAAAATCAAGTCAATACATTAAAAACATGATTAAATCATTTAAATAGCCTTATTCAGATTCATTAAGCAAAGTAGGTAGTATGAGGAGCTAATGAACAAATTACTTTTTTATCGACGAATGATGAACCGAGATATTTGTGATCGATTGGTTTTTTTACATAGCATCTCACACATGATCTCACAATAAATGACCCATTTGGAAAAAATGTTTTCTACTCCCATTTGGTAATTTACTAATTATAAAACGGCTAACGCAATCACAATGACATCCGTATTGAAATGAAAATGTGCGCATGCGCATTGTCAGAAATGGAATCATTTTTTAATTTCAAATATCAACCTTGTACGGGCTATCCATCTGAGTAACTGATAACAAACTATTATTTGCCGTTGCCATAGCAACCACGTTCAAACGTCAGACATAGTACCTACATGAAAAATTTCATATTATTGATACTTTTTCCCCACTATCTATGTTCAATCCCTGTTCAAATGAAAATAAGTATATTTTATGAGTAGAGCATTGAGGTATATCCTATATCTCAATGGAGTAGAGTCAAATAAAAATTCGAATTTTTCTACGGACGTTCTCCTAATTGTATGTTTTCATTTAAAAAAAAAACAGAAGGCTGGAAAGGAAAGTAATGCAAGATATTTTTACCGAAAAATAAACAATTACTTGTCTAATACGACGGTATGAAGCGCTTGGCCAGCGCCTTCTTCCTCAGGATAAATCCCACTGCCACCTCCCCGGGCTCCTGCCGTCCATAGAGGTACAGGAAGTGGCCTCTCTCCCTCCTAGACTTGCTGTTGAATCTTCCCTCCAGGGCACATTCAACCTCCAGCCAGTCTGTCACTGGGAGCTCCGCCATCCAGGCAGCCGCTTCCCCCTGCAGCCAATCCATTGCCCACATCACCCATTCGCTCTCTGGGGTTGCGTTCTCCTTGAAGTACGCTAGGGCTGACTCCAAAAATAGCCCTGGGTCTTCCTCCGGCTTCCCAGAAAATGGAATGGGGAGCCGTGCCACTGGCGTCCTGCCTCCGCTGGCTGAAGCTCTCTGCTCCATCTTGTCTTCACAGGACCGGTTGGTCTTCTTCGTTCTTCGTGATTCTGTGGTCTCCTGGTTCTTTGTTGGGCGCCACAAGTCGATCCTCCGTACTTGGGTTGTCACTTTCCAAGTGACTTGGCCCCACGTTCGCGGCGTCAATTGATACCCTCTCTTCAGTAATAAAATAAAATGAGGAACCAACGACGTTATTCTATTCCAAATACCGAAATACGCTAGAAAGATCAGCCTCTTGGCCCACTCGGCCATAACACCGACTAAATGAAATGAAAGTGAAATGAAAGTATTTTTAATCGTTTGGACTAACTTTAATAGTTTTGTTTTCAAATATGTTGTATTTTAATAAAAAAAAGTCTATGTAAAAAAAGAAAACAATCAATGTAAAAAATTAAAAACATACATTGTCAAAAGGATTCGAACCTCTCACCCTTGCGTGGCAGTCCGCTACGCAAGCTGTTACGCCAGAGCCTCCACGGCCAGATGGGAGAAAATAAAGATACATAAAGTGTTATGCATGAATGAATTAAATATGAATCCTAAATGTTATATATCTTTGCAACTTAGATTACATTAGGTAATCAAAGGGAATGATAAATTACACGTTTTGACAAAGTTAAGGTTTGTATTACTTCAAATGAATGAGCCATCGATCTAAATAAAATATATATCGATGGAATGAGCACATTGTGGAAACATTGGTTTATTGGAAGAAATATTTACAGAGAAAAAACACTGCAGCATCATAATGCTTCGGATTCGTTCGGATAAAGTCGTGCCACCTCGTTTATGCAAATTAGGCTTACGCGTCAACCCATGGTGGCAGACAGAGTGAATGAATCATAATATCCAATTATAATATTGGGATGATTTCTTCGGTACATATATACATGTGACTGAAATGTTGACCGACTTGTCGTGTGGACGAAGTGTGAAATGAAAGTGAAATGAAAGTATTGTTAATCGTTTGGACTAACTTTAATACTTTTGTTTTCAAATATGTTGTATTTTAATAAAAAAAAGTATATGTAAAAAAAGAAAACAAAATGTAAAAAATTAAAAATATACATTGTCAAACGGATTCGAACCTCTCACCCTTGCGTGGCAGTCCGTTACGCAAGCTGTTCGGCCAGAGCTTCCACGGCCAGATTGAAGAAAATAAAGATGCATAAAGCGTAACAAATAATAAAAAAGGTTTGTGTCCAAGATAAGTACTCGTAGCTCATCGCATCGGTCGCGTTGGCGCAAACAATGGCGAAAAAAAATGAAATTTACGCATAATTTAATGACCGAAATGAATACCTTAGCGATTTCAGATTGATTTCATATTAGAATAGCGCAATCAACATATTATTTTCAATGCATTAAAAGTTTCAAAGGAAGTAAAACTACAGTAGTTTTTCATATTTGCCCGACGGAGTGCCCCATACATTTTTGATGCGTACCATCTATGAATATTTTTTGTTACCAACGATGTGTCGTACCACCTTAAGGCGTGTTATAAAGCTAAATCTGCCATTTTTGTTTCTTACACTTTATGGTCTCAGCAAAATAGTTACAGTAATGAAAAAAATCAAGCATGTTTATTATTTTTTTATCTTAATTATAAAGCTTGAACAAAATATATAACTTAAGAATTGCCACCACAAAAAAATATTTAAAAATAAAGCGTTTTTTTTTACATTTTTAGCTTTTTTTTTGTGTGTGCTGTATTTTGGATTTTTTTTTTTTGCTTTTTACTTACAAAACTATACATTGTTTAGGTTTAATGCTTAACATTTTTTCAATATTGTAAATAGTTTTTAAATAAATATGGAAAAACTGTGTTCTTTGATTTAATTAAAATTTGATTCATTTAGTAGTTTCAGTTTTTCCATATTTACTCAAAAACTATTGACATTATTGAAAAAATGTTAAGTATTGAACCTAAAAAATGTATAGTTCTGTAAGTAAAAAGCAAAAAAAAAATCCAAAATACAGCACACACGAAAAAAAAGCAAAAAATTGTAAAAAAAATTGTTTGGTTGGCAATTCTTAAGTTTATATATTTTGTTTAAGCTTTAGAATTAAGATAAAAAAATAATAAACATGCTTGATTTTTTTCATTACTGTAACTATTTTGCTAAGACCATAAAGTGTAAGAAACAAAAACGGCAGATTTAGCTTTATAACACGCCTTAATCCGGGCCTGACTGAACAACTGAACATTGTTTGATACAACATCAATAAAGAAAGGTGTCAGGTAGCTAGAATGTCAGATAGCTACCTATTACAAAGAAGAAGAAGACATATCTACTAGGAACTGTCACTAACAAAGTGGGAAAAAAAACATTATACCTATGACATGAGGAAAATAATGCCTACCAAAATGGGGAAACAGAAATGATCTGGATCCCAAATTAAAAGAAGAAGAGGCTGAGAATGACCGTTGTGGACCGTTGGGAAAGGGATAGAGTGGAAAAAACCGTGTAAGCTCCGCGTCAGGCTGGTGAGAAGGTTATAAAAGCCGCCGAAGCCCAACATTCCGGGACAGAAGCTCTTCCAAGCCTGAACAGACAGCACGGACCAGGCGTGGCCGAAAAAGATCCATCTGGGAGGCCTTAGTCGCCGTTATTTCCTGCACCAACCGCCCCTGGCCGCGCCTGGGTCCCCCGTGGCGGATTCCTCTGAAGGGAGGAGCCCCTGCTCTACCCGTCGCAAGCGCCCGCTTGGCTACTTGCTTTGTGCTGCTCGATATCCGGAGCCCCGTGCCCGAAGTTCCTCAGGAGGACGGAGCGCCTGCCCCGTCCAGCCGAGAGCACCAGTCTTATCGCAGGGCTGAGCCCCGTGCCGAAATTCCTCCGGAGTGTGGAGCACCCGACCTCATCCCGCCAAAAGCGTCGCCGTGCCTAGAGGCCGGCGCACCGAACATCGACTACCAGCATCCAAGCATCAGGACTTCTTCCGTCACAGTGAGCATATCGAAGCCTTTAATTCATGAACTAATTTAACTTAGATTCCCCCAGTCAGTCTTGCCGTTTTGGCGTGGTGATACTCTCAATTGTCTGTTGTAATTTAAAATAAACCCCTTCTTTCCTTTACCTGGTTTTTACCTACCATCACCTATATTTTGAACCTCTTTAGCATCAGTGGAAAGCGAACAAGGTGTTGGGCCACGAACACCACCCTGAGGAGTCTCTTTTCCTAGCCGGGCATCTGCAAAAGCGCGCAACCTAACCTCAAAGGAGCCCCCTTGTCCGTTGTCGGAATCCTAACCTCAAAGAGATGACGGTTGGCGGCGGCGAGGGGCCCAGCAGGGCCGCGCGTTTCCTGTGAGTATTACAAAGGCTTGCCTGTGATTCTGTGCGATATGGAGAGCATGCTAGTCATCTGGGGGGCGTAGATGGTGAGATGGGGGGACTGCGGGCGCCCTATCCTGATGTTCCTCAGATCAAAGTCCTCAGCCGCCTCCTGCTGGGCCTTCTCCACCTTCATGGTGATGAGGCGGGAGCACATCTGAGGGTGCAGGGCGCTCTTCAGGGATAGCTGACCCTGGAGAGACTTGCACAGTAGGGAGCTGTAAACAACAAAGACTAAACTCAATACAGAAAGAAATGGCGGTTAATCTGTAATGTTGGCGGTTTAAATTGAAATAAAAAAAAAATCTAAAAATGCTCGATTGGCGGTACACGGTGGCATACTTATACCCACCTTGATGTATGGAAGTGAAGCCTGGACGGTAAATGAAATTGAAATTATTAAAAGCCATACTGTTGAAATGGACTTTCTAAAAAGTATTATTGGGAAAAAACAGAGTGATAGGATGAGGAATGATCTTGTAAGAGAAGAATGTGGTGCAAGAGAAAGTGTGAAAGTGAAGGTTAAAAGAAGTTTCCTTAGATGGCTTGGAAATATGGAGAGAATGAATGATGAAAGACTGACGAAGAAAGTATATGTTGCAAGGATAGGTGGATGTTGTGGTAGACCAAATTTCCGAAATTGGGAATGAATGGAATATCCAGTCATAATAAAAGGAGAGCTTGTATGAAGAAGGTTATGTTATTACCACAGATCACGGAACATAAAGAGATATGATATGTTTCTATTGTAGTATCAAAACCAGCTGTCACCGTTTTTTCGGTAGGCGGGAACTAACATTACAATTACAATGGTAGCTAGCGCTTGATTTGTTAAAAAAAATCCAAATGCGATGGATAGAAAGAGCCTAAGCGCCATGAAATCAGGATCGCTTACGACGTTTTGATCGCGAGTTTTTGAGCTCGCACTCATACACTCACACTCGCATAAAGAATAAAACACATATGTAGAGTTGTACAAAGTTGATAATCTCTGCTAGCTATCGATCGATACTTTAATATCGATAATTCAATCTCTGAAGAAATACGTGTTAACATTGTATTATTCCTGTATATACAAGAATTGAACATATCAAAACACACAATAATTTAACTTTCAATATAATAAATACTTAGCTCATGTATATAGTAATTATATTAGGAGGATTTATTTGATGGGCGCTGTTTTCGTATGAAACACACCCTAAGAGCCTTCTGTGAACTTGAACTATGCTATAGAAAGCGCGAATTCTTTAGTTTTGCATTTGCTTAACATCCACAAAAAAAAACAATATTTATTCTTCATATCTATAATCTATAATCTAAGTTGCAAGGATATATTCATTTAAAGCTCTCAGATGTATGCCCACAAACCAACAAGTGTAGTTCGCGCTTACAAATGCTGATTGTGTACTTACAAATAAAATCCAAACCTCAAATGAACATAAGCCCCACAACTTTTGCCGACCTTCCCTGAAACAGGGGTGACATTGGCGAAGTGAACCATTTTTTACAGTATGGGTGGTCAGCCTCATACCAACCTATAAGTCAAGGAATATAATTATTATTAATGTATTGGTCAAAAAGTGAATAGCACTTAATTGATTGTTTTGGAAGTCATAACTTAATAATGGCTTCTATTCTCCTTGACTGATAGGTTGGTATGAGGCTGACCACCCGTGCTGTAAAAATCGGTTCACTTTTACCAATGCAACCCCGGTTCAGGGAACGGCGGCAGGAGTTGCAAGGTTTATGTTCATGTGAGGTTTTGCTTATTTATATGCACACATGCAGAATGTGTAGGCGCGAACCTACATGTGCCTGTCTGTGGGCATGCATTTAATATTGAGCCTTAAATGTTAGTATATCTTTGCAACTTAGATTATAGATAGATTATAGATAGATTCAAATTATATTGTTATAATAAAAACATAATATAATTATCTTGACTTAAAGGTTAGTATGAGGCTGACCACCCATACTGTAAAAAATGGTTCACTTTGCCAATGTCACCCCTGTTTCAGGGAAGGTCGGCAAAAGTTGTGGGGCTTATGTTCATTTGAGGTTTGGATTTTATTTGTAAGTACACATTCAGCATTTGTAAGCGCGAACTACACTTGTTGGTTTGTGGGCATACATCTGAGAGCTTTAAATGAATATATCCTTGCAACTTAGATTATAGATTATTATAAGTAAGTAGTTTTTGTCTTTTCTTGAAACAAATTTCAGAGGTATCGACATTCGACGAACACTACGCGCAGCACATCTCTAGCGATGGCGTAAACAAAACTGACGCAATAAACGACAAACGTCAAATATTTAAGTGCTTCAAATATTTAAAACGATTTAAAATGTGCAATGCGGGTGCAATTCATTACTTTAACAGAAAATAAATAATACCATGATCCTTATACTCCTTATTTTGACTGTTATTTTTACACGGTAAAACATAAAAATAAGGCATTTTGATAAAAACATGCGCAAAAATACGGATTTTTGACCATGATTGTTTTAATCATATCGGATTTACCAAGGGAATGCCCACATGCCATCCCTATGGTTATTACTGTGAAGGAAATGAAAGAAGTACGTAAGGACAGAAAGAAATTGCGGTTGATCTGTAATGTTGGCGGCTCGGGCTAGGGTTTTCCAAATTAGAATTTTGTATTCTGTATTTGTTTTGATGTTTATACCTACATATTATTATTTGTTGATTTTTAAAATGTAATTTGTTGAAGATTGATTATTTTTCACACAAAGAATTAAAAAATAAAATAAATTACAACTTTGTTTTATTCCACTTTTATTGTTTTTGAGTAAGTTGCAAATATTTTCGGAATCAATTCACTGGTTCACTTTGCCAATGTCACCCCTGTTTCAGGGAATGTCGGCAAGAGTTGCAGGGCTTATGTTCATTTGAGGTTTGGATTTTATTTGTAAGTACACAATCAGCATTTGTAAGCGCGAACTACACGTGTTTGTTTGTGGGCATACATCTGAGAGCTTTGAATGAATATATCCTTGCAACGTAGATTATTATTATTTATTATTATTATTACTTCCATCATCGGTTTCACGCAATTTCCTCTGGGGGGGCAAGACATGATCCAATAATGGTCATTTTAGTAGTTGAAATACAATTTAATAACAATTTTGGATCATTCAGGTTAATTTTTCTCTTCCACGGGGGGGCCGCTGCCCTCCCCCCCTGGCTCTTCCTTGGTTTTCCCATGCACCCCTCATGTTTTATATCTCTTTTTTCGCTGTTTACCTATTATCGTATTTTATGGTATGTGTGCTACAATTGTAAAAAAAACAGACATACGCCATCTATGTATTTTACATTGGTAGATGCTTTTACCACTGAACCTTTAAGTAGGGGTTTCTCTGCTCCCCAAGGGGCAGAGAAACATTTTTTGTGAAGACCATGATTTGTGTTGGGTGAAAACATTGAAACGTCAAATCATGTCTGACACCTTTTGTGAATTCGCAGCCAATTTTATTCATTCCATAACGTGATCTAATTGTTATTCAATTGTTTTCTTTCAAGAATTACATAATAAAAATGAAAGGCCATATGTACCACACTCAGGGATACAATTTTACAAAACACGTAGATTTTTGTGTAAAATATTATCAGCTTAAGATTTTATCATTACCTTCTGCACAAAAGAGCCATTTCTTATCACCTTTTACAAAATATCCAAACACGAAAACCTTACTAAACCTAAAATTTTTGACAGCGAATAATGTCAGAAAACTACGGATGTCATATGAAAAAAAACTTTCCATTTGGGATTCTTGTTCTTATACCTACCAGATTTTTTTGTGTGGTTGGTTGCCTGCAGGAAATTTAAAAACGGAAACGGTTAGTTGTTTACGTAGTAGCTAGAGATAGCGTTAGTAGCCGTTGGCAGCCAATCACAGGGCTCCATTTCAAAATAATTCCGTGATTCGGCGTCACTGTGCGGTCGTTCAAGTCGCGCTCGGAGAATATTTTGTTTTTTTCTTGTTTAATGCCATTAATATCGTGCAGTGAGTGAAATTTAACACTTTTGTTACATCAGGTAACGTACATCTTTCGAAATATCCGCCCATTCCTCGACGATTGTGTCACATCTCATTGTTTTTTTTGGAATGCTTTGTCTAACCTGTATCATTAATGACTGTCCCCAAGAACTCTATTTTATCTATTTTTAAATCGACGGCTGATGTTAAATCGTTTGTTGTTTGCGTTTTCTTCGATTCTATTATTAAATACAATCCATTTCAACATCTCTGGTGTTTGGCAGCGGGCGAAGTTCCCGCCGTGCTTCCGTGTCTTGTGGTTTTGTCCGATAATAGTTCAGTGTAGGCCAGAGCTTCTCACTTATAGGATCTTGCATGTTTCAGAATGAAGACGGCTAAAGCTGAAGCGAATCAAAAGAAGGCGGCGAAGATGGTGAAACCCAGCGCGCCAGAAAGCCCGCCAAAACCTAAAGCTAAGAGCTCTCCCAGTAGATCTCCTGGTAGGGGGCGCAAAGCCTCTCCGGAACCTGCCGCCAAAGCTTCCGCGGTCAGGGGGCGCACACGCAAGTCTCCCAGCAGAAAGTCTCCTTCTAGGAAGTCCCCGCCCAGGAAGTCTCCGGCCAGAAAGTCTCCCGCCCGCAAGTCGCCAGCGAGGAAATCACCATCTAGATACGCAGACTATGTGGAACTGCCTCCCAAATCACCATCTCGAAGACCAGACATAAAATCTACTAAAATCAATGATGTATTCAAACCTGACTTGATCTCCAAAACTGTGAAAGAATACTCCCTGAAATACACCACCATTGATAATCTGGACACCCAGAATGGATTCGGAAAAACGCGTGAAAAAAATATCTTAGCCGCGGCAGAAGAAAACTTTGGCTTAGTGCGGAGATCAACGAGAATCAAGGATAGCCATTTTGACAAATTACTGAATTTGGCCCAGAGCACTCAGCTGCCGAAAGCGGATTATTCCTTTGAAAACTTTTCTGGTGGGGAAGATCTCTCAGAGGATGATGCTCCGTTAAAGAAGCGGAAGTCTACGGGACGTGAACTGGCCACTCCCCTGCGAGAACCTGGCTTATCTAAAACAGTGCCATCTGAATTTGGAGGACAAATTGGAGTCATCCTCCAAATGATATTTGCACCTTTATTTGTTGTTGGAATTAACCTCTGCTGCAACAAGAATCAGTGCTCCTTTGCGCTGCCCAACTTGAAGCCTTACAGCAAGCTAGAAACATGGCTGAGTGTGCGAGGAGCTGCTATTTTTGCCAGCTACATTCTTATACAGTATGTGATTGCTTTGATCCCATATTTTGGAAAGCGAGTGACAGTGCCTGGAAGCTCCAGAACATTCACTGCCAATGCATTGTTCTCTGCATTCACAACCCTGGCAGTTGCATTGACCTTGGAATATCTTAACATTCCAGTATTTGCATTTATTTTCCAAGAATATCTGCCAATCCTGGAGGTTTCAATCATCTATGGACTTTTGTTTGGATTTGTCTTATTCTATCGAGGCCGCAAAGCCACCGAGCAGAAGAATCCATTTGGCAACACGGGCAAGAGAATTTATGATTTCTGGATGGGACGTGAGATTAATCCTCATTTTTCACGCTTGGATATCAAATCTGTGTTCATGAGATCTGCCCTGATTGCTTGTGTGAGTATTTAACATTATTCATGCGTTGAAATGTAAAGTTATTCAGAATGAGTTGACTCAGTGAGTAGGAGTGGTGTCGGGTTTATGTTACGCTGGTCTAACTGATACTCTATCATAATATGCTGTGCTAACTTGTGGGACCAACTGGTTTACAATATATCTGAAATAATTACAAATCTTATCTGAGTCTCACTTCCATTCCATTACATAATTATAATGATATTATATGAAACCACAGCATTGCTGTACGTACTTGGGTTTCTCTTGCAATAATATTATTCATCATGTTTAAATAACTGCACTTTATTTTTCCATTTACATAAACATGTCTCTGTATTAACAGATGTTTTAAAAAATATTTTTCTTTCTTTTTCCTTTCAGTTGTTAATAAACTTCACGTCTCTTTACCAAGGCATTGTTGTCAAGGACTTTCCTCGTGCACTAACCTTCTCAAACTTCACTGAATCCGAGACGTATGTCAAGATAATTTCATCAGTCTCCCTGAGCCCCACTCTGCTTGTCTTTGCTTCCATGCAAATAATCTACTTTCTTCACGCCATCATTTCCGAAGAGAAGTTGGTGCACACGTTTGAGTTCCAACGGGAGGGATGTGGCTTGATGCTGAGCTTGGGTTACGCCGTCTATCCATTCTCCACCCCGCTGATTCCCAAGTACATTCTGGAGCATCGAGTGGTCCTTCCCAACTGGGCGCTCCTGGCAACACTGGCTCTCTACCTGGTTGGATATTACATCTACTTTGTCAGCAACGCGCAGAAGAATGCATTCAGGCAGAACCCGCTGGATCCCAAAGTCACACGTAAGTTATTCAATGTAGTTTTTCTCAACCTAATAATTATGTCAGGTAATGTATAGAATCAAAGATGGCTATCTAGGATTTGTTCTGAAAATGAGATGTATGTATGAAAACGGTGAAAATGTAAAGAAGATGCAAATGACATTTTCTCATTTAAAAAAAAATCATTATGGCCATCTTTGACTCTGAATGACTCAGATGTGATATTCTTCAATAAGCCTGCTTGTAGATATTGATATGAAGGAAATTTAGAATCAGAGTTGTAAAAATAATATCTCAGCATATAAAAAAACTTTAACACGTTCGCGGACGAAACGGTTATAGCCGCTCTATGAGCTTGTCTAGTACTGGATGAAACGGTAATAGCCGTCGTGATAAAACGTTATTACTAGGGACAAAACGGCTATTTCTGATAGAACTTGCATACATGTAGCATCCGTGCGTCCCTACAGAAATCCAAAGAATACGGCAATAGCCGTTTCGTCCCTGGATGTCAAAAAAAAGTATATATGTAAAGATATTATGATACATTTTTGAATTTGCCGCGCAGGGCGTTGATTGGAGCAAGCTGTATTCTCGTGTGATTGGGTGGACGTCGACCATGTTGAAGGACGGCCATGATGTTTTGTTTTTGGAGTGTTAAAATTGTTAGAGTTAAATTTTTAATTTCATTTATGTATAAAATAGTAACAAAATTAACTTAATTGTAGTTTCTTTGGTTTCAGGTAATTTTGTTTATAATTGATTTGTAAGAGCTTATTTGTTTTTAGTTTATTTTATGTAAAGTGGTATTTTAAACAAATAAAAACTTTGGTTTCAGAGCAACACGAGGAAGTTTGATTTTGAGAAAAAAATAAAAATAATCACCAACCAAATCAAATAAGATCTCTTTATAAAACTACAATTAAGTTAATTTTGTTACTATTTTATAAATAAATGAAATTAAAAATTTAACTCTAACAATTTTAACACTCCAAAAACAAAACATCATGGCCGTCCTTCAACATGGTCGACGTCCACCCAATCACACGAGAATTACTAGGGACAAAACGGCTATTTCTGATAGAACTTGCATACATGTAGCATCCGTGCGTCCCTACAGAAATCCAAAGAACACGGCAATAGCCGTTTCGTCCCTGGATGTCAAAAAAAAAGTATATATATATAATAAAAATACAATTTGATTTTGTGTGTCCGCGAATGTGTTAAAGGGATTGCATAGGCTACGGGTGGCTAAGATGTCAGCCATGCAGTATTTTAGCACAAGTAAGGCCTCAAAGGTCAAAAGTTTAGCTACCACTGGGATAGTCAATTAGGAAAATGTTACCATTTAATTGTATGAAAACCTTGTTATGCGTTCTTACAAAATATTTGATCTTTGCGTATTACGTAACTCGGGACTGTACCTGATATGGAAAATTGCATTTTTACAAATGAGGTCCACACATGAATTGACACAGACAAAATTGTGGCATTTCGTGGCCAAGTTGATAGGGAAAAGGAATACAAATCTTTTGTTATTGGTTGCTAAGGACCGTAGTCCGATACAAGTGTGCCTGCCAAGAAGCAAGTCCTAAATTCAAATTTGTGCTGAGGTTATTTACATCTTTAATCTAAGTTGCCAAGATATCTTGACATTTCAGGCTCACATTTAATGCATGCCCACATGCAGGCACATGTAAGTCCACACTTAACATACAAAATATACAAAACCTCACATTAACATGAACCATGCAACTCCTGCCGCCTTTTTGCCTAAAACCCGAGTGACATTGTCTAAAGTGAGCCAAATTTTTACAGTATGGGGTATAAATCTGAAAAAAAAAAGACGAATAAGTCAAGGAATAAATTCCATTGTAGCAAATAAAAATTACAGATGCATTAACATTAAATGTGATGTTTTCAGATTTGGAATCGCTGCCGACATTCCAGGGCAACCGTCTGCTGATCTCCGGGTGGTGGGGCTTTGTCCGCCACCCCAACTACCTGGGGGACATCATCCTCCACTCCGCCTGGGCCATGGCCACCCTGCAGGCTCCTCCGGTCCTCTTCATCCTGGCCACCGTCTTCCTGCTGGCACATCGGGCTCGCCGTGATGGAGAGCGCTGCAGACAACGATATGGTGTTGCGTGGGAGAGATACTGCACTCGTGTGCCCCGCAACCTCATCCCCAGGGTGTATTGAAGTCAAGTGTAAGCACACCGCAAGCAGAGGCTCATTAGACATGTTTTTGGGGCATGTCTATCAGATGGATCTGTGTAGAATCAATGGAGTCTGCGCAAATGAACCTGAAAACATTGTGATGCCACCGTTATCCTGAGTATAAAACATCGTGTAAACTCACCTTGGTAATTTAATGAATTTGAATTGAAAAGTGCATTAAAACTTTCACTCTCTGGGAGTGCTGTCGTTATTCCATGTTTATTTATTTCCACAATAAAGCTGAGATTTATGGTAAGTTGTATGCTTGAGGTACTGCACCATAGTAAATAACATTACATGAACTCACCTTGATAGTATAAATGAGAAATTGGATGGAACATGCGACATCACTCTTAGCGAATGATTTAGTTTTCAAACATTTTTTCTATTGACGGAAGGAGGTTACGCAATGTTTTATACTCGAGTTCCTGCCCAAATAAATCTGAAAAAAATATTGTGCCAGCTTTAGCTGTCACCAAGGTTCGGTATTGTCAATGTTAGCATGGCGTCCCTGGCTGGATTACTAGAGAAAAGCTAACTAATATTTTGTTATTGGTGGCTAAGACTCGTGTCTCATAGACTTGAGATGTTCATCCTGCCAAGAAAAACTTCAAGTTTGGAACTTTGTTCTGACTCCATTGTTAAATTGTGTCGGAATAGCACAATCTATCAAACTGCGTTAGATTACGTGTTGAAGATATTATTACATTTTTATTGAAAACAATTTGAAACGGAGATATTGTTGATTAATCTGTGTGAAAATCCTACAATATTATTCATCCGAGCTTTTGTAAACAGCATTGTAAATAAATTACTTTCTTATCTTTAACTAGGCAAGAGTTTTAGAATAAATTAGTTTACTTTAGTGTAGTTGTATGCCAGATTATTAGTTTTACTTCTACATGTAATGATTTTTCCTTTTTTATAATTATGTAATTTACAGGTCATTCCGCCACAAATCAACCAAAAATAAATGAAAGAAACTAAACCAAGCCATGGCACCACCAATTTGAATTTTTATGGAACTTGGTGCAGTTCTATTTATTGAAATTGTTATTAATGCCGATAAATAGAACAAATGTGCCAAGTTTCATCAAAATCCAAAATGTTGGGTGCCAGGTGTTTGTTGAAGCAACGCTGAATGACTCCTTCACTAAAATTGGGCTGGATCTAACATTTGATATACAGCAAGCACATGCCCAAATATTTTGTGATTCCGTGCCGAAATATTTATGTGTTGATTTGTTCAGCAATACTTCATTTTAATTTAATTACATCGCATTTTATATTAATAACAAAAAATTCACTAAAATTAATTAACAATTGATCTCAATCCTGTACATTTGCCATTGTATTGTCTAATTATGAAATGTTTGACACAATGATGAAATAATAAATACTTTTCTAATTTTATTTCTTTGACAGAACAAATTTTATTATAATTATAAGGTTTTTGGTATTTGAAGAATTTACAGCGAGACTTGAAATATTCTCGAAAAGGAATGTAACATTTCAATGTAAGTTTTAAGTATGTATGGTATATTGGAAAGTATGTATGGTATATTGGAAAGTATGTATGGTATATTGGAAAGTATGTATGGTATATTGGAAAGTATGTATGGTATATTGGAAAGTATGTATGGTATATTGGAAAGTATGTATGGTATATTGGAAAGGATATATTTCTAATTTGTGTAAATATTATAGGAATTGTGTTTTGTCTATTTTTATTATGTTTTAATTAAGGTAGGGCAATTAATGCATTTTTGATGAAATTTTAAGTATAATGTATTTTTTTCCTTTGTCATTTCATTTAGTTTTTACTATTCATTCAAATCACAGCACCTAAAGTAAGTTCTTTTTTCATTATTTTTTTCTACCTTGATTTATAGGTTGGTATGAGGCTGGCCACCCATACTGTTTTTTTTTTTTTTTTAAGAAATCCTGTGCGGGAGACTCCCTAGATTCTAGAGACTAGGGGTCTATGACACTTGTTGTAGTGCCGCAGAGGTGTACGAGCTTGGTCGTCGCTACAAAGCGCCAATACTCAAGCAAGACCCAGTTGCTGTGAGGCTGGATGGACCTTTTGGTGACCAGACATTTGTAAAGGTTTTATGAATTTTTCAACACAGCGAAGAGCAAATTTGAAAATATAAATGGTATATTTTTTGTGCTCCGCCGCGATTCGAACCCACAACCTTCCCATTCTGAGTCCGCAGTGTTACCACTGAGCTACGGACCGCTCAAAAGATAGTTCACTTTTAAATGTCACCCTTATTTCTGAGAGAGTCGGCATGAATTGCGAGGTTGGTGTTCGTTTAAGGTTTGGATTTTATTTTGTAAGTGTGCATGCGACATGTGTAATCGTGAACTTGCACATGTCTGCTGGTGGACGTACATTAAATATAAATCTTAAAAGTTAATATATCTTTGCATCTTACATTATAGATTTGGTGTAAATATTTATATAGGTAAGTTAATTGTACAAAGGGAAAGCTTCCTTAGTTTAATGTTTTGTGTTTATCTAGGAAGTGACCTTATTAATATTAACATAGTATATTTTTTAGTAAAATTTTAAAAATCCAAAGCACATTGCTCAAATCCACTTTATGATTATTTTCTTACATGTCTGGTAAAGATTTCAAAAATATAATTTTGTAATAACTTGAAATAAATTCTTATTTTACTAATATCGCATTGGATATTTATGGATTTAGGTTTAATTATAATTGATAGTTTTTAATGATTAAGAATAAATTTAATGTGGTACAAAATTATGTGTTTTAATTAGGTAATGGTAGTATTCTTCACTCAGTAAAAAGACTGCACATTTCAATTAAAAATGACTGATTGCTAATGTTTTATTTTTCACAGACTTATTATTTGAACCATGTAGAATCAAGGGGGCAATCTTCTAATTTTTTTTTTAATGGGAAAAATAAATGGTAACAAAATGGAATTCTGTGTTTCCATATATTTATCTCAATTCTGAATAAAATCCTAGATTGCTGCTTTTGGTTTGACAGTACGCCAAGGATACTTCAAATATTATTTTACAATAGGAAATGCCAGTTTTTCCCTATAGATCTTTAAATATGAGATTCATTTTTCTGCCAGCGATAACCTAAAATATCTCGTCTTACAACAGCCATATTCGCTTATTAATATGATTTTTAATAAATTATTTACATTAAAAAATGGTGTTTTATTTCTTGTGCAAGAAAGTTGTGACAACACAGGCTGGTTGCTAGAAAAAAAGCAAACAGATATTTTGCTTGACGGTTGCTGAGGACCTTTGAAGTTTGCCTGCTAAGAAAATATTATAATTTCAATTGTGCCGGAGTCCATTGAATATTGTAAGAAAGTTAGGAGATAATTTTTGCCAACTTTTTTTCCTGGGTATTGACTGGAGGGATGCATTTCTAAAATTATTTTACAGTTTTTATTTGTTCAACGCTGTAAAGCTGGTTCTGTTGGTGTCTGCAGTAGCTGGCGATGGAATATAAGGATTTAAGATATTACCTCATAATATAATATGCACATTGTATTGAGATGTAATGTCTTCTATAAATAAATAATTTTGCACCACTGTGTTTCCCCCAGTCACCTTCAACAAAAAAAACCAAAACGACAGGTGCCATATACTACAATAGACACAGCATTCAACTCTCATCGGTGTACAGCTGTTACGAGCCTGCAGTAGATATACTAAATGGGATAATAAATATCGCCCGCTTTCTGAAATCAAAGCATTACAAATCTTACACTCAACGAGAAGACAAAACAGGACCCAGGAAAAGAAGAAGACTGCAATATGTTAAACTGCTCTTCATTGCTTTCAAGTTCTTCTTACCCCAGCAGAAGCTGAAACAACCGTCTCCTTCATTGGCTAAGTAACCACCCAACGCAGCGCAAACGGTCTTAGAAATGGAAACACCCTTGGAGGCATTATCACTGCAGCTGATCCTGCTACCACACTTGACCACCAAGATACCCTAGTATTTTGTTATTACTTACGTTGACGCGTGGCGTTTACACATAGAAAAAAATCCAATTTGGAACATCTGTACGAGAATGTTCCGAGTCTATTGAAGGTACCTATTTAGTGATCCAGATCTTTAAATGTACAGAAGAAAGAAAGACTCAGCAGCCTTCAAATATTATTCTAGGTCTAAAAAAAGAAGATTCGGCATCTGTCATTCGTTGTCAACTTTTGTCAATCACATAACAAATAATAAGATAATCATTTCAATACGAAATGGCTAAACGATCTTTATTGGTAAGCTTATGACAATATGTATTCGCTTTATTATTTACTAATTGGAAGTAAATTCAAAATTGATATTTGTTGCAGAAGAAACTATGGTCCATGTGCTATTTATCTGCTGGTGGATTTGCTGTTTACAGTTGCGTTAGTATAAACAACGAGAACGAGAAGTTTTACCGGGAAATCCTCATGCCGCTCGTGCACAGGCTGAACCCTGAGACTGCGCACAATGTGGCCATTCAGCTAGCCAAGTACAACATTTTCCCCAAGACTAAATTTGTCGATCCTCCAGTGCTGGTAAATATTTTTCAAGCCATCCTGCCTCCTTTTTACTTCACGTTTCGTATGGCTAGCAAGAGAAGCGAATTTTCCCCCATTAGGCTGCGTCATAGTCGGAAATCCAAACTTACATCCATTTCACCTTTAGTTGTACTCTTTTTTGTGCATTTTCTCTATGTAGGTAATATTTTTAGCTATTCCTTACAGCTATGAATTTTCTTTCTTTGTTATATTTTTTTATTTTATATCTTTGTAATGGCAGAGGGATCAAGTGGCTGATCTTTCTAACGTATTTAGAATAGAATTAAATTGGTTCGATCCCCGCCTGGGTCATTTGACCATAACTTGAATCCTGGTTCAACAGATGTCATTGGGTAATTATTAATTAATAATTCATTGTGAGGCAAAATAGTTTGCCATTACGTGCCAGGCAAAACAGGTTGGTGAATTGCATTCCTCTTCACAAATCTATTTTAAAAAAACCTACTTGTATTTTTTTTGTTATCTCTGTGTATTCTTCTTTCTCTATGCTTTAATTTAATATATGCATTTAAATGGTCATCATTATGTATCCAAATGTAGCCTTTTTAATATTATTTATTCTTTACTAAATTATATTACTTTTAAGTTGTATTTTTCTTACAGGAAACGATCTTTCTAGGAAAAACAATTTCAAATCCAGTCGGTGTTGCAGCGGGTCTTGACAAACATGGCGAAGCTGTCAATGGACTGACACATCTCGGTTTTGGTTTTATTGAGATTGGTTCAGTAACTCCGCTACCTCAAGATGGCAACCTTAAACCCAGAGTGTTCAGGTTGTTAAAATTATGTTTATTAATTGAAATAGGCGAGAAATGTGTTGTAATACTTTTTTATTTAAATGACAGACATGTTCTCAATGACACATTATATTTTATTCCACAGAGTTTTTCTTGTTTATTGTTCCACTTTCAAATTTGTTGTACTTAACTGTTTATTTTATTATTTAAATTTCAACACAGGTTGCCAGAAGATGGCGCTATAATAAACCGATATGGCTTTAACAGCGATGGGTACTCAGTTGTCTATGAAAGACTACTCAAGCAGCTGACTCCGGATTGCAGTTGTAAACTGTTGGGTGTCAATTTGGGCAAGAATAAGGAATCGTTGGATCATATTGAGGATTATGTTTCTGGAATTAAAACGTTTGGGCAGGTGGCTGATTATCTTGTCATTAATGTTAGCAGGTAAATAAAGAAAACTTTTATTGGAATATTTTTAAAGAGAAACTTTTTATAAATATGTCCCTAAAACTACTTATTTATTATCTAGTTTCACATTCTGCCAATTTTTTTGCCAAGACACAAAAAGTAGCAAAGTTGCTTTTTTAGTACTGTTTTATTTCACTTCATTTAGGGCCGATCTTATAAACATCCGTTTGTTAAATATCAAATCTAATAAACCGAAGTTTGGTACAGATTTCGTTTTTCTGTATTATAACAATTCGTTCGTAAATTTTTGGTTTAATTTTACCGGCGGATCTAACGGACAGCCGACCCCCGGTTTCCAGGTAGATACCGGTCGGTTTGTTAAGGTTTGAGGTTAGGTCAGCTGTCGAAGCATTATTTTTTTGCGGTGAGTTTTGCGCGTCTTTGGACTTCTCCGCTCTATCCTGTTGAAGATAATTTCTTCCGACAGTGATAGAGAATTCATTAAAATAGGGCTGTATCAGTCGTTTTCGTGTTTGTCATACGCAACTTTAGGTTATGTTTCTTCTCTGACAGCAAACGGATGACATATGTTCATGAATGCACGCAAAAAATCATCAAAAATACGAGTGCATTATTGAGAACTAACGGACGGTTAAAAAAGCTTTATAAGACGACCATCGGTAAGATCAGTCCGTTAACGTCCATCCGTTAGTTAAATGAGTATTTACTTACGGATATTTAGTCCAACGTTTATAAGAACGGCCCTTATACCACCAAAGATTAAACTTCTTTGGTCAAATGGTTTCATGATCGAAGGACGAAAAAGGATTATTATTTTATTATATAAAAGTACTGAGAATGTTACAGTAGGTATTGAAAAAGTAACCTTATTTTCAATATATTTTTGAATGTGACTTTTTCCCATAGTATCATTTGTGCCTCGGAACAAAATGCTTAGACAATGAAAAAATTTAAATATGATTTTTGTGTAACTATGAAAACTTTTGAACAAATTAAATATCAAATAGAAGTTTTAGGCCTACACGAGCGGCTAATGATGCTGGAGAGTTGCTTTACGGGATCTATTGCTATGGTCTATGGAAGCTGAAGCTTCCGGACGTTTTGCCCATGTCTGCGATGGGCTTCTTAAATTAAACATCATCCCTTTCATGGGACACATTCGCGTTCCACTAGTGAATAAGTATGTTTATTTTAAGCTTATATATTTTTTACTCTTCTTTTTAGTCCCAACACCCCTGGTTTGAGGAACTTACAGGAAAAGGATAATTTACAGAAACTTCTATCTGCCGCCATCTCCGCTAGGAATGAACTGCCAGATAAGAAACCGCCCATATTGCTGAAGTTAGCGCCAGATTTGAGCCAAGAGGACAAGACTAATATAGCCACAGTGATAAGCAAGAAACAGTGCAAGGTTGATGGATTAATAATCTCAAACACAACAGTGCAAAGAAATCATTTGGAAAATGCTGCTTATTCCCAGGAAGAAGGAGGACTGAGTGGGAAACCTTTGCAGAATATGTCTACTGAACTTATAAGGGACATGTATAAGTTAACTAAAGGTTTGTACTGAGACAATTTGAACTTCTTTCATCCTCTGCTTTTCCGAGTGTTTTATTATGAGGACAATTTATTTGGTGAGCGCTGGTTTTATTTGAATCACCTCAAGAGCGCTCTGAAGGAATATTCCTCTTCTCCAGTTGTTACTGCCTCCCTTCTGGATTTCGTTTTTACCTTGATACATTTTTTATGTGGCAAAGTGAGAAGTTCTGTCTCTTGACACTATAATTTATATTTGTGTGCAATAATTAAACAAGCATTTTAAAAAAAAAATCATGTAGAATGATGGGATGTTGTTCATATCTCCGTCATAATATGTTTTTATATGATAGACGTACTAAATTCACATAAATATCTATTTTCAGTATTCTTTCCTGCAGTTAGACCTCCCATTTCAATAAATGTCATATGAATTATTACCTAGTTCATACCATGTAGGTGTAACTATCAGTCCGTCTTTGCATTGAGCTATTTTCAAAGATTTTGCAATTGAGAGGTCTGTTATTTCCTTAAAAGTTGGTCGTCTCTGTTCCGGCATTCAGTTATCGGAACCCTCTCAAGTTTACAATCATTTTACACTTTATTTTAAAATGTTTCTTTATTTTTCACATTTTACTTGTATTAAAGGTTCCACCCCCATCATTGGAGTGGGAGGAGTATTCAGTGGCCAGGACGCTTATGAGAAGATATTGGCCGGAGCAAGTGTTGTGCAGATATACTCGGCTTTCATATACGGTGGCCCTCCAGCAGTCACCAAGATAAAGACAGAACTGGCGGAGTGCTTGATCCATGACGGATACAGGAATGTGAATGAAGCAGTTGGGAAACAATCATCGGGGAAGAAGAAATCATGGTGGTGGTGAAGTCAAGATGCATTTATTGATGCAATGCTTTTACATTTAGGAAATAAATATATTTTTAGAGTTCATATTTTTTAACATTATGGATCTCCATTTTTAATATGGACTTGTTAAATAGAAATGCCTGTATCCTCTGTGCAAATCCTATAATGGTCGCTTTTTGACCCTAGACATCTGTATTTGATAATCAGTCTAATCAACCTTACACAATGACTATCGCTTTTAAATAAAAGTCTTCACTATAGAGTCCTACCTCAAATATGAAAATAAACATTTTTATAACACATATATGGTATACATTTTATGGTAAACTATGTTCGAGTTTGACACTTGCTATGGCTAGTTTTAAACATATTGTTTTATACTTGGGGTACTGATTGATGAAATAAAACTCAATAATGATACGGAAACAAATTTAGTGGATTTTGAATTCCATTTCACACAAACTGGATCGGAAGTCACATAGTGTATGAGGATGCATGTTAGCTTTCACACAATCCGTGTGGTTTTCCCGGCGATCCCATACACTTTGCAACAAGATCCGGATCAAAATCAGGCTGGGTGAAAAAAAAAGAGTCACTAATAAAGTAAGGCAACTATACTAAAGCTCAACAGTTTGCATTTGAAAATATTTAACACAAACTTGTATTCTTTTTTGACTAGTGTGTAAGCGCATTGTAAACATATTTTATTTTTCAATTGTTGTAGATATTGTGCATGTTTTAGGGAGTATTTTCAATAAATGTGTTTTGCAATCGTCCATGCTTTTGACTTGGGGCAAATTGCAGAGAATCATTTTCTGCAAGGACCTGAATGCTGGGATCTTCAAGAGGCCGGCATCTGTGATGTTTAAGCAGCTAGATATCTGCAGATGGGATAGCGGGGACTCCACATTAGCCAGGCCTTCTAACGCCTGGTTCTCAATGTACGTACACTTGTGTAGCACTATCTTTTTGATGTGTTTACAGCCTTCTGAAATAAAAATATTTAAATTAATAAAGTCAATCTGTCATTTGAGAACATTCTGTACTTACATGCAAAATGTTGATAGAGTGCCATAGCTAGAGGTTTTATATTCAAATGAGATTTATATGTGGCACCCTTTTTTGTTTAAATTATATGCTTGTTAGAAAATTATATTATTTTTTCTTACACTTTTTAACTTGTAACACCTTAGATCTGATGATACTATATGATATGCTGCGTTGTCGGAAAAAAAATCAAAATAAATAAATTTCAGGATGATTTATTTGGTGAGAGCTGCAATTGTGTAATCACACCTCCAGAGCATTCTGCATGCTTGTTTTATGTCAGTCAGATTTAATTTGGCAAGCAAGTCTAAGTTACTGTGAGGCTGGATGACCTTTTGATGGTACAGTGGTGCCTCACACAACGAACGCCTCGTACAGCGAACGCTGCACACAACGAACTTCCTGTTCGTTCATTTCACGATTCATACAACGAACTTCGCTTCACACAACAAAGTTGCCCGAGCTTCCACGACTGCTTCGCCCGAGCTTCCACGATCGCTGCCGATGTATTGCATACTCCCGCGCAGGCACTGTCGTTAGCACGTATCGCGGCAATCGTTCTTCATTACGAATTAAATCACGCATGTACCACGGCAGTCGTCCTTTTAAGTTAAACTCAATATTTTTTTATATCATGGCTTCTAAAAAAAGCAGGAAGGTGATTTCTGTTGAAATGCAACAGGAAATAAATGGAAAGCAGTTCAGGAGTTTACCAATGCCCATTATCCGGATTCAGATGAAGCAAACAGCATCAACGACCTTTACTCTGATACTCTTGACCGTTATTTCCGGCAGATGTTGGAGAAAAGAGAAAAACAAACTACTTTGGACAGGTTTTTCATGAAACCATCGGCCAAAAAGCAGAAAATGGATGAAGATGTGCAAGATTCGGTAGACTCTACTTAGTCTGTCTTCAAATTTAAAAAAATATGTTTTTGTTAGATGTATCTAAATAAAAATAATAACAAAAAAATTATCTTTTTTTATGTCATCTTAGCATATTTTATGCTACAGAACGATTTTTTTTTTTTAACATGTATTGTTATGGGAAAACCCGTTTCACATAACGAACTTTTCGCATAACAAACTTGCTCCCGGAACGAATTAAGTTCGTTGTGCGAGGCACCACTGTATTTACATTACAAAAAAATATATTTCATGGACTGGGGAAGGAAAAATTAAAACCTGAGAGAGTGTAGACAGCATTACAACAAGTATTGAACACAATCATAGCATTTAAAAATGTATGGAATGAAAAAGAGCGCATATGGTAAGTATTTTAGTTTTCCATACATTAGTGGTAAAATGCTGAGGTTGAGTTTAATAAACAGTAAGTTATACATGTATTAAGCAGGTCTAGTTATGTGTCTGATATCATCCAGGATAGTTTTTTGTTGTCATAAAGAGTAACTTACTGAAGTGTCCAAAGCCATAATGAGAAATGCTAGAATCGGATGCATCCACTTCTTCAACGAAATTCCTTGTTTTGTCGCTGGGCAGTTTATTGTAATCCTTCATCACGGCTGTCTCTCCACTCCAGCGGACCGCTCCGCCATTCCTCAAAAGCCATTCTGCACAAGCTCTATCGGGCCCTACTTCCTTGATCCTGTCTGGGTCTGGTTGGTTGAACATTTTGTTGACCCATTCCCAAAAGTTTCGCTTTTGAGTAAACTGAGGACTTAATACTTTTCTATTCAACACTCGAAACATATTTCAATTCTTTTTCGTAAATTTCTTCTCGTTTGTTTATTTAAGAAGTTATTTGTAAAAATATTTTGACGGATTGACTTGAGGTTAGAATTTGGTGATGTCATTGTAATAATATTAATTTGCTGAGTTTTGTACGAAACAAAGCGTTGGGAAGTATTATTTTCATGCGACATCCCTAATTGAAATGTCAAAATATTGTGTTGATTGAGTTCATTTGTTGTCTTCGCATTTTTCATATTTCTCAAATATGTCGGAGAGTTATGGTAATTTATTACCAATTACACATTCTCAGATATTCGTTTTATGTATTTAAGTTAATGGCATATTGTTCTGTTGCAGATTATTTGTTTAAATTCCTAATTATCGGAAGTGCTGCCTCAGGGAAATCCTCACTTTTGAATAATTTCATCGGAAACAAATGTAAGGAAAATAAGACTAAATGTATTGAGACATTAATGTGGGTTATATTGCATTGCATCCAATGATTGCATCACTATTTGTATAGATAATTTCCGACAGAGAAATACTGTCCCCAAGGTGACTGATTCTAAACTTTATTTTTTTTGTTTTGACATTCATACTCTTTTATCTCCTTCATGCACCATTTTTTTCATCATCAACCTATTTTTGCCTGGCCAGAAACAGATATTACAATATCTATTGAAAATTAATGCAAAATTATGACATCACACAATCAGGTTGCTAGGGAAAAGACAAACCAATATTTGATTACTGGTTACTAAGGAACGTACCACGTAAAAGTATGACATCGGCCTGCTAAGAAAATAATATTTTCATATTTGTGCTGAGTTAATCAATTTCATTAAGTTTTCATTTAATAAATGAATAATTAATGAAGTAGAAAAAGGAGACGGTTCTGGAGGGACCATGTACTTAGATCGCTTGTGGGAAAGTAGGATAACCTGAATCGTATCACAGGAAATACCAGATAAGCAGGGTCTACCAGGCTGACCAACCAAAAGATGGAAGAACAGCTGGTCTTCTGCATCACATGAGGGAGTTCCGAATTAAATAGATCTTAAATCTAATACAGGAAGAAGAAGAATAATAATTCATCAAGGAGTCTGACGGGATTTGAACTGGTGCTGCCTTATTTCAAATAGCCGGTCAAATTGTTTCCGCATTGTCTGCTCAAAAATAACAATGACGGAGTTGTGAATCATGACGAACCATTTTATGAGAACTTACATTATTCTCGACGTTTCGTTAGTGACTTAGCTAATGTCTTCAGGAGACACCCTCTCTGCACGACGACTGAGGAAGAATACATGTTAGTTTATGTTTTTACATTATCAGTGGTTTGTATTGATTCCAGTCAAAGATGACAGATGTCACACTGTGGGCGTGGAGTTTGGCTCCAAGATCATAAACATTGGCGGGAAATCCACAAAGCTGCAGATCTGGGACACGGCGGGCCAGGAGAGATTCCGATCAGTGACCAGGTCCTACTACCGGGGAGCCGCGGGGGCGCTGCTTGTCTATGACATCACGTCCCGGGACTCGTTCAACGCCCTCTCCAACTGGCTGAGAGACGCCCGCAACCTGGCGGGACAGAATATTGTTATCCTGCTTGTGGGAAACAAACGGGACCTGGATCAGGCCAGAGAAGTCACTTACAGCGAGGCTAGCCAGTTTGCTCTAGAAAATGGTAATCTAAATCTAAGCTCCAAAGATATATATCATTTAAGATTCATATTAAACGCATTCCCACAAGCAGACATGTATAAGTTTGCGCTAAAACATGCCGCATGTGGACCTACAATATAAAAACCCAATCTCAAATGAACATAAGCCCTGCAACTCTTGCCGACCTTCCCTGAAACAGGGGTGACATTGGCAAAATGATCCATTTTTTTACAGTATGGGTGGTCAGCCTCATACCAACCTATAAGTCTTAAAAAACGCACGCAACTAAGCTACACATGTAGTGCAACTTCTTGCCGCATTATCCCCAAAGGGGTCGCATATGGCGAGTGAACCTATTTATGTTTACAGGTAAGGGGGCCGGCCTTACGCCAACCACTTCAGTGAAATGAGGGGTTTCCCAACTCCCGAGGGGGCTGGTACTCATTTCTTGTGAAAGCTGAGTAAACCTTGCAGGTTTTTTATTCAAGGTTTGAAATAAAAACCGAAAGAGGAAATCATTTCTGACACCCTCAGCAGGATTCAAACCCGAGCTCTCGGCATAGAATGCAAGCACTCTACCAACTGAGCTATCAACCGGACCCATGGAATGTAATAAACAACTTAAACTTGTATGTTTTACAAAAGATGCTTTCTCAAAATAGGGTAATTTCTACGACTACATTTTTTAAAATTCATCTGTATTTAAAAAAAAAAATATCTTTTCTTAAGACCCCGCCTGCCAAATTTGCTCGTGATTTTTGTTCGTGATTTTTGCTCAAAACGCAAAAATATCTTATTTGAAATAAAATTTAAAAATACGCATCAACTTACGCACGGTAATTTACAAAAAGCAACGATTTTAACACAACATATCAAGCACTTGTAATGCAAAACAAAAAAACATTTTTTTACCAAGTACAGATAGTTTGTGTACAGATATTTTTCGGTTAATCTGGTACAAATAAGAACGAGATAACAATATGTTTGTCTCCCTCTTTAAAACACACTTCTAGTCTACAGGGCCGGTTCTGCATAACAACAACAAAAGAGTTTTTATATTTTCTTATTAATTATTAAAATAATACCACTAATTTAAACTTTTAAAATTGTAATCTAAGCAACGCCCTTAATGACTAAAGCATGAGTTCTCAATATTCTTTGGTTTTTTATTTATTACTTTTACTTTCTTGACTTATAGGTTGGTATGAGGCTGACCACCCATACTGTAAAAAATGGTTCAATTTGCCAATGTCACTCCTGTTTCAGAGAAGGTCGGCAAGAGTTGCAGGGCTTATGTTCATTTGAGATAAGGTTTTACATTGTAGGTTCATATGCCCCATGTTTAAGCGCAAACTTTTGTCGGTGGACATTATGTCGGTGGACATTCTGTCGGGGGACATTTTGTCGGTGGACATTTTGTCGCGTGGACATTTTGTCGTGTGGACATTTTGTCGCGTGGACATTTTGTCGGGTGGACATTTTGTCGGTGGACATGTTGTCGGTGAACATTTTGTCACGTGGACATTTTGTTGGTGGACATTTTGTTGGTGGAAATATTCTCGGTGGACATTTTGTAGGTGGGCATTTTGTCCGTGGACATTGTATCGGTGGACATTATGTCGGTGGACATTCTGTCGATGGACATTTTGTCGGGTGGACATTTTGTCCGCGGACATTGTATCGATGGACATTATGTTGGTTGACATTTTGTCCGTGGACATTGTGTCAGTGGACATTCTGTCGGTAGACATTCTGTCGGTGGACATTCTGTCGGTGGACATTTTGTCGGTGGACATTTTGCCGCGTGGACATTTTGTCGGGTGGACATTTTGTCCGCGGACATTGTATCGATGGACATTATGTCGGTGGACATTTTGTCCGTGGACATTGTGTCAGTGGACATTCTGTCGGTGGACATTCTGTCGGTGGACATTCTGTCGGTGGACATTCTGTCGGTGGACATTCTGTCGGTGGACATTCTGTCAATGGACATTTTCTCGTGACACCGGTCTAACTTCAAAACTTTCTATAATATTTTTTTTTGAAGAAAGAAGAAATATTTCATTAATTTTAGCTTATCTTCCTTAGTTCGACTCTGGCCGATGGAAAGAGTGGTTATTGTACACACAGACACTTTTTAGTGTCTATACGTGTTACTGCATGTGTATGTGTGAGAGAGCTCCCAGCAGGCGACCTCTCCCGTCAACAACTGCCTCAATACTAAATTAGAATTCGCGAGCCTTCATGGTTTTAAAGAATCGCTTTCCTTCATACAATTATTGTATGGAAATTTCGAAGCTGTTTTTAAATTTTATTTTGTTAAATTAACATGAATTATCTCGAATAAAAAATGCGGTCAATTTTGAGTTTGATTAATAAACTTACCATTTATAAAAAAAAATTGTGTACTTTAGTTCAACAAATTCAAGTTATTCATTGAACCCAGATAGCATTATTTCGTAATATTTCATAAGTTTGTGTTCATTTTGACAGAATTCAAATAACTTTTATCATTTTTTGAAACGGTCAATCTGTAAATTATATATTTCTTTATTTTATTCTGACAGTAAAAGATTTTTTTTAAAAAGTAAACATAATGGACATTTAAAACCCAGAACACCGTTTTGGACGTATTCGCTCTATGGGGTCTTAAATACTAGCTCTTTAAAAATTGCGCATTTTCAATTTCCGGTAAAACAGGGCATTTTTTGTTTAAGCAGATGTGACGTCTATGGATCTTTGGATATTATGTATTTCATACAAATCCGCCAAGGCTCCCAGGTAGCCTGGCTGATCCATCTATGTTACTTTGACGTCACGGCTTGGATAGCTGGCCGCACTGTGTTTTGGCAGGACTGAAATTCTCGGCATTTTATTTTAGAAAATTATCAATGAAATCTCTATTTTTACTAGTTAAAAAAAGGTTGTGATCCTTGAAATGTACTCTGCATAACCATAGTATTTTCAACCGTATTTCCCGCCACTGCAATTACCCTATTATATATTTCATAACATCATTCCAATTCAAACTATTATTGCATCTTTATTTTTAAGAATTTCATTGTTTCATTACAGAGCTGGTTTTCCTGGAGACGAGCGCCAAAACCGGTGAAAACGTTGAAGAGGCATTTCTGAAATGTTCCAAGACCATTCTCGCTAAAATTGAAACCGGTGAATTGGACCCGGAGAGGATGGGCTCTGGGATACAGTACGGCAGCCCCAGTGCTCCCCAGAGACTTCCTGGGAATCCCCCACCAGCGACAAGAAATCAGCCAGACTGCGTTTGCCGCTCATAACGCCGCTATCCAATTCAGCGATCGTATTTATTCTATAAAGGCCCCAAGACCAAGTATGCAGTTCTTACTATGTTTATTTTTATTTTTTAAAACATTTAATTTGTAACAATGAGGTCAGCACATGAATTGACATAGACAAAGTTGTGATGCCAGGGGCCTGTATTTTCAATGTACAAGTTGACAAGTTACAATTTACAAGTAACAAGCCTTGTAACTTACAAGTTACAATTACTAGTGTATTTCTAACATTGCGTTTTCATGGGTACTTCTGTTTTTTACAAGTCTCATTGTTTTACAAGTCTGCAATATCGATTTTACAATTTTTGGTAACATCTCTACGAAAAAAAAAACTTTGCTCTATGATATGCACATTTGAAGGTTATGTTATTGTTTTGATACAACTATATGCAGACGATACCATCATTTTTAATCATTCGCAAATGATAGAAAAACTTGAAAAATTAATGCAAAGAGACGTTTCACATCTTGCTAATTGGTTAAGGCTAAATAAATTTAGGTTGAATGTCAAGAAAACTCATATACCTATGCTGTTTGGAAAATCGAGAAATACGTCCTTTAACATTACTATCGGATCAAATAATATGGGTAGTCAGCTTTGTAAGATATCTTGGTTTATATTATATTCATCAACAACTTTCTTGGAATTACCAAATTAACCATGTTAAATCAAAGAAAGTGCCAATTACTGGTGTTCTGTACAGACTGAGGGGATTACTTCCAAAGCATTCCAAAGTCAACATTACTCGCTATTTACTATAGCATGATCCATTCCCACCTTTCGTATCTGACTTGCATATGGGGGGCTGCCATCAAAAAACAAATATCGGAGCTGCAAGTTGTCTAAAACAGAGCTTTGAGGAACATTCTTAGCATAGGTACCATGGGATACATGCGTGAAGGATATTTATCGCCAGAGCAATGTCCATTCAAGGTCCTAACATTGTACGACATCACTGTCTAACGTTATTCAAATTCTGAAATCCTCAACTCACACAAATTTAGAGTACCATTATAAAAATGTTTTTCATAATTATAGCACTCAAAGCTCAGAAAATTTACGTATTACCTAAAGGTTTTCGATCGACAAAGTTTGGAAAGAGTTCTCTTTCAAATGTTGTACAGTCCCTATATAACGGACTTCCGATAAAAATAAAGAGGGATATGAAAAATAAACAAAAAAATGATGCAATAAAGGCTCATCAAAAGCTCAGTACAAAGCATGCAAAGCAAATCACTGAAGCAAGTTTACAAGTCTACCTTACTCCACAGCTAGGTAGGCTTGTTAAATTTTGACAGCTAATAATTTACAATTTTGTAAGACTTTCGTTTATGTTCGTAATACACTTGTTTGATTAGGCATTTTTTTAAACGTTTTCTACAATAAAGTGAAAAAAGTTGTCTATGGATAGTAGACTTGTAATTGTAGCTTGTACTTTACAAGTTGTGTACTTGTAGTTTCAAAATACACTAGTTACCTCAGATCTGTCAAATTTTAACAATCGTTAACTTGTACGTTGAAAATACAGGCCCCAGGTTGCTATGAAAAGGAAAACAAATATTTTGTTTTTGGTTGCTGAGAACCGTAGTCCTATACAAGTGACATTTGCCCGCCGAGAAAAAGTTCTAAACTCGAATGTGGGCTTAGTCCATGATTCACTACTTAGGGGCACGTCAAATTTAAGAGCTGTTGTTGAAATCGGGCATAAGCTTCTACAATCTACAACTAAAAGTGGTCTAAAGTGTTGTGGGCATAGGGTGTGATACACAAACCAGCTGGATGAAAACTATCATCCATAAGTTTGAATAATTAAGTACCGCACCTATTTCTGAAGCCTTTTTCCTGTTATTTTCTGGTGATGGTACATAATGACAAAATGAATTTGTGAATTGCTTATTGCTTCACATTGAAACAAAGAAAAAAAACACTTGCCATAAACATCTCGAAATATGCGTTGAATATCTATAATAGGGTATTTTCACATATTTATTTTTTTGCGATTTCAATTTGTTTATGCTTTATTAGCCAAAAACTTCTTGAATTTTGATTTTAGTTGTATTTTTAGCAAAGTTATAAGCATTTTAAAATATTTTTTTGAATTTTCACGCCAAAACGCTACTAGATAAAAATTTCTCGCGTGACGTCACGGTCTTGTAAACATCGCTGTATCAACTGACAGCCTTCACATTCATGTCATTCAACCATCGCTTGTTCATGTTTACACCGTTACGGCTGTTGTTTCTTCAAGAAGTTTGCGTGTTTCTATAAGAAAATTTCATTTGTTTCTGTTGTTTTCATTTGTTTCTGTTGTCACCAACACATGTCAACTCTACGGAGTATGGAATGTCAATAAAAGAACGTGACGTCAAGATATGACGTCACAGCATCGGAAATAGAAGTAGCAGATCTCATATCCGTTTAAAAACTTGTCCAAATTTCTATATTTTCTTTTTTAAATATAAAATCGAAAAAAAAAATTCAGCTTCAAATCAACATATGATTTTTGAAATCTATCAAAATAATATACTTTTTATCATATTCCTCACTATTGCAAATACCCTATCGCATATGGCAAGTTGTCTTTGATAGCTGCCCGTTTTTTTGTGAAAAGATTCATCTTTGTCCTCATATGGATCTTCAAATATAATCCATAAAACAAGACAAGGCAGCAGATTTACTCCACTTTTCTACCAGATATGTATGAAGAAAATCCTTAATATTGTTGTGAAGTATATAGCACTATTTGACATTGATATTATTTGATTGTTGTTTTTTATTACTCTTATAAGATGTACATTTTATTTCTCTCTATTTTTGTTTTTTTAGTTGAACTCCTGTAAATACTCAGATACTAGTTTCTTGGTGCTCATGTTATAAATTTCATTTTTGTTTTTTACATCAGTTAATTATTTTAGTATTGATTAAAGTAATTAAGATTTTGTATCCATCACGTTATATTTATTTGAGACACAATCCTAATTTTGCTTTCCTTTTTAAAATGTGTTCTGCATTAAAAAAAATATTTAGGATATTTATTAAAAAATAATCATAAGTATCTAACTTATGGAAAAATAAATTGACATACTAAAAATAATACTTGTTAGCATAATGAACATTTTTCATGTGTTAGCTGATTTTTGTAAGTTGCTGGTACAAAATATATTTATACATTTTCCTGAAATGTTAATTTGCATACAAAAAATTATTTTACCTGTCATAAAAAAAAAATCAGAGGCCAAAAGGTATTTGTTTGCATCTGGATTTACCAGTGATGTTATTGTTTGCTAAGACTATTGAATATTTTAAAATAAGGCTTCGGTCCTTGTCTGTATTTAAAACAAAATATTTTAAAAAGTTTTTTTACGTTGTAAAATTAATAAACTATTGTTTTAAAATTAGATGTATGTTTGGTAGATTATGTGATTCATATAGAATTAAACGCAGCATTCTAGAATATGAGATAAATACATGGATACACCAAAATTCCAGTTAGTTGTGTTTCTATACATTTGTATTTCATTTTCAGAGAACATCCTAGATTGCCATATTTGATTCTGTACGACTCGTATTTGTCTGAATTCTTTTCAAATAAACTGAAACTGAAAATTTGATCAATAAGAAAAAAAAATTTGGAGGTGGCATTCCACGAGTGTTTTTTTAAAAGATATATTTTTGTAAGAATTACAAACCAGATTCATTCCCATCCAATGTTCAATGTTAAATATATTTAATGTACTGTTTGAATAAAATAAAAAGACGAAGTATGTTTCTAATGTTTTTATTTTTTACATAATATTGTGTCTGGAAATGTTGTAATTTCAGCAACAGAATATTACAGTTTATTTGCTTGATGCCTTTAGAGTACAGCCAACATGACTTCAGCATTTATTAAGTAAAGTTAAGTAATTATCATAGTGGGATCATTAAACTGCACTTTTCTAGCCTGTGAATTATTTCATTAAAATTATTTTCTTTATCACATACGCAACGTTACTATATAATTTTAATAACTTTCTTTTGTTCAACATCTGGAATTTAAAAAATATTTTTTTCGTTATACATCACATCCTCTAGCCGCAGAGAATAATACTATATAAATAATTCTTTTCAAAAATTAGTTACACAATAATTCATAAAAATAATATATTTACAATTCACATAAGAAAATATAATTCAAAAACCTTAAAATAGTTTCTTTACATTATTTATAACATAGAAAAACTATTAAGTATTTTGATATTAACCTACGAATAGTTTGTTTTAATCTAATCTCTCACAGAGATCACACTAAAATGCAGTCTATCAAGGAACCTAGCTACGTAAAAATAAAATATAACCTTTGTGTCTGAACTAACAATAAAAGTACATTATTTTATACAAAAGAATTCATAATTTAAAATAACTTTCCAGTCGCAATACCTCACTAATGAATAATAGCTTCAATATATATAATATTAAATATTATTATTGACACAGATCTCTCAAATGGCCAATACTATCCTGCCAAGGCAAAGCCAGCGACCGGCATCTTATTTCACAAGCAGGTTTCAAAGGTATCAGGAAACAATCAACAACAAACTATGCCGTGTTTTAATTTTGCCTTCAAGGGTTAATTAAAACTACCTCAACAATGTTTATACAAACATATATTAGCCAGATTGATCAAAGAGCGACAAGATTGTGAGATGTAGGCTGAACATGTTTCAACTTAACCTCAAAATATCTTTGTGTAACACAGAACATTTAACAAGTTGAAATACATTCCTATTGCATGGAATTGAGTTGAGACGCTGCCTCGACACTTGGCATGGCAGAATACTGCTCTGTATACAAGTTAAAAACTAAAATAATTAAATTTTCTAAACCAATTCTTATCTACCTATTGGTATGTTATGAAAAATATCTAACAATGTTGTTGTGGTGTTATTTTTGCCGACACGCCACGGCGGCCACTAGAGCTGCGCCACGGCCACTGCCATCCTCAGACAACATCAGGTCAAACTGGAAACAACAAACAGACATTGATTAAGAAAATAGACAAGAAAAATAAACATATTTAATGCTACAAGAATGATTCAATGAAAGGTTTGGTTAGGTTCAAATTAATCATTAATGCCTTATTTTGCAGGCAGAAGAAAACATGTTTATTTTTTAATTTATTTATAATAAAGGTAGACGCTTTCAAATGGTAATCAACTTGAAAGAAATTCCAAAAACATAAAAATTGTGACGGCACATGGCTGTGTTGCTAGGGAAAAGGCAAATAAATATTTTGATATGAATTGCTAAGGATCATAATTACATAGAAGTGTGACATTTTCCCTCTGAGAAAAAGAAATATTTTCAAATTTGTGCTGAGTTCAATAAGCTGGTAAAAAGTAAGTACTATTATATCCTTTTTTCTGTTTTGTTGTTCGAAAAATGTCTTACAAATTCTTAACGTTCTCGTGAATCAAAATAAGCATTTAATTTAATTTAATTTGAATATTGTGCCTCACCTTAATTCCAGGCTTGATGAGCTGTGAGATCCTCTCCACCATGAGATCATGGAAGTGGGGATGGAATCTGTAGACGGAGCCATCGATGCCAACTGTCACATGTGGGTCCTCCATCTTGTTTATCAGGGTGGCAATACCGGCAGAGACCAGGTGCGCAGCGCGGCGAGACACACACTCACAGATGAACCTCACGTTGGCGCAATCCTGATCGGTGGCGTGTGGTAGACCTGGAATATAATGATAACATATTGTTACATTCAGAATTAATGTTCAAAAGTGGATAGTTTTTCTGATATTCTCCAATGTAAGTACTTGATACAAAAAAAAATGTTTCCTCAGCAGGGTTAAGTCATAGTTCTATGTAACTAGAATCCTTAGCGAGCAATAACAAAGCAGACTTAGCGAGCAATAACAAACAATGTCCAGCGATGAGGACATTTGTGAACCTGTTTTGAGAAGCGAGAATTAAAGAGATGTCCTCTCATAAAATAGTCAATGTTCGGGGGGGGACCTGGGGGAAGAATAAGTCGCCCTTTGACCCTTTAAGACCATTCTGCACCTTTTGTGATAACAATAATTGAAATACACCTCCAAAGAAGGATTGAAAACTTATTTTTAAAACTTATATGAAGAAATGCCTTTGTAGAGACAATAATATGTCACACATTGATGATGCATTATTATATAACTACCAAGAGCAGGCTTATATGAATGTTATTTGGCTTCATGTTTTAGGTAATTCCCACCTATCAGTTAAGAAGAACATAATTATGCTGTAAATATAATGAATGTAAGCTAACTAGTATTCTTCTTTATCTAATTAAGGAGAATTCTATGTGTAAGGTAGGAGATCAACTAGTTTTTAAAAAGGATTTATTGCTGAAATATGGTCGTTATATTTGACAGCACTTATCAGTGTTTACCGACTTAAGAGTTTACAAGTTTATGGTGTTGATAAATTATTTTTAAGTAGGGATCAATTTAAATTTCCTGTTATAGATAATGAAAGATTATAAACAAACCATGATTACGGAGACATATTTTCAAGTGTGAAATGTGATAAAAGTTGGTGGGATTATTGATCCATTGATCTTAAACACTTAAGGGCCGCCAACGCGAATGCAAAACACCGCTGCGGGCATTCAACAAAAGTAAATGAAGACTTTTTCTAAATAATGTGATTTTTTATTTTTTTTCTATTCCATCGTATGCTAAAGTACATCCCAAACATGTGCCGTTTTCTCCGAAACGCACACGCCCCCGTTAAGTGGCAGCGAAAGTATAATCTCTTTGCAAATCAAGTCAGAACATTCTGTATGATGTCATATGCAATAACATATCCAAAATTGTGTCACCCGGCCAGGTTACTAGGGAAAAGGCAAACATTTTTTTATTACTGGTTGGCAAGGACAGTAATCTCATACAAAATTGACTTTTGCTCGCTGAGAAATAAGTTCCAAATTCAAAAATGTTCCCCTGTAAGTTCACCACCCTTGTCAGGGTGACTAAGGTTCTTTGCAACCAAAAACAAAATATCAGTTAGCTATTCAGTGGCATCCCAACCAGGCTACGTCATTATTTTTTTCCTAGCTTCTTTTTTACAACTCCATTTTGAGGTCAACCTTATGGGGTAGTAAGCAAATCGCAACTAAAAAAAACGCAACTAAGCTACACATATAGTGTAACTTCTTGCCTGCGTTATCCCCGAAGGGGTCGCATGTGGCGCTTCGGGACCTATTTATTTTTACAGGTAAGGGGGCCGGCCTCACACCAACAACTTTCAGTTGAAGTGGGGGCTTCCCAGCTCCCGGGGGGGCTGGTTCTCATTTCTTGTGAAGGCTGAGTACACCTTTGAGATCGAACCCTTGCTCTCGGCATGGAACGCAAGCATTCTACCAATTGAGCTATCGACCTTTTTACGAGCTTGATCGTCGTCGCTACAAAGCACCAATTCTCAAGCAAGACCCAGTTGCTGTAAGGCTGGATGGACCTTTGATGACCGGTCATTGGTAAAGGTTTTATAAATTTTTCAACCCGGTGAAGAGCAAATTTGAAAATATAAATGGTATATTTTTTGTGCTCCGCCGGGAATCGAACCCACAACCTTCCCATTCAGAGTCCGCAGTGTTACCACTGAGCTACGGACCGGTCCACTGAGTGAAATCACTGAGTGAATTTTGTTTTTGATTGCTAAAGACTGGTCATCCAAACAGCCAACCATAAGATATTTAGGATGTTATGATTGCAAATCTATGCAAATACGATGTATTCAGATAACATACATTATATAGTATTTTGAATGCATTTTTTTGTTAGTATTATGTCTAATCTAATCTATAAGTATTATGTAATGTTACAAATTTGATCTGATGGCAACAAAAAGTAAACTGAAAATTCAACTTGAGAATAAAACAATCCAGAAGTCTCACCGAGTTCATCCATGACATCCCTGCAGCTCATGTAGTCTCCTTTCTTGTCGGATTCTATCTCCGACACATATTTGGTATAAAAGTTTCCCTTCTGGTACAGAAGGTCTGACCCGATGCCTCCAAACAAAAGTCCAGCTTTTGTAAATTTCACTAACGCTAATCTGACTAGCTCTCCCATGTACATTCCAGAAATCATCTTCTCCTGACTGAAATCAACACATTAAATATTATTACACAAAGCTCAGCTCAAGAATTTTGGATGGGTCCATAATAATAACATAACACTTTAGTTGGCAGTAATGAGTCTATATAGAGAAACAATAATATTTTACTCCGTAAGTTTTCACAGCTGACAAAAGATTATTTAAGTGAAACTGATCATTTGTCCAAGAGATGTTGGACTACTTCATTGTTTTAGATAAAAGCTTGAGAAGAGGAAGTACCCCCCTTAAAAGAAGTCTTTATGGAGTTCAGTAGTTTTAGACAGTCATTTTCTTAAAAGTAAAAATAATTGAAATCTTGCCTCATTGCAAAAGAAAAGTTTTTTTTATTTACTGTAAAAGTCTTTTTTGCAAAAATAAATAACAAACGGAATCTTTCAAATCAGCAATTAGGTGAGAAAATTACATTATTATAAAATTCATACGGAAAGTGAAATCATAATTTACTAAAGACTGGAATATGTGATAGGTTTATTAAAAGAAGTCTTACATTTGCCTTCCTGGGTTTATTGAAGAGTTATCGACTTCCCTGTCGTATTCAGTTCTTATAAAATCTAGATTGCCATTGTCTCCAAACGCTCCCCACTCGGTGTTGATCAGGACGTCTTCATTTGTGGACTCTCCATCAAATAGTTCTGCATGCTTAGTCTTCTCCACATAACACGCATTGCTTCCAGTTCCTACAAAATGTTACACTTGTTGTTATTTTTGCGTCTGTCAAATACAAATCCTAAGAAAACCATAGAACCTAAAAACTTTCATACTTTTTCCATAGATGTCAGAGCAAGTAAGAAAATTAAACTATGTGACCTTAATATGGGAGATCATGCAGTTTCCAGATAAAGCAAGGAATGTATGATTTCTTTGCCGTAAAAATCAACATTTTAGGGCCTGTTGCACCAGCCTCCAATCAATATTTGATAGAAACATCAAATTTGATTGCTTAGTTCTGGTAAGGACCTCACTTAAATATTTTTCGAAAGTTGGAAAATCTCGAATTGTTTGATTTGAAAGGGAAAAATCACACTTAATTTTGATTTTCGTCTGATTGGAGTTTGGTGCAACAGGCCCTTAGAAAGGGAATGTAAATTTTTTTGTCAGCTTGTCTTTTAGGTGCCGACATAAGCTATTTTTCTCTGTAAGTCATTTTTTATTATGAAATTTAAGTTTATTTCAAAAGAACCTGTGTTTGTTTTTTGTTACCCAAAGGATAAATATTTAACTAAGAACCCATACTGATGACCTCAAAGTGGTCATGTACCTACTAATCTTTAATTATTGTATACTAAATATAATTGAAACGAAAATGAGAATGAATAATTTGAAAGAATAGATGAAAGAAAAAATAGATCTATGAAGACAACGTACCAACAATGAGGCCTATCCGGCAATTGTGATTCTTCCAAGCGCAAGACATCAGAGTACCAGTCGTATCATTCAAGATAGCACAAACGTCTATTTGAACATCCTATAAATGAAAATAGAAAGAATCATGCAACAGATTGATGGGATATCATTCAAACATAGACAAGATCATCGAGAGAAAGCTTGAGTCATAAAGGTTAAAAATTTCCATGATGGAAAGAGAAGAAAGACATGTTTTCTGAAGATTTGGGATGCGTCATGCCTGTTTAAGATTTTGACTCACCGATTATAACACCTATTCGACAATTGTGGCATTTGAAAGCACAAGACATGAGCGTCCCACTCGAGTCATTTAACAGTGCTACCACTGATATTTTCAAATCCTGTAAATGTGTAATGCAATTAAGATAATGTCTTTCATCTGAAATCTGCTGCATATAGAAGTTAGATTAAAAATATAAAGTAAAAGAAATTAGCATGTATTTGAGATTACTCGACCTCTGATTACTGTGACATAGGATTGAATTAATTATAGAATAACGGTCCATAATCTAAGTTGCCAAGATATATTGACATTGAAAGCTCATATTTAATGGATGCTCACATGTAAATTCGTGCTTACACATGCTGCATGTGAACATACAAAATAAGACAAACTTCACTGAACATAAACCTTGTAATTACTGCCGCCTTTCCCTGAAACTGGGGTAGCATTAGCAAAAGTGAACCAAGTTTTTACAGCATGAGGGGTAAGCCTCATACCAACCTATTAGTCAAGACCATAAAATGAAACATAAAGGTTTGAACTTTTAAAAATCATGATTTAAAGTCATATAAAACTGATAATAGCCTGCCTTTCCGTTTCCCAACGGTTGAGCTGTACCAGAGGTCTCAAGTCTTAACTGTCAGACAGTTATATATTTTGCATACAATTCTTAAACAACACAAGCTACTTCCTTTTGATCGTTCTACAACTCTGTCGAGGCGAAGTGGCATGTGTCCTAGAAACACGGTCTCAACATCGTTTGCACAAAGATTCTTTCACTATCGGGGTCCATTTTTATACAACAGGATTGATAGTAAGGTGGATGTATACTCTTTGACAAAGTTGGAATGCAAAAGGAAAGTGGCATCCTGGTTACAAGACCTTGATTATGCCGCTACAGAATCCCTCTTGGAGGTTGTGGGTTGAAAATGAGTGCACACAATCACACACACACACAAATACACACATACACTCACACACGCACACAGAGTGACTGGAGACCTATAAGAACAGGCAAGACCTAGTTTAGGCTCCAGCCCTCCAAAATAAAGTTTGTTCAATATATAGTTCAAAATGTATTTCACTTATTACAAAATTGTATTGTATTTATCTATAGAAATAAAAATTATTATTATTGTTATTATTATTATAATTGATGGGACAGACACTTATTTAGATACATATTTTACAAATCAAGGTTTCAGGTTTTACATATTTTTTTATCAGTTTGTAGATAAAAAAGCAGACAGGTGATATGGCTATTTTTAACTGTTTCGTTATACTCACTGAATACTGATAGATAGAAAATATGTTAGTTAAATACTTACACCTCTCCTTGCGATGGCATCCTTGAGGAGTTGAACAACGTCTTCACCAACTACTCCGGAGCATTTGAATCCCTTGGTCCACCTCTCCAGCAAGCCCTTAGTCAGTCCCAGCTGCCTCAGGGGAAAGCTGAACGTAAACCCGAGGGGAAGCCTTTCTTTGTACACATCATTGTCCTGAAAAAGATGTCAGTATTATCATCAGAATAATGATACTTGCGATCACTTATTGGCATAAAATTTGCTCATAATCGCCTATTTATAGACAAAGTTGCCAAGAATATCTATTAGTGGAAAAACATGGCCATCATCAGCTGCTGATGACTAAATTTGCCTATGATCAGCTATTAGACCTATCCCTGGTCTATAGTGGTTAAGGTTTCGCACTTGCAATTGGACATTGTTAATTTGATTCGCGGTAAGAGTACAAAAAGTAGTAATTTATATTGAAAAATTCATTTCTGTTGACTAAAGATCAACTGTCCAGTGACATTTTTAGCACTACCAGCGCCCTGGGCGAGATTTCTCTTTCTGGGCAAGGCCCCCTATCCACTAGTCAAATCCATACGAAAAGCATACAAAAGGGCGTCGCGGCGCCCTACTCTACCTGCTGCCCTACCCTACAACCGGCCCTGGGTATGTCTTACTAGGTTGCTAAGGGCCACAAAATGAAAAATAGGAATGCAGTTTAACAAACAATATTAAAAGTAGATCAAGTATTATAACACCCATCAAATTGTATTGATAATCAGATTGGCGAGACTGCAAGATCCAGTAAAATCTTTTGACTTGATGACCAAATGAAAAGGAGCAAGAACATTGATTGCAGTGAAGCTTTGCGCAAGTTTTTGGTGAGCGTTCTTTCGCAGTGGTGACTCTAAGGGTATAGAACCTACTGCCTCCTGTTCAACAGCTATCCCTTCAAGACACGTCTCAAGACCGATGTGTTTACCAAATCTTCTGCAACGCCCTGAGAGAACAATGTCACAAAACAGCATCCGTAAAAAAAGTTAACTTATTGGTCATCATCATCACTGAGGAGAGAGAAATGAAAAGTAGTTGTACCTTCATAAAGTTAGCAAGGCATTCAGCAATATGATCAAACAGCGCAGTGCCCGACCCCACCATGATGCTCTGTGGGATGGCGTAGATCTTAGATTGCATGTCAAAGTGGTTTTCTGCCAGCGTGATGATGAGGACTCTGAAGTTGGTGCCTCCCAAGTCCAGGGCTAAGAATTTGCCACGTTCTGGAAAAAAATAATGTGAAATATGAAAAATATTACAGACAAACTGAATGGTATGAAAGATATTCATTTTTATTGTTTTTAACCTTTTAAGCTATATTTTAAGTTGCAAATTAACACGCAACTCCTTAAGAAATGGTAAATATATTTAGGGGGTTTTCAAATGTCAGTTGCACCCCAACAGCTCACATGAATATTCATATTTCTTATCCTAAGTACCACAAAGTATGAAGGAGGCTTTCCAAAATTACAAAACCCATTTTTCTCTACAATCTCTTTTCATTTTACAGTAGCTAAATCTTATCCCGAAAAACTGGAAAGCATTCCTCAACCTTATCCCTACAAGAATTTTTACTTTTGGGATCAAAAATATATTTATATTTTAGAGTTGCCCTTGTAGTGACAAAAATTATGAAATGGCGCCTTACATATAAATCAGCATCATGCATTGAGATGCATGATCATCTATGAAAATGTTTTCCTCCCAAGAATAAATTATCACTAAGTTCGCCAAAAATATTAAACATGGATATGCAGACAGTAGCTTTGCGGTGGCCGGGCCGGTTGCCTGGAACAATTTGCCGGCCGGTGTTCGCGCGAACCAGTCTCCAACCACCTTCAGAAAGGGACTGAGGACACTGGTATTTTCTAGAAGCCATGGCGCCCTTGAGATGGTCCTGGACCATTAAATGGCGCCACTGGAAATAAATCATCCATCATCATGATTAATCTTGGTTGAATAATTGTTTATGTTACCTTTTCCATTGGGCAGGTCTTGCACGTAGGTCACGAAGCACTTAATGACGGCAGAGTCATGTGTCTTCTTGCTGAGACCGTCATTCAGGTCCTGCAGAAGGCGATCCATGATGGCGTGCGTCTGCTTGTCTGTGAGGATCAGCTCCTCACATTGCTCTCGAATCTGAAACAATACATCAACAACTATAATTTGTAATTCATTACATCGCTCAATAAACCTGTTAAAAATATGGGTGAAATGATCACAACATCGCTGCTGGACTACGGTTACTAATACCGGACAATACAACTCAAGTGTCGACATCTTTATTGTCAAGTCTTTTCAAAGATTCAACTCTTTTTTGCATATTCACTATTTTTTAAAGCTTTTCCCCTGATAGAATAAATCTGCAACTCTAGGATTTAGCAATTAGGAAAAAATCCTTATAGCTAAATCCTATGCTTTACGCCGAGTTTGCAACATTAAGAAAATTCCCCTCGATTATGTTAATAGAAAAAATATATGGAAGATATATAAGATAAGCATAACAGCCCCCTAGTGAGTATTTGAGCTTTCATACATTTCTTTTATGTGTGAAGATTTTTTTTTCAAGAAAAACAATTATTTTATTGAATAAGAAGATTTTTGTTTTAGAAAGGCCGAGTTCACCTTGCCAAAAAAAGAATAAACAAATGCAGGAATGGCAACAAATTCAGGTGTTTGGCTCAACCAATAGTAAATTTATTTATGTAGGTACTGAATATGTTTTGTAAATTGATGAGGCAATTTTAATGCTTATTGATAAGAGTAGGTATTGGGCATGTATGGTTTCAAATAATGAATTATTTATTTGGTTTTTGACCTAATTGTCTAGGAAATCATTAATTGAAGTTATTATATTCATGCAGCCTGGATCAGGTGTCATGACCTTTTGTCTTTTATTTACCTATGTAGGTTCCGGAAATGAAAAATGAAAAATGAAATACCTACCTACTTCTCTGTAAATAAAGGTAAGTAAATAGGTGTGACAATATAAAAACTTAAAAAATAAACGTTATAAGGTAGATAGGTATATATTTTTTTTCTTTAAGACGGACTCCACTTGCATTGACTGACCTATGTGATATATTTATTTATAATGGTCCATATTAATTTGTTTTTTCAGGATTTTATAGTTATTAGGAATCTCCCTTATTATTTAGTTTTATTTAAAAGGATCTGAGAAGAGGAATAATAATAAATAATAATATTAGGATGATTTATTTGGTGAGCGCTGTTTTTGTGTGTATTACACCTCAAGAGCCCTCTAAATGGCATTCACCAACCTATTTTTCCTGGCCAGAAGCAGGTACTAATAATTAATTAATTACTTTTATGTTAATGAATTATTTAATAATTAATTACCCAATGGCATCTGTTGAACCCGGGTCAAAGTTTCAAATGCGCCAGTCAAGATTAGCCACTTGACCCTCGGCCATAACGCCGACAATTATTTGATCAATCCCCTCTTCCACGCTTACGTAGGCATCTCACATGATCATAATAATATTGTGCATCACCTTGACCGTCACAATGATCGTTAGGGATATGTGGACCAGTCGTGACTCATGAGTCATGGCTTACAATAATAATAAAGTAGGAAGTATTTCCGTAAGAAGCTAATAAACTCTCAGCTATCTAAGTATATAAATTGGAGCTTCCCCAATCCGTCGACAGATCTATAAATTTAAGTGACGTAAATTTACGCGGGAACTCCCACGACATTTTCCTAGGAATCCGAAAAAAATATTTATCGCCTCTAAATTGCGAAAAAGACCAATTAATTGAAGATACAAGTAATAAAAACTCAATAAAACAAATTTAAAAGGCTGTTTATTATTCCAATATTTTACTTTCAGCGGGTTTTTATTTGAATTTATTAAGCGATTTATCTGGAACTTCATTTTCACAGATGATGAAGGTTAAAAATACAGAAATTTGTTCTTTATTTATTGTCTGTGTTAAACTAATGTGGCATGTTTATCTGCAAAAAAAAAACAAATAGCTAATAAGTTAAGAATAAGGAACTGTCAAAAAAAGTTAACAATCAGTGATCCCCAATCTACTGTCCCTATCAGTTTTTCAAAAAAATTATTATCTTCTTATCAACGAATTTTCAAAGGAATAATTGAAAGAATATTGAATTTGCTACAAATTTTGTGAAGTAGGCTGTATTATAAAATTATTGTTTAAAGAATTTATACAGCAAGACCCAATTTCCTTTGACAAGATGACACTTCATTTTTAATATTTGATCGATTGATTTGGAGTGACATTAAAGTATAAAAACAGTTTAAACACCTACTCATATTTTCTAGCTGGCGTATTTGTTTATCGAATATATTATTGGTTGAAACGACACGCTTTCAGGAAAAAAAGGTTCAACTCCAAATAAAAAATGTGTGACGTAACAAGAGTTTTTTTTACTGCGATGAGATTCAAATCATGTATGACACTTGTATAGCTTGTATAAATGTATAATTTATGCAGTATGGAAATGTAACTACATTTTTAATTGAAGTTGTGCAATTATTGACAGTATAAAAATTAAAATCATGAGAGCAATAGGCACTGGGACAGTCAATTTACTTAATCACAGCTGTTTAAATTTTACAAAATTCAGGCCGTTAGCGCTATTGTCAAATTTATACCAGCTTACCTGCCTTCAGTCTACCTACATCTCTAGCCAATAATTATTGTTGATGACTTTCACTTCTATAAAAAATCTATTGATCACATATCAAATTACTATCGACACCATCACGTGTTAAAGTAACGTGAAACATCGATCCGAAGAAAATCAACGCATTCATTATTCATGGCATGTCGTGTGCGAGGCAAAATGCATCGGAAAGCGATTTCCCTACACACGTTAAAAAATAATATGAAATAATATTTCATTGCAGTTGAAACAACGCGCGAGCTACACAAGGTCAAAACGGTCACATGAAAGGGACTCACTAGAAGTACTTACACTGCCAAAGGAACTTTTTTTACTTGCAATTTAAAAAAAATATATTAAAAAGTCTTACCTGCGCGCTGACAGAGGGTAGTATAAAATTTGCAATCCCCATTTTTATTTAATTGGTGTGGTGAATTTTCTTCACGTTAATTATTCGGCACTGTTTTCTTGTTTAATTGATTTTTGCGGTATTTATTTACACGAAGAGAAACGTCTGTAATTGCGGATTGCGCGCGGGCGGTCTCTAAACGCGCGGCGACTGGCGAGTACAAGGATGGAGTGCCAGTGGTCTGTCTGTGGAATGAAGTATGGAGATGGAAATATGAAATATCGGCTACGAATTACTCGGAATGCCAGACAGTATATTTGTAAAATACATGTGTAAACGGTACCCACACACTCGCAAAGCCGTCTGCTATCTCGCTCGCTCTTACAAATTTCTATCGATTCATGCGGAGGGTAGAAAGAGATAAAGCTTGAGCTCGAGTAAACGTTTAGATGCCATATAAAAAATACTAGTTCGCTTTTAGATTGTGCAATGTTTTTTTTTATTCTGATGAAATGCTAAATATTTATAGGATTGGTATTTACTTTTGGATAGTTTTTGCTTGCGATTTGATAAATGCCAAATAAATAAATTGTGCAATTTTCGTCGCTTTAGAGTCTAATCATTTGATGATTCCTTCAATAATATGAAAACAAATCATTTGACCATTTTTCTCACATTGAAGTCTTAATCATTGCATTGAATAATTTTCTATTAAGTTATTTTATATTATCCTCTTACATGGTTAAAATATTTATATATCTACTTTTTTTTTACTACTTTGGTACATCTTAGGTTCTATGGACTGTTAAAAAGTAGGGAGTTAATAAAAAGGTTTTACTCTATCAAATAGGTAGTTTTCTTCATTCCACAATTTGTATTAACATCCTTGCAACTGAATATATTAATTATCTTTTAAAACCTAGTATTAATGACTTCAAAAAGAATTAAAGAATAAATCTGTACTTGTTGAATGCATCAATCAACATTTTTTTAATTTTATTAATATTAATGAATTATTCATTCCTCATTGTTTATTTTTTAATTGGCGCATATATGTAATAAATATTTGAGAATAATGGATTTCCTGCAATACAGGATGGTGAGTATTATGTGAATGTGTTAGTGGTTTGCGTTAGTGTGCGAGGTCGAGCCCTCCCGATCTCGTCCGCCATTGGTCCGGTCTGAGGCGCGTCCACACGTACGCCATAACCTTACCCAGAGACGCACACTTAAGCGAGCAACCATTCGTCTGTGTAGGTAGGTAACAGTACCCCAAGTATAAAGCATCACGTTCAAACTCAACCACAGCGCTTACCAAAAACTCCACCAAAACTAAAGCAGTGTTTTTAGAAAGCGTTTCAGTTTTCATACATTTTAGATTGAGTTATAACGTGTAATTACTTTGGGTACAGGAAAACTGCGCATGTGTGGGAGCTGTAATCTTATATGGGCTATAGTGGTAGTGCTGCTATAATATTGCCATAATTATTATTATCCAGTGCAAGGCGCGTGAATGCGGTAGGTATGGAGTAGGATCATTGAGTAGAATAAAAGAAAGATGACGTAATAGTGGGGTAACATAAATCTATTGAATTTTACAGTATTATCTTTGTTTTCTTATTTATGGCTTACTCGCGACATGCAATTTACGCTAAAAAAACTACTGGTAGTTTTAGTTATAAAATTACATTATCTATTCAGTACCTATTCTAAAAATTGCAAAAAAGTAAAATGACTTGTCCGCAGAATAATGTTATATCAAAAAAACTTGATTGAACAAAATTTAGAGTTTATTTATGCACTGACGTCAGAATGCCGCGGTCTCAATCGCTCCCAATGGAGATCCTTACAAAGTAGACTTGGATGTGCTCTACCAGACCATCTTACCCTACGCCTCTGTACTTCAGCTAAATTTATATTTTCAATTGTTTTTTTAATATATATATATATATATATATTAAAAAACAATATATATATATATATATATATATTAAATGTTCACCCAGGTGACTTTGGTTTTCTGTAAAATCAGTAAAAAACACCAAACACAAATGGATTATTATTATCTCAAGATATTGTTACCATATTGATAAGTAAATAAGGTGTAAATGGTAGATGTAATCAATTGCGTAGCACTTTATTTCCGAAATAATAAAATTATACACATCATTAATTTCACGTCCAAGATTTAGAATCACGACCTAATTGATTGGTATGGACCTTGACTGATAGGTTGGTATGAGGCTGACCTCCCGTGCTGTAAAAATCGGTTCACTTTTGGCAATGCCACCCGGTTTCAAGGAAAGGCGGCAGGAGTTGCAAGGTTCATGTGAGGTTTTGTTTATTTGTATGCACGCATGCAGAATGTGTAGGCGCAAACCTACATGCGCCTGTCTGTGGGCATGCATTTAATATGAGCCTTAAATGTAAACATATCTTTGCAGCTTAGATTATAGATAGATTATAGATAAATAGACATAAAAAAATGAGTAATTATTTTTTTAATTTCTAAACCACAATCAATGTTCCTGTTTACTTTAATTTTTCAATAAATTTAATAAGTCATTATTTCTAATCAGTGACTCATGAGATTTCATGTAGTAAGTACTGGAATGTGTACTGGGCTTCAGCTGGTATCTTTTCAGTCAATAGTCTAGACATCCTTCCTTTCGATTAGGTATTATTGGAATCTTATCTTTGCCAATGCAATGCTCACTGATTCATCATTAGCAAACAAACACATTTTTTCTAGGAGAGCTCCTTTCAAAATCTGTCTGTCCATATCTTTTTTAATAATAATCCATAGCTACTTGACACTGGCGCTCCTTCTTGTTCAAAGTGTGGAGATACATCTGCCATCGCTTCTACCGAAGATAGGATACAGTTACAGTTACGTACATTTTTTGGTGGCGATGGATAGCAATAATTCAAGGAAGTGAAGGAAGTGAGAATGGGAACAAAAAATAAAATAAATGCTATCAAACAGCACTCTGTGTTTTATTTTGGTTGCTGAAGAGAAAGGACCATTCACAAACATTTGATATGTAACTGATCCATTGACCATACTCTTTTGTTTTGTTTGGTAACTACGCTTTAGACCCCGGACGGGCCATGATCTTGCTTTGAGTAAATACCACCGTTATTATTTAGAAGCAATCAATCCGCTGATAATGATGATGATGATCCACGATCCGCTGATGATGATGATGATCCACGATCCACGATGATCAATGGCTTTGCAGCTTTGCTATCTCTGAATAAAATCGTTTGAAGTTTGAACTGTAAGCTACGACGTCATCTCAAAATTTGTAAATCTCCATTGAAGACGTACTTACCTACAGTGTTTCTGGCGGTAGAGTCACAGTTACAGATCTTTAGATCATGTGAGGAAATAAGCTGACTTATTTTTAGCGACATGTTACGACTTGCGGTGTAAATTACAATAAAAAATGATAACATTATTGGTTGAGTGGCGAGCCTGCTTGTAATAATATAAAGCGTGAACATGATATCAGGCTTTTGTGATAACACGATTGTGACTCGGATATTAATTCAAAAACACCATAAGTCAAATTTACATTTTTTTTTTACAAAAAAAGAAAAACCGATCTTTGCTAAGTTAACTTCATCGAATTGAACTTAATTTAAAATCAATGATTTAAAAAAAAAAACTGAAATAATCCGTTCGAGGTCCATTGCTTTTGGGAGGTTTCTAACATAAATAAATCAAACAAAATAAAATAAATTGCACATAATCTGTACTCGACTTTCTTGCAAAAATTAACCCACTGTATGACGTAAGTAAAGCTAGAATCATCTACCAGCTTATGCCATTTCAATAAAAATATAATATTTCAATAATAAATCAACTTTATTCCACCGCGGTGTGTACCTGCATACTCGTACAATATGGATATTTTTTTTTTATATGGATATAGTCATATAAATACTTAAATGAATATAAATATCTGGTTGATTTATTTGTTGAGCGCCGTTTTGCGTGAATCACACCTCAAGAGCCCTCTGCGAGGTTGATCTTCTCTGGAAAAAGCGCCAATTATTAATATTCATAAAATTTTAAGAATCATAGCCTTTTATCTAATTTTAACCCTTTGACTACCAAGAAAATTGCTAATACATTTTGTATGTACAATTTTCACTTTGTATGGCGGCTATACTTCTAACTCACTTTTTGGAAAAAATAATGATGGCAATATATAAGTTATCATTATTTACTTACATTTGTAAAAGCTTATTTTTTATTAACCCTCTAACTGCCGAGAATTTTTCATTTTTTTTTTCTTTTGTATGGCAACTCCCTAAACCGAGATTAGGATGAAACAATGATTATAATCGTTAGATAGCACTTTTTTATAAACGGATTCACAGAAAATTTGAAAAAAATCGTTGGAGCCGTTTTTGAGAAAATCGCATTTAAAATTTTCAGCTCTTTGGAAGCCATCTTGAATTTTCAAAAAAGTAAAAAAAAATGATAACGAATTAAAGTAATAAACTTATTCTTTCTATCAAATCTAAAAAAAATGTAAATATCTTGCATTTAAATAGGTTTTTGTAATATTTTCGATTTAAAATTTCAGGTCGTGTAAACGGAGCTTTATTTTTAACTTTGTAGAAATTCATGTTGTTAATAATATTGTAGAACATTATATTTTTGTCAACCCCTTGACTTTCGAGAAAATCACAATTGTTTGTTTTTTTCATATCGCAGCCCATAGACACAGATTAGCAAGAGTGTTGCCATAACTAATTTATTAAGTTAAAAATTAATTTGTGGCAACTCTGAAAATTTAAAAAAAATTCTTGGAGCCGTTTTTGAGAAAAGTGAAATTTTATGTTTTTTTTGTATGGCAGCCATCTTGAATTTTCAAGTTGGTGTAATGCCTTGTTATTCATACTTAATACATGTCCAAAAAAGTTGAAGTAGCCAAATTGTGATATCTCTAAGTCTAATACTTTGGAAAGTGACACACATACACACACACACACACACACACACACACACACACACACACACACACACACACACACACACACACACACACACACACACACACACACACACACACACACACACACACACACACACACACACACACACACACACACACACACATACAGGCGGACGTTTTTGAAAGATAGTGTTTTTTGGCATGTCCTGCACCAGGACAACTCATTTCCGTGTAAACCTCGAAAACAAATTTTCACACCAAATCAATACTTTCTTTATAGCCTTCAGCTATAGCAAGAAAGTAAAAAACAATTGTGTAATAATATTACTGATTTATATGTAATTTCTGTTACTGAGATATTTTAGTATCAACTATTTTTACAATCCCAAACAGGGGCGAGCATCCTATGCTCGCCCCTGTTTGGGATTGGGGGACAGGGGTGCCCATACTTTTTCTTGAGGAGATCGACCTAGCAAAAATTTATGAATGGGAGATCGACATTTTAACTGCCCACCAAATATAACTCAGAAAATGTATAAATATTTATCAAGAAAAAAATTAGCATAAGTAAAGCTACATTGAGCGCAAAATGTCAAATCTGTATTAGATTTTTAATCTCTAACATTACAAAAAGAAATTAAAATAATACTTGTACAATATAAAAATAAAAATCTTAATGCTGATGTCGAAGCGTGACATTGGTGGTCCTTTACAAAATGTTCGAAGTTAGGGATATTCTCAGTTAAAGCTAGACGCAAGCAGGCTGTCAGGTGGTCATTTGTGAGACGAGTACGATATTTTGATTTTATTTTTTTCATATGAGAAAATGCAGACTCGCACAGAGCAGTTATTAGCTTTATTAACGGATATTTCATTTCGGGAAAAATGTGAAAAATTTAACTATCCTCGGCGATCGACCTTAAAACCTACAACGATCGACCGTTTGGGCACCTCTGCTATATCGGTACATTTACTACCTGAAAGGTAGGCAACACGGTAAAAAATACATGTATAACCTTGAAATTCAGATGTTGCAAATTGAAATGTATGATTATTATTATTTATTTTTTTATATTATTTAGATTATTATTATCCATTCCTTGACTTATAGGTTGGTATGAGGCTGACCACCCATACTGTAAAAAAATATTCACTTTGCCAATGTCACCCCTGTTTCAGGGGAATGTCGGCAAGAGTTGCAGGGCTTATGTTCATTTGAGGTTTGGATTTTATTTGTAAGTACACAATCAGCATTTGTACGCGCGAACTACACGTGTTTGTTTGTGGGCATACATCTGAGAGCTTTGAATGAATATATCCTTGCAGCTTAGATTATAGATTATTTAGATTATTATAATTTAATTTCTTATAGGTTTTCTATTTTAAGTGAAAGGGAAAAATATCTAGGTACCTTCTATAAAATGTATTATCCTCTACCCAGTGCACGTAGGTACCTGATTTTAGTTTAATTTTGTTTTTTGATTTATATTTTACAATATTGACTTGTGAAAATACAATGATAATAAAGAACACAAAAAGTAACAAAAAAAAAGTAAAAACGCGACTTACGATGTTTCTGAAATACCCCACTCAAGTGTTGTGTGGGCAATAAAACAATGGAGAACAGCCATTCCCTTCGTTTATTTATTATTAAATTATTCAGACTTTATCTTAATTACTCTGGCGGCCCGAGCGTACGACAAACGATTTCGAGATCATCTTTCATAAACCGGCGCAATGACGCAATAAAAAAGTACATCTACTTAGGTATCAGTAGGTACGTGTATGCTCCTTGAAGGCTTTGCGTCCTTAAAGTAACAATGGGCGCATGGCAACACAAAATAAGTAAAATAAAATATATTATTCTTGATTACTCTGGCAGCCCTTACGACAAACGATTTCGAGATCATCTTTCATAAACCGACGCAATAAAAAAATACATCTACTTAGGTATCAGTAAGTAGGTACCACTGTAATGCTTTTTTCACACAGCACGAATTCTGCCCGGTTGGTCCGTGGGATCACCGGACAATCCGTGTGAAAGCTTGCGTAGGTACCATAGTTGCGTACATTCCATTCGGTACCGGATGTAAAAAAAGTTAGGCAAACCGGACAGCTTTTGCACAGTCTAGGAAGCAAGGTATTTTTTGGTTTGTTTGTTTAACGGTGAGAAAATAAAATCGTAAGTAAAAATTTGAAATAAGATAAAAGTTGACAGCATTAGCTTCACATCGAATGCAGGTAGGTAGGCGAGCTGTGTGAGTATGACCTTTAATTTTGGCAAGAAAATTAATTATTCATTTTGTGTTTCCATACTTTGGACTGTAGATAAAATGATGCAACACAACTTATTATTTCAGCCAGTCTAGGTAGGTGCATAGTTAAAATGTCAATTGATAACAAGTAAATAATCACTTAAAAAACAACAATATTGCGGATTACGCATTGCCAAAGGGTAAAGTTTTATTCTGAATTCTAATTGGTTGAAAGTGACAGTTGCCATACTGCGGACCAATCGCAGCTTGTGACGTCATATTTAAAAAAGGTGTTGCATATATATTATTTCTAGTAAAGAAAAATACCTATTATTAGATTTATTTTAGAATGGTGTTTCGTAGAAATAGGGGTTGAAAAAGATGAGGACATGGGTGGTTTTTTCATCTACACAGAAACGATGCCATTACTCGTTTATGACTTATGCCATCTACTAAAAATGCACTTGCCATTTACGAACTTTCATCGTCTGTACGGCAATATATAATGATTTTTATAAATAAAATTACCGGTCGATAGTTCAGTTGGTAGAGTGCTTGCATTCCATGCCGTGAGCACGTGTTCGAACTTCGAATCCCATCGAGGATGTCAGAAATGATTTCCCGTTTCGGTGTTTATTTCAAACCCCAAAATAAAATACCGGCAAGGTTTACTCAGCCTTCACAAGAAATGAGTACCAGCCCTCTCGTGAGCTGGGATAACCCCCACTTCAACTGAAGTGGTTGGCGTAAGGCCGACCCCCTTACCTGTAAAAATAAATAGGTCAAACTCGCCACATGCGACCCTTTCGGGGATAACGCGGCAAGAACTTACACTATATGTGTAGCTTAGTTGCGTTTTGCGTTTGTGAAATTAAAAATCATTATTTTTGGGCAATAATGATTTTTTAAACGCAAAACAATAATTTAAAGCCTATAGTACTTAGTTTAGTAGTTAACATTCCTACTGTGGCTACAAAAATACAAAGTCAAATCTCGATTCAGGTATTTTTCCTGTATTGTTTTCTTTTCATCAATTTGCATACTGGTATACTTCAAGAATCAAGACCTGCCATAAAGGTTCACACAAACTAAAAACAAACTGAACTTATCAGTGCTGTTTTGCTGTTGACTTTTTGTAACGATTCGCAAAACGATTGTGATAAAAATTAAAGAAAATGTTTTTAAACTTTAATTTATAACAAAAGGTTATTTCTAATTGTTTCATATTATTGCAAACTACCTCTACATATTATTACAAACTAACTACCTAGAAACGGAAATGACCTTCTTTTTGTATAAATATATTATTATGTTTTGTTTTAATACTCATAATTATTGTTCTACCTTGCACGTACATAGAATGTAGGTACCTAGCAGGTATAACATATGTACCTACCTTCATTAGTAATCAATTTTCCACGAGATACCTAATTTATACTAAATACTAACCTTAAATGCTATTCAAAAACATCAAAGCCATGGATCATTCATCGACTTAAGTGAATTTCGCGTACAAAAAAAAATGATCCTTGGACTATCTATGGATTCAATATTAAAAAAGCACTGGTTACCTGAAGAAAGATTATATTATAGTGTTACATTACAGACACTCATTTCTAAATTGAGTGATTGTTTGAAAATAGGATTTTGAATAAAGGTTTCAAGTAGAAATAGTGTAGAAATCCTCAACGTATGAACACCAGTAAAAAAATACTTAGTAGGGAAGATTGAGGAAAGAAGGAGTCAATAACGCTTGGTTGAAAAATGTAAGGTCCAAATTCCTTTTAAGATATGCAGCATCTAAAGAAAAATAGATATGATGATCACCGACTATATATGGCGCTAAAAGAAGAATAATTCATAAAAAGAAAAAAACATTTTTGTAAGGAAGAACTAAGTACTTTTATAAATTTTGTTGTAATGATTTTCGTAATATATTTTTTTTTGGTTCTCGAAATCGTTATTCCTAGATGTTTTTATTAAGTACCTCAAAATAATATATCCGCTTCAAATTCAATAAATCATCGATGACTTTTTAATTGGTTAAATTATGTAAATAATATTTTCTCAGTTTATGAAATAATCGATAGTGATAATGACCTCTCTTTTTAAGGTTAAATGCTGATAAGGGAACGTTGGTTTTTTGTGTATTTAGATAAAGTGCAGCACTGTTTAGTTTTATTATGTCAATGACTTCAAAATAATCAGATGGTAACACTGCAGTTTTAAGATGATCAAGCGATATATTAAGAAACTTTAATTACAAATATGAGATAATATATCAAGATGATCTTTAAACTTTTAATTATTTAAAATAAAATACTTTATGGCAGGTTAATCGTGATCCTTTTTTACTTTCATAGCATATACCTACTTATCAGCCATGTTGTTATAATTGATACTGGCGCTCATTTGTATCATGTAGAATCACTAAAATAAAATGTCAATTTTTCTAAGGTTTGTATGTTTGTAATATTTAAAATTGTAATCAAATTTTCACTTTAATAAAAAAACTTTGTATTGGTTGAATATTATTCTCATGTTTACTTGAATTTATTGACGGTAGGTACTTAAATATTTTTTTTTCTTATATTGTTTCAGTTGACACTGGCGCTCACTTTTAGTACAAGGATTTCAAAAAAGGAATGTCAAAAATTTCTTGGGTCTTGCCCCCCTGAAATATTCAAATTTGGAATCAGTAAATACCTACTGTTTTGAAAATCGAAATAAAGTGTGATACATTCAAACAGGTAGCTTAAAAATGCGACACTATAAAAGTAATGTATGTTTCTTCTATGAATTATGATGAAAATAATATTTTATAAGTAGGTGAGGTATAACATAAAATAACATAGTTCTGCTCGTGTTAAAATGCCAAAGATAAGTCGTAAAAGTCATGTAGGTGTTGAAAAAAGAAATAGTATTCAAAACACGTGTCTTTGATTTGAAGTCTTGTAGCGATAAAATTGTACTTAAAAATATATTTATTATACTGAAAAACCATGATAGAGATAAAAAGCTTACACAGCAAAAAAATCTTTTAACTAATAATTTTCAAATATTATTTTTTAAAGTTTTATGTACACTTCGCATTTCATCAGAGTTAATAAAAAAAAGTTGGAACTCAAAAGTACTCTTTGTATTTATGTAAGTACAAAAAATTAAATGTGTTTCTTGTATATAATAATTTAGCAAAAAACGGAGGTCCTTTTAATATCTCTTATAATATTTGTATAGCAATTTAAAATGAATAAATTAAATGGTATGAAATGGGCCCGGTAGGTACTAAGAAATGATGTAATTTAGAGATAAATTCATTAATAACATAATTAATTCATTAATTTTATTATTGAAATTACACCCACTATCCTAAAGCTTAGTTTCCATAGTTGTATTGTAGATGTAGTATGTATATTTATGTATTTAATTTCTTTACTTTTAAAATCACTAAAACTAATGGGGACTAATCTAATCTAATCTAATCTAAGTTTCTAAGATATGTTACATTGGAGATTCACATTACATGCATTCTCACAACCAGACTCGTACAAGTTCGCGCTTGCACATGCCTCATGTGAACCTACAACATAAAAACCAAATCTCAAATGGGCATACACCCTGCAACTCTTGCCGTCCTTCCCTGAAACAGGGGTGACATTGGCAAAGTGAACCATTTTTACAGCATGGGTGGTCAGCCGCATACCAACCTATAAGTCAAGGAACATACACGACGAACTAACGCAAAACGCAAACGCAACTAAGCTACACTTATAGTGTAACTTCTTGCCGCGTTATCCCCGAAGGGGTCGCACGTGGCGAGTTGAACCTATTTATTTTTACAGATAAGGGGGCCGGCCTTACGCCAACCACTTCAGTTGAAGTGGAGGTTTCCCAGCTGCCGAGAGTGCTGGTACTCATTTCTAGTGAAGGCTGAGTAAACCTTGCCGGTATTTTATTTTGGGGTTTGAAATAAACACCGTAACGGGCAATCATTTCTGACACCCTCGGTGGGATTCGAACCCGAGCTTTCGGCATGGAATGCAAGCACTCTACCACCTGATCTATCGACCGGACTACTACATTTTTTTTAAATCAATAAATAATAATATATATGGGCATTAAAAACTAAAACATAAAACAAATTTCACTTTAATAAACCCTAGCCGCCAACATTACAGATCAACCGCCATTTCTTTCTGTCCATACATACTTCTTTCATTTCAGGACTGTCAAAGAAAAAGAAAAAAACGACCAAGGTATTAAGTTATTTTTACAGAAGCTATACATTACTTAAAATTCGGCAAATATTTTTCTTATCGATCCAAATGAAAGAAATAGGTGGAGCGTCAGAACCGTTTGGTGTGCCAAAAATACTACGCCCTAGACGTATAAGGCAAGGAATATTCATGACAACTGAAAAAAGTTTTTGTTCGGTATTTTGTATCCATAGATAAACAAAAATGGATTTAGATTTGGTCTGTGGTTGCATACTTGCATCTCTTTATTGAGGTATGGCGCTTCGCTCTTGTGTTTCTTTTTATCATTGTCAACCTACTTGCGTTCCATGGCAGGTGCATTAGTATGAGAATAAACTTTGATACTCCATCTATTTCTTTTATTTTGATCAATGGTTTTTCTTTGTCCTAAATGGTGCCTGCTGTTATGAAAAAGGAAATATTCTTCAGTACATATTTCATGTTAAAAGTACCACTTGCCTTATTCATTCTTATCTATTCCAGTGGGCGTGTTAGTTAAATTTATAGCTTATTTATTTATGTAAGCGAGTATGATATTATAAAAATTAACATTACTTCATTTAGTTCATAATATCTACATTCATATTATTTTTTACATACATAAACCAGTTCGCTGAGTATAACACATTACGTTCAAGCTTACTGCTAAAGCATATCGAGTGTTTTAAAAAAATGTATAAAAAATAAAACGTTCCATAGAGTGGCTGTTTAAGTATCTATACATACTTAGTTGTACGCTATGTTTGAGTTTAAATGTATTTTTTAAGCTTTGAGTAGAGTTCCTACTAAACGTCCTTGGGCTTACAACTTTCAAAGCCAGTCAGGAACTTATGAATAAGACATTTATTACAGTTTATTTTTAATCGCAAGTCGGAAATAGGTGAACGACATTACTTTTATTGGATCGCGTAGGCTGAATAATATAAAATAATCCGTAATGTATACAGTATGATAATATAAGTAATAAAATAAATATCGGAAGTATTGACAGCTAAGTAGGCTGGATTTAGCCCAATGGCCGCCCTGCATATAGAGTGTTTTGGTACGAGGAGAGACATGGTCCCCCCCCCCTACTTTTTTTTTACTTATTGAAAACTAAAAGGTACCGATTTAGTATTTACGTGTCAAAGATTTATTTAAATTTAATTTATTGCACGCCCGGTCGATAGCTCAGTTGGTACAGTGCTTGCATTCCATGCCGTGAGCTCGGGTTCGAATCACACCGAGGCGAGGGTGTTAGAAATGATCTCCCGTTTCGGTGTTTATTTCAAACCCAAAATAAAACACCGGCAAGGTTTACTCAGCCTCCACTAGAAATGAGTACCAGCCCCCTCGGGAGCTGGGAAACCCCCACTTCAACTGAAGTGGTTGGCGTAAGGCCGGCCCCCTTACCTGTAAAAATAAATAGTTTCCACTCGCCACATGCGAAACCCTTCAGGGATAACGCGGCAAGAAGTTACACTATAAGTGTAGCTTAGCTGCGTTGCCATAAATAAACATGTGTAAGTTCACGTAAAAGCAGACACAAATAATATGAATTTTATTAGTGTCTGCTTTATATTGTACTTATTAAACTTTGGGGGCCCTGGTATGGTGGAAGCGCTTGAACCACCCCTAATACAGACCTGTAAGTAGGTTCACGTATATATTTACGTTTGTTGTCAAATTGGACATCTTTCCTTTAGAAAGTCAAAGAGGGATAAGTAAATGTTTTTCTAATGTTCTAAGAATTCCATAATCTGTAAATCTTAGTTGTCTTATCACTCTCTGTATAATATTATATGCATTTAAAAAAAGGACGTGTAGGTTGACGCTTACAGATAGGTATCATTGGTGCATTGCATTTGCATACACTTTTTTTAACGATGAATAAAAGTAAACTTTGTTTTATTATGCTGCCGATGTCTAAAATATTGTGGCTTTGGTAAAAAATAAAATATAAAAGTGGAACTAAAAAATATTCTCTATTATCAGGAAAATACCTACCTCCTTTTTTTTACATCACCATCTTGCGTTCATTTTTCAGCTACCGCCAAGAACAAGTTTATTTATCCAAATTAAGTTTTTCCCCTTTGATGAAAGGTTACATTTTGAACACTTTGCAATTACGCAAGTTGAAAGATTTTTAAAGCAACTACTGACGCGAAAAATATCTTTCATTTCTTACTTTCCTGTTTGTCATTTTTTTTTACTATTTTCGGCTGAGATCTTTAACCTCGACTGTCATTTAAATATTTTGTACCACTCAATTATATTCCTACGTAGGTTGTAAGCTACAATCTACGTACGTACATACTTATGTCTAAAAGAACGAGATCTTTTTAATTTTAATATCATACGTCATGATGTAGCATGTGAGACCTTAGAATTTAGATTTATACAAGATTGCAAAAAATACGGAAGTCGCCATTAAACGCTTTGCAGTATTACATATGAAAAATATTTCTCTACTGCATACTGATATGGTATAAGGATTAATTATAAAGATTAAAGGCTATGTACTGGCAAAGGTATTTAAAATAAATATATATATATTACGAAAATCCATCTACTTGGTGATTTACGCCACCAAATAATCATTAAAATGATTCCACATATCGAAGCCATGAAACATAACATTAGGTCTAAATCTAATCTAAATCTAAGCTGCAAGGATACGCATTATTTGAAATTAATGTTAAATGCATTCCCACAAGCAGACACGCATAATTTCGCGCTCACACATGCCGCATGTGGACCTACAATATAAAAAAACCCAATTCTCAAATGGGCATAATCCCTGCAACTCTTGCCGACCTTCCCTGAAACAGGGGTGACATTGGCAAAGGTAAACAATGAAAAAATGAGACTCAATTTTTTAACGTCATGTGTCAAAGAAAGACATAAACGTGACGGTTGCCTGGAAACTGATTATAACAAGACATAGTCGGTGTTATGGCCGAGGGCTCAAGTCGCTATTCTTGACTAGCGTATTTGGAATAGAATAATGCTGGTTCGAATCACGCTTAGCTCTTTGACCATAACTTCGCCCCTGGTTCAACAGATGTCATTGCATGCACACAAGTTTCTGCTTTCGCATGAAGACATTCAGCCAGGCAAAATAGGTTGGTGAATTGCATTCCTCTTTATTCCTTGATTAGATTAGATTTACAAATCTATATATTTTTTAAATAGTTTGTATGGAGAGGGAGCCCTAGGGTGCAATTTTTTCGGCATACCAAACGGCTCTCATGCTCTTTCTATATATTTTATGTTGATCGATGGATTAAGCCCTCAAGAAATAATGGTTTTCTTTACAAAATGTAAATATTTATTTCTGGCAGACCGGAAGAGATCTCAAATCATTTTCTCGCACAGTAATCAGTGTGAGGGACGTTTCTCTGCCTCAGGAGAGAGATGGTCAAAAGCCAAAACGTCGCGCGTCAATCCCCCACCAGCTGGTTTCGCTGGGACCGGTGGGCTGGGCAACATTGGCAGATGCTGGTTCCTTTGTGTGGATCACTATAATGGGCACGTAACATTCGTGGGGCACATAGAGGTATCATGTAAGTGGAGCTGAAACTAGCTTACGGCATTGAAGCATACTATGAGGCATAACTGTCAGCCGGACCTGTCAAATAGAACTGTCAAACGTAGTTACATAAAACTTAATAATTATGCGAAATCCTATATTTTCTTGCTTTCTCCATCATGCCAAGATGAGTTCTTTTACTTATAGATTGGTTTGAAGTTGACCACCCGTACTGTAAAAATGGTTCACTTTGCTTGGACCGGTCCGTAGTCCGTAGTGGCAACACTTCGGACTCGTAAATGGAAGGTTGTGGATTCGGATCCCGGCGGAGCACAAAAATATACCATTTACATTTCGAATGTGCTCTTCGCTGGGTTGAAAAATTCATAAACCTTTACCAATGACCGGTCACCAAAGGTCCATCCAGCCTTACAGCAACTGGGTCTTGCTTGTGTTGGCGCTTTGTAGCGGCGACCAAGCTAGTACACCTCTGCGGCACTACAACAAGTGTCATAGACCCCTAGAGTCTTTAGAATCTAGGGAGTCTCCCGTACAGGATTTCTTAAAAAAAAAAATGTCACCCCTGTTTCAGAGAATGTCGGCAAGAGTTGGAGGGCTTATGCTCATTGGAATTTGGGGTTTTTATGTTACAATTTCACATGCTCCATAAGTAAACGCGAACATTATGTATGTATGTAGGCATGTATTTAATATGAATTCTTCATGTAATATTTTATTGCAACTTAGATTATGGATGATGTTTTATAATAAAACGTTTTTGTTTTTCAGGTTTTGCAGCCATACAACAAAAGCATTAATGAATCCCTTTCATGTTTCCATCTTTAAAGGTGTATGAGTCAAAAGACTTAAAACGGATGTTGCATGTATAATATTTTCGTGAAAATAATTTCGGTTCCTTTGTTCTGTAAGTCAATCGTGGGGCATGTCTGAATGAGTCGTTCTTGGTCTCTTTCCCCTCGACTTCATTTACGCAAACGCGCGCCACAAATAGACGGCGCGAAGCACGGGAGAGGACGACTGGCTCGGAGTTGGAGCTAAGACAACATCGTTAAAAGTGCAGCGTCTTATTGACTCACATCAATTTTATAATGCAGGAATAACGCTAAAGTTTGGAAGTTGCTCGAAGGAATTTCGGGAATCGAATAAGGCAAGAATACGAGTGTCAGAAATCATGATGATTTGATCAGATTGTGTAGAAGTAAAGTTTCATTGATCGGTTATCGATCACATCATTCGACAATGGTAAAAGCGTTCATCGTTCAAGCATACAAAACATCATTTATAATTTCTCATGTTTTTTCTTTAAATGATTTTCCGAAACCGTTCTTAATTATAAATGAAAATGATATTATTTATAAAAAATTTGATTGATTGTGAAAGCTAAAGGCCTGAAATTGATAAAAGTTTGTCTCGTTTTCAAAATCAGAGTCAGAATATGAAATGAATTAAAAGAAAAAGCTTCAACTTGTTATTTATTTTTTGACTAGACAACTGACCAGTTCGATCTAAAACCTAGGTTCCAAAGATAAATAATTAATATTTATGATTCATACGTAGACACGTAAAATTTCGCACTAACACATTCTGCATGTGTACCTATGTACCTACAAAACAAGACTCAAACTTCAATGAACATACATCTTACCGACATTCCCTGAAACCAAATTTACAGTACGGTTTATTAACCTCATACCAAGCTATAAATCAAGGAACCTTATTATAACTTTGAAGAATACTAAAACATGTTAAGCTAGTAATTTTTTTATATTATGGATGGACCAAATTTTCGAAATAGCGAGTGAATGGGATATCCAGAGTCATAATAAAAGGCGAGCTTGTATGAAAAAGGTTATGACTCTGGATGAAATGAAAGAAGTATGCAAGGACAGGAAGAAGTGGCGGCTAATCTGCAATGCTGTTTTGTAATGTTGGTTTATTAGTTTGCTACATTTTTTGCATAAGAAATTTTTGACTTTTTTTGTATTGATTTATTTTTAAGATTTTGTTGTTTTTTTTTTATACTTAAATGTTATTTTTTACTCGTATTCCTTGACTTATAGGTTGGTATGAGGCTGACCACCCATACTGTAAAAAATGGTTCACTTTGCCAATGTCACCCCTGTTTCAGGGAATTTCGGCAAGAGTTGCAGGGCTTATGTTCATTTGAGGTTTGGATTTTATTTGTAAGTACACAATCAGCATTTGTAAGCGCGAACTACACGTGTTTGTTTGTGGGCATACATCTGAGAGCTTTGAATGAATATATCCTTGCAACTTAGATTATAGATTATAGATGTTGGTATAAGAACAAGTGGGCTTAGTGAAAAATATCAAAGTACAGAGATGAAGACCTTGGTGCTAAAAATGATCGTTAATGAAAGCGCGAAACCATACAAGGAAAATTGATTCTGGAAATCAGAAAAACGTCTAAACATTCCTACTGCGCAAGCTCACAGAAAAACATAATATATTCAGAGTATGGTGTTATATAAATTTCTTATTCAGTTCCCCACGTGTAAAACGTTACGTTCAACAAGATAGTTTAATATACAAGATATTCACCCAAAATGCATTCATTTTAACTAAAACGCTACATTAGTTTGCTGTTTAAGATTCCATTAATTTTGCAATCATATTTACTCAACCATGACCATAGGTTGGTACGACGCTGACCACACATACTGCATAGGGTGCAAATATGTCAACTTTGTCATTGTGTCATTGTTTATTATTATTTCGAATTAATTACATTTCTACTTCCCTTAATAATAAGGGCGAAAAATCCTATTCCGCTTGTTCACAACCACATTTTATTTTATCACTCAATAATTTACGCTATCGAAGAGAGTTTATGCAATGTTTTATACTCAGAGTAGTGTTTACAGATTTCACACAACTCCTTGAATTACCTACCTACATTCTAAATACTTTAATTTCTCGACGACGCAAATAAATCAAAGTTTCAACTGTTTTTTGCGGCATAGACGTCATGGAATATTTACCTAAGTTCTACATCATAAGATTTTCCTCAAAACGCATATTGTACTGTCATGTCTCTGGTAAAAAACATTCTCACCCAAAGAAACTACCGACATCCTCTTTCAATTTGCTTAACCCTATCATACCAAACTATAAGTCATTCCTTGACTTATAGGTTGGTATGAGGCTGACCACCCATACTGTAAAAAAATGGTTCGCTTTGCCTATGTCATCTCTGTTTCAGGGAGGTCGGCCAGAGCTGCAGGGCTTATGTTAATTTGAGTTTAGGTTCTTATGTTTAGAGTTCGCATGCGGCATGTTTTTAAGCGTGAACTTATACGTGTCTGCTTGTGGGAATGCATTTAATATGAATCTTAAATGTAATATATCTTTGCTACTTAGATTATATAGGATGTTCAGATAGCACTACACATTTTTTTGCAGGTGAAGAAGTGTGTATTTTTCCGTGATAGAAATAAATTCTTTCATGACTTCCTCAAAGTCAATGTGAAAAATTCAATGAGCGTCCGATTGTAATTAAATGGAAAGACCTTTCATACCTTAAAAATTATCTATTCCGGAAAAAGGAACCTTCCGTACAATATTTTAATCGTAGTCGTAATGACAAAACATCACCTTGTTTACATCCTGCTTCGAAGTGTTTTTAAAAGTCATAATTTAACTGTATTATTTTGCAAAAAAATGACAATTAAAGTGACTATTGCCCACTTTTGTATCATAAAGATTGTCCATAAATATATTAATGAATACAATAAAGAATGTAGCAAAGGCCTGAAAATATCTAATTGCTATGTTGATAATTGAAATACGCTTGAATATCGCAGGGTTAACTGACTCTGAATAGCAAGACCAACGTATATAATAATAATCAATACTAATCGATCTTCTCAGAAGGTACATAATAACGTCTTGTTTACTGCGAGCAAACTAACATACGTCATAAATGATGCATTATTTACTCTTAGTTTTTTTTCTTCATTGTGGCAATGGACTCGGAACGGCAAAAGTCACAACCTACAGGTCCACGTAAGTAGGATCCTTAGCAACCAATAACAAAACATTGGTAATTATTTTTCGTGTGGCGTCACAATTTTTCTATCTATGTCATTTGTGCAGACTCCAAGTGTAATGAAGACTGGCAGTCTTATTAAACATTGACAAACTTTATCGGTAGGTATATATCTAAATTGAGTGTTATTGAACTATTAAAGGTTGAATGGCAGTACTATGATATAATAACCATGAAGATAGCTGGTATTTTACAGAAGTAAGATGGTCAATTTATTTTAAAAGCATATAAATTTAGAAAAATATTAATAGTTGCCTGCATTTGTTGCTATCCTTTCATATTTAATTCATTCATATTCATCATCTTATTCGTACATTTCTTTGTTTTCATTCACTCTTTAAATCCCATTCTTTCACGATGTCACCATTCTGATTTAGGCATAATTTTCTTGATTTTCTTTTCCTCTATAACACTTTGTTAGGCTTTCATCATACATATTATATTGTTTTTAAGTGTTCAATACATCTCATCGCATTTTCTTGCACTTTTACTTTCATATTCTCTTTCAGTTTTAATTTATTTTTTACACTAGAGCTTGTATGAAAAAGGTTATGGCTCTGGATGAAATGAAAGAAGTATGCAAGGATCGAAAGAAATGGCGGTTGATCTGTAATGCTGGCGGTTAAAGCTGAGGCTTTTAAATTAAAAAAATATGTGTTGTAGTTTTTTAATTTTTTACTGTTTAATTGCTTAGAATTTATTTGTTTTATATATTTGATTGTATTAATTGCTTGTACTCCTTGACTGATAGTTTGGTATGCGGCTGACCACCCATACTGTAAAAAATGGTTCACTTTGCCAATGTCACCCCTGCTTCAGGGAAGGTCGGCAAGAGTTGCAGGGCTTATGTTCATTTGAGATTGGGGTTTTTATATTGTAGGTCCACATGCAGCATGTGTAAGCGCGAAATTATGCATGTCTGCTTGTGGGAATGCATTTAATACGAATCTCAAATGATACATATCTTTGCAGCTTAGATTTAGACACTGTAGTGTACTGTACTGTATCCTGCCGCCGTTCCACAAGGGGTGTCATAATACACAATCATACTTTACCTATTTTCTCAACTCTATCTATCAGAGTATACTCTATGATACTGCTCTGATAAATAAATGAACACAAATCACAATGTAAATAAGTAAACATCAAATCTAATCTAATCTAATCTAATCTAAGTTGCAAAGATATGTTACATTGGAGATTCACATTACATGCATTCTCACAACCAGACACGTACAATCTCGCGCTTGCACATGCCTCATGTGAACCTACAACATAAAAACCAAATCTCAAATGGACATACACCCTGCAACTGTTGCCGTCCTTCCCTGAGACAGGGGTGACATTGGCAAAGTGAACCATTTTTACAGCATGGGTGGTCAGCCGCATACCAACCTATAAGTCAAGGAACACACACACACGACAAATTACATTTTATACATCACTAAATAATAATATCCAAATACAAAATATCCATTTACAAATAAAAACAAATTCCAATTTAATAAACCCTAGCCGCCAACATTACAGATCAACCGCCATTTCTTTCTGTCCTTACATACTTCTTTCATTTCCTCCAGAGTCATAATTTTCTTCATACAGGCTCTTCTTTTATTATGACTCTGGATATTCCATTCATTCGCAATTTCGGATATTTGGTCCATCCATACCTTTCTCGGTCTTCCTCTACCACGACATCCATCTATTCTACCAACATATACTTTCTTCGTCAGTCTTTCCTCATTCATTCTCTCCATATGCCCAAACCATCTTAACAAACTTCTTTTAATCTTCACATTTCAAATTATTATGAAAAGGCAATTCCGTAAGTATGCACATGTCTACATACGTAAAACCCTGTGTCACTTTTTAAATCAAATATTTGAACTTTGATTCCGGAGATTTTGTTGTTGATTGCTTACAAGACTATTGGATGGAATCAATAGAGGCAATTTATTCCATGGTCCATGGACTACCCAAAGATGACGTCATACATGACGTAATTATTTTCAAAACAATTCTTTTGTTGTTATTGTGTCTATCAGTCGAATCAGACAAACATGCCATTATCAATGAAAGATAAATAATTGATTGCGAAAAATGTCCATGTTTTTTTTTCAAGTAGTCACATATTTCCTAGAAGTAAAACTAGATCAAACGTAAGAAAAAAATGAGTAAATATTTTTTGGAAAAAATCAATGATGAAATATAAAAACAGGAAATTGAAAAAATAATTACACAAATTATATCACAATAATCAGGATGTAACGAATTTATTGTAGCTCTATGATTTATCTCTAATTTAAAATTATAGTGTACTTTTTTTAAATATTTTTTTAAATATTGTTAATTACCTACTTATCAAAAAAAGATTAATTAAAACAGTACTCACGATATCTCGTGCTTGCCGCATCGTCACAGAAACTTTCCGTCCAAAAGAATGAAAAAAAAGACCGGAAAATTCTTTGATTAGATAACAACGATTCGGCCGGAACAAGTCAAGTATAAATTTGTTGTGATAAATAATTAATTGATTGCTATCAATTGAATACCGCGCGACTCACAAAAAAGTAAAATCCAGCGCGAAGGACGACCGCCCTCCACGAAGTCACTTTGTAGACTGCTTAGTGCTTATTTTAGTTTTCCTTTCTGGGTGGGTGGGTAGGAAGGAAATATACTAGAAATGTCTGTATGGGGTTGCGTGGGCGTCTGAAAACCAGGCGTTTCGATGTATTAGTGCCTGTAAAGGCCAGGCATTTGATTGTAATGGTGCTTGTAGGCTGTAGGTAACCAGGCATTTGGTGTAGTAGTGTCTGTAAAGGCCAGGCATTTGGCTGTGCTAGTGTCTGAAAGCACAGGATTTTGCTTTTGTGTTTGTGGAAACTCTAGTCTTTTGGATATGTTATTGTATATACAACATTGGTTATTTTTATAGAAAGTTTGTTTATTGTCGTCGTTTGTAGAAACCGAGGCCTTTTTTTTACTGTTTTTGTGTGTTGTAAAACCATTTCTATAGATTTCGAAATCCTGTAGAAAACCCTGTTTTTTAATTGAGTTTTGAACATCAATGATTTTGACGTTTAACAGTTATGATACATTAACCATTTATTAGATCATGTTTGTGTTTGAAAAAAGCCTGCCTTTTGTAATGTACGTTTTTAAAACATAGACATTTTAATGTGTGTTTGTGCTTATGGAAACCCCAGGCTTTTGTCTGCGATAATGCATGTAGAAAGTCAGACTTTCGGTTGTGTTGTGACGTTTGTCATTCTATGGTAGTGTTGGGATATTTGCGCGCGCATTCTCCATCCGACACACCCCCACGCGCCCACCAGATCAATACCTACTGGCTATGACGTCATTCGGCCCCAGCCTATGACCTGGGGTATAATATCTCCTCATACAACAAACAATACGTGAGTAGTATAGTCTATAGATTATAGGTCATCCGTCACGGACGCGGAGGATAGAAAATGTAAGAAACAGAAAAATGTTGGAAAAAGTAAGAAAAGGGTTTTAATCCTATCATGCAGTAGAAATCGAAAATAAATTGTTAAGTATTTGTATTTCGAAAAACAAACATTTTATATTTCAAAGTTCCATTCCAATATAACCCAAATCAGTAATTCGCGAAAATGTGTTGAGGAAAAAGATTTTTATAAAATAAAACAAAGTTTATGTACCCTTACATATTTTACTGCACAATTGCAGTAAAATATGTATGAACTCTCACCATTTCGCTAAGGGCGACTTTTCTGCAGTATTGTACGTTTTGTCATACTTCTTTGAATCCCATCAAATCCTCTCATTCACTCTTTTAATATTCACAAATTTAAATAGTCAATGGAGGACATATGCACATACGAGGAAAATTTGTGCTTGAAATGAATTATACGATAGAGGCCAATTCAATATTAGGTAATATTTTTTGTCTCGTATTCATATGTGGCTGACCTACATTTTAATTAATCGATTCGCAACACTCGTACATCTTCAGGAGACTGTCAACGACAATGCTGCGACTATTCTAGAATAAAAGACCCGTCAATAATTAAAAATCATTAAAAATGACTCCGATCTGTATGAGCTCTATCAAGATTTTGAAGTGGTCTGGTGAATGGGCAATACATAAGTGGGCAGACTACATGGCCAGTAGTGGATACGTTCACAAAGTTACAAACGTGGATAAGCAACAATATAGAATTATCTGGTACTAAATAAATACTGTAAAAAATGGTTCACTTTGCCAATGTCACCCCTGCTTCAGGGAAGGTCGGCAAGAGTTGCAGGGCTTATGTTCATTTGAGATTGGGTTTTTTAAATTGTAGGTCCACATGCGGCATGTGTAAGCGCGAAATTATGCATGTCTGCTTGTGGGAATGCATTTAATATGAATCTCAAATGATACATATCTTTGCAGCTTAGATTTAGATTTAGATCTGGTTTTCTGGAGGAGCAGATTTTATATAATCGTTAAAAAACTGTGCTCGTGAATGTGCATGTATCTTAGTGCATGCCTCTACTTTGCTTTTCAAGGTCTTTTTCAAGTTGTTTCCACTTTTTTCTTTTCTTTTCTTACAAGCACATCTTTCAAATCATTCATATCTATGACGTTTGTAATATTTGCATCTAACTTGTATATTTTTATATGGCTGGTCAGGTGGTCACATATTGCACGTATTACGTGACTAAGCTGGAGTAAATTTAATTATTACTATTACTCATATGACCATTTGATACGTATTTCGTATTTTTTTGCATTTATTTACCTGACTAGTGACTACATGTTTCAAAATGTAATTTTCCACAAATACACCAAATCACAAAAAAGACAGATTTCTGTGTAGTAAAAAGATGGTGTTGGAAAATTGAATGGTTGTTTAAAAAAGGGCACTAAGTACCATAATGGTAAAACTGAGAAAAAGAGGAATATGTCAAAATAAACAACGGAGTAACTTGTTTATCCAACTCTCACATTTCTCTTCGTCATATATTTTGATACAAAATATTGTACACACTGCACCTTGCGTGGTAATTACTCCTTTTTTTTAATTCTTCAATTCAACCCACAGTGTTTAAAGCAGTTAATACACATAACAATATTGTTTAGGGGCTTAGAGCCGTATTTAAGTGATTTGTCTTAGCATATTTAAGCGAACTGCATATCTCATTGAATATTTTAGTACTTTATTGAAATCAACCATTTAAAATCAATTATCCCTTAAAAATATGACTAAATGCTACGTGCTTTTGTAGCAGTTTTTTGCTAATTTTCCGCTTACTGAGTACATTTTTTTTTTAGTTTCGAACAAAATTAATTCAAAGACCTTTTATTTTTCAAAAATGTGGACGTGTGTCATTGAGGTGACCTCTAAGACGAAGTGGGGAATATTGATCCTATGACGAAATTTTTTTGCGGGAAAAATACGCGCCGCGCCATGTTGGGAAATGATTTCAAATATTTTCCCAAAGTTGCTTCAAGCTTTGAAATATCTGATGAAATAAGAAAATAAATGCAAAACAGTCAATCAACAATCTCAGATGCGAATAATTTCAGTATTATTATTATTATTTTTAAATAGTTTGGTGAAGAGGAATGCAATTCACCAACCTATTCTGCCTGGCCAGAAAGAGGTATTAATATCATCAATTAAAAATTCATTATTGTATATTTAAATTAATTATTAATTACCCTATGCCATCTGTTGAACCAGGATCAAAGTTATGGTCAAATGACTCGAGCGGGGATTGAACCAATATATTCCAAACACGCTAGAAAGATCTGCCACTTGACTCCCATGGCCATAACACCGATAACGGCGATAACTAAATATTATTTTGTACGTATTGAACCAAAGCCAGCTTTATTCCTATATATATATATTTTTTTATTTATTTATATATATTTTAATGAGATAAATAGGTAAATGGAAAGGATTTTAACAACATACTTTTCTTTATTTTTGAAAAACCATTTATTTTTGCCTTAGAATCTTTGATTCTTTACGACTGACTGAACAAAATAAATCTGTTTTTTAACACAAATATTTACAAAACTCAAACATTTCAAAAATTGAGAAAAAGGTAACTTGGCTGACTTAAAAAAAATCTGACTTACAATTTGAAAGAGAGACCACATTAAACGTAAAAATAAATTATAATCGAGAATTAGCCATTATTTCACAACACAAAAACATTTATAAGGAAGTAAAACAAATAAATTATTTTCTTTTCTTTTTAAAATCACTCGTAATTTTTTCCAGTAGTCATTAGGAATTTTCCAAGCTTTCTTTTTTGTCATTACGCTTATGGGCTCAGCACAAATTCAATAGACAAAAAATTGCGTCGTCTAACGGCCGAGTTGCTAGAAAAAGGCAAAGTAATATTTAATTCCTTATTTAAAAAATCAAATAGATAAAAACAGAGTTGTAATTCCTTTATTTATTTCTTTTTTTGTGCTCGTTTTTTTTTGCCTAACATTATCGCCTTATGAGGCATCTTCAGGAGCAGATTGTCCTACATAGATTAAAACACTAAAAAATATAATATTTGATTGTTTTTTTGCTAAGGACTCCAGTTGACCGTCGATAAAAAAGGAATCAAAATTTTTACTATATTTAATTACAAAATAATTAAATCGTTATTTCTGCAGATTTCAGTGCAAAGTAAAATTTTATTTTAAATTGATACAAATTTGGTTTACACAATGTATTTCCTCTAAAACAAACAGCAGTACTAATTCTTATTTGATCCAGTATCGACCGGTATTTCACTTATTATGAACCGGTTAGTAAACACACACCGAGTTAACACATATTCCATAATATTGTCTATTATTTATGTAAATGTGAAGACATAAGTAGACTTTGAACTAGTTTTTAGATAAAACATAATTCATTCGTTTAAATGCCACTAAAAAAAGGCACTAAGTACCACAGTGAACAAACGGAGAGAAAAGAAGAAAACTTATTTGAGAAGGTTAAAAATATTTCGTACGATGAATTTAGTGTTTATTTTAAATTCCCCAAATCTAGCTCGCAGGGACTTAAGAATTGAGAGCCGTAAGGAAGGGCCTGTTGCACCAACCTCCAGTCAATATTTGATTGAAACATCAAATTTGATTGCTTAGTTCTGGTAAGGACCTCGGTTAAATATTTCTCGAAAGTTGGTAAAAATGTGATGGAATTTGAACAGGAAATATGATTCACATCAGCTGACTTACGTATATGCAATCAATTGTTTGATTTGAAAGGGAGAAATCACACTTAATGTTGATTTTCGTCTGATTGGAGTTTGGTGCAACAGGCCCTTAGTGATTTGCCTTAATTAAGGCTATATAGAACCAAACTGCATAGGTACTTTGTTTAAAATTTATGATTTTGGCACTTAATGCCTTGCTTAAGTTAACCATTAATTTTATCATTGTAAGAATTCCTAAAATGTCTAATCAGGTTATTAACAACAATTGTTTTACACGCTTCAGATAAATATTCATCAATTTTCATTCATAGAAAATATTTTTCATTTCTCGATTACTTAATTAGGTTTTTTTAATGACTATACACGTAGGTATAGTTTTGACCGCAAGATAAATTTTTGAACTATGAATAATTCAAAAGTTCATGAACTTTGAAAGTGACAAATATTTTCCTTTCAGAATTTATAAAAGGTACAAAAAAATACAAAACCACGATGGTTTATTTGGTGAGCGGTGTTTTGTGTGAGTCACACGTCAAGAGGCCTTTGCAAGTTTGTTCGTCGATAGTCTGTCAATTTTGCAAGCATGATGCAGTTGCTGTAATTCTGGGTGAATTTGACTTTTGGTTAAGGTAGACAAGAAGAAAACGAATTAATTTTCCTATTTATTTCACGAACATATTCTTTCAGGATGACCTCTGCACATTTCAAAACGTCAAAAAATTTGTGATTGCTGGTGCAAAGAATAATTGATAATTTGTTCTTGATTGCTAATGTGCCTTAGTTACAAAGGCGTGTGACATTTTCCTGACAAAAAATTAAATTACAAACATCTATGCAAATTTCCAAATTGTTAGATATGAAAGAAAGAATAAATTGTTTCAAATTTTCGGCCAATGGAACATCGATTTTCCGTAATGTCTTCCAATGATCATAATCACAATGGAATGATTCATTAAACTAAAATGCGTCCAAGACGTCAATGTACCCATTCTACCAATATTTGTACAATGCAAAAAAAATGCTTCGGACGTATTTTCGCTTGAATCTAGTTCACTAAAGTACGTAAAAAGTAAAATGGGAAAAATAGCCGCTCGCACGTGATCAACATTTTGGCAGCACTCTTACATTCTTATTTCTTGGGTAGGTATATAATCTATGGTAGGTACGTACCTATCTACTGATGGCAGCACTTAGAAGGGATGCCAACTTGAAAGAAAATATTCATGACATATTTGAAAAAGGAACAATGTGTCAAAGAGTTTCCTGCCTGAAAACAGGAACAGACTGTATTTTATAAAGGACTCGCTACGTCTGTTATATTTCTCGAAGCACGTAAAATCAAATCATAACTTCAAAATATGAAGTAATATATGTAACTCTCGTTTTTGTTCCATGTGTCCTTGACTTATAGGCTAGTTTGAGGCTAATCCCTCATGCTGCTAAAATTGTTGCAATTTTACCAATGTCATCCCTGTCTCAGGAAAAGTTGGCAAATATGATTTGGTTTATGTTAATTTGATTCTTGGGTTTACTTTTGAAGTACATATGCAGCATGTGTAAGTGTTTTAACATACACATTACACGTATTTACTTGTCGACTTGCATTGAATAAGAATCTTAAAAATTACGATATCTTCACAACTTAAAAAATAACAATAATTCACTTTATTCCAGTCACGCAGAGGGTGCAATACGTGACTAGAAATAAAAACTGTACAATTTAGATACATGTTAAAAGAAAGATATAGATGAGATGCATTGGGGAAAATGCTTTTTTTTACAGTAAGTACCTACAGCTACACGTAGTCAGCCTCATAACAATTTAATAGGAAAAGGATTAAACCCCTGTTGAAATTTGCTTTGAATTTAATTTTTATTTTTACAACCTTGTATATTTGTCAACAAATAATACGTTAACATAATAATACGAAGATGCTTTATGTAATCGTCGAGAAAATATTACTAAGTATGTCAAGCATTTTCCTCTCCCTTTGCCAACTGAAAATTTATAATGAGCCATTATGACACTTGATATATTGTTTTGAATACAAAATCTTCTTCCTCTTTTTCATTACTTTTAGCCCATCGTTAAACTTTTTGTTTTCATCTCATAAGGCCATATTATGTATAAAAATTTGATTCACTTTTGCAAATGTCATTCCGGTTTCAGAAAAAGGCGGCAGGAATTCTAAGATTTACGTTTGACGTTTGATTTCTTTTCTAAGTACACAAGTAGCAGCTACAAGCGTGAACTTACACGTACTGCTTGAGAGTGTGCGTTAAATGTGAGATTTAAATGTCAATATACCTTCGCAACTTAAATTATAGATTGTAGACTTCATAAACGTATTTTTTTTGGTAATTGCAGTGGTGAGGAAAACGGCTTAAAATACTATGGTTGTGTAGAGTACATTCAAAGAATCACAACCATATATTTTTTCAGTAGTAAAAATAAATATATTGATTATTTTCAACAATAAAATGTCGAGAATTTGAATCCCACCAAAACGCAGTGGGATCGGCTATAGCCACGTTGTGACGTCAAAATTACGTAGATGGATCCGTCGGTCTTAGAAGACCTAACGGTACACTCCATAAACGCTAAGATCCATTGACGTCACATCCGCCTAAATAAAAAAAATTTAAAATGAGCAAATTTTACAGAGCTATAATTTAAAAACTAAGCCAGATATTATTTTTTTAAAAACGCAGATGTATTTTTTAAAAGGTAGTCTTTCATTTTATAAAAAAAAAGTTAAACTACCCTGGGAACTTTTGTCGGCAGGCAAACGTCACACTAAAATATTATATAGGACTGCGGTCCTTAGCGACCAACAACAAAATATATGTTTATCTTTTTCCTAGCAACTCGTCCGAACGACATCACATTTCCTCTTCCATAATTTAAATGTGCCGGGTCCATAGGTACAATAAGATTATGTTTTTGTATGACGATTAATATTGTTTTAAGAAAAAGAAAATGCCGGCTGTGTAAATTTGGTAGACTCAATTATAGTACCTATGTGCCTACGTTATTGTTCATACATAGTAAATACTAAATAAGCTGTTATTTATGCCACTACCTAGTAATGATAGTCTTTGTTACACGAGTGTTAGAAAGGCTAATTACGTGCAGTGGCATACAATATTTTTCTATAACCATGTAATAAAAAACAAAATAGTAAATAATAGTCATTAAAATGTAGGTACTCGTCCATTTGAAGTAATTGATACCCCACCTTTGTCAAAACGTGTAATTTATCATTCCCTTTGATTATCTAATCTAATCTAAGTTGCAAAGATATATTACATTTAGAATTCATATTAAATTCATGCCCATAAGCAGACACATATAAGGTCGCGCTTATACATGCCGCATATTCAAATCCAAAACTCAAATAAACATGAGCCCTGCAACATTGGTAAAGTGAATATTTTTTTTACAGCATAGGTGGTCAACCTCATACCGACCTATTAGCCAAGTAACTGTTTAAGTTTGTTTATTTTTGGCGGTGAAAATATCTTGCATTATTTTCCTTTCAAGCCTTTTGTTTACTTTTAAAAAAAGGAAAGCTACAATTTGGTGTATTTCGATAAATAAGTTCGATGAATTTTCAAACTATTGTCAATTTTTATTTGACTCTACACATCTAATCTAATCTAATCTAATCTAAGTTGCAAAGATATGTTACACTGGAGATTCACATTACATGCATTTTCACAACCAGACACGTACAAGTTCGCGCTTGCACATGCCGCATGTGAACCTTCAACATAAAAACCAAATCTCAAATGGACACACACCTTGCAACTCTTGCCGTTCTTCCCTGAGACAGGGGTGACATTGGCAAGGTGAATCATATTTACAGCATGGGTGGTCAGCCGCATACCAACCTATAAGTCAAGGAACATACACGACAAATTACATTTTATAATAAAAATTATACCCATAATATATATTTATTTTCATTTGAACAAGGATTGAACATAGTGGGGAGGAACTACTTATATCAATAAGATGATAAAAATAAATGTAATATGACTGACGTTCGCACGTGGTTGCTATGGAAACGGAAAATAATACTTTGTTATCGGTTAGAAGAATAGCCTCCTACAAGGTTGATATTTGAAATTCCAAAATGGTTCCATTTCTGACAATGCGCATGCGCACATTCTCATTTCAACACGGTTACCCGTAACGAGCTGTAGAAATGTATGGCATTGTGATTACGTTGGCTGTTTTGTATTTAGTAAATAACTAAATGGGAGTAGAAAAATGTATATTAAATGTTTGAAATTTATGTTTGAACCTGTAATGGGTATTAAAAAAATATGCAGATTTACTTTTTAAATTCTAAAAAAATTAAGTGACTAGTAAATAATCTAGTAAGTTGAAAAAACAGCTACAAAAAGTAAGAAGAAAAAGTTATCCATAGACAATTACACTCCAGAGCCACAACTCTTCCATGAAACAAAGGTGACATTGGCAATTTAAACCATTTGTACTGTATGGGTGGTCAGCCTCATACCAGCCAAGATAGCTTTTCTTCGCTTATGAGGATATGAATAAGTCATCTGTGAGTGTGATTAGTTAAGGAAGAGGAATTTTAGCTTCCGGTATGAAGTGAAAGATAAACATTAGCTCGCGGAAGCAGGACAGCCGGCGCGTGCATAGGGTGTAGGCAAATACATTTCAGAATAAATATTTTCTCTCACTCCTTTAAAATAACTCATTTGAAATTGACTGAAGTGCCAACGATGGCTCAAATCGAACATAAATTTTGAATTTCAAATCTGAATATTAAACTTAAATTGTTTTTTACCATATATTGCCTACCTATTAGGCGCATGTGCCTGTATGGGATGCACCCCCCTGCAGGATAGCTATTCCTGAACAGATCTATCCTCCATCACGGTCGTAGAATTGTATCTACCACTATATATTTACACTAATACCTTCTTAATGACCCTATACTTAACACTTACTTAACTGTCCTCGTCAGAACGGCCTATAAGGGCAAATTTCTAACTAACTGGTCTCAATGCCAATGCTACACAATACGCTAGAATTATCTACTAAGTAATTATTATATCCGTGAAAAATATTCTGTCGACCGCTAATGGGCGAACAATATTCTAACAAATACGTGAGGAATAACAAATAGAGGTAATTTTATTTAGGATACTTATAAGTTGGCCACTACATTATGTAAATTTACTGAAAAACCATCTAACAATTTTTCAGGTTTTTTTTTACGATATGAATCTACATTCTACAATCTTCGCGAACACATAAAATTTTGCAGACAGGAGCTTTGCGGTGGCCGGGCCGGTTGCCTGGAACAATTTGCCCGTCGGTGTTCGCGCGAACCAGCCTACCACCATCTTCAGAAAGGGACTGAAGACACTGATTTTCTTCAGAAGCCATGGCGCCCTTTAGATGGTCCTGGATCATTAAATGCCGCCACAGGAAAGAAATCATCCATCATCATCATCATCACAATGGTTGAAAAACATAGGCCCGGTATCAAACAACGTTAGCATAGCGACTTTATACCGAATCAAAAGGACACATATATGTATGTCAATCATGTGTGTAGTTTTTTTTATCATTTTAAAGTAAAAAATCATAATTTTATTGATTATAGAGGCATTCACTTTGTAATCGTTCATTTTTATAGATAAAATAAAAACAATTTTGCATTCGCTTATGGTAAGTATATTAAAATTCCACGACTGGTTTCGCGATCTATCCATTCGCATCGTCAGGTGTGGTTCAGATATGTAATTAATCGTTGAGAGTGTCGTGTCAGGGTATGAGGGAAGAAGGGGATGCCCAATTCATTCCCTCTGTTGACCATATTCCGAGGAAGCAATTCCTAAGAAATGATCCAGATTGATCCAGATGACGCAAGCCCCACACATGCCCGTCCTGCATCCCCTTCTTCCCTCATTAATTCCGTATCTGAACCAATTAGTATGTATTTAACCACCTGACGATGCGAACGGATAGTTCGCAAAACCGGTCGTGGAATTATAATATACTCACCGTAATCGAAGACAATATTGTTTTTATTTTATCTATTCAAATATCATTATATCAAAATCATTAATCACTCATTAAGATGGTCGATAGCTCAGGTGGTAGAGTGCTTGCATTCCACGCCGAAAGCTCGGGTTCGAATCCCACCGAGGGTGTCAGAAATGATTTCCCGTTTCGGTGTTTATTTCAAACCCCAAAATAAAATACCGGCAAGGTTTACTCAGCCTTCACAAGAAATGAGTACCAGCCCCCTCGGGAGCTGGGAAACCCCCCACTTCACTGAAGTGGTTGGCGTAAGGCCGGCCCCCTTACCTGTAAAAATAAATAGGTTCAACTCGCCACATGCGACCCCTTCGGGGATAACGCGGCAAGAAGTTACACTATATGTGTAGCTTAGTTGCGTTTTTTAAGATGAGAACTTAAATTAAATAAATTTCATAAAAATGAACTTTCACCCTGTGAACACACAAACTCTTGAAAGTTCTGTAAGCTTGGTAATGGATTTCCTGAGAAGCAAACTTTTGTAAGCAACCAATATATCAATGGTATACCTTCCAATATATTTGACAATTTAAGACCAAAGTTGACTAATATGAAATTTCATTTCAAATGTTGTGACCTCATTTTTTAAAGATAATATCATCCTGTTGATGATTGATAAACTTTAATCAACGAGTGAAGTTTTCAATGAAATTCAATTGGTGTTAGAATCACGTAGAAATATATGTTCACAGAACACACATACAAATATATTTATGTACGTAGGTAAGAACTATTATCACTTTTACGTGATAGGAAATGGCACATAATTTTAAAATCACAGATAAAATAATGATTAATGAGTCACTAATCTGATTACTTTCGATTGGCACCACCCCTAAAGATTCTAAAAATATCTTTTACCAACGTCAATGATAAAAAAGATATAATGGTAACACAAAAATAAATGGTAGGTACCTATAATCATTCTAGCATTATCGACTTGCAAATACTGGTTTGCGAGGTGGTTCTATAGGTCCGACACTAAACTTCACACATAGTGCATTTTTTTACTGCGTAACTAAGGTGTGTCTTAAAAGCTCTCTCCTCTGTTCTATTATTTAAAAAAACGCTATTTTTATAAAAAAAAAATTATCATACCAGGAACGTGCACAGCATTCCAAGCGTGCGTACTGGATAGGCAACTATATGGAATTTTACCGGTCTTCGTAAAATTATAATACATATATTTATTGATCGTAGAAAACTACCTATCATTGGTCAATGAGGCCTACTTACTACTACTACTAATGAGGTCTACTGAAGTTAAAAATCATTTTTGATCACTTGGGATCGAATCAAGGATCTTTGTTTTGTAAATAATTAGCATGGCAACAACTATTGGCCTCTATTGACACTTTACCACTGTTATAATATACATTATGCATATTTTATCTGAATTATAAAAAATGGCAATAATAACATCAAACGATAAGTATTATTTTTTATGCTTTTAAACGTTTGTTAACGTACTTTTCATGTACAAATAAAAATATAATGTTATACTGAAAAGTTGAGGTTCTTCCCCGTACTTGAAATTGCGCGTTAAATAATAATTATTTATTATCGGAATAAATTCTAAATTCACCATGACTAGCTAGAAATGAAATAAATAATACTTAGTATTTTTTTTGCTTAATAGCTATGAAAGATTGTAAAATACTGGTACCTACTGCCATCTGATTACTAAAGAACCAAAGACAATCTAGGATTATTTAAAAAATGAGAAAAAATATGAAACGATGAGATAACAGATTTTCAATGTATCCATGTATTTACTGTACTGTTACTGTAACTCTGTCGCCATTCCGCTAGGGGTGGCCAGAGCCTCTGCAGAGTTGCCTTCATTTTTTCCTATCCTGACATACCTCTTTCAATTCCTTCATATCCATCACCTTTTTCATGCATTTTCTTCTTTTACGCTCACTTTGTATATCCCATTCTTTCACAATCTCCTCAATCTGATCACTCCATACTTTTCTCGGTCGTCCCTTCCCTCTTTTTCCTTTCACACTTTCTTTGTATACATACTTTGTCAGCCTATCCTCATTCATTCTTTCCACATGCCCAAACCATCTCATCACATTATTTTGTACCTTAACTTTCACATTCTCTTTCATGTATTTATCTCTTGATGTATTTATCTCATTTTCTACAAAAATATTAGATTGACGTCTTTGATTTCACGTCACTTATTGCAAAGCCTTTCACAATTTTACGAGCCATGACCTTTGTGATCCAGCCAGGTAACTAAGTAATTTTCTACTAATGATTGATGACTGTATGTCTATGAAAAAAACGATTAATTTTGTGAAGATTGATGTCAATATATTTATCATGCTATGTATACGGTCTATAAATCATTGTTGAAAAGCTCAGAAGTTAAAAAATAATTTCTTGCTTCTATGGTGGTAAAACCTTATCCTTGTTTTCCTATTTTCCAGAGAGAGGGAACCAAATTGATATGGACTTGAAACGCATAGACGTGTGACGTTTGCCCGCCGCAAAAAATCTATTCTATTTTTTTTTTTATAGATATTATGAAAGGCGGTAAAGAATAAGCAAACATAGCCCCCTCTACATTTCTGACCCCGAAAATAATTTAGTTAACTAATGGATCCACTAACTAATAACTAATGGAACCTAAACACTTGAGTGAAAAAAACTAACAAGACCTAGCGTAGAACTCGTAGTCGGAAGCTCGTGGGTTCGTATCCCGGAGAAACATAAAAAATCAAATATCGCTGGGTTGAAAAAAATACCTTTCTTGACTGTTGACCGGTCAGCAAAGTTTATCAAGCCTTATGTAGGATAACTCGGTTATAGCAAAGCGTGCACAGAGCTCTTGAGGTGTGATTCCCAAGAAAATAGTGCTCATTAAATACATCATACATGCATCACATTTTTCCGATTAATTTGTTTTTTTTTTCAAATTAAATCATCAATACGATTTTCATTAGTTTCCATAAATCAAAACCATAAAAATTTGCGATCATGTGTTACTTGATTAACTTGGTGGAATTTTCCCCTTCTGATGTTACATCAGCAATTATAAGTGAAAAGTCAAAAGACGATGCTAAATACTTGCACTGACATGTTTATTGCAATATTTATAGCTCTATTCACAAATAATGATAAAGAGTTGGATCGGCTTTTCGTTTAAGATCTGTAATTCAGATAGTTGAAAATTGTAATTTGTTGTGTATGTTCCTTGACTTATAGGTTGGTATGCGTATGCTGTAGAAAATGGTTCACTTTGCCAATATCACCCCTGTTTCAGGGAAGGTCGGCAAGAGTTGCGGGTGTATGTTCATTTGAGATTCGGGTTTTTATATTGTAGGATCACATGCGGCATGTTTAAGCGTGAACTTATACGTGTCTTGTGTGAAAATGCATATAATGCGAATCTTAAATGTTACATATATTTGCAACTTAGATTAGATTAGATTAGATTAGAGAAGTAAGTCGTCAGCATGTTTTATTAGGTATTTTAAAAAAGTCTACTAATTGCTTAAAACGAATACATCCCTTGTGACTAAAAGAGAATAAGGGAATAGAAAATAATGTTCTATAATAATCTATAAACTAAGCTACAAAGATATTTTACATTTAAGATTCACATTTGTTCACATTACATGCATTCCCGTAAGCAGACACGTCACACGTATAAGTTCGCGCTTACACGTGCCGCATGTGGGCTTACAACATAAACACCCAATCTCAAATTATCATACACCCTGCAACTCTTGCCAACCTTCCCTGAAACAAGGTGACATTGGCAAAATGCGAAACCAGCGTATGGGTGGTTAGCCTCACACCAAGCTACATATTAATCAAGCAATAATGATGAATTAAACGCACACATACCTGTAGAATTGGAATGTAGTTAAATTAAATGTTTTCCATCAAAATACAATAAAAGGCAATGATCATAAACTTGTATTACAGCCATCGTAAACGTTTGTTGTTCTTCTTCACCAATAGCACTTTGTTTAATCCGCAAAATATGCACGATAAGGGAAAACATAATCGCGCAAAGTCGGCTTAAGATATGTGTGTGGCCATATAAAACATATTTCCACGCAATAGCCTGATAATATTTTGTTGCAATTCCGATGAGAAATGTTTTATGAGTAGGTACACCACACCCCTTTATACAATTAAAATATAATTATTAAAAAATACCTCTAAGGTGCCGGATATAGTCGTTGACCTCCTTGTGTTTATTGGGTCAATCTATATCTATAGTTGTTGCAAAGAAGGATTAACATTTATCCCACAAACAGACACGTTTAGTTCGCATTTACAAATACTGCATGTGGAATTACAAATTAAAATCCAAACATCAAATGAACATAAACCCTGCATCTTTTGCTGACCTACCCTTAATCAGAGGTGACATCGGCAAAGTGAACCGTATGGATGGTTAGCCTCATACCAACCTAAGATTCAAGCAACAATTATGAATGAATAATACCTGTTTACGGCTAGGCAAAAATAAGATGATTTAATGTATTCCTCTTCACTAATTTAATAAAAAATAAATTAAACTCTTTTAAAATAATTAATTTAACCCCTTGTAAAAAAATCTTCCAAAGGAAACTGTTGTTTTGCCTCAATAATTGGTTGATATTTAAGGTTAGTAATTCGCCTTTTAGGGTTTTATTTCTGCATTGATTCCTGTTTTGATTTTTCTGTCAACTATTTAAATACATTTTTTACTTTACAGCTGTGATTACTTTTTTGGATTAAATTTTTCAATACCATGAAGGTGGCTAAGAACTACACGTGTCACCCTACCCGTTAGCTGTTGTTATCCCCTTAGTTTAGTTTGTGATTAGCGATCATCTGATTCATTTTGCCTTCATTATTCTATAACTATCAGTTCAGTTAAGGTGTTTATTTTTAAACAATAAATTGGCAGCGGTAAGAGATTGCTTGCGGTGTGCTCACAGCAGCCATTCACAACCATTCTTGTTAAATATTATACATCCCTAAAATGAGCATTTGATAATCTTTTAAGATTCAAAGACCACCTATACTGTTTAACATCGTATATACTTTTGGCAATGATTCCCCTATTTGAAAATTATTTACGACAACGTCGACTGACAGAATATTGCATAGGTATTCGGGAGACATCTTTTTTTTTTGGAACAAAACGTTATGGTTTAATTGATTCAAAAAACTTAAATAGTTGTTGCTTTAACTAATGAAATTTAATAATTAAGATACATTAACAAAGTTGTGATGTCACAAGGCCGGCTTGCTAGAGCGAAGGCCAACTTGTATATTTTGTTCATCGGTTTCTAAGGACCATAGTCATTTAGACCTGTGACGGTTTGCCAGCCGAGAAAAAAAATTGTGTCAACAAAATCTCAATTCTATTGTGAAGTTTACCATTTTTGAACATTTTTATTGTAAATGAAAACAATATTTTCTGAATCTGAAATAACTTCTGAGTGCCATATTGTCAATTTTATAATAAACAAATCAAAAATTAAATCAAGCCATAACTTGAAAAGCTAACAAATTAAATTAAATATTCATAAAAAACACAGTTTCATCAGAACAACACAAATAGAAATAAAAATAAAACAATTCATTGAAATATAATAATAATCTATAATAATTATTATATTTCAATGAATTGTTTTATTTTTATTTTTATTATTTATTTTGAAATAATTTTCATAAATCGATTAACAGAAACGATTGTAGCATTTTGACAGCAGAAGAATTGCCTTATAAAGGGCCTGTTGCACCAACCTCCAATCAATATTTAATTGACAAATCAAATTTGATTGCTTCATTCTGGTAAGGCCCTCGGTTAAATATTTATCGGAAGTGGGTAAAAATATGATGGAAGTTGAACAGGAAATATAATGTATATCAGCTGATTTACGTGTATGCAACCAAATGCTTGATTTGAAAGGTTCAAATCACACCTAATTTTGATTTTTGTCTGATTGGAGCTTGGTGCAAGAATTTAGATACAAATCAACGATATTTTTTGACAGATATGGCTCTCTCGTTCAGCCGTCAGATTGTCCATCGCTGCGGTATGATATTCCCTGCTTTGTGATGTAACTGGACTAGTTTACTCGGCGCATAACATGCTATGCAATGTCTGTCTCTGCTACATGCTAGCAGCTAGGGAGAACTAGCTCTTGTTAAAATACCACAACCACTAATACGTGAGTCATACTCAGTGTACGAGTAGTGTCTAATTCATAAAGCAAATTAGTACCAAGGGCCTGTTGGGCCACCAAATCAAAATTTTTGTTGCATATACGTAAATCAGCTGATGTACATAATCTTTCCGGTTCAAATTCCATCATATTATTACCCGCTTCCGAGAAATATTTAACCGAGGTCCTTACGAGAACCAAGCAATTAAATTTGATATTTAAATCAAATATTGGATGGAGGTTGGTGCAACAGGCCCTAAGAAACCAGTAAAAAATAAAAATCTGCGATCTCATATCATGCGCGCCCTCGAATATGTTCGGGAAAGTTCCTTGACTTATAGGTTGTATGCGGCTGACCACCCATGCTGTAGAAAATGGTTCACTTTGCCAATATCAGCCCTGTTTCAGGGAAGGTCGGCAGGAGTTGCAGGGTGTATGTTCATTTGAGATTCGGGTTTTTATATTGTAGGATAGACTGACAAAGTATGTATACAAAGAAAGTGTGAAAGGAAAAAGAGGGAAGGGACGACCGAGAAAAGTATGGAGTGATCAGATTGAGGAGATTGTGAAAGAATGGGATATACAAAGTGAGCGTAAAAGAAGAAAATGCATGAAAAAGGTGATGGATATGAATGAATTGAAAGAGGTATGTAAGGATAGGAAAAAATGGAGGCAACTCTGCAGAGGCTCTGGCCACCCCTAGCGGAATGGCGACGGAGTTACAGTTTACAGGATTGCATGCGGCATGTTTAAGCGCGAACTTAAACATTTCTGTTTTGTGAAAATGCATCTAATGTGAATCTCTAATGTTACTTATATTTTGCAACTTAGATTAGATTAGATGTGGCTTCAGAAGGACCACTGCGCTCTGCCCTCACTGCTGCCAACAAGGTCATAGTGCCCAAGAGAGCAAACACGTCAAATTTTGCAGACGAAGCTTTGCGGTAGCCGGGCCATTTGCCTGGAACAATTTGCCCGTCAATGTTCGAATGAACCAACTCACCACCACGTTCAGAAAAGAACTGAGGACATTGCTGTTTACAAGAAGCCATGGAAACAAATCATCCATCATCAATCAATCAAGGGCAAAAGAAATCTTAAGGATAAATTTATTATTTTCAGTGTTCATCAAGGTTCACTCAACCTTCAAATAAAATGAGACCCAAATCCCTTGGGAGGTAAGACACCCCCCACTTCAAGTGAAGTGGTTGGCGTAAGGCCAGACCCCTTACCTATGAAAATAAATAGACCCCTTCAGGGAAAAGGTTGCACTGTATGTGCAGATTTAAAAATCCTGCTGAACACGGAGAAACTTCATATTTTTGACAGGCATACTTTTCAGGCATATTCCTTGACTTATAGGTTGGTAATTCCTTGACTTATAGGTTGGTATGAGGCTGACCACCCATACTGTAAAAAATGGTTCACTTTGCCAATGTCACCCCTGTTTCAGGGAATGTCGGCAAGAGTTGCAGGGCTTATGTTCATTTGAGGTTTGGATTTTATTTGTAAGTACACAATCAGCATTTGTAAGCGCGAACTACACGTACTTGTTTGTGGGCATACATCTGAGAGCTTTGAATGAATATATCCTTGCAACTTAGATAATAAATTATAGATACTGTTGCCTTACCACAAATTTCTTCTCATTTAAGGGAAAGCATCATATGTTATGAATGACCCTGCACAAATTTTGAAACAATTTAAATTTTCTCGGCCAGCAATCGTTACAGGTTTCTGTGACTGGTCTACACTCTACAATCCTTTGCAACCGGTAACAAAATATTAGTTAGCCTTCGGCCTAACAATCCTGCTGTGTGACAACACAATTTTATCCTTGTCAATGAATGTGCGGTCCTCATCGCTTTATTTCTCAATTCATCAAAATGATTTGAAATGATTTTTAGGAAAATAATGTTTTGGGTCTACAATCTCAGATGAACACAACTCTTGCCGAGCTTCTTTGAAACAGGGGTGACATTGGCAAAGTAAACCTTTTTGTACAGTATGGGTGGTCAGCCTCATATCAACCTATTAGTCAAGGAACTTTGCTAAAAAATAAGAATCTAATATGAGTATTCCACAATAGAAGGCGCCAGGCATCTAGGATTATTTTAATATGACATATATATAATAATATTATATATATACGGAAATAACGACAAAATCATTTCCTATATTTCCTCATTTTCCAAAATAATACACATTTCCGCCTTTGATTCTATATGACTCATATAAATCGCACTTTAAATATGTTGGTTATCAAATGTAAAATATGTAAACGTATATAAAGGCTCTGGTCACCCCTACAGGAATGGCGACAAAGCACCGGTAACAATTAGATGCATTTACATGGAAAATTAATAAAACGTAACGTAACACTCGCATAAGAAAACAAAGACTCAGTACATAAAGGCATGTACGTTGTACAAGGAATTTTCCTGAAAAACTAAACTGAAAGTATTAACTGTAAACGCAGCTATAATATTACTTTAACAAATTTCATTAAATTAGTCCCTGAAAATGAAAACATGCGTTTGCTAAAATACCAGAAGTCGGCCCATTAATTGGTATAGTTAAAGTTGTGACTTCACACCGCCGGGTTGCCAGGGCGAAGGTAAACTAATTTGATGATTTGTTTATATTGGTTGAATGAATTGAAAGAGGTATGTAAGGATAGGAAGAAATGGAGGCAGCTCTGCTCCTCCCACCTCTCTCCAGGCTCCAGGCTCTGGCCACCCCTAGAGGAATGGCGACATAGTTACAGTTACGGGTTGCAAAGACACCTGGTCACATAAACCCTGTCACATTATTCGAATTAAAAAATGTTTTACTTTTGATTAAAATGTTTGAAGGAATAATCAATGAAAATTACTCCAAAATAGTGTAGATATTTTTATAAAAAATGCACTAATAATGTAAAATACAAATTTATGTAAAAATGATACAAATAAGCAAAGGCATGAAGGCAATATTAATTTTCAGATTAGAAAGAAAACTTGACTGAAATCTTGTTCGTTGTTTTCACAGTTCGTTACACGTAATCTGACACAGAATAAATTATAACAGGTATTAACTAGATACATACCTATCAGTAACGAATACATTATCTCAATCATTCCATGATAATATTTTTTATCTCGCAACGGATACATAATGACAAAATAAATGCCATGCACAGGTACGTATTGTCTCATTACTGATATCACAGGTAGGCTATAATTATACATGACCTTGATCTATGGTTACATGTGTGCCATTTATTTATATTATTTTTTGCAATGGCAACTTGTTATTAATCAATCCAGGTAGATGGTAATTTGTTGGTTGACAATAATTGTCGGAAGATTTCTGTACCGGAACTTTATGTTGTATTTGTTATGTGGAAAGGTTGATCTTCTGTTGAATTGAAACACACAATACTGGAAATAGAAAATTGATGTTGATATGAGACCAACATATTGATGTGAAAAATAACGCCCATGTAAAAAACGTTCCGAGTTCATTCATTGACATAATGGATAAGTAAGATATAAGATACTGATTTTTTTTTTAAGAAATTATTTATTTGTAACAGTTTCCGCGTTATTTTATAAGGATCGTTATCGCCAGGGAAAGGTTTATTTAATATTAAATATACCTAGTCATATTATACAACACTACAATGAAAAAAAAACCTAAAATATTCAGCTCCTCTTTTCAAATTTTTGGATTTTTTTCAATGATTTATGGAAATGACCCATTTACAATTGAAACAATTTTTTGACAATTTTGTAGGGGATGAAATACAGGATAAATTTTTAGCGGTCTCAAAAGCTTCTAGCATCCAGGTTTATGGAACCTTGAGGTCAATGGAACTTTGATGACGATGACCAATATTTTTCGTAGAAAATATACTAGAAAAGCAAGTAATGTAAATGGGAAAAGAAAAAACTTATGTAGGTATAATTTACAGATGTACCTACTGTAAAATTTTGTGACATGATTATTATAAGCATGGAGAATTGAGGAGTTAATGACAACAAGGTGTTTAGTAACACTGCTGGAAGTATTATTTTTAAACACTTTACTTTAATAATATAAAATGACTTAATTCGTTGGTATGGTACAAACCTTCTTAAAGCCAATCTGGTAATGATTATGAACAGCACTGATCGTAATAATTGATCTATCGATTATCGATAAAAACAACTTCTAAGTATTAGAAAACGCTCCAGTATCCAGATAAGGTAAGTGACAGCAAAGAACCACTAGCTGTTAGTAAATAAGTAAGAAAGTATATCTCACCTGTGGTAGCACGTACTTATTATCCATATTGCTATCAGCAGTTGTACGTCCAACACTTGGCAGAGTATTTCTGACGTGAACAGGTAAATTCCACTGGTTTCGCCGCGTGAGGCGCTGAGCTTAAATAATGTCGTTCATGGAGAGATAAAGTAACGATTGCAGGGATTATGGGTTTTTAAGTTTATCGCGGGAAACGATCGCTAGTTTTTCCGCGACAGTTTTCACGACACAGGGTCCGCAGTCGAGCAAGTATGCCTGTTACATGACCCAGCGTCACTCGCTGCTAGGACGGCAGCCAAGCGGCGTCGCGGCGCTCTATAGCTTATAGCTGAATACACGTAACTAGTGCAATCAGCTGATCTGCCAGTTCACTCATAGCTGCGAGTGTAAACTGATTCAAAGTTGCATCTCGATGTAACAGTACGCTTTACAACCATTGCTGTGTTCTACAAATCTTCCGATACAGACGATTAGTTATGCGAGTCATTTTTGCTACTTTTAGGTATGCATAAAATTTGAGTTGGAGAGATATTTACACATTTTAAATTCAAATGCCTACAATCGCGTACACATGCTACATGTGTACTTAAAAAAGAAAATCTAATGAACATACATTCTGCAAAACTTGCCGACTTTCCCTGGAACAGAGGGGACGATGGCAACAGTAAAATATTTTTTATAGTAGCCAATAGTGATCGTTTTTTTTATCAAACTAGGCAGTATGCACACACATAAGCAAAGGAAAATACTTGTAAAGGAAACAATAAATAAATAAAAACACCCATAAAAAATTATAATGAACATTTTTCATCTTTAACTTTGTAATTAATATATTAATTAACTATATATTAATTAGGCATTCTTAATCTCGTGATTTCGACTTTTGGGGTAAAATCTAAATTGTTTTATTTATTTATTTAGGGATGTACATTGTACGCCTGATGTATAGGTGATCACATAAAAAGTTTCATTATAAAATATTAAACTAATTGAATCCAACTTCCTTGTATCCATTTTTTTACTATATTTTATTTGGTTTCTGGCGCGCAGCTGCTGGAGCTAAATGAGTCATATAGAACCAAAGGCGTCCAACTAAGATTTTGTAAGAAAATGGGATAAATATATGGAAATGATTTCCTGCGTTTTCATCAATACTTATCCCATTTTTTATAAGCATACTAGATTACCTCCTTTGGCTCTATGCAACTCAGATGCAAATATAAAACATATAAAGACCGTCTGCAGAAGGCATGAGAGTACGAAAAAACGGACCACATTTTTTTTTTAAATTAACGAGTCCCCCATCGCGAATGAAATTCCGTCATGTAAATACGAGTATTTATGTTACAAAATCATAAATTAAAAACGTGAGAAAAATTAAAGCTAGAGAAAATTCATTTTAATCGGGAAAATCTTTCATGCCTTCGTAAGTCATTTGCATCAGGTTTAAAACACTGCCTAATCCAATACTGATGCTTCCCCTATTAAAATTGTGAAGAGGTTCGTTTTTATTTTAGCACTTACCTAACTATTCTATTTAAGTTGCAAACATTTAATATTCAACACCCTAACGTTAAAGAACATTAACCCTGCGAACTTTGAAACTTTCCTGAAACAGAGAGAGCATTGGCAAAATTGAAACAATTTTTGCATTGTGGGTCGTCCGCCTCATATCAACCTAAATACGAAGAATATCGATGCAGTGTGTCCAGATACAGATATATGAGGCATCTAGAACATTGATGTAGGATTTTTTCAGATAGGTAAAATAAAATTTCTTGTATTTCCATACATGTATTTCGTTTTTGCAAATAATCCTACAGTGGCGTTTTTGATTCTTTATGAACTCATAAGTCAAATGGGCTTATTGAATCACAAATCGATATAAGGCCTATTCCAACATTAGACCAAAAATAAGTGGAAGAAAACGTGCTTTAAGTAATTATTTTATAAAAAAAACATGTTGTAGGTATGTAATAACTCCTGATATACGAGTAAAACTTTGTTTATTGCGACGTAAATTTATGACAGATATTTTATTTCCTATAAATTATAAATTTTCCTAGGTTATAATAGATTGCCCTAATTAAATTTATTACTCGTTTATGGCTGGTATTTACATCTGCTGTAAAATAATAGTTAAAACTATGAACACCTCTCACAACTTTATCTACTGAAAATATTTATGAAGTTCTCCACCTACTAAAGAAATATGTGTAAGCTCTCCGTCTTGCATTATACTTGAAATATTATTCTTTGAAAAATTATGATAATAAATAGTTATCAATCCATGATAATACTTATCTTTTAATTTCAGATGTTAAATGTTAAACAAATAATGACTAAAGCTCTGGAAATAATAGGATAATTGATGTTTTGCATGTGCAATGATGGTTAAGGGATAATCTTTTAATCTAATTATAATAGATTATCGTCGTAAAAATCTAAAAACATTGCAACAGTGCAAAAATATAGTTATTAAAAATGTTGTTGTTCAAATAACGCGCTTTAAGATAAAGGTGAGTTCTAAAGTGTAGCCGCTATGAAAAATATTATTTATGGTTACGTATTAGCATAAAATGAAACATAACCAATACCATAAAACAATTAAAACATACTCTTTTCTTTGAAAAAAAATAAAATATTTCAGTATTTCAACAATAAATAGTTTTTTTTTCACTTTGTAGATCTTATAAGTTCATGGTAAGCACGTGTATTTTGTATGTGTAGCACTTATTGGGAAAAAGTTTTTTCCCTACAATTAAAATTAAGCAAGCGCCAGATTCCGCGAAAAGTGAATTGTTTTGTTGTGGTGTTGTTTTCAAAACATAAATGCGGTAAAAATCTTATTTTAAAGATGGCCAATAATCACAACAGCACTCTAGGCAGTTATGCCAGAAAAATTCAGTACCGGACACTCTTGGTTGATGTGGAAACTTTGGGTAATTGGAATAATTCTGTTGACATTTGATTCCCTCCTAGCAGCGATGGTCTTCGACATGGAAGTCTCAGTTTTCTCGTTTTTGTTGTATCTTTCGCCCATATCACCGATGGTCATCTTCAGTAGTGTCCTAGCTATAAAAGTTAATATTCTAATACGTTTCCTAAGTACAAAAAGTACAAAAGAATGTGATGAGATGGTTTGGGCATGTGGAAAGAATGAAAGATGATAGACTGACAAAGTATGTATACAAAGAAAGTGTGAAAGGAAAAAGAGGGAAGGGACGACCGAGAAAAGTATGGAGTGATCAGATTGAGGAGATTGTGAAAGAATGGGATATACAAAGTGAGCGTAAAAGAAGAAAATGCATGAAAAAGGTGATGGATATGAAGGAATTGAAAGAGGTATGTCAGGATAGGAAAAAATGGAGGCAACTCTGCAGAGGCTCTGGCCACCCCTAGCGGAATGGCGACAGAGTTACAGTTACAGTTTCCTTATATTATTAATTTTTCCGCCCTTTTGTTATTGCTTAAGTACCATTCAAGTAATTTTAAATTATTATAAAGCGAAGTCCAGACAACAGAAGCCTTTCCCCCAAGTATAAATTTGTATAAAAATACGGAGTATGGGTACTCCAATTTTGCATGAAATACTTTGCCTCTTGTGATTTTGAATAAAACAAGGTTAAATTTTAGTGGAAACACAGATATTGGTAACTCATTCCATCAACAGGCAGTAGGAATGAGTCGTGAAAACACCAAGTTCTTGTATTATTGATGTTGACTGCAAATGAGTGAATCTAAGTCTTTTTACAAGTTGCCCGTGTTGGGACAACCGCTTGTTTCATTCACTTTTTCGTGTTTGATTTCAGATGATTCTTCTGGTAACCGAGTAGAGACCATCGACAAGGCTCACGAGATTGTGGAGGAGGCTGAGAAGCTGCTCCGTGATGGTGGCATACAGGAGAGGGTGGAGCACCCTGGAGAAGGCCTCCTGGACTCCAAGGTTCTGGTCGCATCTTCGGATGTGGCGTCACGGTGCGCCAACAGCATCAGTGGGAATGTGAACGTGTACAATCCTGACGAATTGGCCGATCACATTGTGAGTATACGTGGTAACATCATTTCCTTCTTACATGGATAATCTATACTACTTGAGGAGACTTCAATGCAAGGGTGTACCCAGGATCAAATCTAGAGGGGGGCTTTTTTAACCACATTGCGAAACATATGAAGTTGATGGTTAATGCAGTATATAGCACTTAAGTGCCTTTTTAACTTGCCAGATAATTTTATATTGAAGTTATGCCTATTTAGCCTGGATAAGTGATCTCACATTTTTCTCCCACATTTTAAATGTGCCAAAAAATTATTGAGTAGGTAGGTTAGGGATGTAAACCTACAACACCCTTTTGAAACGTATGCCAGGCTTCATCACAATAGACTGCTCGGACTATAAGGCTGTTTCTAACGCTCTACCAGCAATATTTGCAGACAGATGTGAACATTTTTTGTCTCTGTTGTTTGCCTTTTACATTTTTGCTTTAGCAACCTTAAAAAGTATTTGTTCAATGAAATCTGTTATTTGCAGAAAACGTAAAAGATAAAAAACCACTTGCACACTGCATGTTAACATTGTCTCGCTGATCGTGTTACTTAATAGGGAAGTATCACATATTTTTTTCATTGTATAAAATGGTAGAATACATTTTTTAAAATGCATCTGCGTTTTAAAAAAAAATATATCTTGATTATTTTTTAAACTAAAGCTCTTTAAAATTAGCGTATTCTCGATTTCCGGAAAAAAGGTCATTTTGTTTATTTAGGCAGATATGACGTCGATGCATCTTCTGAGTGTAGGTATCGGCGGGCCCAGTGGTGAGTCTTGACGTCAAGATTCGCGAAGTCGAACGCACTGCGTTTTGGCGTGACTAAAATTCTCCGCATTTTATTTTTGAAAATTATCAATGATATTTTTATTTTTACTACACAAAAAATATATGGTTGTGATCCTTGAAATGTACTCTACAGAACCATATTATTTTCAACGGTTTTCCCTACCACTGCATTTTTTTATTTTTATTATTTGCAATATTTTGTATGTAACCTGCAGAATCTTTTTATTGTTTCTTGTCAATTTGTACTGGTGAATAAGAGCCACTTTCTGAAATCATTTTGGAGTGTTGAACTCTGAAATCATTATTAATAAATAATAATGTGGATATGAAAGGCTTTGAATTAGAACTCAACAATAGAGTGCTTTCCAGCTTCTCGATATGATGGAAGTTTGAACGTAAATAGAAAAATCTGTTCATAAGAAATCCTATTTCAGTATTTTTATTTCTATTACATATTTCATTTTTGTTTTTGATAATTTCAGAGGAATAATCCCCAGTATTGGTCCAAAGTGTGCTTCCCAAAGAGCATACCAATTTACAAATACTTACAAGGCACCTTCTTACCTGGACCTGTGGCAGAAAGACCTCAGAGGGTTAGGAGACAAGTGGAGAGGCAAAAAGTTCAGCAGCTGCAAGAACCTGAAAATGTCACCGTCCTCGAGAAAGCCGGCGAAGCATCGGTGGTGGTCTCGCAGATAAAGAAATTCATCGGGAAAAGCTACAAAAACAATAACTCCAAACCGCTGAGTTTCTTGCATCTCATCTTGGATCCAACTGACTTTGGAAAAACAATTGAGAACATTTATCATACGTCGTTTCTGGTGAGGGATGGACTAGTCGCAATTACTATAAGTAAGCCGTGTTTCTTTATTGATAGCAACAAAAACGCAAAACGCAGCTAAGCTACACATACCGACGTAACTTCTTGCCTGCGTTACCCCCGAAGGGGTCGCATGTGGCGATTCGGGAACTATTTATTTTTACGGGTAAGGGGGCCGGCCTCACACCAACCACTTTCAGTTGAAGTGGGGGTTTCCCAGCTCCCGGGGGGGGCTGTTTCTCATTTCTTGTGAAGGCTGAGTAAACCTTGAGATCGAACCCTTGCTCTCGGCATGGAATGCTAGCAATCTACCAATTGAGCTATCGACCTTTTTACGAGCTTGGTCGTCGTCGCTACAAAGTGCCAATTCTCAAGCAAGACCCAGTTGCTGTAAGGCTGGATGGACCTTTGGAGACCGCTCATTGGTAAAGGTTTATGAATTTTTCAACCCAGCGAAGAGCAAATTTGAAAATATAAATGGTATATTTTTTGTGCTCCGCTGGGATTCAAACCCACAACCTTCCATCCAGAGTCCGAAGTGAACTACAACCAGTCACAATTCGACTGAACTACGGACCGGTCAATTCAATAGCAAAGTGAAGAAAATAGATTTTAAAAGGTTGTCCTTGTAATGAGTACCTACCCCAAGTATAAAACTTTACGTTGAAACTCAAACATGGTGTTTTAATAAAAAAAAATACAAAAAGTAAAACGCTCACTCCTGGCACTGTTTCAGTTTGAATTTTTTTGGTAAACCCTGTAGTGGAGTTTATTACATAAATATCTGAAACTGGGGGTACAGTAGTCATAAAAGTAAACAGTCTTTTATGTGGCAAAAAATCATGGCTAGTCAGTAAATAATTTTTATAGTTTATTTTTACCAAACTGCATTTAAAATATAAATATGTAATGCAGCTAAGACACATTTTTATGGCATCCAAAGCTCTTTCATTTGATAAAATATTTGTGTCATTGAAAAACACAAAAGCCTGGAGATTCCCATCACGCAAAAATGATCGCTTTACTTCTGTCCTTTTTCATTTCAGCAGTATAAAACTTCTCAAATACTACCTTTTTTTTTAAATACCATCAAATTACAAGTATTATTCTTGAAGTAGTAATGTAAACTGAATTTAATTTTTATATAAACACCTTTTATAATCCTTATATTATGACAACAAAAAATTCAACTTATGTGTGTAACATTTTCCAGATGAATCCAATGGCTTGCCATACATATCCCCCGTGTCCAAGGGTGAATGGGAAAGAGATACAAGCTCTGGTCACACTGAAAACAATCAGTTCATCATGTCTATTGATATGCACGACTGGAAAGTAAGTTGCGTAAAAATGTATCATTCCTCACCATATGATTCACTCAGAACATTTTTTTTGTAGATTTAAATGCTTATTGAAAATTTTTGTTTTAAAAAAAAATTCAAATGATTCTCAAAATTACTTGGCTAATTGAATTAAATTAATGTCTACATGTCCTGAGAAAAGAAATATTTCACTTGCCGATAGAAAGTTGCGCTATGTTGCAGCTTAGTCATATTTGTGATTCATGTATATGAAAGCTTAGATTAGATTAGAATGATGTATAAAACATTTTAAATAAAAATCCCCCATACTCGCTTAAATAGAAAAATACATTTCAACGCTGCAGAACCTCCCCCCTAGGGAGTGATTTCCTTTTCATACCAGAGGGACTTTTTCTTACAAATATCCATGAAAAAATTATTTGTGATGCAGCTTTGAAATGTAATAATTAATCCATTATCTTGTTTATTTCCTTGATTTCCGAGTAGGGAATACTGTGACTTAATTATAAATGTACACATTATTTTATTATTTACATAAAAGATCACCGCTGAGTGCCTAAAACATAAAATTTGACTGTTCTATTTTTCAGCAATTACTGGACGCCTTCAATATACAACAGCCCATGATGAATATACATTAAACACGCAAGAACAACCAAAGTTGAACAAATAAAATAAAACACAGTACAATTTATAACAGGGTTATAATTTTCAAAAATATATTTTTTCACATTGACATTTTGTTTCATTCATATCCTTAATTACTATAGTATATTTAAAACTGATAAGTACTGGGAAACTGAGACATTCTTCCAATAAATTAATTTCACTCACATGTTTGAACAATTCCATCACATGATTAAGAATTGAAAGGTAAGTTTACCACAGAACTTGGAAAGCAAATTAATAACATAAAAATAAGAGAACCAAAAAACTTCAGCCCTCTAGTGAAAATAAAGGGAATAATAAAGGACACCAAAGAGGAAGATATATTACAATCCTTGAAACTACAGAATAAGAGTCTGGCTATTGACTTTGATAAAGAAATTACTCTTAAATATAAAACACGGAATAGGAGCCCCCTTCTATGCAATGCAATCCTTCAAGTGTGTCCTGCAAACTGGAAAACATTGATAAATGCGGAAAAGATAAATGTGGGTTACCAACGACTAGCTGTTGAAGACATGTCACCTCTAGTACAATGCTACAGATGTTTGGGTTTTGGACACACCCAAAAAGTTTGCGAAGAAAAGGAAAAATGTCATCACTGTGCGGGAGAACACAAGTTTTTAGCATGTCCTAACAGGGCTTCTGATTCTATATGTGGAAACTGTACATCCGAATCAGGATGCCATAGATCCACTAGCTATGATTGTCCTGTTAGGAAAATTATGGAAGCACGAGCAAGAGATAGAGTAGACTATGGAAACATATGTTGACAAAGTCAATAAAGGAAACCATGCGGAATACAAGTACAGGAACATCCAAGATTATACTCCAGGAATAGATTGTTTGACAGTGATGTATCTCAATTCTAGAAGTGTTAAAAATAAAATGGATGATATTGAATAAATTCTCAAGATGCATAACACCGTCCATATCCTGGTTATAACGGAAACCTGGCTGAATGAAGGGGATGAGGCTTTTTTTAAAATTGAAGGCTATCAAGGTGCATTTGCCAATCGCATCAGTAGAAGAGGAGGAGGAGTGGCAATTTATACCCACAACATGTTAAGTAGAACCATCATCAAAACTACCACCACTGACAATTTATTCTGGGCTTAAGTGTGCAAAGTAAACTTTTTAAAAAATTCAATATTTTTGCAATTTATAGGAAGCCTGACTCTGATTTGAGTGATTTTATGATTAATTTGGAAGCAGTGTTACAAGATTCCAAACAAGACACACTAATCATAGGTGACTTCAACATTGACATAAATAAAGTCTCTCAATCTAATAAAAAATATTGCGATACGTTAGAGTCATATAGTTTTTTCATATGTAACAGAGTATTTCCAACAAGAACCACAGAAACAAGTGAGTCTTTGATTGATCACATTATATCTAATAGGAATAGCATATGTTATACCATATCAAATATTGATACTCCAATCAGTGATCATAGCATTTTGATTATTGAGTATTACAATAGTTTAAAATTGAATTCAAACAATAGATTGCCCACACCGATGCTCATGTACCCCAAAATAAACAATGTAATGCTGAAGGAATGTCTAAGGACTCAAAAATTTCCTTATGATGAAAGAGAAGATGTCAACTCAAATTATGCTAAGTTTATAGAATGTTTTCATGGAGTGGTGGATTCTTGTAAATTTACACCTAAATTCAAAATAGGAGACAGACGTAAAACACACCTTGGTTTGACTCTAAATTGGACTCACTTATAAAAGAGAGAAATATAATTTTCAAACAGTGGAAGCAGGATCCTTCAAATGTGTCTCTGAAACATCTTAAAGTCAAATTTAGAAATAAGGTCACAAATTATAGGAGATATATAAAAAATATGTACTATAAGGATGTCTTTTCACAAAATGCTAATAACCCTAGACAAACATGGAAAACAATCAATTCAATCCTATCGAACACTCCGAGAGATGAAAAAACCCAAGTTGATTGCATTTTAAAAGATGATACAGAGATAAAGGAACCAAATCAAATCTGCACAGAATTCAATAATTTTTTTTCCTCAGTTGGTATTTCGTTGGCAGATAGAATTCAATCACTTTCAGGTGACACATGCACAATTAGAACTGTACCCAGAGCAAATTGTTTTTTTAGTTTGCCTAAAACAAGTAAATCGGAAATCTTGCTTATTATTTCAAATCTTAAAAAGAGATCAGCTCCTGGTGTTGATTGTATCACGCCTGCGCTTGTCCAAATCTGTCAGGATCAGTTAGCTGATCACCTTGTACTTTTAATAAACGATTCACTGTCAAGTGGTATATTTCCAGATCAGCTTAAGATAGCAAAAATAGTCCCGATTTATAAAGGCAACTGTAAAAAAAATGTTTCCAACTATCGACCAATCTCGATACTTTCAATATTTTCAAAAATATTTGAACATGTCATTAAAGATAGATTCACCGAATATCTCATTTCTAACAAGATTCTTGCACCACAACAGTATGGATTTCGAAAGCATTCTAACACAAAATGTGCAGTCTTTGATTTCATATCGAATTTACAAAAAAATTTAGATGATGGTCAATATGTCGCAGGCATTTTTGTAGATTTACAGAAAGCCTTTGATACGGTCGACCACAAAATTCTGCTGAATAAATTGGAACATTTGGGAATCAAAGGAACTCCATTAAAACTGTTTACCAATTATCTTACAAATAGATCCTGTGCAGTTCAAATTGGGAAATTTTCCAGCGAATTCACTAAAATACAATGTGGTGTACCCCAAGGTTCTATTCTTGGGCCTCTTCTATTTCTTGTTTATATCAATGATATAACTACATGGGATATTCGAGGTACCCTCCAACTATACGCAGACGATACCATCATTTTTTATCATTCGCAAACGAGAGAAGAACTTGAAGATTTAATGCAAAGAGATGTTTCACATCTTGCTAATTGGTTAAGGTTAAATAAATTAAGTTTGAATGTCAAGAAAACGTCATATATGCTGTTTGGAAAATCGAGAAATATGTCCTTTAATATTACTATTGGATCGAATAATATTGATAAAGTCAGCTTTGTTAGATATCTTGGTTTATATATTGATCCACAACTTTCTTGGAATTACCAATTTGACCATGTTAAATCAAAAATAGTGCCAATTACTGGCGTTCTGTACAGACTAAGGGGATTACTTCCAAAGTCAACATTACTCGCTATTTACTATGCCATGATCCATTCCCACCTTTCGTATCTTACTTGCATATGGGGGGTTGCCACCAAAAAACAAATATCGGAGCTGCAAGTTGTGCAAAACAGAGCTTTGAGGAACATTCTTGGCATACCATGGGATACATGCGTGATGGATATTTATCGACAGAGCAATGTTCTTCCATTCAAGGTCCTACCATTGTACGACATCACTGTCACCATTATTAAAATTCTAAAATCCTCAATTGGCGCCAAAATCCTCAATTCACACAAATTCAGAGTACCATTATAATAATGATTTTCATAATTATAATACTCGAAGCTCAGAAAATCTACATATTAAAGGTTTTCGATCGACAAAGTTTGGAAGGAGGTCTCTTTCAAATGTTGCACAGTCCCTATACAATGGACTTCCGATAAAAATAAAGAGGGATATGAAAAATAAACAACAAAATGATGCAATAAAGTCTTATTTCTTAGAGTCCTTTTACAATGATGCTGTACCAGTGGGATGATTTTGTTTTATTTTGGGTATGAGACGCTAATTCTCTTCTGTCTTTGTTTGCTTCAGTAATTGTTATTTTATTAATATTTTTTTAATTATATTGTATGGCTAGTTTTAAGTATTGTGTAAGAGTATAAGTACCAAGTCCCAAATGAGTTTATGTAACTCCTGGGAAATGTAACTTGTTATATTATTTCAATAAAAAAAAAAAAAAAAAAAAAAAAAAAATAAAACCATGTGGTTTAATGTTGCACGAAACAAGAATATTTATACAGGTGGAATATCTGAAGGCTGTCTCTTTGAATTGCTCTGTTATAATATCATGCTTTGAGCATGCCTTTTTATATAAGTGAAGTCTTTAGAAATGACAGCCACGCTTGATTGAACATCACTTTCTGTTGCCATACAATTTGGAGCAGTCAATTTATTTATGGGAGTTTTGCAATGAAAGTAAAAGTTTTAGGCATACAACTTATTTTAAGATGATGTGAAAGCAGAATGCAAAAGGTACGGCTTACAAATCGGAATGCAAAAAATAACTTGTTAGACTTTATTTCTCCACTGAAGGAAATAAGCGCAATATTTGAGTCTTATAGAAACAAAAGTTTTTTTTTCAATGACAAATACATGGACACACTTTAAATGCCATTCTCTATGTTTCCATATATTTGTCTTTTATCTTAAAAAAACTTTTCCTTTTTGTGTTTATAGGACTCAAATTAGAATATGAAGTTGTAAAAAAATAAAGCAATTGATTTTATCATTTCACTGATGGATGTACGCCTCTTCAATTAAGGTTTGGGTTATAATGGGTTTTTATGATTGTAAATTTGCCTCTTCAATATTCTATCATATCCTTTCCTTCTACATGGAAAGCAAAAAAAAAAATTGAGTATTAAAAGTTAGAAAAATAAAATATAGATCATTATTGTAAATTAGAATATATCTAATGGAATAAATAACACTTTATTTAGAATTAGAAAATAAATAATTGTACAATAGTAATCAACAACAGAGGAAGACAACGATGAGATGGATTTATCCTTAAATACTTCACGGCATCATGAATCATCAAAGGTCATTCTGCCTGGCCCGTGCTGCTTCATGTACCTCCTGTACTGCTTGTACTTACTGTTCTCAGCTAAAGACTTCTTCTGGATCTCATCTTGCTCTTCCTTCCACTCTGAAAAGTTCTCATTAATCCACAGCTCCCGGTCTAGATATTCTTCTTTGGTGTAATCTTCCAGAGCGTCAAACTGATGAACCCCCATGCTGAGATTCTTCCGAATTAAATACAATTTTTCTTCATCACCGAGCGGTTTTTTAAGTATATTAAAGTTCACAACCCACTTCAAATACCAGATTATATAAATGACGAGGGTGTATGGTGAAATTATGAGTTGAATCCAAAGCACATCCATGATGCTGGGTTTGGCATAAGACCCTTTAATATCCATCTTTTCTTCGATCACTTTCCTGATAAGTTTTTCAAGTTCTTCCTTCTGTTCGCTCTTGTTTATTTTCCTCGGGCCGTCCTTCTTCTTGTTTTGTATTTCCTTCGCCTCCTCCTTGCCCAGCTCTAGAGCTTGGTTCCTGTACTTGGGGACAGTCATGAAATACTTGATGGCAGTTTCGTAACGCTGCCATGCGGAGAAATATTGTATAAAAGATATCACAGTGATAGAGACGGCTATGACGACGCGAACGTCGACTTTCGGAGCGACTCTCCTTCTGTAGTACCTGTAGTAATGCGCATAATATTCTTGCGGGTTGTCCAACATGTAATTGTAGTCGTTTCTTTCTTCATCATCTTTGAGGATTTCATAAGCGGTTGCTATGGATTTAAAAACTTCCTCGGCTTCCTTCTTCGCCTCTGCTGACCTGTGAGAGTCGGGGTGATACTTTCTGGCCAGCTGCCTGTAGCTCCTCGCTATTTCGCTCTTCGTGGATTCCCTGTTTACACCGAGGACGTCATAACAATTTTCTTTGCCGCAATAAATTCCCTCGAGCAGTTGGCCATTGCTGACATGAACAATGGCCAATATTACAAAAATATGAAACGGGTATTTCATATTTCAACACTTTGGTATCACTGCACGGTGCGAAACGAAAATCAACATTCAAACGTGGAATGTAAAACTGAAAGAACGCGGCGACGGCGGCTGTCAGGTCAGCTGGCATGAGTGAAGTAAGACACACGCAGACAAAATTAAGTGCTGCAGTCTTCAAAAATCTTGTACTGAAGGGAAAAATAAACACGTAAAATATAAATAAAATATGCATTTTTGAAATATAATACAATATCTTAAAAGCCTTCTCAGAATGTGTTAACCAATCTTTCAATAACCTTTTAAAAATGTGCTTACGAAATGTCTTTTGCATTTTGCAAAACCACAAGAAACCTATCTTGAGAATCAACGGTATTTCAATAAATTTTCCAGTCGATTTTGTCAAAAAAGAAGATCATAACCGTCAATTTAGAATTTACGCAACATTACAAAATACAAAGGTAGGGAAAATTACTTAAATTTCCATAAATATGAGGAAATTACTACTGTTCTGCACATTACCACAAGCGTACTGAAATAATCTGGGCTCTTCATTGTGCCAGCAAGCTGTCAACGTCATTCAATAATCATAGACAATATTTTTGCCTACCAGTTCCCTGACTATGATCCGGATCTTTAAAATGTCAAAATAACGTGGAGGAGAAACGTCAGTCTGTTGAAATTGTTATAAATCTAAATTAATGTTTTGCGAGCAGGCACAATGTGGAATCCGCTAGATGAATTTACTAACTGTTTATTTCAATATTTGACCGCAAGCGAAAATGTGTATTCTGGTGGTATTATCAAGCGACACACAGACCGTCTTAGCGAACACGGAGAATTCAGTTTTCCTCTGAAGATTGAGCCTTGGAAGCCCTACATAAAACACCAAGCCATCAAAGAAAATAAAGCGGAAACAATCTTCGACGTATTGACTTCCAGGAATGATTCGAAAGATGCCGAAGACGCCTGTCAATGTTTGATGAAAGAAAGTTCAAAATGGAAATTAAATATTGACAAATGTCTAGTGTTGAAGAACAGAATTCATGTATTTTTAAATAAGTCATTGACAATTAAAGCTTGTTTCGAATGCTCGTCACACAATCGTAATCCCCAAAGAAAAACTACGAAAAATATTATGATAAAACTACAAGACGGAGATGAAAGTGATTTAACATATTTTAGGTTATGTTTAATCAGGAGAATTGCTGACAATTTATTGAAATATTATGGTTATGATGTTAACTGTGATAATTTCGAGGAAAATCAAGAAATACAAGAAATATACTTCACGACTAAGTCAAGTGAATTGAAAGAATCTATAGCGTTGAATGTTTTATGTTCTTCTGTTTTGAATTGTGAAACAGGACTTAAAGAAACAGCAACAACTTCAAATGATTACTTGTTGTAAGTTATATCTTACTTTACTTACTTACACAGCCATCTCCGCCCACTGCTGGACATAGGCCTCCCCCATATCTCTCCATCCATCTCTGTCTTGCCCTTTCTGAATCCAGTCTCCAGCAAGCCTTCTTATATCATCAGACCATCTCGTGGGAGGTCTCCATCTGTTTGTTTTAACAAGTAATATATACTATCTTACTAATTGGGAATAATATCTCAATCTTTGATTTCAGTAATCTAGGAAGACATTAGAATTTAAAATTAAGAAAAACTTCCATGGTAAATAACAAATAAAAGGTAACTAGAACAGTAAATATGCAAATCTCCAAGACAAAAATAATCATCTCTTATATTTAATGAATTGCGAACTAAAATAAGTAATAAAAATGTAGGGTGGGGAACTCCATGTCTGTCTTTGCCCCGGAGCACCTGGTGGGCTTAGTCTATTTGTAAACATTCATCTAAAGCACATTTCGATACCTTCGAGTTTGCATCTGGCTGGGCAAAGAGGAATAAATGCCTTCAAATGCTTTTTTTTATTACAGGAATATTTTGCCACTGTTGAAAGCGTTCTGATTGTAATCTTGAATGTGTCTTCATTGTAAAAACACATGTAGCATCTTTTGTTGTGAATATCTAATCTAATCTAATCTAAGTTGCAAAGATATTCATTGGGGATTCACATTATATGCATTCTGACAAGCAGACACACACAAGTTCGCGCTTGCACATGCCGCATGTGAACCTACAACATAAAACCCAAATCTCAAATGGACATACACTTGCCGTCCTTCCCTGAAACAGGGGTGACATTGGCAAAGTGAACCATTTTCTACAGGATGGGTGGTCAGCTGCGTGCCAACCTATAAGTCAAGGAACATACACAATAAATGAAATAAAAGTCTTAAATAATAATTATAATTTAAATATAAATTAATAATAAATTCAATATAATATAATAATGAAGTAAAATTAGTCATAAAAACTGTCTGGCACATAGTGGAGGAGTGCCCCACCAGAAGACACCCTCCTGGCCTGAAAGACCTCTACGAAGCCACCCCAGGAGCAGGGAAGTTGATGGAGGATTTGGATCTTTGCCTCTGATGCGACCCAATGACCAAGAAATTTGCTTTACTCGTCAGCCAACCAATAAGAAAAAGAAAGAAGTAAAATTAGCAATGATGTTGTTTTGTTTCTAGAAAGCGGTCCACCGATATGATGCTCATTGCCCAACACAAGTATGGCGTAAGGAAAACCAATGACAGTAAATGGGAGGCGTTTGCTCAGAGCTTGGGCAAAGCTGCCGTCACTTTTGATCTGTTGGAGATAAAGCCCAGCCACCCTACACTCATTAGCTTGTATGGAAACGGAGCTCACTCTAGTAAAGGTATTTCACTTCTTTGATATAATTTTTGAAATGGAAAAGCATTCCGATTGCTGATGTACCACTACGGATTTCCATCTAGTAGGGGTATGTGTATATGGGCAAACATTCTTACATAATTAAGGTAAGCTATAAGGTTAAAAATGCAATGGAAAAAAATATGCCTTAGACAAAAAATTAACATATACGGATGAATGGTAGAAATAAAAAATGAGGTCAGCTGCCTCCTGGATCTCTTCAGAAGTAGGCCCTGCATAGTCTCCACTCCAGAAAACAAGTCTTCAAGATGGGTGCTCCAGACACCATGAACACCATTGAACCATCGTGAACTTAAAAAAAGCAATAAAAACCCACCCTTTGCCAGATCTTATGAGCTAGTACAGGCCTGTCCAACAAATGGCCCGTGACGACATCAAAAGTTATTGCGCAATAAGCAACCACCAACGACTGATTATTTTTATGAATAGATGAACATAGCAACCGGAAAGATCCAACAGTTATTATTTTATAATGTGGACACTCCTCTTTGGTCACTCTCACGGCCTCTCCATTGCTTCACATCAGGAGGAAAACACCCATCTAGATAAATGTGGAAAAGTCTGTATACACCGGATATTTAGTTCTTCAAATGTAATTAAACAAAAAAAATTGATGATGTGTTTTGTGATACTTGTTACTCGTCACTGCAGATTTACTTGCCGGGAATTGTTACTGTGGTCTATCAGGGCTGGAGCTTCTGGACGTTTCGCCCACGCATGGGATGGATTTCTTCAGCGTGATTATGAAACTTAAAAAGATCAAATTTTAAATTGATTGATTCCAGATATATTTATAGTACCAAACCAATACTTTTGATATACATGTGAAGTTAAGTCAGATGAATTCAAATTCTGGAGTGATGTTTTCCGGGATCTGTTGCCGTGGTCTGTGGGAGCTGGAGCTTCCGGACGTTTCGCCCATTTCTACGATGGGCTTCTTCAGCGTGAAGTATGATGATGATGAAGATCTTGATGAGAACTGTGATAAGATCAAGATCTTCATCATCATCATACTTCACGCTAAAGAAGCCCATCGTAGAAATGGGCGAAACGTCCGGAAGCTCCAGCTCCCACAGACCACGGCAACAGATCCCGGAAAACATCACTCCAGCATCATCAGCCGGCCGTGTAAGCCTAAAACTCTTATTGAATTCAAATTCGTTGAAAAAAAGTTGTGCTGACGTTACCTCATACAGAACTGAATGGATTTTCAGTACACAGCTTATCGCTGCTGTATTCTGTTACACAATCGACTACAACTATTCTCAAGTACTACCACAACTTTATAATTCAGTCACACATCTTTGATCGCCCACAATTTAAGCAATTAATTATTGATTACCTTTTGATGTTTCCAGGGGCCCCGTTTGTTCTGTACAACTGCGCTCGGATCAATGCCATGATACTGAAGTACGATGAACACGTCAAGACAGGCTCATACCCTGAACTGCCAGCCATCCAAGATATTGATTTCAATTTGCTTAATGATAAGGTAATAACAACCCAGTAGATATTTAATTGAAGTATAATGATCCTTGTGTGGATGAAAAAAATTTGATGCTCAAAGAATATTGATTTTTAATATAAAACATACTATGGATTTTATTTAAAACCACATATGACTAAGGCAACGCAACATTACGCATCTAACACCACTGCTAAAAAGGAATCATTACACCTAGGACCAAACAGGACTTCTTAAAAAATATATATTGTACCATTTGCTTGTTTACAATACCATTATTTGATTATTCAATTTTCTCCTCTTTATTCTCATCATCAGCTTTTTTCATTCTGCATTTGCATGTAGATTCCTTCATTTTTCGGCTCGGACCATTTTCCGACAACTGTGTGGATATCATCTGCCTATGCTATCAAGATGGAGAGAGATTAAAAACAAAGACATTATTTTATTGTGCTGAAGCTGATGGAAATCTTGTTATTAGGACCCTCCGCCACCGGTACTCAGTAATAATAATATTGAAAAAACGAGTGTAATTCTAATATGTTTTAAACTTTATGGTGATCATACATCTTCGCCTCATAGTCCCTTTGTCATTGAACACCATATGGAAAGAGGTCCATTCGCCTTAAGTAGCGTAAAACATCTCTCCTATAATTTTGATGATGATGAGATGAGTTGATGATTTCTTTATAGCGCCGTTTCGTGATGTAGTCACTCCAAGGGCGCTGGTGCAAACAATGCCAGAAATTTGCTTGTCTTCAGTGCATTCCGGAACTTTCCATGGTCCTCTAGCTCTCTCACATGATGTGGCAGGTGGTTCCAGGCCAGAGGGCCAGCAACTGCAAATGCACGCTCTCCAAACACTGTGTTAACTCTTCTTACAGGTTCTTCAATCCTTGATTTGGCTCCAGTCTCAGCTGAGCGCAGTGTTAGGCTTTTTTTGCCGAGGGTGACTGGTTTGATTAAATCAGCGAGATATTTGGGTGTTTTTCCAAATAAAGCTTTGTGTGATTGTAGTCCATCCTTGATGATGATGATGATGGATGATTTCTTTCCTGTGGCGCCATTTAATGGTCCAGGACCATCTCAAGGGCGCCATGGCTTCTCGAGAAAAGTAGTGTCTTCAGTTCCTTTCTGAAGGTGGTGGTAGGCTGGTTCGCGCGAACACCGATGGGTAAATTGTTCCAGGCCACCGGCCCGGCCACCGCAAAGCTTCTGTCTGCAAAGTTTGATGTGTTTGCTCTATTGGGCACTATAACCTTGTTGACAGAACTTGAATGACTTGAATGTTTTGTAAAAATAAATGGCTATTTCAATAATCACATCATGAGATAGATTCTTGTTTTATCTTGGTAATTATTATATAACATTATTTGATGTATTTATTTTCTAGGATGAATGGATTCTGGTGTTTCATTTTCTGCTCCGCTTTGACTCGGTCGTGCAGAAGTCCTTGGTTATTGATGGGGACAGCTGCTCTGTGTCTCCTCATCACTTGTGCATCTTCCTCAGCTCTCTAGTGGGGAGATTCAGCATTTACTACAGACGGATCAGGGTTCTGCTGGTAAGAAATCATTCATGATCATTGTTAGGTTGCACTCAAGTTCATCCTCAGTCGTTGTGCAGAGAGGGTGTCTCCTGAAGATGTTAGCTACATCACTAATGAAACGTCAACGAGAGATGTATGTTCGAGAATGATGTATGTTCTCTTATAACGATTTGTTTAATATCCGAGTAATAAAATTTTAACTGTGTAGTTATTATTATTGTAAACATTCATGATCAGTTAATCAAAGAAAGTTTAATTAAAATGGAAATTCATTTATTTTTTTAATGTGAAGAAAAATCTGTACCCATGGTGTCTGAAACCTATTCATTTGTACACATAAGGAGGCCAATCTTATGCCTACTACTCGTGTTTAAGTAGGGGTTTTCAAACTTCTGAGGTGGTTCTTTTGAATGTTCACTAAACTATAATCTAAGTTCCAAAGATATATTACATTCATATTTTAAATTCATAGTTTAAAATATTCACAGAAATGAGAAATCCTTCTGACACCTTTGGTGCGGATCAAACCCTACTCCTCTGGCATGGAATATAAGTATTCTACTAACTGAATTATTGAACAGACTAGATCGAATACAGAATATACTTTTATTTCCTAACATTTTTTCTCAAATCGTCCTACATAGTTAAAAATCATAAAATTTTGTAGGTCAATTCATATTTACAAGGCTACAAAAGTTTTGCATCTATGTTTTTTCCCCTTTTCCAGGAACCCAGGGAGCACCTTCTTCCGTTGATATTTGCGAGAATGCATCTACTCAAGGCCCTGCAATCTGTAATACACAGCGGACTCAAAATTCTGAATCTGGAACCTGTCAACGCAATGTAGAAAATAATTTTAACAAAATATGCGTACACTGGAGAATTGCTTTTTGGGATCTGTTGCCGTTGTCTGTAAAAGCTCTAGCGACCACCGCAACAGATCCTGGAAAGCAACTCTCTAGTGTCAACCACTGGCCGTGTAAGCATAAAAGTCCTGTTCAAAATATATGTACATCCGTGATTTGAGAGGGCCCTTGAGATGTGACACACACAAAAACGGCGCTCTTTAATTATGTGTATCTTCTAAATAAATTATCCTTGTATGTATATATATATGTTATCAGAAAAATATAACATATTCACATGCGGATCTTAAATACATATCCAAGCAACAACTCGCACGTTTAATAATAAAGAGCATTAACTCAAAAAACATGAATGTTGGGAAATCACGTTTGAAGTTTAGACAACCAGTACAACTTGTATGGGATGAAAAAGGCGGCCGATGTTTTATCTCGGTCATATTCGTCCAAATTGAACGGCTGTCGCATTCTACCTATTCTTCTCGCATTGTTCTTGCGTTTTATTACAAAATCTCGATTTTCCCAATTTTCGAGTTATTTCTCTTTATTATTAAACGTGCGAACTGGTCAAATTAAAAAGATTTGTTCTCTCCTTTTACAATATTGTGACAGTGGACTGTTACACAGATTTTACAGTGTCAAAAACATGATAGACAATAATGAAAATGAAGTCAGAACGATGTTCTAAATCTCAAAATTTTCTCTGCGGCAAGACATCACCAGTGTTATGCATTAGAATTTTTAAACCAGATTTCTTTACAGATCTGGTTTAATTTCTCGATTTAATCTCAATTTACAAAAAAGGTGATTCATAAAAACTTTATAATTCAGTTTAACACTAAACGTGTTTCAAAACATGATCACATTTGTAAACCACCTCCGAGTGGGTTTATTTCGTTCTAAACTAGATCGACGTACGCAAAATGGCGATCTTCCTCATTCCCCAGCTGATCGTAATGTACGAGATAACTTTCAGAATAAAAGATTTATGAATCAAATAAGAGTTTCAGCAATTACAGTAACTTTAAAACATTAGAATTTTACACTATAACAACAAATTGAGGGCATGCAGCAACGAAACAAATATAAAAACTGTGACAAGAAAAAAAATGACAGATGCCGCGTCGTGTTATTTTTCAAGTCGCCAATTTTGTAAAACTGTCACTTTTCTTGTAAATGAAGTATGCAGGCCCATCTTTGAGATTTTCTTCGTGATGCCTACAGCCAAAACCTCAAGCCACAATGAAGTCATGCTTTGAAAAATACTTGTTTCCATTTTTAGTTCATTCGAAGTCGCAGCCGACATGAGTTTGACAGCTGGAGTGTCGAGAAACGTTCGGGAGGAGGCGTTTACCCGAATTCTTCCGAGCATCTCCGAAAGTTGTCAAAAAGCATGCAAAAACCCACAAAAACCTCAAAAAATGTCATAGACACCAAAATACCTACATAAATGTCGAGCATTTCGTATTTTTTCATACAGAAAAAGCTACCGGAAGTTTGTTTAAGTAGGATTCGGTAAACCAAAAAAAAAAATGTACGTATTTCGCTAATGAATCACCTTTTTATTTATTTTGGTTTAGCGGGCTGGTACAGATTTAAATTGGTTTCTGAAAATCTCGCACTAAACAGGTATGGGCGGAATCTAATGAATAACACTGCACAGGTCTAGGTTAATGGAGGTCTTAGCAACCAGTTAAAAAATATCAGCTGGATTTTTTTTCAGCAACACGGCCAGATGACCATTTTTTAACCTGATTTATTTGTTCCAACTCCATTGGACACATATTGTGCATAACATGTGCTCTTCACATGATTACTTGTATAAGTAGTGTACATAAATTATTACAGATTCAAAAGTGTATTTAGTTTTCAAAATATATTTTTCAATTCAACAAATCTTTTATTAATTTCAACAAAATCAACTAGAAGTCTTGTAACTGTAAAGCTGTTGCTGTTCCACTATAGATGGCCAGAATCTCTACAGAGTCTCCACCAATTATTTATTTTATGTTTTTCATCCGTGGTCAGGCGACATAAAGGATTTTTCAGGTACCTACAGCAGATATTAATTTATAAATTTTCAAAAGATTTTTGTGAAACACTGGAAATTCATGTATAAAAATTGATTATTTTTTAATAAAGAATTTTTATTTTTTTAATTCTTAATTAAAAAATAATCAATTATTAATTTATAGTAAAAATGGTTCTAGTACATGATTATGTAGATACCATATTACCAGGCGCTAAAGGTTGCATTAAATTACATGTTACTGGATGAATATACATAGAACTTACTATTATTTATTGACGGGTTGTGCTTCAACAAAAGCTATTTGCTTTTAAAGTGCGCAGTGAGAATGTTATGTTGTTGACTTCATCGCTGCATTGTAAATGACAACCTGCTGCAACATCTGCCAGAAGAAGAAAAGTTAGTAAATAAGAAAAGCGATAGTCACAAAAAGATAACACAAAAGAGAAAGGAAAAATCCAGTTTTACTCTAAACTAATGCAGTTTTCTCGAGATCAATTTCACCCAATAATATCTTTACAATTTTACCCGAAAACATGGATGACATTGGACACAAAAAAGAGAGAATAAGTAAACCCAAGAAAGATAGGTACTTAAGTACTCAATGATTTCTTTATGATATCCTACAATAAGCTGAAAGTTAAAATATACCTACCGGATTATTTCTATCATTTATATACATTTTCTGTTATAAAGCACACAAAAACTTCCTATTCCAATTGATCCTTTTATTAAAGATATTAAATGAATTGATAAATTCAATTCACACAACATTTTTTAAATCCTGAAAGAAAAAGGCAGCTTGTAATAAAGGACTTGACAAGTTTTGATGGTTTACTTTTCCAAATGATTTATGGTTGACCATAAAGAAAAATAAAGTGATTTGAATTTGGAATATAAAATTTTAGATAAAATTTTAGGTATTTTGCAGCAGTTAGATACCTGCCAAAGGACTAATCCTGATCTGCCAGACACGTACTAAGGATTTTCGGCGCTGAAGTTTTTATTTTATTGATGTCTACTTTTTTTACATTTTGAAAATTGATAATAAACAGAATAATATTTATATTTTGATTAAAACTTTACACAAGAAAAAAAAACAATATGCAAACATTTATTTTACTTTTTAGTGATGATGATGCAATTTTTATTAGAAAAAATAATCGACTGAAAAAAATCTGAAAGTTAGTATGGCAGTTGCTAGCTGTCACAGCTGTTTGTTTTGTTTGCGAGCATGAGGTTCACGTGACCGTCAGGTAACCGAGCGTTTGTATATCGACCTGCGATTGGCTGCCCGAGGAAGACCCGACAGTTGTCGACTTTGAGCGGAAATTACCGAAGCTAGAATCGGGTTTCGCTCGACGAATTTTCCTCAGTGTGTGTTTGACATCGATAAATGCAGTCGCGAGTTCAGGGTATCGGGAACTGTGCCGTTTATTATTAGTCCGCGTTTAAATATTGTGTGTTAAATAATTAATTTTTCGTGTTTAAGTTGTTGAATTGTAAAAGGAGGAAATATGAGTATTGCCGCGCTGTTACAAGCCGCCGAGTACATCGAGCGGCGAGACAGAGGTGAGTTTGTTCCCGAGTGCTTTTTTACATTCTTTGTCATCTCTACACGTCAACATGGCCCCTGTCTATTTTTGTGTTACCGGATCAGCTGATTTTGACGCTCTGACATTATTTGGTTGCAGAGGCTGAGCATGGCTATGCTTCTAGCAGGCCGAGCCCCGACGATCTCCGGAGCGGCGTGAAGAGGCCCAAGACTAAGAAGTCGCAAGGCAGCAGGTCAGTGCAGTTCCTCTCGTACATTGTACAGGCCCCTCCGCCCCTGCCCCCTCACTCCCGGCGATCTGACATTACCTCCTCAAACATGCACTTTAAAACAACTCCGTGACTCAATACTCACAAAACAACTACTCAACACACTCACCCACCGAATCCAATCGTAAAAAGTGAAAATACTCCAACAACCAAAGACGTTTCTTTGTTGTGCAGTTGGCCGCTAAACAACCACCCCAGCTAGGGGGTAGCGTACTCTACCTACATAACTCCCATTCCGTTGAAAGTGAAAATTTGTTTACTTTTCAACACAATCCTTTGCGCAACATTTCAATTATTTTTTTAAATAAAATTTTTACTACAAAAATAACTTATGCATTTTAATTTTATTTTTCAGGACTACCCACAACGAGTTGGAAAAAAATAGGTGAGTGAGATAGTATTGCATTGCGCTGTTGTACCTACGTTATTGTATCTTGGCTGTTGCGATGTTGACTCTTCAATTAAATTCAGTGTTCGTGAACGGAATTATAAATTAACAAATTGTGTGCTCCAAAATGCAAAAGGTGTGTTTACTTATTATCAGTGTTGTTAAAAAATATATCGAGTGCATCGAAGTTTCATACGGGTCAGGGATAGACCCGAAAGTTTTTAATTTATTTTTTTGTCAACTTCGCCCCTACTGTGTTCGCGTAGGTACACGGTGCAATCGTTTTATGTTGTTTTTTATACCTAGCGAGTTTGGGGAATAAAATACCTAAATGTTGTACAGCCGGCAAACGCCCTTGACCGCCGCACTTTGTTTACTAGCGCCCCGCGTTCCTGACGAACAAAAAAACTGTTTTTTTTTTACGGAAGTAGGTATTTTAGTAGAACAATAATAATAATTATGCATGGGCGTGGTTACAAGTTGGGGAACCATTGATAATAATTTTGTTGTTCTAAATTTGAAAAATTTAAAAAGGGTTGATATTTTATAGTATCCTACTTTGAATAGGTGTTCTTTATTTAAATTTAAAAAATATTTGAAAGTAATTCTGCAGGTTGTTATTCTAAGCTAACGCGTTTTGGTTTTTGTAGTAAAGTTTTATTTTTGTTATTTCTTTGGCTTGCAATGCCCAAGAGAATCTTAAATCATCCCGTGCTCAGTATATTATGTGCCGGGAGGAAACCTGATTTCTAGTTGTGTATATGAGTAGGCACGTATATTATTTACACGATTTCAAACTAGCTTTTGTTGGAGTAAAGACTAAAGACCAACGAGTCGTAATGCTATCCAGATAGCGCGCTGCTCTCGTACTTTATGTTGTAACATTTTACGATCTTCGTGTTATTTCCTTGCCCGGGGAAATTTTGATTTAGTTTTGCGCTCCGAGTTTGTCCTAACAGAGAGATATGGTTTCATGTATTTTTTTGTTGTTTGTGCCCGCATGAAAAATATCAAAGCGTGCGGCAAACGAAATGTTTGTAAAAACCTATTCTAGGTTTAAAAAAAATGTAAAAGTGGTAATAATATATTACTTGCCTTGTTGTGTCTGAATGACAAATTAATGAGAATCAATGGCTCTCATTAACAATATATTAATTAATAATTAGTAATCTAATTACTCCGAAAACAACGCTAAATTCATGTTAATAAATTTGCATACGAAATTGTGCTTATTGTAAAATGAGATTTTATCAGTCTCTATTGTTGATTTTTCATTATTTAAATGGATTTCAATGGAGCTCCCTGTTTAGATAAATTTAAAAAAAATGTTTATAAACTAACAATGTAGGTTTTCATAATGCAGTAGGCGGTCATAGCAGAATCAGCTTTTATTCAAATAATGATTGAGTAACGGGTAATTAAAATGCATATTGTTTTATGGGAGTGATTAGATTAATTCATTTATCACGCTTGTAATTATGCAAAAAAGTTGTAGCCGCCATTGCGAATAATCATTGTTACTAGACTATCGCATTTAGTGCACAATAGACCCATCATTTTGTAATTGGAATTACGAATTAACTCTGAACAAATTTGAATTCAGAACTTTTTCTCGGCGGACAAACGTCACATTTGTAGAATAACATATTAATTTGCCAATTCACGTGTGGACTTCATTATTGCGTATTTATTTTCATCAATACCTTTTGTAAATAAAAAATGTTATAGTTTTTAATTCGCTTAATGTCAGGCTGGATTTGAACTATAACAATCTACTTAATGAATAAAGCTGGTATTGTATTTTTATTACTGTTTAATTCGCCATGAATGAATGTTTATTACACCCCGGTGTACGTTTATGGCAAGATAACAGATTTACATGAAAATCATGCTAGAAAAGTGAGAAACTAATGCTCAAATAACCCAAGTAGGTTCTTGAGTTATCCTGAGTATATTCACTCATATTGCATTGATTCTAAAACATAAAAGGCGGTAATCTAGGATTGTAAGATTCTAGGATTCATAAAAACATGTTATTTTCAATGTTGTGTCTAAGCATATTTTTGAAAAAAAAACTATTTAGGTTGCCGCTTTTGGTTATATATGACTCACATGGGAAACAATATTGTACATAGCATTAGGTTTGCTTAATGTATTTTGAGATTAAAATCTAATTATAATATATTATACTCCAGTACCAATTTTTTTTTTACAATTATGTAAGTACGTCATTCTTTGAGATGTAAACAAATATTTAAAAAAAGAATAGACAGTGAACCTATTAATCTTATTACTAAAATAAATTAATATTTCAGTCCTTTCCTTTTTCTCTCAATTCACTTACGTATAGGGCTGAATCTGAATGACTGTAACAAGGCATCACAAATTAATTTTAAATATTAGGTCCTTACGTATGAAATTGGCGTTTTGCCGTACTGGCCACTTTGAACTCAAATATCTCCTCTTTGGTTCAGAGTTCCAAATTAAAATTTATACAGCTATTTACTCATGTATTTGTGTTTTGAAAATTGTAATTCATTAGCCAAATCATGCCCCAAGCGAAAATTGGCTCAAAAAAAGTTACTTGTGAGCGTTTGGTGGACTAGTGCCGGTGTCGTTCACTACACCTTTCTTAATCTGGTCAGACGATTACGGCAGATGTCTATTGTCAGTAACTGCAAACCATGATGGGAAAGCTAGCTGCTAAACAACCGAGGCTGGTCAATCGCTCTAGGCCACTGCTGTTTCATGACAACGCTAGACCACACACTGCACAACAGACTGCTACCAAATTAAACGAGCTTTAATTGGAATGTTTAAGACATCCCCCGTACTCTCCGGACCTTGCTCCAACAGGATATCATTTTTTTTTCAAAATTTGGATAACTTCTTGCAAGGGAAAAAAATCAACTCCGATGGGGCAGTCCTAACCGCCTTCAAAGATTGTATTGATCCGAATGGTAATTTTCGTAAAGGGATCAGTTAACTACCTATGAGATGGCAAAAGTGCATAGATAGTTATGGTACATACTTTGATTAAATAAATATATTAGATTAAAAAAAAAGACTTTTTGTTCCTCCCATACAAAACACCAATTTCATATGTAAAGATTTAATAGTTTAAGTTCATCCTTGCCCAACGCTCGCCAAATCTCCTGCTAATTTTGTGCAGCGAGCGAAGTAAACTTCGAAAAAAACTGTTTATTTCCTAATTACATAGAATATGCCTTTATTTAATTGTAATAACACTTTTTAAATACAAATAGATAAAAGTCTATATTAAACCCTTTTAACAAAGAAAATCTTGTGTCATAAAAGTAGGTACAAGTTTCTTTAGAGTATTTTTTCATACATCTCATTTCGTAGATGATAATGCGCTTACAGCGTCTAGCGCGTTACGCGCTTGGCAGTGTTTCACGTTATTCAAGTTCGACGACTGCAGAACTGCATCCATAAAACGAATAAAAAATGTCCAAGTTCCATCATTGTGATTGGTTCGAGACATGTACCCCAAGTATAAAACTTAAAGTTCAAACTCAACTATAGCGTTAACCAAAATTTATATGAAAAATAAAACAGCGCCTCCGGTGAGCGTTTTGATTTCCATACATTTTTTGGTAAAAAGTTGTGGTTGAGTTTAAACGCAATGCACTTGGGGTAATGATTTGTTTCAATGGCTCCATCTAGCGCTGTATTTTGCAAAGTCCAAACCATAAACATGCAAATGAAGCGAATGCAGTCTTTTACTGTTCAGATTTTGCAACAAGAGATTGTATTTCTTCAGTTTTGTTTGTACTCGCAAGTATAAAACGTCACTCAACCATAGCGTTTTACCAAAACATGCACGGAAAGTAAAACGCTCACTATAGGCGCTGTTTTAGTTTTCATACGTTTCTAGTAAAACGTTTTGGTTGACTTTAAATGTAAACTTATACTTGGGACACAGAAAATGTCAAATAAGGAATCTTTTCTACGTTAGGTACTTGCTTAAACTCTCTACAGACTGTCACGTATGCATGACATTTTTGTGCATGTGTAAACAAAATGAGAGATCGTATCAAGATCAAGAAATAAATATATACAAGCTCTCATACTAATGTAATTGTCGTGGCTTTGCTTCTTACTTCACGACAAAGATGATGATGATGATTTTTATAGCGCCGTTTCGTGACTACTGTCACTGCAAGGGCGCTTTCAGGCTTGACGCGGCGGTGAAGAAATGGGTCTTCATTCCCTTCTTGAAGCTCTCGTTCCCTTCCTTGGCGCGCACTTCAGGAGGCAGCTGGTTCCAAGTGGACGGTCCCGCAACGGCGAAAGCGCGGTCCCCGAACACTGTACATCTTTTACTGTACTGAGTGCTGAGCCTGCCGCCTTGTATGAACGTTCACGTCCTATGTACGAGTGCGGTTCCCTCTGACACATGCGTGTTGGAGGGGAACGAATTGGTTTTGAACATTGAGTTATAATATTGGTGGGGAATAAACATACTATGAGACTACCCTGTCAAGCACAGAGCTGTCAAACACCACCGAATACAGAATAATCATGTGAAATCCTATGTTTTCCTGATTTCTCCATCTTGTGTTTCGACAACCAGTATTTTATAATTTTTCTGTAAAAAATGACATATTCACCGAACATAGCAATTGTAACCCGTGCGCACGATTTCCGCGCAGAGATGACATTTTAGTAATACCAACAATGCGGAAAGAATGTCTGTGCACTTTGCTTGTTAACACTGTGGTGACACTCGGAGTATTATTGTTCTCTTTCTAACTATTTGTAGATTTGTGTTGAGGTAGAATGAAACGGATATAGCTTCTACTTGCGTCAAAATAGTTTCGACACCATTATATTATAACTACTTTTTTTTTTAAGAAATCCTGTGCGGGAGACTACCTAGATTCTAGAGACTCTAGGGGTCTATGACACTTGTTGTAGTGCCGCAGAGGTGTACGAGCTTGGTCGTCGCTACAAAGCGCCAATACTTAAGCAAGACCCAGTTGCTGTAAGGCTGGATGGACCTTTGGTGACCGGTCATTGGTAAAGGTTTATGAATTTTTCAACCCAGCGAAGAGCAAATTTGAAAATATAAATGGTATATTTTTTGTGCTCCGCCGGGATTCGGACCCACAACCTTCCCATTCAGAGTTCCCAGTGTTACCACTGAGCTACGGACTTAAATGATTTTGAACATATTCGATCTTGAAAACATATTTTTTTCATGTTGAAGTTTTCCACAGCATTTGATAGATTTTTCCATTAAACAAGCCTTAATGAATACGAAGGCATTGGGTCGGTAAGTATTATCTCCCACGACGTGACTCTACTATTGAGCTATTCACGATTATACTGGGGAGGTTGAATGCACTTAAATTAAAACGTCTCTTATAAACGAGAAAGTCGTGATCTCCTCTGTAACAAGCTATGTGCAGGTATCTGATACTCAGAAACATTGTGAGTTATTTTTCTCTGAAATACACGTGAAAGAGTTTGTGAATACACGTGACAGGGTATACGAATACTCGTTGTTTTTGTTGAGTTTGAGTTTGTTAATACTTATGACAAAGTTTGTGAAAAAATGTGACGAGAGTTTGATAATCGTAATAGAGTTTGCGAATATGTATGTTCCTTGACTTATAGGTTGTTATGCGGCTGACCACCCATAATATAAAAATTGGTTCACTTTGCCAATGTCACCCCTGTTTCAGGGAAGGACGGCAAGAGTTGCAAGGCTTATGTTCATTTGAGATTGGGTTTTTATATTGTAGGTCCACATGCGGCATGTGTTAGCGCGAAATTATACATATCTGCTTGTGGGAATGCATTTAGTATAAATCTTAAATGATATATATCTTTGCAGCTTAGATTAGATTAGATTAGAATACTTGTGACAATATTCGTGACAGAGTTTGCGAATAATTGTGACAGTAGAATAATCGTTGAATAATTTTAACAATAATTGATAATCGTAACAGAGCTTTTCAATACCTACTCCTACAGAGTTTTTCGATACTCGTGCATACTTTTCGAATAATAGTGACAGAGTTTTTAATACTCGTGACAGAGTTTGCGAATATTTGTGACAGTTGAATAATGGTTGAATAATTCTGACAATTGGTAATCGTAACAGAGATATTGAATACTCATACAGAGTTTGCGAATAATTGTGACAGTTGAATAATTGTTGAATAATTCTGACAATTGGAAGTCGTAACAGAGCTATTGAATACTCATACGGAGTTTGCCAATACTTGTGACAGAGTTTTTGAATACTCTTTCAGAGTTTTCGAATATTTGTGACAGAGTTTTTCAATACTCGTGACAGACTTTTTCAATAGTAATTTTGATAGAGTTTGATAATCGTAACAGAGTTTTCGAATACTCGTGACATAATTTGTTCCACTGCAAACGCTAGCTCAGATGCACTGTACTTGCCGGTATAGAATAATATAGGAGTGCACCTCACCTGATCTAGCCGATGTTATGGCCGCACATAAGTCGAGCCAATGTCAAACGGGTATAACTAGTCGCCGTGACCACCTGCCACCTAGTACTGCTAACGCCCAAGTACGCACATATTCAACTAAACATTTAAACTCAACCGTAGCGTTGCACAAAATATACATCCAAACTAAAACAGCGCCTCTAGCAAGTGTTGTAGTTTTAATATGTTTTTTAGTAAAACGCTTTGGCTAAGTTATGTTTTATACTTGAGTGCAGTTTGCCTTTTCTCATTCGATGACCTGTGCCAGCCGTTCTGCTGGTTTTCTTGCACTTGGTAGACTTTGTACTCTGCAGTATCACGTTTTTTATGTTTTGTTATTTTTTTTAGTCAAGCCCTTTATGAATGTACCTATGTATTTTTTCTTGACTAGGTTGGTATGAGGCTGACACCCCATGCTGTAAAAATAGGTTCACTATTACAAATGCCACCCCCGGTTACTGGAGGGAACAGCGTTTATTTTCTTGTGAGGTTTGGTTTATTTTGTAAGTAGGTACACATGTGGCATGCGTAAGCGCGGACTGTCTGCTTGTGGGCATGCGTTAAATGTGGACATGTATTTTGTAACTCAGATTACAGGCATTGATGTTTCCTTGACTTATAGGTTGGTATGAGGCTGACCACCCATACTGTAAAAAATGGTTCACTTTGCCAATGTCACCCCTGTTTCAGGGAAGGTCGGCAAAAGTTGTGGGGCTTATGTTCATTTGAGGTTTGGATTTTATTTGTAAGTACACTTTCAGCATTTGTAAGCGCGAACTACACTTGTTGGTTTGTGGGCATACATCTGAGAGCTTTAAATGAATATATCCTTGCAACTTAGATTATAAATTATTATAGATGTACGAGTAAATTAAAAATCCTATCTCGCTTCTTCTTCTTCCAACGCCATGTCAGGTCTCCCCGAACACAACATCTCTGTCGGCTTGAAACATGTCCTCCTAGTCATCATTCCTGTCCAATCTCGTATATTACGGAGCCATGGTATCTGCTTCCTATCGACACCTCGTTCTCCTCGATCTTTCCTCCCATGAGCAAATGCAACAGTCCGTCCTTTTCCCCTCTAAGCACATGCCCCAAGTACGACAACTCGCTGACTTTGATACTTCGTTCCCACAGTGCTTGTTTGGCTTAATGAAACACAATCTACACAAAAAAAAACGTACTTACAACACGATAACGTGAGAGATGATTTAAATATTTTTAAAATCAATTTCCAGTTTTCATCAATAGCTCGATAGCTCAGTTGGTAGAGTGCTTGCATTCCATGCCGTGAGCTCGGGTTCGAATCCCACCGAGGGTGTCAGAAATGATTTCCCGTTTCGGTGTTTATTTCAAACCTCAAAATAAAATACCGGCAAGGTTACTCAGCCTTCACAAGAAATGAGTAACCCTCACTTCAACTGGAGTGGTTGGCGTAAGGCCGGCCCCCTTACCTGTAAAAATAAATAGGTTCAATCCGCCACATGCGACCCCTTCAGGGATAACGCGGCAAGAAGTTACACTACATGTGTAGCTTAGTTGCGTTTTTTTTATCAGACACATTGGTATAGTGCACATATAAAGAATTGCTCACGTGAAATTACTTGTGATGGATATACGACAAACAAGCACCAAGGGGATGACTTGTCGGCAATTTACTCTCAGTTCTGTCTCTCTGAAGCACGTTCTGTACGACGCATTTATATCATTGGTCATACTTACCAAATGTTCCAATCCATAATATGCGCTATAGCTTGTTCAAAAATATACACTAAACCATAAACAGCGCCTATAGTGAACGTTTTACTTTCTATACATATTTTGGTAAAACGCTATACTTGAGTTTTAATTCAAAGTTTTTTACTTGCCTGTAGGTTTGCATTCGAATACTACTCATTACTCGTAATTGCCACTTGTCAACTGCTATATAATGTATCTGATACTTTACGTGCGTATTTAATTACCATTATACTAATTAGGAACGTTCTAAATACGCAGTCTCGTACTCTGAGTATGAGACTCGGCGTTAAAACTCAGCCATTGAGTTTACAATGAAATCATGTAAATTTGAAACGCGCTTGCAGTGAACGATTTAATTTCCATACATTTTTATGAAAACGTAATTTTCAACTTGGGGTACGTATTTGCTTCTAACATGTCGATTGCATTTTGTAAAATAAAAATATATTTTTATTTTATTTACATGGCTACGCCTATGACCTGAATTAGACGTTGGATTTATAGACGCATAATAGCCATATGCACAATAAGGTCCGCACATTTGACATAAATACAAAAAAAGGACTCAACCAGCTTGCTAGAGATAAGGCTAACTGATATTCTGGTTTTGGTTGCTAAGGACCCTATTCACATAGAAGTATATGTCCGCGGAGGAAAATTCCAATTGGAGCATACATGTTCAGACTCTTGTACTAAATTAAAATGTATGTTTTTATAATCTGGTCTAGTTTTTTACTATTATTATTTGTATTTAGTATGCACAGCGGATTCTTTCTCATATACAATGGCAGTCCTCATTTTTCTTGTCTAGTTTTCACAGCAGTTCAACGTTTTTATACAATGCTTTGTGATTCATGCGAGTAGGTACCTACCGCATTAGGTCGGAGACAAATCGAACCGTTCATTTATTGTTGATGAAAAATGTAAGCCGTGGTTAAACATTGCATATCTTCAGCTTGCAAATATCAAACGAATAAAAAACCCACTATCGATATTTTAAGTATCAAAGATGTTTTAACATTTAAGATTCTTAATAAGTGCATGCCCACTAACGGACATGGGTAATTTCATGCTTGCATATCGATACCTTAAAGGTAATACTTTATAATGACATTTTAAGTTGGGCATGGGTTTTTCAGATAAATTAATATGTTTCCTATTTTTTTGTGAGAGAAAACACTAAGTAAGTGTGAAAATCCTGTAGTTTAGAAGTTTTACATGAGTAGTGCATTATAATTAGTTCACTTACTATGAGAAGTTTCACCCGATACTTAAAATGTTTTATTTTCGATTTCTTAAATCTGTGGATCGGCACTTATTCAGTTTTACCTTTAAGGTGGCAATATGCTAAATGTTTACTTATACATAAAATACAAGTCTCAAATGGGCATACACGCTGCAACTCTTGCCGCCTTTCTCTGAAACAGAGATGACGTGGGCAAAGTGAAGCAATCACCCTTTAAATTATTTTATTGATAAATCCATACTGTAAAAAATTGTCCCATGTGGCCTTGTTTCAGATATGAGTGGCAAGAGTTGCAGGGTTTATGTTCATTTGATATTTGGGTTTTTATTTTGTAAGTACAAATGCAGCGTGTGTAAGAGCGATCTAACGAGGGTCTCATTGTAGGCATGCATCAAATATGAATCAAAATAATTAATTATTAATTTTATAATGTAAATACCTGTTTCTGGCCAGATGGAAATAGTTGGTTGAATTGTATTTCTCTTCACAAAATTATTTTTATAACAACATAAATAGATATTTTTTTTAACTCGATGTTAGTTTAACTGTATAAAAATAAACGAGGCAAATTATTCTATATTTTCTTAGAAATTTACATAGTTAACATTGTGTTAACAATGGATGAATATAAATGTTACGTGTGCATATAACACACCTACATATTTTCCGTGTCGTCAGATGCAGTTTATAGCTTTTTAATGCATATAATTGCCATGCTTACTTGTGATGAATGGCGGACTATATTTTGTGTGAAACTCACGCAAGTGTGTAATGACTATCTTGCCGCCTTTCCCTGAAACAGGGATGACATTAACAAAGGTTAAACATTTTTTACAGAATAAGTAGTCTGCTTCATTTCAACTTATTAGTCAAGGTCCAAGGAACACAAATAAGAATCTACTTATATAATCTGTTTATAATGATAATTAAGTGGTAAAGATGTATAAACATTTGAGATTCATAGTTAATGTGCAAGTTTGATCTTACACGTTCATGTATACGAACAAAATAAAAACTCAAATTTCAAATGAACTTTATATCTTTCGTCCTTTCTCTGAAACAGAGATGACCTTAGAAGACTTGAACCAATTTTGTACATTATGGGTGGTCAGCCTCCTTCCAACAAGAAACACCATATTATAGAAAAGTGTACTATAAATTGTAGAGTCAACCGTTTGACTTATTATATTGTCTAAATTGAATAAAATTTATTATATTGAGTATACCTATATATATATTTTTCACACAAAATTCGAACCGTTCAATTTTCACACTGCCTGCCCCGTTTGTCTGAATATTTTAACCAAATGATTAAAACGAATGTTGTAGAAAAAAAATTCAATTTCACCCCGAGAAACCCGAGCACGAAAAATGTCCGCTGAACTTTGATAATGTCATTTTTTTTATGATGAATAATACTTTTATGCAAATTAATTTTTAATCTACTTAATTGATATTCCGAACGGGGGGGACTTGTGGAAAAAATCCGGCTTCACGCGACGCTATTTTCTACAGTGTTCGTGTCCATTCTGTGCGTTTGAAATTTGTGTTTTTTTTTTAAATATTTATTTTCAATGGGCATCAATGCGTCCGTGAAACGTTCGTTGCAACTGTGATGTTGACCATATGTTGCTTCCATATTGCATGTGCGAGAAAGTTTCGTTTTGGAGAGACGGTATTTTTTGCTGGGGTGTTTCTTTCCGGGATCTGTTGCCGTGGTCTGTGGGAACTGGAGCTTACGGACGTTTCGCCCAAGTCTGCGATGGGCTTCTTCAGCGTGAAGGTGAAGTGATGAAGATGATGCTGATGACACTGCGATCATCATCACTTCACCTTCACGCTGATTTTTTTTTTGGAAAAGCAGGTCTATCCACTTATCAAATAAAATGACTTCTGATTCGAAAACATAATCGTAAATCTAAAATAAGGTTTTCTTAACAAATGCATGAACAAAATATTTACAACTTTTCTTTGAAATGTAAAAGTATTTTCAATTAAAATTATCTAGATTATTGACGAGCCAATCCATAGTTCAAATCCATTTTAAATTTTTTATTGTTACTGAGTCCCCATTTAGTAGTGACGTTTAGATATTGAAACGTTCAGTTAAATAGTACTCAAACTTATATTAGTTCTTCAACTATAATGTAACTAACTTATGCGAGTAACGAGACTATCAACTGAGATATGTAGTCGAGAAGTGCCCAAGACAAGATCTCGAGTCAAAACTAATTCAAAACTGTGCCTAGATCACTGTACTCAAGCCAATGCGAGATAATATTCATCGCAGATGCACCCAAGCTAATGCAAGATCGTCAGTCGAGATTTTTTCCGCATGTTCTGTTGAAGACGAGTTTAATGAATGTGGGAAAGAGATCGTCTCTAAAAGGCATATTTGCAATGAAACTGCACCCGTAATGGTGCGCTGACGTCTCTACTTTTTTGCATCCACAGTTCTTGCTGAACTAGCAAAGAAATGCGTTCGTTTCATGATGTGGCTTTGCACTTAATAGGGACAGAAGTTTCAATAATAGTTTTGGGGTAGGGGAGGAGTCTACTTCTTTAAATTGTTTTTGGAACTACGTGAATTTTAGGGATTGTGATTTCAAAAAAAAAAATTTTTGAAACCACAAGACAACTGAACCAATGTCGTTGATGTTCTCTTATCCTTCATTTTAAAGTCGCTAAACTATTATTGAAACTACAACTCGAAGCTTTTAGTTTCATAAATAGTTTAACTACTTCAAAATGACAAAAAACCTGCATTAATCTCATTTATACAGTTCAAACAAGCTATTGTTTAAAGTTGAAACTATAAGTTTCCGGGCTAAAATTTTCAAAAATGAATGAAAAAAACCTATGTATGATTTTTATTTTAAAGTGACAAACCTATTTTTGAAGCTACCAGGATTAAGGTGTATTAGTTTCAAAAATAGTTAAGCGATTTTAAACTGAACGAAATAGTTTTGTGAAAGGACCTCATAAGTTTGCCCCTTTCTTTTAGGCTATTGTTGAAACCATCAACCTTTAGGGTTTGTAGTTGAACGTTTAAAAAAGAAACAAGACATTTCAAAGCTGTATAATCTGAGAAATAAAATAAAAAAACACATTCATCAATTACGTTTATTGCTTTGAGATTTATAAAAGTACAATTCACGCAGCAGAACCTTGCTGCGCTGAAGGTCGTACTAGCAGAGCTGAGTGCATACAAGAGAACAATCTCTGCGGTGTTGTTGACCCGATCTCGTTATAGCGAAAACTAGTAATGCGATTTTATGATGGAATTAGAGAATATGAGTGCTGATTATGAAACATGAAATTGCTATTTTCATACCAAACTATTATTGAAACTATTGGAATGAAAACCCGGGTGTTTCAATTTTAGGCATAACTACTGCATGTTGCTCACAAGTTTGTCTTTTTTATTCAGTAGATATAAACTATTTTTTAGACTACACACTCTGAAACCCGGGTGTTTCAAACTTAGTTAAAAACTGAAAAAATCTAAGAAACTGACTTGTTTGTTTTTGTGGCATAATGTCATCAAGATAAAAAAAAGACTCAAGGGTGTTAAAACCCTTGCTTATGTAAATGACTTTAAATTTAAAATAAAATATATTTCACAATCCTCATAGGTTTGTTTTTGTCATTCAGTATACAGTTGCTAAGCTAAGTATGAAACATTCAAGCCTAAGGACTGGTAGATATTATCCTGAAAATAGAACCTTAAAGATAGTTCCGTCAGTTTTAAATCACGTAACTATTTTTGAAACTACAAGCTAGACAACGGCCGGTTTTATTTAAAGGAAAAATGTTTTTTTTCTGGGATTTATATCAAATATTGATTGAAAAAAGATCATCTATGAAAATAATTGAGGATAGATGGATAAATTTAATGATTGATTAATTATTTATTATCCACACAATATTCGTGGAATCTGTCATAACGGAAATTAAAAATAATATTCTAGTATCGATGAAATCAGCTTGCATATCACGTGTTACAAAAACATATTTTTTTATCGATTTTTAAGTTTCATTATAGGTACCTAATTGATATTTTTCCAAGAATATGAATGACGTATTGTGGGTATTCTATTTTTTTTCAAGTCACAACCACGGAAATAAAATGTACAATTATGTTCATATATTTTGAATCATAAAAATATTTTAGGGTTAACCTACGGGTAATTGATTACTTACCGAGGAAAATGCGGTTAGAAGTTGCTCTATTCTGCAGCTTAGTTATGTTACGATGTACTATTCATCTCAAATTTATAAATGTTTAATTAATATTACGGGTTTGCAAATCTATGAAATTACGGTCCCATCCGAAAGAAGGCATGAAATTTGGCATGCACGTAGCTTTCCCAAATATAACGCAATCCAGAAGGAATACGTTGGAAAACTGTTGTCCTAGATATCTGGACCCCCGATTGTTCCTCGTATGCTATTTTTCTTTCTAAATCATTGTGAAAGTTTCGCGAGTTCTATAAAATGTAAATTCCAAAAAAAAAATTAAATTATCCAATAAATACTTTGTGTTTCATGTTGTGATAATTTATATTATGCTTGTTTGAATATCGTGTATTTTTTTTCATACGTATGAGAATACGGTTCCATACCGAAGAAAGCATGAAATTTGGCATGCGAGTAGCTTGAATGCGTATAAATCAATCATTTGGTAAAAAAAACACTTAAAATGAATATCCTAATTGTTGTGACCCCTTTAATTTTTTTTTATTTTGACACTTTGTTTTTATGAGTATGAAATGATTAAACTTGTAAGTATAACCTGATTTTTTTATAGAAAAAAAACGGAATCTAAATTGCATGACAAGCAATCGATAAAGTATGTTTTGTTGGCGCCCGTACATTTTTCTAGCACATATTACTTAATTATTTATGGAATAAAATGATATATTCGCCTTTGACAGGCAAGACTACGTGTTACAGTATTCATACTTTATTTATTTAAATAAAAAAACGTTAAAAGACTGGTGTGTAGTCTAGTAGGCTCGTAACTAGAAGGCAATGAGTTCGATTCCCGGCCAAGTACAAAACATAACATCTAATTTACAAAATTTGCTATTCGCTGAGTTGAAAAATTCATTGTCAATGATCGATAGCTCAGTTAATAGAATTCTTGCTTTACATGCTAGGGGCTAGGGTTAAACCCCTACTAGGTGTGTGTTTATTTTGAACTCAAAATCAAACTAAAATACCGGTGTGGTTTACTCAGCCTTCACAAGAAATAAGAATAAGCCTGTTCAGGAGATAAGAAACCCTCGTTTTAACTTAATTGGCACTTTTATATGACAAAACATAAGTTCCACGCGACACATCCTTCGTAGAAAATGCAGTTAGAAGTTGTTATATTCTGCAGCTTAGTTCAGTTCTATTTTACATATTGTTTTACAAGTATGTTAATAATTGTGATGGAATTAAGTGAAAAATGAAAATTCCTTTCAACATTTTCATGTAACATTTACTTGAGCGAAATGTAGCAAATGTTAGACTAGTCCTGCCTTGACCTGATCAGTCCATTGTCCCACATTATAATATTATTAATAAAATATTACTAAGTATAATATACTTGTGTACTTGTACATTAAAACCCCAAGTATAAAACGTTTAAACTCAACCACAGCGTTCATCCAAAAAGTGTTTAAAATAAAACGCTCACTGGAGGTGTTGTTTCAGTTTTCATACATTTTTTTGGTAAACGCTATGGTTGAGTGTAAATTGTAAAGTTGAATTCTAAACCCTCACTGCAGTATGCGCGGGAAAATACAATTATTTTTAGTCGCTTGCATTCAAATATGCACGATAGTGCTTTGATCAGACAGAGGCAGTAGACTTGCATGTTTTATAGGACAGTAGATAAGTGTTAAGTTGCGTAAAATATCGATATATCTGAAACGAGTCTTTATTGAGCAACAATGTAATATTAAGTATTCTCTATTTTGCATGAAAACAGGATAGAGTCTTCACAGCTTACCGAATACATTTTTAAATGCTTTCTTGTTTTCTTACTAGGAAATATTTCATTTACACTTGAAGTGTATTCATTTAAATACTCGATTTTAATGATTGTGATAGCAATGGAAAAGTCCAAATTTTGTATGAAAGTGGAATACCTCCTCTACAACATTTCATAAAAATGGAATACATTCTCACCAATTAATGTTAACATTGCTTAGTAAAATATTTTATACGTTTGTCCTTACGGATCTACCCTCACTTAGGCCCAGTAGTTTCAACGTTAGCATAGCGACATTATACTGAATGATAAGGACGCATTTATGCCAATCGTGTGGGTAGTTTTTTTTTATCAGTGTAAAGCCGCTCATGCTAACGTTGAAAATACCGGGGCTTAATGTTTTATACTATTGGCAGCACCTTACTCCTAGAATTGTTTTATGCGGTGTGTTGTACAGTGCAGTCACTGCGTTCTTGTATACTTCGAGACACAAATATTTATTTAGCTTTACTATCCTGGTTAGAAAGTACACAGAATAAATGCTTTAGTTACAGTTCATGAAGACAGGTAGGTACAGAGCATAATTCATACAATGTTTAAGTTGGCAAACTTGGCACTGATTTTATGGCAACTCTCAAATTATCGTAATAATTTATATAAAGAGCGTATAATTCATTGCGCTGGCAACTTTACTTGATAGCAACGTTCTTATTTCTTAATCTGTTTGAAAATATTTAAAAATGGAATCATGGAAAAATGTTTAAAAGTGGAATTCTATCTGTTTAAAAATAGCACCATAGTTTCTAAGCTTAAATTAATTTGTTTTCTTTTCAGTATCTTCTTGAAATGAAATTGATATTCGATAAAACATAAAGGTACTCGCACCTATATAGACAGCCTGGTCAACTGTTCACATGCGGTCATGTTTTATAGCTTTCTACCAGAACCTTTATGATCGGTAGAAATTTCGATATTTCTCATCCTAGAAAGATACAGCAACTTACCGCTTACTTTAAAAATAGCTCATCTTTAGTAGATTTCAAATAGTCAATGATGCATACATACTCATACATACACAGTTGATAGAAGTTTAGTTGTCCTTTGACAGTAATTATAATTTATAAGTGTAAATTTGCAATGTCATCATGTCTCTTTTTTATTTTATTTCATTGTATGCGTATTTCAAGAAGTCTGTACGGTAGACTCCCCAGATCACTGAGAATCTGGAGGTCTATGACACTGTTGTAGTGCCGCAGATGTGTGAGCGTTGCTGAGGTGGCCTGATTCTTTGTAGCATGTCTGTTAGCTGCGTGTTGCCTTTTCTTTTAGGCATTGAAATGAAGTGGCGATTGATATTGGTTTTGAATAGATCAGGATTAAATTTAGCTAGGAACACAGATAATGTTAACTCATTCCATAATCGGACATTTTGGTAATGAAATGAGTCGTGAAAACACCAAGTTGTCATAGTTTTGATGTCGACTGCAAAGGGATGGATGAAAGCCGTTGTACAAGTTTCCCTTGTTGGAACTAGAGGAATTTTTAAATAACGTGAAAGGTTTTTAAAATGTGGTGCAATTTAGCCCCGGGTTTATTAATACGCCGCTAATGTTGGCCGCATTATTTACAACCTTCGTGATGTCTGCCCACTGAATCCAGAGGCATTATCATAAATAACAATTCCTTCCCATATTTTCGTGTTCCGCCACGCAGAGGAATATTTTCTCAATGAACGAAAAAAAAAGTTTCGATTTTCTCCGGCGAACATATGGAGCGCAGCCTTCGTGCGGTAAAATCAGCTGTGCTGTGTTATTTTTTTTCATTTTGAAATTTTATTGCATTTTTTTATTGTATTTAATTTACTCGATATACATTTATGTATCACTGATAGCAGCCTTGTGGAATGTCTAAATTGGTTGAAGCGATTTTTATGTCATTTAAAAATGGTGCTTATAACGTTTAATGTAAGGGTTATACACATTCAGTAATGGAGTTAGAATTTCTTTCCAAAGGAAATAAGAGTTTTTCAATTGGGAGGAATGTTTTTTTTATTTATTTTAAGAGAAAAGAAATGAATTCTATTTGTGATTTTTTGCGATATTATTTAACAAGTTTATATCAAGCATCACAAGGGAAGGGGATTGCAAATCGATAAATAAATTTTCTGCCAATGTATTCGTATATTTCCCGGCAGGCTTCGCCATTTTTCCTCCCCTCTCCATCTTAAAATAGCCTCCACAGTTGTCGCGATGTTTCGCAGGTTCCCTCAAATAATCTGATTTATTTCTTATCTCGTCCCAATCAATGTCAATATCCTCTCCACGCAATGGAGTGCAAAATATAGCGCTCAATACATCATGCTGTAGTTGCGAAAATGTAGAAGGGAAAAATCAGCGAGATTGAGGTGTGAAATTTAAAAGAATTGACTGTGTGTCTTGTCTGGGTGAGCAATCTCGCCTTAGCTAGTGATCTTATCGGTCGATAGATAGCGATACAACATGGCCTCGTGTATGCAACTGATCTGGCAGTAGAATTTTGTGCATACAAATTGTATCAGTTGTTTCATCGCTTGCCATCGCATGAAGTGATCGCTAGGTAAAACAATCGGTAAAACAAACAACGATACTGTTTACTCAGGGTATGCATTCTCGTCACATCGATGGATCTAATCGCATGGCAATAAAGAGATCCAACATGGCCCCTCGTAAACAGCTGATCTCATATTCAAATGTGCTCCAGACAATTTTTAGGGAGCGTATTTGATAGTCCGATCAGCTGTATCGCTTTATCGTATGATAAGATATATCGACGTTAAAGAGACTGTATTCCTAGGTCAGGAAGACACTTGCTGTAGTCAAAATTGCTACTGTCAACAAAATTCTCAGATTTGGTTTTTAGAAATCCCGAGTACTGGTATTTCGGATGATATCGGGAACGTTGATAATGAAAATGAAACTTTTAATTGATCCGCTTGTACCCCCACCTCCAGGTTTTGTGACTTTTGCCTCAGCCACCCCATACCAGTTCTCTCCATCTATTTGTGGAGCTAGCAACCACCGCTGGAATGTTGAAAGTCAATACTGAGAGGGGATGGCAAGGGTTAAAAAGGCAAGACTTGTCTGTGGTATTTGGGTACAGATTTATGACGAAATATATATTTGATGTTATGTAATAAAAAAACATACATGAAGCACATCCCAGAGGCGATGTTGGAGAAATCGTGTCTCGAGAATAAATAGATTCAAAGTCAAAAAAAATCAAAGATTTTTAAAGAAGACCATTTTTCTCTTGCTTTAGGTCTTTCGATCTGTGATTCGCAAATAAGCTTAATACCACCACGTGGATCCTGGGATAAGGACTTCCATCTATCATTTAACCTTTTAGGAGGTCTTTCAGCTGTGAGTTGACCTGCTGGCATCTCTTAGGCTGGTTTTAGTGTCGCGCTGACAACGCGCTGACCGTCAGCGCTGACCGTTCAAAATATATGAACTTGTAGGAAGCGTTTTAGAATGGCGCGTAGCTGTCAGCGCGACAAGTTCATATATTTGGCTGTCAGCGCTGACGGTCAGCGTGTTGTCAGCGCGACACTAAAACCAGCCTTAAACTACGACGTGTGAGTCATTCTGGAGACATGACCTCTCCACAATCGCCTCCGGGATCTGCTCCATTTCACTATGTCCTCTATCTCACAGCCTTTTCCTATGTATCCATTGCTGATGCGATCTCGCAATGTTCTACCTGTGATTATTTTAAGAACTTTCATATCTAATGTTCCTAGCAGTCCTTCGGTTCTTGTCGTGTCCGCTCTTAGATCTACCCAATAGGTTTATAATAGGTCGTTACGTTCACTGTTTACATAAATTCTATAGGATTTTTAGTGAGATCGGTTGACAGTCTTTTTTCACTTTTTAACATTCATTCACAAACAAAAACTGTGTAAAATGCAGTTGACGTTAAGTTTTTGAAAACGATAACATCAAATTCAAATTCAAATAATATGAATTATTTTTGGTATCCATCTGGGTGAAGCAATCAAAATGGACCCTGCATTTTGGGCCCATAACAAAAGTGAAAGAAGCTAATAATAACAATAATGCTATGGACACGTAACACGCATGTGTTTCACAGGTTGCTGGGATGTAAGGGCTACAGTCATATTATACAAGTTGTATAATAATTATTATATCATGCCCTCGCTTTTATAAGCCGAAGATATTCGGGCTAAATCGGCAGTCAAACCTTACGCATCGGATTTAGCTATAGCAAATCCCATCTCGATTTGTGTAAAAATCTTACCTTAAAAAAATGTGTGCTATTTTTATCAAATTTATCTTCAGATTCTCACGTAATATGGCACTAAAAATTAAACTGCCAATGAACAAAAGTCTATGAGCGGAACTTCAAAGTTTTGTTTGACAAACGGTAGATAAAACGAGATAAAATACACTATGAAATGTTACGTCAAAAGACAAAAGTCTCGATGCCCCCCTTTGTTGTAAAGAATGTAACATTTTTTAAGCTTTCTACATGCCTACCAATGTGGTGCATTTATAATTATGCTCAGCCGAAGACTAAATTTCTACTTAGATCTTTGTGTGGAACACTAAAGTATCATTCAGATAGAAAAAAAAACAGTTTCATAGCGTATCTTGTTTATACTTTTTACAAATAATCGACTAAAAATGTATTTTATTTATAGATCTACATGGGTCAGCAAGAGTTGCAGGGCTTATGTTCATTTGAGATTGGGTTTTTTTATATTGTAGGTTCACATGCAGCATGTGTAAGCGCGAAATTATGCGTGTCTGCTTGTGGGAATGCATTTAATATGAATCTCAAATGATACATATCTTTGCAGCTTAGATTTAAATTTAGACATGAAATACCATTGTACATTCATCAAATATTCATGCAATTTCACAGACAAATCATCTTTCCTAGACTGTTAAGTTTGCACCAGAGAGAGTATGGATTAGTTTAGATATTGAATGATTATAAAAAACACTTTCATCGCTGCCAATTCCTACACTAAGATTTGATATATTTTGTAAATTTCTGGCTGCGTATCTAAAAGCTGCAACTTTCGCTTCAATACCAGCCATAATGCGCTAGTTTTTTATGTGGTTCGGGTCCCTTTTTGGGTGTGGTTGGCGTAGGTCATCACTTCTCCAGGCTGGAAGCAGCTGTTACCCCTCTCCCCTCTCCCGGCTGCTTCCACTTCCTCTGGTCTCCTGCCTTCTTCATTCCACTCCAGTGCCCACGCCTCTACCATCCTACCATCGTTTATATCGGTCAACACTTGCATTCCTCATTCTAGGCGAACCCAGAAAAAAGACCATGAATGAGGTCTGCACTTGAATTGACGTACACAAAATTGTGATGCTACACGCCTGGTTTGATAGGGAAAAGACAAACAAATATTTTGTTATAATTTTTTATTAAAAGAAAAACACAGTTTCAATTCACTATTATTTATTATTTGTGCACGAAAGTTTTCGTCTTAAATGGCATCATCAGGAGCAGTGACTAATAGTGAATCTAAACTGTGTGTTTTTTTTAAACAAATACAATGGGCTTTCACAGTGTGAACCACGCAAACCTAACAAATCTTTTGTTATTAGTTTGCATAGGACTGTTGTTCCATACACTTTTGTTGTCGAGTAAAGTAAATCCCTAATTTTTGGGAATCCATTTTTTATTCGCGATGGGTGACGTCGCATAACAAAGGATATTTTAAATGTGCCGAGTCCATAATTTGTATTCTTAAAAAATCAATGGGAACCACTTGTCATCTGTAAATTGTGCCCGATTTAACCAGCAGCTAAAAGGCAACTGAATCAAGTTTTTAAGGCAGAAATATGCACATCTTGATTTTTGCATGAATCTCATTTTTGACTCGTTTTCAAAATGCTGCTTCAAATTTGCTAAAAAATCCCTAAATTTGAGGGTTTTGTTGAAATCATTCGTTACTTACAAGTATATATTTTAAACTACGAGTATAACTAATGTGAACACGATATTGTATTTCCAACATTGATGATTTCCGAACAAAATGTTCAATTTTAATTAGTAAAATACATATGTGTGTGTATTCCTAAGAACAATCTTTATCACACTTAATTGTGTATTTGCATTCTTCGCTGATAAAACGTGGAACTTGTTTACTTTTACAGATAATGATAAAACACTGCAGCCAGCGTGAACATAACGCATTCGAATCCAACATGCTCTTGAGAATATTCATTAATTTAAAGTATATATTTTTATTTTGTCTTGAGTTCTTCTTCCCTTAAAACATTTCCTTATGTGAAACGATGAAGTATTTTTCATATCTCATAAAGTGATATTTTTTGCTTTTGAATCTGACCTTGACTTATAGGTTGGTATGAGGCTGACCACCCATACTGTAAAAAATGGTTCACTTTGCCAATACCATGTTTCAGGGAAGGTCGGCAAGAGTTGCTTATATTCGTTTGAGATTGGGTTTTTATATTGTAGGTCCACATGCGGCATGTGTTAGCGCGAACCTTTACATGTCTGCTTGTGGGAATGCGCTTAATTTGAATATTAAATGATATATAGGTACCTTTGCAGCTTAGATTTAGAATCTGTCTCTGAAATGCAGTGTATGCTCAATATAAAAATACGGCATATGTTCGTATTGATGGTGAGTATAGTGAATGTAATGAAGTTTTTAGGGGTGTAACTCAAGGATGTGTGATGAGTCCATGGCTATTTAACAAAGTCATGCACAAGTTCGTTAAAGAATAATTGTGAATTGATGATAAAAGAGAGAGAGGGTAAAGTTAGTGTTCAAATGCATGCCGATGATCAAAATATAGTTCGTTCGGTTGATATCATCCGTGAATCACACATCAAGAGCTCTAATGCAGTTTTACTTATGTGATATACGGCATTCAAACATCAAGTTATTTTTAACAAATTGCAAATGAGCAAGGTTTTATTTCCTCTATTTAAATGATATAAAAAAGCATGCATCTTATTTATCAGGTGGTGCTGTCTTATATCATATTATTGCTTGCAGTTTTTTTAGCATTGCTTTTTGACAGGCGGTCATGGTTGTCAATTATTCAAGTTTAAAATATGCGAGATAAATTATTATGTAATAAATAATTGATATTCATATTTTTGCGACCTTGAGGCGAGTGAAAGAGGCGTCAGTGTTTGCTTATGTACTTGCATGCTTGCTTGTATTGGTGTTGCTAGTGTTGCTAACAAAATGTGAACTCTGGATTAGTATTGTCTTTGAATTGCTTGAAAATTGAGGCCCCAAATCACGATAGGGTGGGACTGTAATAAGTTAAGGTGTTCCCGATTTCACATTGCATTGGAAAAAAGTAAGCTGGACGACGATGTGAAAGAAAGTTTGCAAATGGATGTGATGAAATGTGGAAAGAATATGTAATGAATGAAGGAGTGAATTGAGGAAATTAGATTAGATTAGTAAGGAATAGAGGAGGGGGATGAACGAGATTAGATCGATGAAATTGTTGTAGAATAAGATTACAGAATGAATGTTAAAAAAATTAAAATGTGTGGGAAAAAGATTGTGAGAGGTTTGCAAGGATATAAAGAAATTAGACAGAAGATCTGGCCACTCCTAGCGAAAAGGCGATGTAGTTGCAATTATTGTTAATTTTTGAAATTATTCGAAATTCGTTGTTTCATTTTGGACAAGTTTTGCGAGTCACAACTCAAGGTCATATGTTTGAAGTCTCTAGTGTAGTCTATGTAAACAATATGTAGTCGTATGTATTTTAGGATTTTTTTTTAGTATTGAATATTAATTAGAAATGAAGAACAACTCTGAACTATAAGAAGTCTTCGCCTGCTATTGATAGTCCTGCTACTGATAGTCCTGCCAGCCGAATCTTTGACACAAGATGTTGATGTGGTCTGGTTAATAAAAGTCAGCAGACTGCATTGGCTGGGTTACATCAAGCTAGTGGACCATCAGAGACTGAAAAAGATAGAAGTAGTGACGGACCCAAAGGCACGCAGGACAATGGAAAGACCCAGATTAAGGTGGCTGGACGGAGTGATGACAAACTGCTGTGCTGTAGGAGTATGGGACTGGAGGAGGAAGGCGTTGGACAGGCAGCGGTGGCTGCGTTTGATCAAGGACGTTAAGATTATGATGCTGACAAAAGAAAAACTAAATTCAAATCAGCATGATCTGCTGTTTACTGGATGTGAAGGTTAAAGACTTTTGGATTATTGAAAAAATAGCAGATGCCAATGTGTCACATATGTTTTTAAATAAATTTGTTTTTCTGCATCGCATTTTCCCCAGATGCATTCAATATTAAAAACGCATACAACCAGCAAACTTTATTTGAACAGCGTGTTTAATTATAATAAAAATATCTCTTGTTGTTGTTTCTGCATTGTTTATCTTTTGAATGCAGTTTGTTGCAACAAATGCACATCGGCCATTCCCGTTGCGCAGTAGTGAACTGCGCAGACTTGAACACAAACATTTCCATGCATATCATTAAAATAATAAATTAGGTTGCTTCATTTTGTGAGGTCTGCTTTTTGTGTGAATCACAACTCAAGAGCCCCCTATCAGCTCAGTCATTTCTCGTCACCTTCAACTAAAACCTTCTTTTTTGGTGCCACATCCAATAAAGATCAGCAATCATCATAGCTATTTTCACTTTAGATGCTGCGGCTCGAAACACAACTATACTAATGATGAAAAATAAAGTTGAATCACTTGACTTTTTAAAAGGACGCCATTCCGTGGTATTTCCACCCCAAGGGCGCTCCAAATTCCATGGACTGATCGCTCTTGATGTGTCTCAAAGTAACCGCTGTTGGCAGTTTTTCGGCTCACAGGTGGCAGTCGATTCCATGCCGTTGAAGCCGTCTTTATTATTTTGGATACGAAATAAATACCGAGATGGGAAATCATTAATTCTGAAACCCTTGATGGGGATCGAAGTCTAGCCCTCTGGAATGAAACACAAGCATTCTACCAACTAAGCTATCGACCAGATTTTTTTTCTTTCTTGAATCTTTGAATTTTGATTTGTTGTACTGCTGAAAATCTTACCACAAGTTGTATTATGCTTCTGCTAGGAGAGCAGACCCGGCGAGGTGATGTGTACAGATCTACCTACACAATAATTGACTTCAGCAAGCCCGCTCCGAAGCGGATCACCTTGACTTTAGAAAAAAAAAACTCGGTACAAATCGGCTGCGTGCATGCGTGGATTGTGAAGCTTCCATGTTCGTGAGATTTGGTTTACGATGAACACAATCGAATGGGGAAAAATACGTATGTTCAGCTATAATTTATAACGTAAGTTGCAATAATATATTCTCAATTAAAATTCATATGAAATGCTTTGATTCAATTTTGTAAGTTTTTTTTAGCGCATAGCTCAGTTGGTAGAATGCTTGCATTCTATGCTGAGAACAAGGGTTCTATCCCAAGGTGTTCTTACTTCACAAGAAATGAGAACCAGCCCCCTCGAGAACTAGGAATCCTCCACTTCAACTGAAGTGGTTGGCGTAAGGCCGGCACCCTTACTTGTACAAATAAATAGGCTCCACTCGCCACATGCGAAACCCTTCGGGAATAACGCGGCTGTAACTGTAACTGTAACTCTGTCGCCATTCCGCTAGGGGTGGCCAGAGCCTCTGCAGAGTTGCCTCCATTTTTTCCTATCCTGACATACCTCTTTCAATTCCTTCATATCCATCACCTTTTTCATGCATTTTCTTCTTTTACGCTCACTTTGTATATCCCATTCTTTCACAATCTCCTCAATCTGATCACTCCATACTTTTCTCGGTCGTCCCTTCCCTCTTTTTCCTTTCACACTTTCTTTGTATACATACTTTGTCAGTCTATCATCTTTCATTCTTTCCACATGCCCAAACCATCTCATCACATTCTTTTGTACTTTAACTTTCACATCCTCTTTCAAATTACATTCTTTTTTTACCCATTCATTCCTAACTCTATCCCTCAAAGTTTTTCCTGTCATACTTCTCAAATGCTTCATTTCCACCGTACATACTTTACTCATTTCGCTATCATTCACTGTCCATGCTTCACTTCCATACATCAAAGTCGGTAACAATATGCCATTGTGTACCGCCATTCTCAGATCCATCATCAATCGCTTGTTCTTTGCTATTCTTCCTATTGCACCGACCACTTGCTTTCCCTTGCACACCCTATTCTCAAGTTCTCTTGTCATCTTTCCATTCTTTTCAAACATACTTCCCAAGTATCTAAATTCATCCACAATTTCAACTTTCGTACCATTCAACATAAACGTGCATTCTTCAGTTTCATCCCTTCTGTCAAAAATCAGTACTTTCGTCTTACTTGCATTAATTTTCAACTTGCTTGCACACAGAACATGGTTCAAACTAGAGAGCATTGTCTGGAGTTCCGCTGCTGAATCAGCAATTAATACTGCGTCATCAGCATAAAGCAGAACTCCGACTTTTCTCTCTCCAATTTGTATGCCATGTCCTTCCAGATTCGCTTGTTTAACACAATGATCCATGATTATATTGAATAACCATGGGCTCATTATGCAACCCTGTCTCACACCTTTGTACACATTAAAATACTCGCTGTATTCTCCATCCACCCTGACACACGCCCTGCTATTTACATAGATGGCGCGTATCGCATTCAAAAGTGCTTTGTTTACACCATACTTCTCTAGCACACACCACATCATACTTCTATCCACCGAGTCGAAGGCTTTCTCAAGATCTACGAAAGCCGCGTAAACCTTTTTATTAACGGCCAGCTGTTTTTCGACTATCTGTCGAAGCGCGAATATCTGGTCTACGCAACCTCTTTCTGGCATAAAGCCAGATTGTATATCTGAGACCTTCTCCTGGGTGGATAATCTTACCCTATGGATAAGAATCTTGCATAGCACTTTACCTGGCACACTAAGAAGGCTGATCGGTCTGTAGTTACGGCAGTCTTTTTTGTCGCCTTTACCTTTGTAAATTGGCACAATGACCGCCTCTCTCCAGTCCGATGGAACCTCCTTGACACTAACACACAATTCGCAAAGCTCTTTCATCCATTCGATCACACATTCTCCTCCCGCTTTCAACATCTCAGGTCTCACACCATCCACACTTGCAGCTTTCCCATTCTTCAATTCCTTTATAACCTTTCTTACTTCTTCTTTCGATATTTTCAAAACATTACCCTCATCATATTCTCCTTTCACAGTTAAATCACATTCATCTTCACCAAAAACCTCATTAAAATATTCTTTCCATCTCTTTTTTACATCTTCTTTATTCCACAGAATGTCTCCGCTGACATTTTTGATTCCCGGAGTTGTGGACTTACAACTTTCGTTGTTTTGTCTCACCCAGCTCCAAAACATCTTTTTATTGTCAGAGAAGTCATTCTGTGCTCTTTCACTTAATTTCTCTTCCATACTTCTCTTACTCATTTGAACTTCATTCTTCGCTAGCCATTTTTTCCTCTTGTACTCGGTCTCTAACATTTTATTCTTTCTATCATTAATCCATTTTAAATAACTATCTTTCTTCTCTTTCACTGCTTGTTTAACCTTATCGTTCCACCATTCATTGCCTTTTCTATGCCCAATCGGCACTTCTCCACATACTTTCTTTGCACTTTCAACCAAACATGTTTTAAATGTTTCCCACATTTTTCCTACACATGCATTCTTCGCCAATTCCTTGCATTCATCCGATTTCAAAATCTGGCTTACTTCCATTTCAAAATCATTCCTCACACTTTCATCATCTAGTTTTTCTACCTTTATTCTTTTCATCTTAATAACTTTCGTTCTTTTCAACATTTTCACTTTACCTATCATAACTGTGGCACACAAGAGATGATGGTCTGATCCCACGGATACACCTTGGTAGACTCTGACATCTCTTATGGCACCTCTCATACATTCTTCCATACATATGTAGTCAATGACAGTGCGAGTATTTGGCCCATACCACGTATATGTGTGCACGTCTTTATGTTTAAACCAGGTATTTGATACAAACATACCATGCTCCACACACATGTCGACAAGACGTCTCCCACTGCCATTGATGACACCTCTTCCATTTGGTCCTACGACCCTCTCATATTCATCCTTTCTTCTACCTACCCATCCATTCATGTCACCAAGAAGCAATAACTTTTCATTCTCGTCTTTCATTCTGACTGTGTCATCAAGCATATCCCAGAATTCATTTTGAGTCTCCATACATTCTGAATCTACTGGCGCATAGCATGCAATGAGTAAAAAGTTCATACTTCCATACCTGATCCTCACTAGAAGAATCCTAGGAGAGATCCATTCATAATTCCTAACATAATTTCTCACACTCTCAATTATAATCACACCAACACCCTGTCTAGGGCATCCATCTTTCACTCCCGAGTAAATGAATAAACTACCATTACTCAGAACTTTCTCCCCTTCACCTTTCATCTTGGTCTCAGTCACACATAGAATTTTAATCTTCCTGTCATTCATCTCTTTCTCTAACTCTTGTTCTTTGTCCTTCATTCCTCTTACATTTAAAGTTCCAATTTTCCATTCATCTTCTTGCTTACGTCTACTGTTACCAGACGGAAGTGATTTCTTCAGTGTGGTAAAAGCTTTGGCAACCCTGCAAGGGCCATTTGACACTCCCCAAGCTTCACGGCGACAGAACTTGTCAGATTCTGCGCGCCTTTGTCCCTCCATCAAACCATCTTAACCAGACAGACTCGATGGAAAAACAAAATTGTCATAATACTAAAAAATATATAAATAAAATCTAAACTACAGTTATGTGTCGTTTGACACAAGTCTTAAATATAAAAAAATAACCGCTAAGAGCGCCTCCCTCCCCTGAGCACAGTCAGCAGAGCCACGCAAAGCTAAGAGCGCCTCCCTCACCCGCCACAGCCAGCAGAGACACGCACCTCTAAGAGCGCCTCCCTCCCCTGAGCACAGTCAGCAGAGCCACGCAAAGCTAAGAGCGCCTCCCTCACCCGCCACAGCCAGCAGAGACACGCACCTCTAAGAGCGCCTCCCTCCCCTGAGCACAGTCAGCAGAGCCACGCAAAGCTAAGAGCGCCTCCCTCACCCGCCACAGCCAGCAGAGACACGCACCTCTAAGAGCGCCTCCCTCCGCGGCAAGGAGTTAAAACTATATATGTAGCTTAGTAGCTTTTTTGCTTTTTATTGGAGACTTAAATAAGTATTTTTTATTCAAAACTGAGGTCCGAAATCAATGGATGTGTATGAGAAATCATGATTTAGATTTCGCTGATTCTTTTAGTGATTATTTTTGACGAGAACTGAGGTGTTCCACTCGTAAACCACTTTTCTTTTGAACGTGTAGCTTACTAGGATTGTGTGGAGTGGTGAGAACGCGGGTAGGCGGTCCTGATGACCCCAAACTTAGGTCAGTTTCCCAAGTATCTGTTAACTCAACCATAGAGTTTGGTAAAGAAATGTATGGCAACTTAAGCAGTGCCTCTAGTGAAGTTGTAAGTCCTATACATTCTGGGTAAACGCTATAATTGAGTAGAAACATAAACATTAGGTTTGAACAAAAAAAGAAGAATGTAAACTTAAAAAGCGCCCCAAGTGACTGTTTAAGTTTCCTTACATTTTTGTGAAAAATGCTATGGTAAAATTTGAATCTACAACTTTAGTTTTAACATAAAATAATTCAATTTCAACAATTTTTTTGCAGTTTCGTTCTACATAGTATATGCTAAGACAAATAAATAAAATACTACCCGTAGTCTCTTAAAAAAATACGTGAAAATTAATTAAAACACTGTGAGTTGGATTGTTAAAATTTAAAAAATGGACAAAATAAAACGTTTGAGTAATTGCATGAAAATATATAATCTTGATTTTCGCAAAAAAAGGTGAAATATATTTCTGAAATTATTCCTATTTTTCTCAGTGTGACAACTTAGTGGCTTTTCTGAATCTACGATTCATTTATGCGATCTAGTGTATATATCAAACATGTATTCTTGTGTTATATCATTCTTTCACGAAGTGTTCATATGTATAATTAAAAGAATGGTATTCCTGCCTCGGTATTCCCCCAGATAATTACGTGTTATCTTAGATAATTGTTCCAGCCGGTAATCTACATTCTTTTCTGTGGAAATAGGAGGTTCTCACATTCCTCATTAATCATCCGAATGTGGAATCCCACTCCTGACAAAACTTCTGGTGATAAATCATGTTTCTTTTATTAATGAAGCGAAAATATAAACAAAGTTTTCCTTAACGAATTGTTCCTAATATCTCGAGCGCTTTCGGAGTGTTAACACTCTATTTTCAATGTTCTCTTTTGTGTGTTAACACTCTAAAAGCGCTCGAGATATTAAACACAATTCGTGAAGACAAACCTTGTACTTATGTTTGCTTTATTCATTCAAAACAAATGTTCACGATCTCAATACACAAACAAACCCTTGAAGTTTTTTCGTTTTTACATATCTCTTCTTATACCATGCAATATAACAAGTCGTATTGTTTTTTCTGTATCAAACCTACGGCATCCATTCATGAATTGTGTATTTTATAGGCCTTTTTATAGCTGCAGCATGTAAAACAAAAATGGTGATCTTCGATAGAAGTGGCACTAAGAGAAGCAGAATCTACGACAAAAGTATAAATACATTCACTTACCTGAGAAAATAAAAGGGTTACACACAGTGGCGTGCCTACAGTTTCTGCCATACGCATGCTGGATAATTAAGGTTGCACTAAATTACAAATAATAAATCTTACCCCGATGTTTCTTTTCCCCAGTGCTTCTTAATTTCTTCAGACTTAGATTTTGGATTGAAACAATAAAACCTTCACACACTTAAGATCCTCACAAGGCATAACAATATTTTCACCGGAATTAATTTTATATACTATCAAAAAAGGTGGATTCGATCGCAAACAAGGAATAAGTCAATTATTCTGATATTCGAATAAACCGCACCTGACGCGACAGTTTATTCAAAATACAATCGGTCATTCATACAACTGTAAATGGCTCCAGTCTGGAATCGTAAAATTGAATGGACGAAAAGCTAAGCATATGGTGATATTATTATCATGTGTACTCCAACCACAATCTGTAATAATATTGTGTTCATTTATAATGACAAAAGAGCTTAACCGACAATGTTCATACAAGCTTACAGAGATCAAGCTTTTTTCATACGTTAAACAAAGACAGGGAAACATTTCTCGATAACAGTGTTGCGTAACAGAGTTAACTTCATCAATGCCTAATAATAATAACCTACTGCCACACACAGATGGCAGCAGCACGACTTTTGATGGGGGGAAATTTAAAAAGACGAATGACTTTAAATGTCTGTAATCTACTCAAAAATATTCATTATTTGCATTTCTGAGGGTACGCATGCTTAGCTTTTTAGCTTGTATGATAGTCACGCCACTGGTTACACACGCCAATGCTATCTATTATCTCTAATATATGTTGCAAAGATATATCAACATTAATAGATTATGATGCATGCCCATCATCAGACAAGTGTTAGTTAATTCTTACAAGTGCTGCATGTGTACTTACAAAATAAAAACCCGAATTTCCAATGAACATAAGTCATGTAACTCTTGCTGACCTTGCCTGAAGCACAGGTGACATTGGCAATAAGGACCAATTTCTACGGTATGTGTAGTCAGCCTCATACCAACCTATGAGTCAAGGAATATAAATGGTGTCCTTATGGTTATATAAAGCAATGTACTGAATACATATTTCTCTAAATATTCATGAAAATCGAACCTATAACCTTCCGAATCCATGGCGTTATCCACTAAACTAATTGTAGCTACATTATTGATTGAAAAGAATGGTTTTGAATAAGCATAAAACTGTTTCTACCTAAAACTCTGAGTATAAAACGTTGCTTAAACTCACTTCGATTGCGTAAATGTATGGAATATACGGCGGCACTCCTGGAGAGTGATTCAGTTTTAATACATTTTTAGATTTACGCAATCGAGGTGAGTACACGCGTTGTTGTATACTCGGGGTAATGTTTCAGTTCACCTAGATGTCGGCTTCTCTGTAACTTTTCTGTTATCGAGCGAGCGCATCGGCCGTGCTCAGTGACGCGAAACATTTTTGTGGGCTGAACGTTTGCCAAGTCTTTGCCCTCTCAAGGACGCATTCCGGTAACTAACATAGGAAGTGCGTGTGCATGTGTGTGTGTCTTTTTGGAACCGAACTATGATTGTAGATTTAAAAAAAAAGAGTTATCTTTCATACATGGGAAGGTTGTGGGTTCGATTCCCGGCGGAGCACAAAAAAAATATACCAGTTATATTTTCAAATTTGCTCTTCGCTGAGTTGAAAAATTCATACAACCTTTACCAATGACCGGTCACCAAAGGTCCAACCAGCCTTACAGCAACTGGGTCTTGCTCGAGAATTGGCGCTTTGTAGCGACGATGATCAAGCTCGCAAAAAGGTCGATAGCTCAATTGGTAGAATGCTTGCATTCCATGCCGAGAGCAAGGGTTCGATCTCAAAGGATTACTCAGCCTTCACAAGAAATGAGAACCAGCCCCCCTGGGAGCTGGGAAGCCCCCACTTCAACTGAAAGTGGTTGGTGTGAGGCCGGCCCCCTTACCTGTAATAAAAATAGGTCCCGAAGCGCCACATGCGACCCCTTCGGGGAAACGCAGGCAAGAAGTTGCACTATATGTGTAGCTTAGCTGCATTTTTTTTTTTTTTTTATCTTTCATATAGATTAAATGAATCACTTTTTATTAATATTAGGATGATTTATTTTGTGCTGTTTTTGTGTAAATCACATCTCAAGAGCCGCCCACTTGGTAGATTAATGTATTCTTTGTGGTTTTTTAAATTTAATCGGTGCTCTTCTTAGACATTTGCATTTGTATGAAGACCTGTCAATCCAAGATGGCCGCAAGTGAAGAGCTGATTAGTCTTGATAGAAAAACGCAACTAACGCAACTAAGCTACACATAGTGTAACTTCTTGCCGCGTTATCCCCGAAGGGGTCGCATGTGGCGAGTTGAACCTATTTATTTTTACAGGTAAGGGGGCCGGCCTTACGCTAACCACTTCAGTTGAAGTGGGAATTTCCCAGCTCCCGAGGGGACTGGTACTCATTTCTTGTGAAGGCTGAGTAAACCTTGCCGGTATTTGTATTATGGGGTTTGAAATAAACACCGAAATAGGAAATCATTTCTGATACCCTCCTCGGTGGGATTCGAACCCGAGCTCACGGGGTAGAATGCAAGCACTCTACCAACTGAGCTATCGACCGGACTAGAAATATTACGAAAATTCGGTAGGTAAAAGAATGACCGTGGTGATGAGACTTCCAGCCCAGGCATCATTAGTTTGTCAAAGCGTGGGCTCAACGGACGACTCAAATATCTAAGAAGAGCACCGTACGTATGTCTTTCGATCTTAGTGTGAACACGCGCAGTCTGCTTGTGGGCATGCATTTCATATGAATAAAATTTAATGTTTATTTATCTTTCCAGCTTACATTATAGATCTGAGTCACAAAAAAAAAATCGTACATCATTGGGTCCGTTTTTAAATAAGGATAACTTACCACGTTTATGTCCTCTCGTTTGTATTTTCGTCTTTTTCGGACCAAATTTGTCGAAAAGTGACTTGTTGTGCCAACCATCTGTCTCTATTGTTTGCTATCATTTTAAGCTGTGAATAGGAGAAGATATCCATGAGCCGCTTCAAATTCTAGAAGTAAAAAGCTTTTGGGCGACCTCTCGTTCGCTTACCCAAGAGTTTTTCATCAAAGATTTTTCTCAGAAAGTTGTAAAAAAGATAACACTACCTAGACAAAGAAAACAAAAAATAAGGTGTTAGAATAAGATGGACTACCCTTATAGTTCTGCAAGCTACCGTAGAAAAAATATAGTCCCAGCTCGTGTACCTCAGTTTCCCTATAACTGCTACAGTCATACAAAACGATGATTGATTTAGTTCTCGCTGCAAGGGCGCTGTTGTCGCCGCAGGCTGACAATGACTCTAATATTTTTATGCCCCAAGTATAAAACGTTTAAACTAAACCATACCGTTGCCCAAAATATTAACTAAAACTGAAACGTTCATCAGAGGTGCAGTTCAAGTTTCCACACATTTTATTGTAAACGCTACGGTTGAGTTTGGATGTTAAGTATTTTACTTGGGGTACAAAAAATCGCCAACTCGCGTCCGTCAGACTCTACTAGTTCAGGCATATTATATAGTTGCATAACCTGTATATTACCACGAGTATAAATGATTTCGTGAACACCCCTCAATTGCGTAAATATAAAAATGTATGGAATATACAACGACACCCCTAGTGAGTGATTTAGTTTGCATACATTTTTTTGTATTTACGCGATGGAGGGGAGTTCACGCGATGTCTTATACTCGCGATACAGTCCTCTACACTCTACAGCAGGGGTCGGCAACCTTTTGTTGTAAAAGGGCCAAATATTTTACGTGGGATTTAGTGCGGGCCGCACTTGGTCAGCGGCGGATCTAACGGTCAGCATTTCAGCACATTCTGACTATCCCCCCCACCCCCCACCGCGTCATATACCCCCCATAATAAATCTCATATTGTAGGATTCCCGCCAATTCATTTTGGGAATCCCGCAATTCGGGGAACTCCATGCAAATCGACACCGGCCTACATAAAGAAATCTACCCACAAATTCTACTCCCCCCTTTGGATAATTTTGACCACCTTTCGAGTCTAAGATCCACCCCTACGCTTGGAGCACATGTCATTGCCTAAAATATTTGTATACAAATATTTTAGTTGTATAAAAATATTTTAGTTATAAAAATAAAATGTTTTTTGTCCATTTTTACGACATTTGTTGTATTTTTTTTTGACTCCATTTGTGTATGTGTATGATATCGTCCGGCACATGCGTTGCGGCGGATATCTTGCGGGCCGCACCAAGACGCCTCAAGGGCCGCATGAGGCCCGCGGGCCGCAGGTTGCCGACCCATGCTCTACAGCATGGCTAACCTGTCTTGGAGCAATGCAATTAGTATAAGAACAGTCTACCATACAAAAATAGGATACAGCACAGTTTCATAGGGGCAGTGAATAGATGTCCCTGCTCTTCCATATAACTCAAAAAACCTATATTTGTTATATTTGTTATATTAGTTTTATAAACATCACGCTGAAGAAGCCCATTGCAAACATGGACGAAACCTCTTGAAGCTCCAGCTCCGATAGACTACAGCAACAGATCCCATAAAGAAACTCTGCAGTGTCAACGCCAACCATTTCTACATAAAAAAAATATATTTGTGAAGAGGATTCACCAACCTATTTTGTTTGGCTAGAAACAGGTACTAAAATCATCTATTAATAATTTTATTTCGCCCATGTCTACGATGGGCTTATTCAGCGTTTAAGTGAAATGATGAAGATGATCTCGATGACACCGTGATGATTAATAATTTATTATTTTAATGAATTATTAATTAATAATTACAAAATGGCATCTGTTGAACGAGGTTCATAGTTAAGGTCAGGGGGCCAGGCGGGAATCGAACCAGCGTTATTCTGTTCCAAATAAGCCAGTTGAGATTAGCAACTTGCCTCTCGGCCATCTATAATCTAAAATATAAGTTTCAAAGATATCTATGTTACATGAAATATTCGTATTAAATGCAGTCCCATAAACGGTTTTGCTTTTAGTTCGCGCTTACACATGCCGCATGTGAACCTACAACATAAAACACAATCCCAAATTAACAAACACCGACATAATGTAGGTTCCTTTATTTATAATAGGTTGGTACTATTTATCTGCTTCTGGGCAGCGTATTTATTTCCTTTGATTATATTTTAATCTGGGTGCATTCAACCATTGTTTATAATGATGAATATCATGTAAATGTGGACGATATTGCGCGTCCTGTTTTTGTGCCGCCGTTGCTAGGACTGGAGCTGCATCAATAGATCTCCACAATGACTCGCCTTATACAACTTATGGGCTCAGCGACACATTCTGAACTGCTGGACGATATCGCGGATGGTAACACGTTTAAATTTTTTAATTTCTTTTATTTTGCAGATATAACACGCACATTGAAGGCTCTGCTAAAGCATTACTGATTTTAGAGATTTATTAATGTAATGGTCTTGGTTTGCGGCTGACCACCCATGCTGCAGTAAATGGTTCACTTTGCCAATGTCACCCCTGTTTCAGTGAAGATCGGCAAGAGTTGCAGGGTGTATGGTCATTTAAGATTTGGATTTTTATGTTGTAGGTTCACATGCGCCATGTGTAAGCGCGAACTTATCCGCGAATCCCCTATGTTACATATCCTTGCAACTTAGATTAGATGAGAAATACATAGATTGAAGGCTGTGCTAAAGCATTACTGATTTATGGTACATGCAAAAATATGAAAATGTATTTTTCTCAGCCAGCAAACGTCACACTTCTGTGTGACAATGGTCCTTAGCAATAATAAAAAATATATTTTATTCTTTCCCCTAGAAACCTGGCCGTGCGACGTCGTAACTTTGTTGTCTTTGGAATTTGTTTATTTTATGGCATTCTATTAAAACAGTAGCTATGTACCTATTGGCAATAAATGACATTTCTTTGGCTTAAGTGAATATTATAATTATGATTTTCCTAATTTAACGTTCATTCATGAGTACCTAGGTATATATTTTGTTGTAAAAAAGCAAAACTACCAGAATTTCCATCTCAAAAATCGACATTGTTTTGGTTTTCTCTCGATTTTCACTAAAACTGAAATAAATGAAAGTTAGTTTTGTCTTAAACTACGAAAATATATGAATAGCGCTTTTCATAAAACATTCTTCAATCGATAGTTCGCAATGGGCCCACTAGTTCTTGAATAAATACGATTCATTTGCATCGACCGAATGCACTAGTGCATAATCACGCGTGCATTCGTATGCGGTTTACGTCCACACTTCACATATCACCCCTTATCAGTACCACAAGTATTAAACTCAACATTCAAACTCGACCATAACGTTTTCCAAAAGTGTAGGGAAATGATAACGCCCAATAGACACTGTTTTGGTTTTAATATGAATTTTTGTTCAACTTTATGTTAGGTTTAAAACGACAAGTTTAATACTTGGAATACAGATTTTGTACGGTTGACTGTTAGCATCAGTTGTCCTTGGAAAACAACGCAGCGTGTTATGATTTTAAACAGCTCTCTGAATAAGCTTTCTTTTTTGAAAAAAGAACGGTGCTGTCATTATGAAAATAAAAAGGTTCGGACACATTCGAATATTTGTTATTTTATACCTAATCTAATCTAATCTAAGCTGCAAAGATATATATCATTTAAGATTTATACTAAATGCATTCCCACAAGCAGATATGTATAATTTCGCGCTAACACATGCCGCATGTGGACCTACAATATAAAAACCCAATCTCAAATGAACATAAGCCTTGCAACTCTTGCCGTCCTTCCCTGAAACAGGGGTGACATTGGCAAAGTGAACCAATTTTTATATTATGGGTGGTCAGCCGCATAACAACCTATAAGTCAAGGAACATACATGACAAATTACATTTTTTAAAATATACCTACCTGTTCAAATTTGAATGTATTGCGTAACGATTTAAAACATTATGTACTTACCTACCTACCTTAAAATGGAGTGTTGTACCTAAAAATAAAAATTGAAAAATTTAGAAACCGAAAAAATATTTGTACTCCATTTGAAGAAAAAAAAAATCGTAGCAGAGGCGTTTTCTCAAAAGCCTGTGCTTTGATTTTTTACAAAACGAAAACCAACTGGCAAATTTCAATCAGGGATTATTTTCCAGCATTTTAATCGTACTGTGTAATTTCATTTCTAGAAACTCCTAGCGGCTACATTTAACGTCCATATTCCTCAACCATGGCAAAAATAAAATTAACAAAATTGTACATCTGCGCCCCAAGTTGAAAAATAAAAAATAATGCGTAAATCTCACCTCGATTGCGTAAATCGAAAAAACGTATAAAAACCATGTTACTCTCTAGGATTGCGTTGTAAATTCCATACATTTGAAGTTCATGCAATCGAGGTGAGCTAACGTGAGGTTTTATACTAGAAGCACTTCTCCCCATTGCAATTGCAATCCATCTTGTAACCTTCAATCTTGCTGGATCTGTATTTTGTGATTCGACGCTACGTGTTTATCTGATTTTCTTGTTATTCCTCTTGAAGTACTGTGTAGATCATTGAAGTACTATCTATATAGATCATTGAAGTACTATATAGATCATGAAAGTGCTGTATAGATCATACCGATAGATCATTCTGATCAGTGGTGTAGCTGGTAACTTTTGACCCCGACGAAAAAAACAAAATTAGTCTTTCGTTATGTCCATTTTTATTCTATATGGATATTTTTCTTGTAATTGCACAATGAGGGAATATAATGTTTTTAGGATTATTTTGGTGAGCTCTGTTTTTGTGTAAATCACACCTCAAGAGCCCTCTTATATCACTTTATAAAGATGTCATCCAGGAGCATTCACTTTTTTTAATGTACCAAGGAAGAATGGTTTGGACTGCTGTGGGAAATTAGTAATGAATGGATTTAAACGAAATGGTTCCTACTGCGAATTAAACAAGCGGATCCAAAATAAATCAATTAATACAATACAATGTTTATTATAGTGAAGATAAACAAGAAGAGGAAAAAAATTAAACAAATAAATTAAGACGTTTTTAGTGGTAGAAATATGTTTTGGATGTGAAAGAGGTATGAGAAAAAGTTTAGGCAAAGCTTAAGAGGCTCTAGCCACCCTTTTAGAACGATAACAGTGTTATTATAATTGTGATTTGAAAGAGATGACCAGTACCCCTGCAGATGCGTCTTTAATTAGCTCTATTTATATTTCTTTCATCTCTTCAACGTTCACTACGTTTTAGTGCATGCTCTTTTCTTTCATCACTGTACAGTTTTCGGTCGTTTCAAATCTCACTCACTTTGTTGACAGACTTGCAGTAGGTAGTATTGTGTTTATTATTATTTTTGGTCGCAATAGTTACAGGGTTTTATGGTTGGTGACTACGCCTCTGTTGATCTTCCTACATAGACGTCTGTTGCTTCTATGTAAAATCTTCGCATTGAGAAACCGGTTCCTAGTCCATGGGTGAACCTGCTTCAGATCTATCTCCCTATGAATCATAACACTTCAGAGAGATTTATATGGTGAACGCTTTTGTGTACATCGCACCCTGTGCTCGACGGATCTAAAATTTATTATTAAATGCTGCATGTGTACTTACAATTAAAAAAAAAAACAATCCTCACTCGCCGTTGCGGGACCGTCCACTTGGAACCAGCTGCCTCCTGAAGTGCGTGCCAAGGAAGGGATCGAGAGCTTCAAGAAGGGAATGAAGACCCATTTCTTCACCGCCGCGTCAAGCCTGAAAGCGCCCTTGCAGTGACAGTAGTCACGAAACGGCGCTATAAAAATCATCATCATCATCAACATAAACCCTGCAACTTTTGCAGACCTCTCCTGAAACAGGGAGGAAATTGTCAAAATGAACCATTTCTTACAGCGTGGGTGGTCAGCCTCATACCAACCTACTTATATAAGTCAAGGGATACTTTCAGCTATTAAGGATGTTGGAAATTTACACGATATCTTTAATTACGAGTGCTGGCTCAAAAGTCAACACGAAAACGGGAAATCTTCATAAATAAACTCTAGTAAATACAAAGTAATCAGGTATATGTGATTGCTTGTGCAGTGTCATCCATGGATAGGACCCGCAAGCCGCGGTGTGTCACGTACCCTGCATTCAATACATGCAGCCGCGGGACCTTGGACCTCCGTAGCGGAGGAGCGGTGAATAGGCCCGGGATACTTGAGCGCTTGCAGACAAGTAGTTTCGAAAATCGAGCGGTTTCTGCCATCGGGCGGTTTCTGCAATCGCTCTATTTCTGCAGATCGAGAGGTTTCTGCAATCGCTCTCTTTCAGCGGATCGAGCGGTTTCTGCAGTCGCTCTCTTTTTGCAGATCGAGAGGTTTCTGCAATCGCTCTGTTTCTGCAGATCGAGCGGTTTCTGCAATCGCTCTCTTCCAGCAGATCGAGCGGTTTCTGCAATCGCTCTGTTTCTGCAGATCGAGCAGTTTCTGCTATCGCTCTCTTTCTGCAGATCGAGCGGTTTCTGCAATCGCTCTGTTTCTGCAGATCGAGTGAGTAGAGACCTATATTACAATCTCATAGATTGTTATCCAGTCACCTTTTGGATTTGAACCAAACACGTTCTGTGTCAGATAGTTCGAACCACTCTTATAACTCCATGCTTCCATAGCACAAACATACGAGTAGTATCAGTGAATTTTGTTGTGATTTTCATATCATGGCTTATCTCTCGAGCTGCTCGACTATTTCTCTCGAGTGCCGCCATCTCTAGTCCGTACATATGCGGCCCGCAGTCCGGCCAATGCGCCTGCGCATACTGATCACAGAAACCGAAGGCCGACCACTCGCTGCAGCACGACTCGAATGCAACTTATGATAGTGAACGAGGTGCACGATGTATTTGGTACATTTTAAAGGTCTCTGCATTCGTTTTGCCGATTGATTTTTTAATAAACCTAAATAAATTGTCTGAGTCAAGATATAACAGTTGATTGAATAATAGGTTAGTATGAGTCTGACCCCGCATGCTGTAATGCTTGGTTCACTTTGCCAATGTCACCCTTTTTTATTTTTAAATTGATTTGTGAAGAGGAATGCAATTCACAAACCTATTCTGCCTGGCCAGAAACAGGTATTAATATCATCAATTAATAATTCATTATTGTCTATTTTAATTAATTATTTATTAATAATTACCCAGTGAAATCTGTTGAACCAAGGTCAAAGTCATGGTCAAATGACCTAGGCGGGGATCGAACCAACGTTAATCTATTCCAAATACGCTAGAAAGATCATCCCACTTGGCCTCCTCGGCCATAACACCGACAATTTTTCAGGTAAGGTGGGCAAAGGTTGCAGGGTTTATGTTCATTTGAGGTTTAGTTTATTTTGTAAGTACACATGCGGCACGTGTAAGCACGTGCTTGTGCCAATACTTTTAACGTAAGCCTTGATTGTCAATAACTGGTGCAGCTTAGATTATAGAAGATAACTCATAATTGTCAGTCAAAAATAGTTGATTTTTTTGTAAACAACTTGATGTATTTTACACTTACAATCTCAGGGCACATATTGCAACTGACATAAATAATTTGATTATAATTAGCTTTATAAAAAAAAATACTTGGAATGCCGTATCGCTCCGGGATGGTTCAAAGAACAAGTTTTCGTCTGTTGTTTAAAAATACAATCCATGTAATTTTTCAGTTACCTCATAAATAAATTGATGTTGCAAAATCTTTTCGCAAAATCCAATTTTTCATACGGAGAGTGATTGCCTCGAATACGAGTAGATAGATATTTCTGTCGATGCTGCAATTCTCACAAAAAATTCCGAGTGAGAGTAGATTTTATAATATGCCTCAACATACTCTCCGAGTAATGCTTTTTTCATGCATCATTCACTCTCGAAGATCTGAGCCTCCATTATTTTAAGTACTTTGAAAAACCATCGCAACGTTGTCGATTCGTTGAACAATCGCTTGTCGAGCTGTATGTGTGTTTGGATGCGGATTTTATTTCGATACGTTAAAGCCAACGTAAAATTGTATTTCTCGTTTATTACTCATCAATGTGATAGAAAGAGATGGTTACGTAGTTAAGTTATGTCAAACGCATTTTTGAGGTATGTGTAAAAGGACATTTTGATTAAAAATTGATTGAGATAGACGAATTTAGCTATTTGTTTTTTTCTGAGACTGAATGACTATGTAGAAAAAGTCGTTGCAAAGCAAAACTTATCATACTGTCGTGTCAAGTTTAACAATGAAGTAAAAAGAGATGAAAAATTAGCTAGTGTTTTAGATTAAGATAAATTAAGCCAAATGAATTAAGCTAAAATGCTTCAGTTAGCATCTCTTTCTAATATTTTTTCCATACACAGAGTGAGCGAGAAAGTTCTTTAATCGATAAATATCGAGCACTGTAAAACTTACTTGTTTCTATTACCTATGTAGAATTTGGCTTTTCATGTGGAAATATTCCATTCTTATTGCTTCCGGATTTTGTTCATAAACAAAACGTGCAATCATAGGGGGATTTTTTTTTACGTAACAAAGGTAGGTCATCCGTACAAAAAATGACGCTCGATTAGCGTTCAGTTTAACATATTTGAAATAAAATAGGCCTCCTAATGTACCAACATTATTCTCCATCTCAGCTTTCAATATTTCTCTATTTTTTTTTACGTAACAAAGGTAGGTCATCCGTACAAAAAAATTACGCTCGATTAGCGTTCAGTTTAACATCTTTGAAATAAAATAGGCCTCCTAATGTACCAACATTATTCTCCATCTCAGCTATCAATATTTCTCTATTTTTTTGTTCCTTGCAGAGTAAATGCCGAGTCATTATTTCATACAACGTTCGGCTTTCACTACAGAATTTTCCCGATAATTAAAGCCTGTCGGAGAAAAAAATGTTGTAAAAATACAAAATCATATCCTTGTAATGTTTCTGGAATACTCTATATTTTCTATTTTGTAAATAGGTATCGTACCTACTCTAACAAGTTCATTAAAAAAACGTTTTTCTTTTCTTTTTCTGAAATGCATTTTTTTCACCAATTCAACATCATCATCATCATCTAAAGGCTCTCTCAGTTCTTAGTCTTTTTCAATGAATAATATGGTTTATGGAATTTGGAATGCGCTGGTCCTTGTTCTATCAAACATATCTTGGCTATTTTCTCATAAAAATCTACAATTGTCTCTAATAAATTTAATCTAATTGTAGTTTTAAAGTTTGATGCTAGCGGAAGTATTGAATTAACCAATAAATAAAGGGCCAGAGTCTTGTGTCTTATATACGTCTACAAGTACTTATATTAATTTATCGTTGGTACTAGGATTAAGGAGCCCCATTTAGGATGCGTATTATTTTATGTTCTAACAAATACACATCTTGGTTAGCCTTTCCTATTCATGGCATATTCATGTCCTATTCGTAGTACATTAATAACATATACAGTAAGGAGGGCCACTGATGTATGGGAAAAAAAAAATTACGCTGAATATTTATCTAAGAGTGAAATTATGTTGCTAAATGACATAATTTTATGGTACAGAAAGTTTCATTAGAATCAAACAACAACTTTTGTCTCCAAATCGACATTGAAATAATGAGAAATTTAAAAATAACACAAAAAAAATATTTTTACGTACTGACTTTTAACCCGATTTTTGAATTTTATTTATCATGTAAAGCAAATGTTTAAGGTATAAAATAACACATTTGAGAGAAAAAAGTAAATTACAGAAAGTAAAATTTTGTTATTGATAACGTAAAAAAATCCGTTTTTTTTTCGAATTTTGGCCTGACACTGCGAGACGTTATTTTAGGTTAAATATTTTTTTCTAATGTTGATTTAAAAAAAAAACGTTGCAGAGACTTTTGCGCTGTTCTTCAAAGACATTTTGCTAGTTTTCGTATGATAAACGCAGATGAGATAGATCCATTTGCCCACCGTGTGCTATGAAAAAAAATGAAATCTCCATCAGATGTCTTTTGAGATGTTCGTGGTTCAGATGTATTTTTCTGCCAATTTGTAATACCACAGTAAGTTGCAACAACATAGTTAATTCATGAAACTTGTAAGAGTCAATTTTCCCACCTTGCATGATAAGAATTTTTAGAATCTTACGTGTACCTGCGAGGAGTTCACTTAGGTGTTTGTGAAGATTCGTAACTTCGCTATCAGTAAGTTTTCTGAATGAGCAAAGCAACTACTTTTTCACTTGGCGCAATCAATTATCATTTTAGGTTCTCCTGATGAATATTGTTAATTTAAATAAACTTCGATAAATGTCGGAAACCATCTTTGCGATAGGATGGCACTTACAAATATCATAAATGTAACTGAACATAGTTAAACTGAAAAGTAATCATTATTTTTGAGTATATGCTAAAAAAATAAGACAAATTATTATAAATCAAGCTAATGCGTATGCTTGAACATCATAGTTTGCCAAATTAAGAAGATTTTTAAGGGATCCTAAGCTCTATAGCTCACGGAATCAACCAAGCATAGGATTTTTTTCGTGGAGTTTTATGGGCTAAGTTTATGTTTTCTAAGACAAACTTGTATAGATATAATTGATCTGTACCTAAATCTTGTGCGAATAAATCATAATGGGTATTAAAGGTTTTTTTGAAAACTAATTGAATGTTTCACATTTGATACCATGCAGAACTTTTGAAGTTATGAGTGCTGCCACTTTTCCCAAAACTCAATACCTGTAGAAAGTTTTTGCCAACATTTTAAGCTCAACAGTCTTGGGTGTTTTTTTTTTAAAAGTTGTTTTTGGAGATTTTGGCGTTTTTTCGTGATTTTCAAAACATTTCTTGTCCAGTTGTGCAGTTACATTACTGCATTAAAAGATACATTTCATGACACTTCATGCTTTCTAAAAGAATAAAACAAATTTTTCCAGTCACAGGGCATTGAAATAAGTTTCGTATTCAACTCATAGTGACAACGCGCGGTCACAAATTCTTTGCAAAATAGTGAAATTCGACGCTCTTTCTACCTCTCCTACTGCTTATTTAGTGAAAAAATAACTTGTTTATTTGTACTATTGATGCGCATTACTATATTTTATGCACAAAAATATAGAAATTACCGTAAAATCTCAATTTCTTATTGTATTATTAGCCCTCATGAAAAATGATAAAAATGGCATTTTTTCGAAACTTTGAGGCCGATTTGGAGACAGATGATTAAAACTTTTACGGAATTTTATTTTACACACGTAATTTGAACTTCTTTTGGCAACATATTCTTACTATTAGATGATTATCATCCAAAAAAAATAAAATCGGCCCTCCTTAATATACAGTTCATTCTTTTCTTCTATTTTTTTCCTTTTCATATCCTACTAGCAGTACCCGGCGTGTTTCACTACGCCATTTGGGCATGTGGTATCATTTTTTTTCTACAGATAAAAGAGGAAACAACAGGATCAAAAAAAAAAGTGTGCTAATCGGAATCAAGCTTCACACAATTTATCTCTAGGTTAATCTTCACGTTTTCTAAAAAAAAAGGTCTAGGTATAACTGTTAAGCAGCAGAGCCAAGCATAGGGAAAATCGATTGCGGTGCTCCATTTATATTTAAGATAAAAAAATCGGCTATGTAACGTCACTCATCTAATCTATTCTAAGTTGCATGGATATAATTGTTACATTTAGAATTCACATTAAGTGCATGCCCACAAGCAGACACGTATAAGTTCACACTTGCACATTCTGCGTGTGAACCTACAACATAAAAACCCAAATCTCAAATGAACATACACCCTGCAACTCTTTGCTGACCTTCCCTGAAACAGGGGTGACATTGGCAGAGTGAACCATTTTCTATTTATAGTTGGTCAGATGCATATTGACCTTTACAAGAAAAGAATATAAACAATAAATTAAATTTTATAATCATATAATTAAAGAACTAATCTATAAAATTCACTATACTCTTTGAGCAAAGTGAAGAAATAAATGTATTCCAAACAATCAGGAATATTTTTCAATGTAACCGCACTGTGAAACGTATGCAGTTGGGGAAAATGCTTCATACAATATGATGCACTTAAGTGTTTTTTCAACTATCTCCATAAAAGTGTTTAATTTATGTTGAATTTTTGACTCCCTGTCCTGTCTTTATCCCGGCCAAGTGAATTCACATTTTTTCCCCACATTTAAAATGTGCTCTATCCATTATTTCAATAAGTGAAAGTTTTAGGTAGTGCACACGGAACATTTTCTATTGACAACAAAATTGTAAGTCGCACGGCCGAGTTAGGTAAAAGGCAAACATTTTGTTTATCTTGGTAGAGTGCTTGCATTCCATGCCGAAAGCTCGGGTTCGAATCCCACCGAGGGTGTCAGAAATGATTTCCCGTTTCGGTGTTTATTTCAAACCCCAAAGTAAAATACCGGCAAGGTTTACTCAGCCTTCACAAGAAATGAGTACCAGCACTCTCGGGAGCTGGGAAACCTCCACTTCAACTGAAGTGGTTGGCGTAAGGCCGGCCCCCTTACCTGTAAAAATAAATAGGTTCAACTCGCCACATGCGACCCCTTCGGGGATAACGCGGCAAGAAGTTACACTATATGTGTAGCTTAGTTGCGTTTGCGTTTTTGCGTTTGGACCATTGTCACATAGAAGAAAGACGTTTAACCGCCGAGAAAAAAACGATCTTTAAATTTGTGGTGAGTATATAATTTTACAGAAATGCGGTTTTTGAAAAAACAACTATATTATGTATATTTTAATTAAAAGTATGTTTCAATAAAAGGTTTTAATAATAATAATATATTTCAATATGGTCTTCTAGTTGTGACCTACGAACTTTCGTTTATCGTATTTTTTATAAGTGCGGGATATAAAAGCTTTCTTACATTTCTAAAATTCAACTTGGAATACTTGAATAACATTTTTTAATTTGGAACTTTTGTCTAGGCCAGGGGTCGGCAACCTTTTGAGTCGGAATAGCCAAAAATTACAATTTACAAATTTCAAAGCTTTTCCTTGACTTATAGGTTGGTATGAGGCTGACCACCCATACTGTAAAAAATGGTTCACTTTGCCAATGTCGCCCCTGTTTCAGGGAAGGTCGGCAAGAGTTGCAGGGCTTATGTTCATTTAAGATTGGGTTTTTATATTGTAGTTCCACATGCGGTATGTGTGAGCGCGAAATTATGCGTGTCTGCTTATGGGAATGCATTTGATGTGAATCTCAAATGATACATATCTTATTTTGGATTTGGATTTGTAAAGAGCCACAAATGTTTTTTTGCCAACAATAAATAGCGTCGATGGGGCGGGGGGAGGGTGAAAAGCGAGTACAAGTAGCGGAGAGATCGTTAATCGATTCAGAACGATTTAGTTTTTTTCGATCAGAAGTATAATTCTGTGTTTTTTTTATATTTGCGTATGAAGCTAAAGAGCCGTAACTTCACACCCAAAGAGCCGCATGTGGCTGGTGAGCCGCAGGTTGCTTACCCCTAACCAAACCGATATCGATCCACCATATTTGTAAAAAGTCCGGTCTATAGCTTAGTTGGTAGAGTAACTGCATTCCATGCCGAGATCTCGAGTAAGAATCCCACTGAAGTTGTCAGAAATTATTTCTCGTTTCAGTGTTTATTTCTAACCCAAAATAAAATACCGGCAAGGCTTACTCAGCCTTCATAAGAAATGAGTGTCAAGCCACTCAGGAGCTGAATAACATCCATTTCAAGTTGGCGTAAAGTAAAAGTTACTGGGTTGTTCATTTTAGATTTGGATTTTAAATTATGAGTAGGTACACATGCAGCATTTGTAAGCGTGAACTTACATGTGTCTACTTGTGAGCATGCATTTTATATGAATCTTTAATGTAAATGTATATTTGCAACTAAGATTATGTATTGTAGTTGAATATAATGGTCTTCTTCTATTGGGTGGTTTCAAAATTTACCAACCTCGTTGCTGAAATATTGAGAATTGAGAACCATTGTTTATTTGATCACCATCAAACTTCACAGGATTCATTCTAAAAATATGTTACATGTTTCCTGAAAATTTCGTCAAAATCGGATGAGCGGTTTATGAGTATAGGGAACATACATACATACATACATACATACATACATACATACATACATACATACATACACACATCCTTCTTTATAGATATAGATAGATAGATTGCATTCCATGCCGAGATCTCGAGTTAGAATCCCACCGAAGTTGTCAGAAATTATTTCCCGTTTCAGTGTTTATTTTAAACCCAAAATAAAATACCGGCAAGTCTTACTCAGCCTTCATAAGAAATGAGTGTCAATCCACTCAGGAGCTGAATAACATCCATTTCAAGTTGGCGTAAAGTAAAAGTTACTGGGTTGTTCATTTTAGATTTGGATTTTAAATTATGAGTGGGTACACATGCAGCATTTGTAAGCGTGAACTTACATGTGTCTACTTGTGAGCATGCATTTTATATGAATCTTTAATGTAAATGTATATTTGCAACAAAGATTATGTATTGTAGTTGAATATAATGGTCGTCTTCTATTGGGTGGTTTCGAAATTTACCGACCTCGTTGCTGAAATATCGAGAATTGAGAACCACTGTTTATTTGATCACCATCAAACTTCACAGGATTCGTTCTAAGAATATGTTACATGTTTCCTGAAAATTTCGTCAAAATCGGATGAGCGGTTTATGAGTCTATAGGGGACATACATACATACATACATACATACATACATACATACATACATACATACATACATACATACATACATACATACATACATACATACATACATACATCCTTCTTTATAGATATAGAAGAAGATTCGTGGAAAATTCGAGTCTTATACTAGTCGTTTTCGTGGCATTTCATGTCCTATTCGTGCCCTATTTTTTTTTTTTTTGGATAATTTATTTTTTAAAAAGCGCCGTTTTCGTGTGTAGCACACCTCAAGGGCCCTTTTATAGTTTGGTTTGTCTTTATTCCTCACTCACTCACACAAAACTTTAAGTTCACCCACGCACACTTAATTTTTAGTCCCTAAATGACTGTATGAGGCATAATATTCATGTTTTACTCGAAATTCGAAACTTACTCTTTACCTTTATTTTCTGTCTATAACTAGATAATTTACTCTACCTTTTCTTATGAACAAGAAATATTACACTATTTGGACATAAACTTGCTTTGAATAGGACTTGAAATTATTACTATTTATACAAGAGTGAATAGAGAAGACGAACTATCAATCTTGGAGTCGTGATATTTCAAGTATGTAAAGGTTCCTTAGCAACCAAAATAATTGATTACCTACCTATGAAGTTTGCGACCCAGCGGGGCGACATCACAATTTTAACCGGCCTTTTCGCCAAGACTCCACTAAATACTAAAAGGTGTTGGCAACAGGCTAAGATGGCCGTCAACAATTAATGTTTTTTCTCTCCATATGATTCAACACACATAACCACAATACGGGCTAATTATTTTGTTTGATAACAACACCGAGCCATTAAATATGCAAGTATAAAACATTACTCAAACGTAGCGCTTAGTAAAAAATCTATGAAAAATAAGGTATTATTTCTAGGGAGTGTTTTAGTTTGCATACATTTTTTGTTATAACGCTATGCATGAGTTGGAACGTTAAGCTTTATACTTGTATTGAAGTATTGGTATCAATTCTTACATATTATGTAGGTAACGTTTAAAAATAAAGTACCTAATGGTTGTGTTAAATTCCTCGATAATGTACGTGCATGGTGTATTATTGATTATCAGGCACGTGTAGAGGCGTTTATGTATAGAACGACTACATTTACTGTTTACAAACGTTGTATAATAGACTCGCACATTTACAATGTGAGGGAAAGTGTGATCTGAAAGAAGATGCGAGGACAAAGGTACAAGCGAATATCATGAGATGGTTTGGGCATTCGGAAAGAACGGGTGGTGATCGCTTGACGAAGAGATTCTAAAGCGGACATCGCACGTTTAATAATAAAGAGAAATAACTCGAAAATTGGGAAAATCGAGATTTTTTAATAAAACGCAAGAACAATGCGAGAAGAAAAGGTAGAATGCGACAGCCGTTCAATGACGAATATGACTGAGATAAAACATCGGCCGCCTTTTTCATCCCATACAAGTTGTACTGGTTGTCTGAACTTCAAACGTGATATCCCAACATTCATGTTTTTTGAGTTATTGCTCTTTATTATTAAACGTGCGGCATGTCAGAGGCAAGAGGGGAAGGGGAAGACTGAAAAAAGTGGCTTGATCAAATAAGAGAAATTATGAAAGTATAGGATGTACAGAGTGAATGCTCTGTGTATCCCGTACTATAAGAAGTACAAGTAGGAAATGTGTGAAAATTGTGTTTTTGTTTACGATGCGTGAAAGCTTTCACTTTGGCGATCCCATCCAAAACTTTAGTTAAACCGGAATAGTTCCTTCTGTGTGAAAAGGCAGTATTCTGTGTTTTTTTTTTTTTTTAAGAAATCCTGTGCGGGAGACTCCCTAGATTCTAGAGAGTCTAGGGGTCTATGACACTTGTTGTAGTGCCGCAGAGGTGTACTAGCTTGTTCGTCGCTACAAAGCGCCAATACTCAAGCAAGACTCAGTTGCTGTAAGGTTGGATGGACCTTTGGTGACCGGTCATTGGTAAAGGTGTATGAATTTTTCAACCCAGCGAAGAGCAAATTTGAAAATATAAATGGTATATTTTTTGTGCTCCGCTGGGATTCGAACCCACAACCTTCCCATTCAGAGTCCGCAGTGTTACCACTGAGCTACGGACCGGTCAAGTATGATGTCATGTTAAAAGTATGTTTTATATACTTTTTTATTATATTATTCTTTTTAATGCTACCCGTGATGTAGCAGCAATCCAGCATGGAGTGCAACCCGATGTATGTTACTAGCTTCAGCAACATCAAACCACTTACTTTTAGAGCCGTGGGCACGCCTCTGGTTTTGTCTTACCGTTGCTTGTACTTCACGGGAAGGCCTTCCGCCACTTGAGAAAATGCTTTCCATGTGCTATGGGTCATTCTGACACATACATACTGGGCGGATATGAGAAGGGTTTGAGCATACTCCTTTGTATTTAAAAGTGAATAAGAAAATGTACAAAAAATATTCCCTACTTTTAGTTTGTATGGACATTGCAATACCTACCATAACTTTTTGTTTGTCAACAATCTGTGTTTTTTTTTGCTGAGCATTTACACTGCAAGGGTGGACTGAGAGTATATAGTATTTCATTATATTCTTCCTCTTGTATATTTGGTTGGAATGCAAGTCCCGCGCTGAGATTGGCCCATTAAAAGTTTTCACTGGCCGTGCCATGTATAGCGCCGGATTCCCCGCGTCCTGCTCCACGCCTCTCCCGGGGGTTTCCCCGTTCCTTTTTTGCATATTTTATAGTTCTGGAACAGATGGCGATGCTTTCGTGCTCCGTTTCCGGCGAAAAAACGAGAAATTTCTTCGTTTGCTTTCACGTAAATTGTGAATTGAAAATTAAAAAAAAAGAGTTCGCGATGAGATTGTTTGGTTATTTTGAATTATTAGATGAAAAAATTCTTGACTTATAGGTTGGCGTGAGTCAGATCTCCCATGCTGTAAAAACTTGGTTCACTTTTGCCCATGCTACCCCGGTTTCAGGGAAAGGCGTATGTTCATGTGAGGTTTGGTTTATTTTGTCAGTAAACATGCAGTGTATGTAAGCGTGAATCTCACATGTCTGTTTTTGGGCGTTAGTCTTTAATGTCAATATCTTTTTTTAGATTATAGAACGTAAACCCTTCAATTCCTGTCGTCTTCCCTGAAACAGGTATGACATTGGCAGAGGGAATCGATTTTTTACAGTACTTACCTATTTGTGGCCAGATTAATGGCAACCTATCATTCAAGAAACCCAACGTAAGCTCTACTTCTTCTTCTTTTGGTGCCACTTATATCGAAGATCGACGATCATTATGGCTATTTTGACCTTGAAACAGGGACTTGGTGCTTTTGTTGAACCATGCATCGGTGATGCGGGATATAACATAAACATGTTCATGTAGATCCATTCCAAGCTTTTTTTTACGATTTAGAGTCCACGGCATTCTGACGTCACTTTTATACAAACCCACAAATACACGAAACTAGATTGTTATTTTGATGTTTGGCTTTTATACAAACAAAACCCTTCTTTAAAGTGTGTGTGTGTGTGTTCGTATATGTACACATTCCATGCACGATAAGAGCTAACGACTGCACTTCAAAGTAATGATTCCATCAAAATGATGTTTCACTTTGGCGGGAGGTGTGTGCCGCACAAATACATGCACAACTTATACCGAATGTGCTGTGGCGTACCGAATAATGCAAAAAAATACTGCAATAAAGGAAATGCAAGTTTTCAGATGCTAAAAAGGCTGAATACACATCTTATCGTGTGATATTTTATGGCATGTACAAAATAAAAAAAGTTGTGACGTCTCATGGCCGGCTTGCTAGGGCAAAGGTTAACTAATTATTCGTTATTAGTAGTTAAGCAGGATAGTAATATTGGCGTGTGATGTTTGCCTGCTGAAAAAAAATACAGATTTCATACATACGTGCGTAAAAACGTTTTGTCTCTTACAAAATGTATGTATGGATGATGTAACAGAACCCCTAGCGTGATATAGTTTTTATACATTTTTTCTACTTACGCGATGTTTTATACTAGGGGTAGGTAACATGATAAACAAAATTGATTTTCACAGCTTTGATATAAGTAGTACTACAAAAATGTAGGAATGGAAATTCCGATTTGTTTTTTTCTTCTTAATTTCAACATTAACAGAATTTCACTTTTGTCAATGCCACCCCGTTGCAGAGATAGGCGGCCGGAGTTGCAAGATGTTCATGTGCGATTTGGTTTGTTTCGTAATTACGCATGCAGTAACGCTTTGCAGCTAGAACACTTACTAAAAAGGATTAGTACATCAACCGCCAGCTCACCAACGGCTACACCTCTGCGGCACTCCAACAAGTGCCATAGACCTAGGATTCCTAAAAAACATATATTTGAGAGATCTTTGGTGTTTCGAGCTACGCCACTGCGGGTGTACGTGTGTGAATGGAGTGTTTTTGTGTGTTGTTTTACATTTCATTAACCTTTCTGATTCCCTGTCTTATCAAGCGACCTTTCCGTATAGTTCAGTCTTGCTGTATCGCCTTCTACCTCCCATCCCCCTGATACTTCCCCGTAATATTCTAGCAGGGGTACATAAGAAAGGGTGCTTTAGAGTTCTAGAAGTACATAAGGATATAATAGTAACTGTAGCTGTTACTTTGTCACCATTTCACGACACTGCGTTCCGCAGAAACTGAGGCCAAAGCACGGATTGAAGAACCGGTAAGAAAGGTTGAACGGTGTGTTTGAAAAGCGTGCGTTTGCAGCTGCTACCTTCTTGCCTGGAACCACCTGTCTCATCATGTGAGAGAGCTAAAGGACCATAGTGATAATAACACAAAACCGTTCTCATCAACTCAAGTGAGATTTTTCTGTCTTCCTTTTCTTCTTTTCACATTTCGTCTATAAACTTTGCCAATATGTCCAAATGACACATGTCCAAAGCATCTCACCACATTATTTTGTACCTTTACATTCACATCCATCTTTCAGCTTGCTTCTCTCTCTTTTCCTGTCGATAACAACAAATGAAAAGGATTAGGTATATTGAGTTGATGTATTTGGCTAGCGGTATTTTTGTGTGAATCACACATAAAGAGCCCTTTGTGAGCTTGGTCTTCTCTATCTTCTTGCTGCAAGACTTGGTGACCGGTCTTTGAAAAGGGTTCATGAATTTATCAACTCATTGAAGATATTTTTTTTAGAATTAACGATATCAATTTATCGTGCTCTGCTTAGGATGTATTCATTGCTGGATCAGCAGAAAGTGAAAGTATAATCAGGAGATGGCCTAATACAGTGCAACTGAAAACGCTATGCAACCATCTTTTACTCTCATGTTATTTATCACACAAAATAATGAGACGAATTTTAATATCATATGATAGATTTCTGTTTCATTACGAATTTATAATTAAAAATAATCTGTATTTTCCCCTATATCTCAGGGTTATTGAACTATTGTTGAGAAAAAGGACGTTAGTATCTTTTAACAAACTTTGTTATTTATTTTTCAAATATTATTAAATTATTCTGATTGTATTTTGTACGGTCTCATCTTTAGTGGCGAAATTTTACAATCAACATATTCACATTTATTGTGTCTGGCGGGATTATATTATAAAATACATTTTTTATAAATAGATTAATTATACCACAATATTTACGATTGTTTTGACATAACGTGTCAGAGATCACAGTGTGTGTTTCAAATGATATCAGATTTGTTTATTATTTTAAATTTAACAAACAAAACATTTAATATCTTGAAATTTGTATCTTTTATTTATTTACGAAAACCTTTGACTTATTATGCAGTTTTATGCAAAAATAAATAATAAAACTTTAATTTTTACATTGCAAGATAAAATAATTATAATCACTTTTTTTTATCAGACTTTTACAATTATATTTTTTTTCACACATAAAATATGCATGTAAACATTGTTATCTTTCGAACTTTTTAAGATAACATAATTACTTATCAGTGAATAATTTATTTTTTCTTTTGTTTGAAATTCACTTTTTAATTTGCGTCATGTTTAATTGTATTATGGTACAATCTTAAAAATAATATTTATTGTATTTGTTTACCAGGGGATATCCCGAATTATCGTTATTTTTCCTCGTTCAGTTTATATCGACGGTAAAAAGGCAAATTTACTCAAACGCGAATTCACAAAAATGATTTTGAATTTTCACTTTGATGTCTAGACATTTATTTTATGCAAATTATTAATGAATTCAAAAAGTTAAATATAATTTAATCAAAACGTAGTTTAAATTCACTTTATTATTCAGTATTTAATTTCATAAATTATTTAATACATTAAATATAATAATCGTTCCTTGTGTGAACTACCCAACACTTATACACACATAATTTATATTAATCTAATCTAATCTAATCTAATCTAATCTAAGCTGCAAAGATATATATCATTTAAGATTTATATTAAATGCATTCCCACAAGCAGACATGTATAATTTCTAAGTTAATTATTCTCGTAAAAATATAAATTAATAATTTTCATAAAGGATTTTGATTAAATCTGTATATTAAATAGGAATCTTCTTATATCTCAGAATTATTTTATTAAAAAAAGTATCACTGAAAAATATTAGCTATAATCTAAGTTGAAAATATTTTTTAACACTGTTCGACCTCCGTTTTTATAACAAACAAACACGTGCAAGTTGGTCGTTACGTATGCTGTATGTGTACTTGTACACATAATTGGGTCCAGTTGTAAAAAAATAATGAAAATTGGAAATAAAAAGTAAATCACCTTTTTATTTATTTCATCCCTAACAGTATAGAAATCCAACCCTTTTTAAATTGCTGCACTTTTCCGGACAACATTTTCCGAAAATCTAAAAAGTAAACTCCGGGCGTTCGTTTCACTTTGAAGTCTGCTTCTTCAAAGGCTTCCCGGATCGTTTTAATGACTGTCAATTTGTGGTTTTGCTTTGATTTTTTTAAAGTTTTTTTTTTCATCCCTATTTTGAATATCTCCCTCCTCCCTAGTTACGTTTTTTTAATTGTTTATTTTTATTCCAAAACGCGGATCCTGTTCTCCTGTTGCCCAGTGTTATTGGCAAGCATTTAATCCAAAGATGATTCTTGGATCATCTTTTTTGTTGTGCGGAAAATTGGTTTTAGTCAGCGAATTATCGATGCATTGAATGTCTCTGAATAAAGCAATGAAAGTCGTATTCAAAGACGATGGTACACTAAATTCTCTCTATTTAAATTAAGTTTAACCGTGAATTTCTTTGATGTCCTGTCGATAGCTGGTAAAAGTCTTGTGTTCCATGCCAGAGGCCTTGGGGTCAATCCACACCAAAGATGTAAGAAATGATTTCACGTTTCTGCGGTTTTTTTCAAACTGAAAATAAAAATACTGGCAAGGTTTACTCAGCCTTCACAAGAAATGAAAACCAGCTCCTTCGGGAACTTCTAGGAACCCCCACTTAACTACGTTGTTATTAAAAGAGCAGAAATCATACTTTGACTCTGATATCTCTTGTCTCTGTCTCAAAAAGGCATTAAATGACAAAATAACTTAGTATTATTTTAGCAGGTCTCGTTGACGATTGCCTAAAAACTGATTTTAACAATACGCCCAACAGCACTGATGCTCCATTTTTTTTTTTATGTTAATCCATAAGTTTCTTGACTGTTAGGTTGGTATGAGGCTGACCACCCATAGGTACTTTAAAAAAATGGTTCACTTTGCCAATGTCACCCCTGTTTCAGGAAAGGTCGGCAAGATTTGCAAGGCTTGTGTTCATTTGAGATTGGGTTTTTTATGTCATAAGTCCACATGCGGCATGTGTAAGCGCGGATTTATAGGAATCTCAAAAATAGTATTTTTTGCAACTTACATTATTAATTTTATTATATTATAGATCCATCTGTCAACATATACACAATCGTATGTTTCGCTACAGTATCGAATTGTAGCTGATATCAAATTGCTTTTAGCGTCACATTGTGGTGGCTTACTAACGACCACAATGTCAACTTAACCAGAACCTTCTACAGAGACCCGCATTTGTACCGACCTGTTCAAGCATCTCAGCATTCAGTGCCGAAAATATTCGCAATAGAAAACAGACGCAGAACTGGTGATGATGAAACAGTTGATTTTTTTCATCGGCGCCATTTCGTGGCATTATCAATACAAGGATGCCCCAAAAGATTCAGTGAAGAGATCGGTCTTGCGACTGCTCTTGAAGTGACTGTTGTCAGGAATCTTTCTAACTTTAGGTGGCAGTAGATTCTATTTCCTATTGGTTCCATGCCTCGGAGATCTTCCAGATATCTTACTGTAAAAGTTCTGAAAGTGACTTTATTGTTGTCAAGAATTTCGGCGGTTATTTTAAATTACAGTCGTATCTACGATTTGTAAAAAAATATATATTATTCGGTATTTGTTTAAGTCAAGAAACATAACAAAATAAAAATAAAACAAAGATTTGACAGAAATGCTTGATTGAAGTGTCATAATCCAGCTGTCAAAATCAATCATATCATAGCGGATAAATAATCGTAGCCAAAAGTATGATCCGGGTCACAATGAAAGATCTTTAGAACTTTTATGTCTTTCGTATATGAGGTCGTAACATTTTATAATTTGAATCTTTTAACTCGGCGGGTATACGTCAGTCTTGTATGGTCTTGCCGTTCTAAAAATATATTTGTAAAGCTTTTCCCTATCAACCCAGCCGGGTGACGACACAATATTGTCTATGTCAGTTCACGTGCGGACCTTTTTGACGTGGACAAAATTGTATTCTATCGTCACTGTGCGCATGTACTTTAATCATTTATACAATTTTGACCAAAGGTCCATCCAGCCTTAAAGCAACTGGGTCTTGCTTGAGAATTGGCGCTTTGTAGCGACAAAGACCAAGTTGGTAAAAAAATCGATAGCTCAATTGGTAGAACGCTTGCCTTCCATGCCGAGAGCAAGGGTTCGATCTCAAGGTTTACTCAGCCTTCACAAGGAATGAGAACCAGCCCCCCCGGGAGCTGGGAAACCCCCACTCCAACTGAAAGTGGCTGGTGTGGGGTCGGCCCCCTTACCCGTAAAAATAAATAGGTCCCGAATCGCCACATGCGACGCCTTCGGGGATAACGCAGGCAAGAAGTTACACTATATGTGTAGCTTAGTTGCGTTTTTTTTTCGACTTAAAAAAACAAATAATTTTATCCATTGAAACATGTAACCCACCTCACTTTGCGATGTGTTCACATGGTTACAAAACTTTATGTGGTATTATTCACACACAGCAAATCCATGGATCAACCGCCACCTAACGTGAATTTTCCACACAAAAAATCGATGATCCATGGATCAAATGATTTGTGAATAGCCCTGATACAGTTTGTATTTTATTCTATCCACTATGGAGCAATATTTCGTACAATTTTCTCCTCTCAGCCCCGGGGGGAGGGGGGCGGGGTGGTTTATATAACACGACTTTGACGAAAACCTCTTTGGGAATATACGGGCGTGTGTTTTTTCCTCGCTCTACGTGCATTTTGTATGAATTACCTAATATACAGACAGGTGGATTCGACTGACTGCCATAAGCCGGCCGGAAAATTCATCTGTACGTGTCAAACGCCAGACGAGAGTGATGTATCATATTGCACGAAAATAATCAAATATTCCATACTAAACTATTTGAGTTTTTGTTCTATCTAATATTAAAAATATATGAAATAATAATCCAAAAAAATTGTATCAGTAAAATCATAAAAAACTTATATTATTTAAATCTTTTCTTACGCTTTTAAATTTAATTTTTCATTGTCATTGAGGTTTTGTTTTATGTATGCGTATTTGGTTTAATGTATATTATATTTTTTTGGTTCCTTGACTCATATGTCGGTACGAAGCTGACTGACGAGGAAAAATACTGTAAAAAAATGTCTCTTTTGCCAATGCCACCACTATTCAAAGTCAAAAGTTGAAGGGTTTATTTATATTTATGTGACGTTTTGAATCTAATGTGATTCACACCTTGATAACCTTTCATTCAAAATATTTAAGTCTCATTTACTTTTTTACAAAGTAGAAACATGTTCTTGTGCATGCTCTGAAAAGGATGAATTTCATAAAAACAAAACAGGGAATGTGTGGTCAAGGGTTGAACCGCCCACTGATTGTTCCGCCTCCCTCCCCGGCATGGTTGGGGTGGCAGACTGGAGAGGGATGCTGAAACGTCAGCACGAAATTTGACGTATAATTTTCCACATGACGCACCTGTTCAGTTTCCACTTATGAGACGTCAGGGGTGGCCAGAACCTCCCCTACAATATGTGCTTCAGAAAATTGCGTGCCGAGAAGACGAATTCATGTGTTTCGTGTAAAGAATTTGACCACTTTCATCTAGAGAACTGAAATAATGTACAAATTGTTTGTTTGGAAGTATTTTTTGTAGATTTTCATTTATATAAAGAACTGTGGGTGAGAAAGAGTGATGAGCGTGCATAAAAGAGTGATGGATATCAAGGAGAAAGCAGTGTGCAGAAACAGAAAAAATGAACGTCTGTGGAAGTACTGGCCACCCTTAGCGGAATGGAAGCTGGATAAAAGTCCTTAATTGATGATGTAATAAATGTTTCTAATTGTGAAATATATTCCTCTTCACGAATTGATTTATTTAAAATAATGCTCTACTTTGAGGTATCTATATGTGGAGATTCGCCCAGCCTTAATGCAACTGGGGTTTGCTTGAATCAGCGCTCTGTAATATCGATAATGGTCTTATCTTTTATGTATTGCAAATAGATAACAGGAAGAAATCAATATCGTATGATTTGCTGACATCATCGTTTTATTTTCGATCAACAATGCCAACAATAACATGTAATTACGTTCATAGAACAGAATGCACGAACTGTCGAATTGTCTACCACAATCAAGGAAAAAATAATGTAACCATTCGATTTTAATAATTTGATAACACACGTTAAACAAAGAATATAGAAAATACGTAATTTCAAGGACATATTAAAAATGCATTTCAGTTCAGGCTGTTGAGGGGTCGCTGATCAATGAAAGCACCGAATTGGAAAACCATGTCTGACACCCTTGATGGTGATTGAGCCTTAGTCCTATGACATTGATCGCAAGCGCTGTACCTATTGAGCCATCGACCGGAATAGGTAGAGCTATAGTATTATTGAAATAAATCAGAAATATTCTTTAGCCTTAAAGCAAGTAGGTTTGAATTGAATTGACTAGTGCCCTTGAAATGTGCTTCACACAAAAACGACACTCTCAAAGTAAGCCTTTTAATTTTTAATGCACGTATGAACTTATAACCTTTTGGGCGCCTTATGTAACGGTACTGAAGATTATAGCAGGGAAGACTTTCGGAGACAGGGCTGGAAACTCTGAATAAGGGATATTTTTCAGAACGAAGACATTGTGAGATGGAGCAGGAAGAGGCGGCGGTACTGGAGGGACCACGTGGATAGGGTGGACAGTGTGAGAGATCCCCATGTGGCTGCCCACAGTATACCTGGAGGACATCACCTGCAAGGAAGACTGCGTAAAAGATAATCGGTGTTTTATTTTTCAAGAGGACAATTCTTATCCGACAACAGATCATTGATCTAACGCACATGTAAATGCTTTAAAGCAAATGTTAATGATCTAATGCTTGTCGTAAACAAAAAGAAAAAGAACATGTACCAAACAGTGCACACTCGACATTTCAAATTATGTAAATTGAAACGCATTATTAATAACCGTTATTAATTAGTACCTACTCGCATGCGTGACAGCTCCACGTCTTTTATGTCATGTACCGACAGACATGCACGCACGCAGCACGTGACGCGTGTCACGTGGTCACATCACGACACGGCATTCGTCACAACGTACAATCTTTAACGTTTCTTATTCTTCGCGCTAAATAAATTGCCAGTCTTTCGAAATTACCTCGTTATGTAGGTGTGAACATTATTTGTAAGTCGATGAATGAAGGGCTTCTTTTTAGTAACGTCACAGGTCCATAGACCTGGCAACCAATATCAAAATATTCCTTCGCCTTTTCCCTAGCAACCCCGCCTAGTGACGTGACTTTATTTGGCTATGAAAGGTGTGCAGGCATTTCATAAAAATGTACCCGGCACAATTTTGAAAAGAGATTTCTTTTTTGAGTGAACAAATTTCACACTAATATGTGACTACCGTTCTAAAACCTAATAACACAATATAATTATTTACTGTAATACATCATTTTATCTGTTTGCATTCAAGTGCGGACCACAATATAAAAAAAGAAAAGATTTTCTAAAAAAAAAGGAAAAGAAAGTGTAAAAGTTGATAAAAAGTAATTGTTGCATGTAATAACTAGGTGGGCACTGAAATTGAAATTAAAAATAACTTAAAATGACGGATGTCGTGTCGTTACCAATCATCCAAAATTTTCTACAATTTCCTTCAAAGCTGTAATAACAGTTCGGTGTAATTAAGACGTAACCTTCCCCCCGATGGGAAATGTAAAAACGTACCTACACACCTAACAAGTAAATTGATGTAAAATGTCGCGCAGCCACAAATTGCGCTGAAATTTGACAAATAACCGGCTCGCCTGTTTCTTGTTTGGCGTTAATTTCAATTTTTCTCCTGCCGGGCGACGCCCAAATATACCAATATTGCCGGTCACTGGCGCCGATGCTAGAGTTGACCGATGGAAATGTCCGGATGTATTCGGAAGTATTCGTATCCGTACCTCCTATAATTCGGTCCCGCAAAAAATGTTCTTTCGTTTTTTTTCAGAGGTCTTTAATAATTATTTGGTGAGAAAGAGTAAGTTTGTATCCACTTATATTTGGCAAGGATATCTATGCGTTCGATTTGAATCTATTCTGTTTGTTGAATAGTATATTATTATGTATTGAACCACGTCAATAGCCTTCATATTTTAAAAATATGTCTTTTTTATAAAGGTGCATTCATTTACTTTGATTGGATTACAAATTATGCATTAATATAACAAACATCGTCTAAATTCGATAAGCATTAAGAAACATGGTTTTGCCAGTGACCCATATCTCAAAAAACTGATAATTTTTCGTAAATATTTCAACTTTTCTTCGTCTCTCTCAGCCTATCTGGTAGGCCTCCTTCAATTTTCTTCATGCTTCTTAATGCGAATTTTGAAATTTCACATTTCAAAAATTAGTTTGAAGTAGTTGTCAATAAGTCACCACTCTTTTCACACGGGTTTGTGACTACCTGTTGGTCCACGGGGATTATTTAATTTCATCCCTAACGTCCAGATAAATCTGTCTAAGACTTTCATATCCTCCACCTTAAAGACGAGCTGTCTAGGGTTACAGGTTCCTGTTTCGTATAGTTTCGGATATTGTCGGAAAAAATCCGGACTTTTCCGGAAATCCATTGCATCCCTTATCGATACACGCTTAGTGGTGGCATAGCTGTTAGGTGAGCTCGACTGTCCACCCACTGTTTGATTGACCGGCCGTACGTCGGCCCTTCCGGCGGTTATTACAGTACTTCCAATTAGTGAGGACCAGGGCGACAAACCATGGGGAGGCGTATTCTCCAATCAACCCCCAAATTCTGCGGGAAATCAGAGGAATCTAACGCTTTCAAATGTGTTTTTTTTGTGTGGGCCTTGAAAAAAGTCCTCAGAATGACCTTGGTATTTTTTTTTTTTTTTTTTAAATATCTTATTTCAAAACAGTTTAAATACATTCAGTTACAATAAGTCATCCGTCGAGACTTCCGCCCAGGTCCCACTGTAAGCTCGGTCTATCTATATATAATCTAAGTTGTAAAGATATAAAATATTATTAAAGTGAAAGATTAATAATAAATGCATGCTCACAAACAGACTAATTTAACATGCTGCATGTGTGCAAACAAAATTGAACCAATGTCTTCAATGAAGCTTGCTACTCTAGCAGCCCTTCTCTGAAGCAAATGTGAGAATTGTGAGAAAGGAACATTAAGTTACTAAGTGATAGTTAGCCTTTGCCAACAGAAATACGGTCGTGTGACGTCGCATCTTTTTTGACGTTTTCAAATGTGCGGAACCGCTTCATTGTTTTTACTTATGTTCCGCTGGGAATAGAACATACTACATTCCGATTACTTGAGTGAAGCCTTAACCCTAAGACTGCGAAAGGTTAAAAAAAACTCTTGGTATTTCAAATTTAATAATTTTAATAAAGCGAAAATGGAAATTTTCAAGGCTGTTACTTTTTATGGTTACATTTTAATTACAAGCACTTTTCTCTTGTGAAAAACTTTGCTTATTTGTGAAGAAAATTAAATCTGTGATCACGTGCTTAATGACGTCAGTTTAAGGTTAAATGTAATCATTTTTTCTTGAAATTAATCAAGCAAATTTAATAATTTATCCTGAAGACGGATTTTTTTAAGTCATTTTGAGTATTGCGAGTAACATAAATTTTAATGAAAATTTTATAAGAAATCTGAAATCAAGCAATAATTAAAAGATTCTTGACTTGTAGGTTGGTATGAGGATGACCACCCAAACTGTAAAAAATGACACTTTTTGAAAATCTCATTATTATTAAAATAATCTGGAATAAAATAATGAATAGAAAAACATCATTGTTTAAGATTTAAAGTAGCTCTTATTCTTTATCTTGTAAGATAAAAGATTACAAAGTGAATGCCTCTACAATCAGTGAAATTCTAGAAATTTCGATGACTTGAATACGTATGACAAAAAAATGTTTCGTAAGACAATTTAATTTAAAATTTTAAGGTTTTTTTGTATTGATATTGTGAAGAATAATTTTAAATTAATAATGTAAAAATAAAACGCAAAGTTTTTCTTTGCGATTTGATTTATTTCCTCGAGCGCTTTCGATGTATTCACACTATTATTATAATCACTATAGAGTTGTTATGTTCATAATGGTGTGAGAAGATCGAAAGCGCTCGAGAAAATAAATCAACTCGTGAAGAAAAACTTAGTGTTTTATTGTTATATTTATAATTTTTTTATCTTTAATGTTTTATTCATTACGACTCATTTTCTTGGTAATGTAAATTTTTAAAATGGATTCTTTTTCAACACTTTTTTAGCTTTGAATCGCAGACTATTTATTAAGCCGAGAAAGGCTTTATCCACGTGGTTAGCTTTTACGACACATAAAATTTAATGTGACCACTTTTTACGTAATGTGTGCGCGCGTTTTAAGTTGATTCGACATGTCGTTTGAAAATGGCGCAAAGAAGAGAGAACGAATAAACTGGAAATTACTTACACATTCGAACTACCGGAATGACATAACTTTGTACTGCTTTGCATTGTATTATTTTTAATTAAAAATAAAATAATTTGTAATGCCTATATACTTCTTAAACTGAACGTGTTGAAAATCGGAACTAACGTTGCCATCTTGTAAAACCCAACTTTTTATAGTTAAACGCAGAAAAAAAACGCCTTTTGAAAAAAAAAAAAAATAGAAGCTGAATTTCAATTCTGCAATGGGATGTATCACACAAAATAAATAAATAGGTACCTATAAGAAAATTAGTTCACCAATGCATGTTTTTTTTTTACCTACAAATATTGAAAATATTACAAGCATTCGTTAATTTGGTTTGGATTTACCCATCGTTTAATTAATCTTGTTTTCCTGAAGTTATTTTTTAGCAGTTTCTAATTCGGCGCCTTCTAAGACGTTATAGACTTTAATTGTTTACCAGATAGAGGTGTCCCTTAACCCTTAAATTGATTTTGTCCGTTTAAAATGACGTCTACATAAACACACATTCATGGCTTTCAAAACAAACGTATGAAGTTTTCCTTGTTGATTTTACCACGTGGAACTATCTTTCTTTTATTTACTGAGCGCGCGGAGCGACAAAGCACGATGTCGCGTGATTTATGAGCATTTGAACTTATCAACGAACATCTAAATTTACTCGCCAGGTGAATATTCATATTTTATATCTATGTCAAAGATTTTTTGGACTAAAATCAATTTATTTATGTAATAAAATACATATGTATTGATGTTTTGTAGAATTATAGTTAGTATTTTGCATTTTTGTAGTATTTATTTATAAAATTAAGTGATGTCTCTTAAAACGGACATTGCCTAGTTCTCCCTACAAGTAGTGGCTGTAGCACATGTCCCTTGTGACGGACGTTGCCAAATCAATCACATGATATTTCTTCAATTCTAGCGTCGATTCCTGGATTGGACGAAATATCTGTACGCCTCAGACATATTTGTTTGCGTCTGGGTGTATTTCTATGTTTGTGTTGCTATTATTTCTAGTACGTATTACCTTACTTTGACCAGAACAATAGCTTTTATTATTATTTAAATTGTAAAAAATACATTTTTTTACAGAAATGTTGTGGCACACGAAAAATATATATAAATAGAAATACCTTTGATGAGGTAAAGACGTCTCTTCAATACTTTCAACATTTTTTCGATAATAACTTTATGGATTTTATAGTAACAGTGACCAATTTATATTCTTCATAAAAGACGGGAAAAACAATAAAAATCAGTAGAAAAGAATTAGAATGTTATTAGGATGAAATTAGGAATCAAAATACTAAGAGGCATGCCAGCTATTGAAGACTTTTGGTCGAATGATCTCCGATATGAATGTATTGCTAAAGCGATGCCCCTGAAAAGGTATCAAACTTTAAAACGTTATCTCCATTTTTGTGATGATTCAAACATACCTAAGAATGATAGTTACGCTTTAAATCTGCCCTGTTATAGAACACATCCGACCAAAATGTTTACAAATAGAAGAAGGAGGCTCATATTCCATTGACAAAATGATGATCTTGTATAAAGGGAAAAAGGCTAGCAATATAAGACAATACATCCCCAAGAAACCAAATAAATGGGGATTTAAGTTTGAAGGACAAGCTGGATATATGATAAACCAATGTGCTTCATTCCAAGTTGCATCAGCCGTTTTTATAGGATTATTATTACTAACTTTTATCATTAGCTCAATTTGGTTATGTCCGTTTTAAGTGACATGGTGAATTAGAACTAACAATAAGCTATTTCAGGAAATGTCCGTTACAGCGGACGTTCTGAAAAAACGATTATTCACAATTTTTATTGAATTTTTTTTCAAATTCTTGTTACTATATCCCAAATCAATATAAATATGTAGTAAGAAAGCAAAAAATTACAGTAGATGTATGACGGCCCATTTAAGGGTTAAAAGAGCTTCCATTAAAAACACTATCATATAAAAGTCACTATCAGTTTAAAAAAATACCACAAAAAAAGAACGAAACCAAGTCTGTAATGGCGGTATCGCATGTCATGATTTGACAGATTCATGGAATTTCGTCTGCACCTGCGCACTAGGTGCTTAATTTGTCATTTTATACGATTAGCGCATCACCATTATTGAACCTCGAATGTGTATACCTACCTACATTTCGGCAACTTAAATTATTGTTAATCGTCATTCAAAGATAGTGATCAATTGATGATTTCTGTAGAGCTCAGTTTCGTGATGTAGTCACTCCAAGGCGATTGTGCAAATAATGCCAGAAATTTGATTGTCTGCAGTGCACTTTAAAGCTATGGTCCTTTAGCTCTCACATGATAAGGCAGGTGTTTTCAGCCAGAGGACCAGCAACTGTAAATGCACGCTCTCCAAACATTGTGTTAACTCTTTATACCGGTCCATCAATCCGTGTTTTTGCTCCGCTTTTTGCCGAGCGTAGTGTGAGGTTTTTTTTGTCAAGGGCGACTAATTTGACTAGATTAGCGAGGTATTTGTAGTCGTAACTTTATGGCTGATGATGTGGATACACTTCTTCTTCATCTTTTTTTTAATTGCTGAGGGTTGTGACCCTTGTGGAAGAGATCACTCTTCTCTAGGTCTCTCTTGATTGGGAGAGAAACTAGCCCTCACAAAATTCAAGAAAATCTGCGTAGCACAACGAAAGATATTTGTTGCACATACGACTGTCGAATTGAATACGAAATACCAAGATACGTAGAATATCGAGGATTACTGACATGATAAAAAGAGTGACAGAAGTGATCGTTGTCAGAACATGTTTCCAGATTGAATGAACAAAGATGCACCGAGAGGATAGTGGAGTGGAGACACAGTGCGGACATAAAAAGTATAGGAAGGCCCTTTAAAAGATGGTCAGACGACATAAACAGGATTACTAGTGACTGGATGTAGAAGGCCCAGGATAGAGATGCCTGGAGAGATATGGGGGAGGCCTATGTTCAGCATTGGACGATAATGTCTGAGTGATAAGGAGATTTATAATTACCCACGCAAATAAAAAACTTTTATTATTAGAATAAAGAATTATAACTGAAGTCACTGAAGATGATAGTGTAAGGCTGTAAGCCATCGAAAACGTTATGTAATTTACTCATTTAAAGTGGTTTAAAACAATGTTTAATTTTGTTTGTTTTTTCTTAAGAAAGTTGTATATTTTTTGAGTATATTAAATTCTTTTGGAATAAATATTAAATGTGTATTAAAAATAAAACCTCTTGGCAATATTATTTCTTATTTTTTTTAGATGAATTTGACTTCATACATATTTTTCTTAAACATCTACGTAGGTAGGTACATTATTAAAGAATTTTTAAAATAAGATCTAAAATATTTAGTGAATTCACTAAAAGGACGATGTTAATAGTTAGGTACTTAAAAAAAACGGATTTGTTTAATTTGTATTTTGCAAACATTTTCAAATTAAATTGTGAAGAAATATGAAATAAGATTTCTTGTAAAAAAATAAGCCTTAAACAGATCACCTAACTTTAGAATAAAATTCATTTTTTTTATTGAAAGCATTATTAGAGTTATTTAAAAAAATAACTAGCAATTATTTCAGCTAGGGAATTTTAAGTTTATTTGAAGAATATTTCAAGCGTAAATATGTTACATGAGACAACTTTGTACATAAGTATGAGCCAATATATATAATGTATCTAATTAGAAGTATGATATCTTTGTTGTTTACACGTTAAATATGTGGTCAATGAAAAAATAATGTGCCTACGCATACATCGAAAATAATCGATAATTAATTTTCCAAGAAACGAGTTTGCCACTGTTTCAGGGAAAAGCGGCAAAAGTTCCAGGGTTAATGCTCCTTTGAGATTTGGGTTAACATGTGAAAGCGCGCGCGTAATTACGTGTTTCTACTTTGGGAATGAATTTATTATGAATCTTGAATGTAAAAATATTATAAATTGTGAGAGATTATAGAAAGTGTCTTTTTCTTTGTTAAGAAAAGTTTCTATGAAAAAAAGAGATTTTTAAATGGTTTTTTTTTTGTGAAATTTCACATACTCATGGGCAACGAACGACTTTTTTCATTTATTTTTCAGGATTTCCCTAATATTGACTAATATTTCGTTCGGCCTATGTAAACCTTCTCGTTGTGTTTGTTTCGTACCTACACACAAAAAGAGATTGATGGATAATGATGGATTATTACGATACAAGCGGAACTTTTAGAATCGAGATTGTACGGATGTGTGTTTTTGTGTACGGCGCCCTTCTAATAGGACTTGTCTACTTTCACATACAGAGAAAGTTTGTCTGCTTTATTGTTCTACGAATTAAACACAAAAAAATTGATGATTATTATGATTGAAAGTTAGATTGAATGGACGATTAAAAAAGGCTTTATCTACTATAGATGTAAAACTGAGAAAATGAGCAAAATGTACGTATATACTCACTTTTTCCCGCAGCTCATTCGACGCCCTCATACCGCCATACATCAAACAAAGATCGTCAGATTAATAATCTAAGTTGCAAAGATATATAAACACTTAATATATGTCATGTTTCTCTTCTCACCCAAGTTTTTTAATGGTTACTTAGTCTGCAAAAAGAATGAGAACCCGCTGCTTCGGGAAAATAGAAAATACCAACATTATATGTATTTTTCTTCATTTGAAAATAATTTTCTATTTCTTTGTTTCAGGTATGTACAAAAGTTCTACACCCCTTTTGAGAACAACAACAGATCAGTATGAAACATCTTATAATTTATTATTTAACTAAATCAATAGTTTCTTGACTAACAACTTGGTATGAAGCTAAATTCCCGTGTTGTAAAAAAATGACCCATATTTGCCCGATGTGTCTACTGTTCAGGGAAAAAAGTATTTTTGTTTTCATTTGAGACTTGGATCTTATTATGTAAGTACCCATGCAGCATGTGTAAACGAAAACATACACGTGTCTGCTTGTGGACGTGTATTGAAAATTGTTAACAGAATCTTTCGAGTCTAGATTATACATTATTGTAGTTACAGAATTTCTCAGTTTATTCGTCATTGACTTATAGGTTGGTATGAGGCTGACCACCCATACTGTAAAAAATGGTTCACTTTGCCAATGTCACCCCTGTTTCAGGGAAGGTCGGCAAAAGTTGTGGGGCTTATGTTCATTTGAGGTTTGGATTTATTTGTAAGTACACATTCAGCATTTGTAAGCGCGAACTACACTTGTTGGTTTGTGGGCATACATCTGAGAGCTTTAAATGAATATATCCTTGCAACTTAGATTATAGATTATAGATAGCTTCGAGATTGTTCGATAGTACTGAAGTACCCCAAGTATAGAATTCTCTAGTAAATCTCCCTCGAATAAATAGACGACTCGTATCAAAACTATATCACTCACAAGGCGTGCTGTGCTATCTTCCATAAGATTTTCTGTATAAACTCGATTGATGACAATTCACGCGACGTTTTGTACTCGGGAGCTGCTATATTGAAATGAGGCTGGGCTTCTCGCATGGAGTGGTTACACAGCAGCGTTTGGAGAGAGAGTCTGCGGTCGGATCGGCAGCCAGAGTGTCGTAAGACGAGGAAATCCGAATGTTCAGCTCGCCTCTTGACTAGCTCTGTGTAAACCGGAGACGAGATCTGTGCAAACGGAGAATCAATCATTCCCATTGTAGATTTCGTTTAGAAACTTGGAGATATTTTTAATCCACTTACATAGGTACATGAAATCTAAAGTAGGTAGTTTTATTTTATAGATTTTATTTTAGAGTGGGTGCGAGAGGCGCTGAGCCTTCAAGGCTTTTGAGCCGAATAATGTAAAGTATTTTAGAATGGTTGCTAAGGAAGTTTTATGTCAATGGTTGCTAAGGACCTAGTCACATACAAGTGTGACGTTTGCACGCCGAGAATTTGTGCTGAAACTATTGGATATATTTTTTGTGAAATAACGAAATTGTAGAGGGAAATATGCCGCCTTCTAATCTTATCTTATCTCGCAAGAATTGTGCGGGATCCTGCGGATGCGAGATTGGATTCCCTAGTGCCAATAAATCAAAATAAAACCATGTGTATGTATTTTAGTTTAACTTGTACCTTTATTTATTTAAGGTTTATACGACAAAAACTATCTACGTCTTATTTCTTTCAATAATTGTTGAGGCTGTCCACCCATGCTACAAAAAATGGTTCACTTTGCCAATGTCACCCCTATTTCATGGAAGGTCGGCAAAAGTTGCAGGGTTTCTGTTAATTTGAGGCTTGGATTTTCATTTGTACTAAGTACACATGCAACATTTGTAAGCGTTAACTTACACGTGTCTGTTTGTGGGCATGCACTTTGACGACTGTCTCCTTCGTCAGATATGTCACTAAACATGCATCTTAAATGTCAACTTAGATTATACTTAGATTATAGACTATTAGAATAAAGTCAAAGCATACGAATGCTTTGATATATAACATGTTATCTGGTTCTCTGCTGCCAGTTTCCAACAATGTCAATTACACATTATTCGATCCTTCAGTCACTTGGCGCTGCCTTCCTCCTCCCATCTCTTCACCCTGTCTCCACAAAGCGTGGATTCCTCCCCCTCAGACGATGGCTGGGCGGTGGCGGGAATTGTCTTTATTGGCGGAAGACTCCGCGTTCGAGTCTCTGGAAGGCTAATCGCGCGTGCGCTTGAAACGCCGCGCCGTGCACTCTAGCGCTTCCGACGCGCTCGTAGATCGAAACCTAAAGATTATGTATGCAGTCAGACGAGTTGAGAGCTGTGTGCACCGAGTGTAAAACAACGCATTCAAACTCTACCCGGAAAATCTGTGAAAACTAAAACAGCGCTCTGCAGTGAGCGTTTTAGTTCCAGTAGATGTTTTTGGTTTAAATGTGAAGATTAATGCTTAGGGGATTGCACGTGCGTAGAATAAAGATATATTTTGCTCAGATACTGTAACCGAAACTCTGCCGACATTCTGCTAGGGGTGGCCAGAGCCTCTGCAGATTTGTCTCCATTTTTTCCTATCCTTGCACACCTCTTTCAATTCATTCATATTTATCACCTTTTTCTTACATTCACTTCTTTTACATTCGCTTTCGCCAATCTGATCCTGCAATACTTTTCTCGGTCTTCTCTTTCCTTTTTTTCCTTTCCCACATTTCCTTTATCTTTCATCATCCATTGTTCCTACATGTCCAAACCATCTGATTACATTATTTTGTAGCTTTACTTTCACATCAACTTGCATTTGTCTTTCACTCATTCATTCTTAACTCTATCTCTTACGGGGCTATTCTTAGACATTTTAGTCGTCGGTTGAGCCCACGCTTTGACAAACGAATGATGCATTTGTATGAAGATCTGTCAATCCAAGATGGCCGCAAGTGAACAGCTGATTATTTTTCATACTAATATTACCAAAATTCGGTAGGTGGCTTTGAAACTTTCAGCAGAGGCATCATTATTTTGTCAAAGCGTGGGCTCAACGGGCGACTAAAATGTCTAAGAATAGTCCCGTTAGAGTTTTTCCTGTCACACTCCTCAAGTGTTTTATTTCCACCGTACATACCTTACTCATTTCGTCATTCGTAGTCCATGCTTTACTTCCAGACGAAAGTTGTAAATTTTTATTTAAATTGCAAATTAGTTGAAAAGTTAGGACAAAGATGGATAAAAATGCTCAATTGTTGTGAAGGCTGAGTAAACCTTGCCGGTATTTTATTTTGGGTTTTTAAAATAAACACCGAAACGTGAAATCATTTCTGACACCCTCGGTGGGATTCGAATCCGAGCTCTCGGCATAGAATGCAAGCACTCTACCAACTGAGCTATCGACCGGACTAACTTCGACAGCTAATAAAATTGTGGCTCAGGATGAATAGGGTTTAGCAATGCTCCTGTTACATATTTTTCTGCAAACCAAATGTAAAGCAATAATTTAAAATTCAAGACATTTTAAAATACCATGAGACAGGGGTGCCATTGGCAAAGTGAACCATTTTTTACAGTATGGGTGGTCAGCCTCATACCAACCTATAAGTCAAGGAATACAAGCAATTAATTACATTTGATAAATAAACATTCAACAATTACTTAAACAGTAAAAATTAAAACCTACCAAACATATTCCATAATTTTTTTTTTTTTTTTTTAAAAGCCTCAGCTCTAAACGCTAGCATTACAGATCAACCGCCATTTCTTTCAAAGTCGTGTGGAAAATAGTGTTATTTTTCGTGTCCACTTGGTCACTTGAAGGAGGAATAATTAGAAACAAGTGTGACCTTGGTCGGGCTCGAAAACAACAATTTGTTTAATCACAACTTTTTATGGAATGTTTTTTTGGCACACACCTTTCTGCACGCGATCCCCGAAAAGTACTTACCCCAAGTACTAACTACGCGAAAATTTATGTAAACTTAAACGCTTTTTAGAGGTGCTGTTTTAGTTTGCATACATCTTTTTGGAAAACGCTGTGGTTGCATTTGAAGGAAAAGGTTTTATACTTGGCGTAGAGCATTTGCGTAATGGCGTTATAAGAGACTGGCTGTAGGTACCGAGTGGCCCGCAATTATCGGCCTCTTTTCGATTTATGTTTCCGGTGTTAGAAAGATAATTATTCACCCTTGAAGTTTTTTTTATTTCGAATCCAATTCTATTACTTTTTTTCGTCTGCTGTAACATGCTCCTATTCAATGGAGTTTACTAAACAAAATATAACTTTGTACTTTTATTTATCTCGAATATCCTACCTTTGTTTCAGATTCTTTGGTCCGTATATTCATCATCGATCCTTTTTTTTTATAAAAGCTTCCGCATGAATCTAAAATCTATAATCTTTGTCGCAAACATTTCACGCTTACACATACGTCTAGTTCGCAAAAAGAATTAAAACCTAAATCTGAAATGAACATAAATCCTTCAACTCATACCCACCTTCATCGAAAAAAGGGTGGCATTGGTACAATGAAATATTTTTAACAGCATCTAGGTGTTCAGCCTCACACCAACCTATAAGTCAAGGGATCAAATCAAATCAAATATAATACATGTTCTCTTCACGTTATTTTTTCTTATTTGAAACATTTGAAAGAAAACTCATTTGGTAGCATCAATTTCACATTTAAGAACTGCGTGCCTTGGATCATTAATATTTTGTTTTAAAGTTTTGAGGAACGATTAGTTCAACTAACGCCTCGAGCAAAAGTTTTGACTTGAGATAGAATTATATCCAGTACCCCTAGTATCGCGTAAATTCCCCACCATCGCGTAAATAGGAAAATGGATAAAAACTTAATCACTCACTAGGGGTGCTGTTGTATTTTCTATGCATTTTTTACATTTCACGATGTGAGGAATTTAAGTGATGTTTTATACTCGGGGTAATTACAAGTTTATAAAATGACACGAATGAAATTTTAATGTATTTTGATATAATTGTTCGTGAAGGAAATTCTTGTAGAAAATAACACGCTTTAATTCACGCACAGCAAATTCTTAGCTCATCCGCCGCACAAAGTGAGCTTTTCATACAAATGAGGGCCTTAGATAGTCGATAAATAGTCCATAGGACACTTGCCTTTTTTATTCTAAGGCCCTTAAATAAAGAAGGTTTATTAGCAAATCTTACTCAGCCTTCATATTAAATTAGAACCTTCTCTCTCGGAAGTAGAAAAACCACCACTTCATGTGTTATAGTTCGCGTGAGGCTTGGCCGCTTACGTGTGTAAAAAATAGGTTCCACTCGCCACATGCGATCTATTTAAGGATAATGCGGCAAGAAGTTTCATTACTGTGCAGTTTAGTGGCGTTTTGTTACGTTGCCACTTCATATCGCATTGTCCCCGAAGGATCTATAATCTAAGTTGCACAGATATATGATCAATAAGGATGCATTTGTATAACTCCTCGCTTACACATGCTGCATGTGTACTTATAAAATGAAAACCCATATCTCAAAGGATAATATACCTGCAACTCTTGCTGACTCCGCTGAAACAGAAGTGACATTCGTGTAGTGAACATTTTTAAAGGGAAGATTTTTTTCTAAGATATTTAAACATATTTTGAGTATTTTTGTTGTTTAAGATTATATATTCTTTTACATTTGTTATTTTTTTCAATTCTCTTCTTACTATTATGAAAAAAAAATCGATACTAAAATGTATCCTTGTCGGTTTTTTGGCCTAAAGTGCGTCGGGGCTATTCATAACGCGCGTCTTGCTCTGTCGCGGATAAACTTGTAACACGACAAAGCGTGTTAGTGGGCTCTTGTTTAGAGCGAGTTTTCACGGCTGTAAATCTTGGCGAGTCCATACAAAGCGGCCCGGCCCTATCTGTGTACGCGGCTAATAGCGCTACCCCGAGTGATATACAGGGGCTCGTTCAGGGCACAATGCCTCCGAAATTACTATTTACTTACAGACTGTTTTGAACCCGTGTTTCTTACCAAGTAATGTATTGCGAAATTTTGTTCGGTGTAATAAAAAATAAGGCTTATTTCAATGGTAACAGTGCCTCTAATGCCATTTCCACTGCGAATATTTGTAGGCATTCATTTGATATGAGTTTTGAATGTTATGAATGTTTTGAATATCTTTGCAACTTAGATTATATATTGTAATGGCGAAAGCATCCACGATAAATAATTTTCTTCATTTATTTACTTATTTCTCACAATTTACTTTTTCATATTCTTTCAAATTTATTCGAATGGGTATGCAAAATATCTTAAATGTTTTTTTTTTTTTAAATCAATGGCCATAGACCATTTTTTTTAAATATCCAAACCATTTGTTTATTTTTATTAGCATTATTTTTCAACTTGCAGCTTTCATCAATCGTTTTATTTCCATCTAGGTACAATATTTTGAGTTTTTTGTTTTTTGTTTTTCAGTTTTTACTTTTACTAAGTAGACCCAATATACAGGTAGATTACATTATAATAAATGAAATTATTGGATAGATACTCTAGTATGAAAAAACTGCGGGAAGTCCCAGATAAGGTGAAAAAGAATACAACACAGCTTCTCCAGGTGGAAAAAATAATCAAGACATGAGTTGAAAGCACATGATATAAAATTCCAATCTCTATGACGACTAAAGCACCATCGGGTATATATAAAAGAGTATTAGTAACTTTTGCACAACGAACACATTCTACCAGATTATTCTATGTTTTATTCTGTCCGGTGCCGGGTCGGAAGCCTAGTGAATCCTATGGAAATGTATGAAAGCTTTCACACCGTTTCTCCGGCAATCCGTAGACAAACAGTATAGAATGATATCTGTGTAAAAAGTGCGTTAGCCGCTTTTGTGTGATTCAGAATAGGTTCCTAGAGCCTAGGGCGTTTGGCACCCCTCCCCCCTTTTCCATTTTGTCTAATTTATGTGATTATCAAATTTACGACGACATTTAGTATCGCTTTCGTTTATTTTTAATTTTGACGAATGCACGGAACGTCCAGGGCGCCCCCACTCCTTAGGATATCACGAGTTATTGGATGATATTTATTGGGCTAACTAACCATGAGAAATATCGATTGAAAAATTTCATCATGAGTTTAATTCTACTACTGCATTATAATGCCTTTGAAAGTAGTATGAATAAATAGTCATTTACAAGGTCAAAACTGATTATTTTCTATGAAGTATGGTAATTTGTATTGCTATTGCTTCCCCAATTTTGTCTTCCCAAGTTCAACTGCATCCTGATTTGTTGTAAGGTGATCTTTTTTGGCCAGTCTTGTGTACTATATTCTTGAAACAATTTAACGTCATTTTTAAACTCCATTGATTTTTTTTTGCATTTCAAATGTTTTGTATTTTCCATTTTATTCAAAAGCTTTATTTGTATAAAAAAATATTTGTCTAAAGTGCATATTTTGTACTAAATTTCTGACATACTATTTTACATCAAACATTTTTTTCTAACGAACTAGCTGATTCCATTGATCGTTAACTGAGTTGTGTATTCCAAGCATTTTTTTGTAAGGATTAACTAATCATTTGAACACTTATTGTAAATTCTTGTTACATAACACAGTTAAATTTATTTTAAAATACGTCTATTAAAACTACTCGAACGTTTTTGGTTAAAAAGGCATCTTCAAGAGTTATCACCACACCCTAAAAACACAACCAACTTTTTATTCAAAGGGTTTCTAGAAATAATAAAACGCTGTTTTTCGCATATGCCAAATCCATATTTTATGTATTAACGTGCATACGTACGTGGCATGATATTATATGGAATATGGCATAATATGTATATATGGCATATTCCGAATTCCGTATTCACAATGACAGCCGTCATTTTTCAGCATCGTTTCTAAGGGACTCCCCCACAAGATTGATTGAGACGTTTGAAATTGCCTTCATGCTCTTTACGCCGCAGATACGAGAAAACTAACTAGATATTTTATACAACGGACATTCGGTTATAAATAGATGATAATTTTAAAGTAAAGAAATAAAATAATGATAATTTAATGATGATTAAAATAAAAGGAACCGAGTGCGAGAAATAATGACAAATTACTAATAATAAAATAAGAATGCATCATAAAAAGATTTTATAAGTATGAAGATAAATTTACAATGATGGAGGAAATTAAATAAATGTAATGTATAAAAACAAAATAATGATGAAAATTTTAAATTGAGATCGCAAGAATAAAATTAATGACGTTAGATAACAATAAATAAATGATTATTCATTTGATGATTGTGTGATTTTGCCTTTTTTTCTTATTTTTTTACTTCATGAATATTGTTGTACTTCATTACAATTTAAAAAATAAAAATAAAATTTAGCGAATGACAATAAGCTAATGTTTTTCTGTGTTGTAGCTGTGATATTTGTGTCATTCTAGAATTTTTCATCGCCTTTTTGTTATTCTTTTATATGACGGCATAATAAAGCGGCTACTAGGCCGACCACCCAAAAAATGGAAGAACAGCTGGTTTTCTGCGAAAACAGATCTTAGATCTAATACAAGAAGAAGAAGAAGACAACGAAGACGTGTTGTCTGGTCAAATTAAAAAAAAATGTAACTTCACAAATTATTATTTTATACTAAGTTGTATCTATTACCTGTCCCACATTCAATTATCAAGCTATAATCGTAAAACTACGATTTCTATCCGTAATAATGATTGTTATCACACACACGATATCATATACGCTTTGCTTATATTATGTAAGCAGGCAGTGCAATATGACGTTTGAGAAATACTTACGTGACTTGAAGCATGCAATTCCACTACACTGAGTTAAAAACGTTGGATAAACTCTAAACCCTAGTGTGAACAGAAAAAATATGAAATTTGCAACAGCGTCTGTAGTGGGAGTTTCAGTTTTCATACTTTTTTTCCTTACGCGATGTTTTATACTTATTGGAACTGTTTCTTCCGTATGTGTGTGTGTGTGTGTGCACCGATCGTTTTTATTTACGCTTATTGATAAAATGAGTGTGCAATTTTTGTTCTAACCACATATTATATTTAAAATTTTCCTTGTTTACCGATGATGAATATTTGAAAATAAAATAAAAATGCTTTAATATTTTAACCTTATTTTTACATTGTTTTTACTTTTGTTTGAGTAGAAATAAAGATGATTTATCTGATACTCGTAAGCTGCATTCCCTGAAATCTTTCCCATATGATGAGGATTTTTTCTATAATTTTTAAGTACTTATGAATTTCTCATTTAAAGCCCGATCGATAGCTCAGTTGGTGAATTGCTTGCATTTCATGCGGAGGGGTAGGGTGCAATTTACACCAACAGTGTCCGAAATCATTTCTAATTTCCGTGTATATCTTCAGGAGCTGGAAAAATTCTACTTCAAAGAAAGGTCCGCATATCTGTGAAGAGAAGATATTTCATACTCCAAATGCGACATCTTCGAAGACAACACTATAAAAACTTGCGTATGTGTGTAGCTTAGTTGCTTTATGATGCGTTGCGTTTGAATGGCCTGGTATTTTCAACGTTAGAGACTTTATAAACTGATAAAAAAAATTGATATAAGTGCATCCTTTTCAATCAGTATAAAGTCGCTATGCTCTTGTTGAAAAAACAGGCCTTTTTCAACAAGACACAGAACACATGAAGCGACGTGAAAGCTTCTTTGTTTGCAGCAATGTCGCTCTCTGTGTGACGTCATATACGATGCAATTACCATTCCGGGAAATGGAGCAATCAGAGCTGCGGTCCTCTGTCATTCTCTCTCCGTCCATCAGCCACACTCCTGGCCAGAACCACCTCATCATTGGAGACTACAGGTCGGAGCACCAATACCTCATGAATAATTGTTACAATCCTATCTTTAGTTTACTCTATGAATGCAAATGTAAGCTACACATGTATTGCAATTTTTTACCGCCTTGTCTTTGAAGGGGTTGCATGTAGTCTATGGAACCTATTTTCAAAGGTAAGGGGGGTGAACTTGTGCCAATCACTTCACTTCTGGGGTCCTGAAACGCTATTCTGCTAAATTCCTTTACACTTTGGATTTCAACCCTAATCGGAGCTTGCTGGCGTTTGTGAAAGAACTCCATAGATAAAAACACAGTACACCTTATTTTTGGACATGAATCGCTATCTTGACGCCTTAAGATCGTAAAAAATTTAGCAGGATAGCGCTTCAGGAAATGCTTAATTTAGTGAAGTGATTTGCGTAATGCCGCCCCCCTTGTCTGTAAAAATAAAAAAAAGGTTCCACAAGCCACCGTTCCATGTGATTTCTTCGGGGACAAAATGTCGAAAAACTATTTGGCTTCTTGATTACTAAAATAACTGTATGTGACGAGTTTTAAACATTGCGTTAACTCCCCTCAATCGCGTAAAAAGAAAATGTATGAAAGATGCACCCCAACTCCTTGGTAGTATATAAAGAGATTTAGTTTCTATACCTTATTTCTGTTTCCACGATAGAGAGGAGCTTACGCAATATTCTATACTTGGGGTAAAGGCTATCACATTCGAAATCAAAATTTAAAATATTCAATGCCCTCATTGTCTAGAAACGTTCCTAAATTGTTTCCAATTAGAATAAATGTTGTGCTGTAAGTTCTCATAGTATAGTCTGTGAATACGAGTACTATTTGCGTAGCTTCACCTATACTAAGTAACGATACCAGTGCAGTACGTTAGAAAAGTGTACCTACTGACACAAATACTTTGCAAGTAATTCTTTCTTGTTAACCGAAGCGAAGAAACAAAGTGTGCGCTATCATATGATTGCAATTTTAATTTGTTAAACTTACATATCCACGTACATATTTGTACGTAAATACGTTAATGAAATGCTTTACTTTTGGATAAGGCTAGCTAACAGGGTTATTTACGAAGTATTTGATCCATAGTTGATCCATGGATCGTCGTTTTTTATGTGTAGAAAATTCATGTTTGTTGAGGGTGGATTCATAGAAAATATTGTTGTATTTCATCAAAGCAACTTATGTAGTGTTCGAAAATCTGTATAGAAGTAAGTTGACACCCATTCTTTTTAGTCACAAAAAATTAAAAACTTCCTGACGCCCCAAATAAATCAATAAAACTTGCTATTGTGCAATTTACTCAGAATACAGAAAAATCTGCAATCAAGAAAATTTTAAACATTGTAATTCATACACCGCACCGAATTCATTGTTTTTATTCATGAAAATATCAGGTTTAAACCTTCTTTTTGTAAGGAAAAACTAACATTTACTGAAAACCTTTTTATAAATAAAAGTAAACAGTAGGTTTAATCTCAGTATTAATGCTTATTATCTACGAAATGTGTATTATGTATACATCATCATCATCTGCACCTGCTACTCCACCACTTTTGCCTCCACATCTGTCTGCAGGGGTGGCTGTAACCTCGTTACACCGCCATAGACAATGGCGACTGCGAGTGGCGTAACGCGATTGCGACCGCATCCGAATATGACCGGATTGGCGCCCCATTCTCATGTAAATTTGTGTGACGCCACTGGCGAAAAAACAAATTGGATTTTCGTACAGTAAAACTAAAATAAATTCACGTGTATAAAAACAGCGATGAATTGGAATGAGGCTGACCACTCGTCCTGTAAAAAATGTTCCACTTTGCCGATACCATCCCCGATCCCGTTTCAGGGAGAGTTGCAAGGTTTATGTTCGTTTTTGATTTGTTTGTAAATCATGTGTCTGGATGTGTGATGGATGTTTTCTTTGACTGTAAAAAAATGTTCACTTTTTACGATATCGCCCATGTTTCATGAAACAAGCGTTGCAAGGTTTATGTTTATTTGATATTTGGATTTCTATAATATTCCTTCACTGATAGGTTGGTATGAGGTTGACCACCCATACTGTAAAAAATGGTTCACTTTGCCAATGTCACCCCTGTTTCAGGGAAGGTCGGCAAGAGTTGCAGGGCTTATGTTCATTTGAGATTGGGTTTTTTATATTGCAGGTCCACATGCGGCATGTGTGAGCGCGAAATTATGCGGGTCTGCTTGTGGGAATGCATTTAATATGAATCTCAAATGATACATATCTATGTATCATTAAGCATGTATGTGCTAACACAAATTTACACGTGTCTACTTGTGGACGTGCATTAAATATGAATGTTGTGTCACTCGTACCCTTTTCCCCTGAAACAAACAGATACGTATAATAGATTTTGTAGGGTTTGTGTATTCACACAGTGAAAATTCATTTTTTTTAAATAAAGCTATTTTTTGTTTAACGTAATTTTAATTTTTTATACATCACTCTTGATAATGGCCTGAATATTGAAGGTCGAAAGTACTCGAGATATTAAATATTATTGTGAAAATAAACTACGTTAAACAAAAAATAGCTTTATTTTAAAAAGATACGTATAAGTTTGCGCTTACACATGCATGTTAACTTACAACATAAAAACCCAAATCTTAAATGAGCATTAGCCCAACTACCTACTCTTGCGGACCTTTCCTGGAATTGGGGTGACATTGGTGAAGTGAACCATTTTTTACAGCATGGGTGGTCAGGCTGAAAGGTTATGAGTCGCCGCCCCCTGTATTTTCCTGAATAACTGTCGGCGGCGTTTTGTCGATTCCGCGTTTATTCGTTATTTAACAGCTTTACGGTTCATAGCATTCAATTTATAGCACGTACGCGTAGTGTACAAACACACACACACATAGATGCGTGCGCTTGCCTGTCGCTCCGGTACTTGAAATGAAATCCGAGTGAAAAATGCACGCAGATTTATTTTAAACCGTTTTTCCCCGAAAATCAATGTTTTGTTTTTTCATTCCACAGTTTCAAATGTAGGCTCAGACAGAACCTCAACATAACAAAAGTTTCATTCAAATCTCTGTAATTGTTACCATGTCGCCATTTCGCTAATGGTGGCTAGACCTTCAATTTATTATTTTTTCCTTTATTTCTTGCACTCGTATGCCTCTTTCAATGGACTCAGAATAAAGTTGAATTTAGATTTAGATCACACTTGTATGCAGTTCTAAGCAACCAATAACGAAACTATTTGGTTGCCTTTTTGCCATCAGCAACCCGACCATGTAACGTCACAATCTGGTCTATGTCAATTCATGTGCTGAGTCTATTTATTCCATTCCATCACCTTTTCCACACATTTCCTTTCTTTACATTCACTTTGTGTATCCAATTCTTACACAATTGCTCCTATCCAATCTAGCCATAATTTTCGAGGTCTTCCTTGTACTCATTTTACTCTCACATTTATTCTGTACGCACACTTGCTCAGTCTTTCATCATCCATTTTTGTGTTTCTTACATGTCTTTTTACATCTATTCTTTCTAAATAATTCTCAATTTTAGTTCTACTTTTATTTCTCGCCCTCTGTAAGTGTAACTAATTTGCTTATATGGAGTGCTTGCTCCTATTACGGACATTGCGTGTCTGAGCTTTCATATTAAAGGATTTGATAATAATATACACGAATGCGTCTGATGCTACAATATAATAATGTTTTTTTAATACACCAGAAAAGCTGATCGCACTAATGAAATTAGTTTGGGGGCATTAGTGTTGTCCCTAGAGAAGTCATCACTCCGTAAATCGGTCATTTGTTACCCAAGAGTCGTCTTCTTCTTCTTCCACTTCTTGACAGAGGCCTCCTCCAATCTTCTCCATGTCTTTCAATTGACTTTTGTGTTCAGCTTTTTTTAACTCAGAATTAAAAATTTTAGTTGGATACGTTTGCCAGACGAGATGTTGTCTACCTGTTTGTCCTCGGGGACTATTTTATTTCATCCCTACACTCCAGGCAAGCTTGGCAGGCATTTCCCTATCCGCCTCCTTGGGAATGCGCTGTCTAGTGTTACATTAATCAAGATTCGTTTGACATGAATAAAGAGTGAATAAAACATTAAAATGGAATAGGAACGACGGAAACGAACGATTAGTTACTCTAGTTTTTGTATGAGAATGGAAGAGCGCTTCGTAATTTTTTATAACTCCCAATGATTTCTTCACTTATTACTAAGTTGTCTCAAAAGTTAATCCTTGTAGTATGTTCAGCGTTATTCAGAAACTAAACTAAAGTTAGTGTATATTATACTAGTGAACAACAATGAAATGAGCTGATATATTCATTACAGAGGCGGAACACATTTTTTGTTTAATGTTATCTTAATATATTCGAGTGCACTGCCAAGCTGCATTCATGTAGGGCTTGCGGGAATGGGATTCATCTTAGAATACCGATTTTTCTACTTTTTGCATATAATGGCATGTGAAGAAAATCATATTTAATTGATGTTTGCAGTGTAGGTATAATTTGTTTTTGGTCGTGTATTCATTTCACTTGTAAAATTCATTTTTATACTTCAAACAGGTGATACCAAAATTACAAAATGTTGAAAGTATGTACCTGATGATGGCCGAGACATTTTTTTAAATAAAAAATAGCAGTGAAAATAAAACAGTATCAAAAAGTAACTGCTCTTTTTTATCACCTTACTTTTCTTTTGGAAATTGTGAATCCTAACAAGTAACTTAATTAAATAAAGTTTTAAACTTTCACTAACACTTTCATGGTCGGTATTAAAAATAATAATAATAATAATTGGACAATTTGTATACAGCGCCGTTTAGTGGCACTAGCCACCCCAAGGGCGCTTTTATGTGTTGAAGCTTCTGTTAAACAAATGTGTCTTAAGCAACTTCCTGAAACTGCCAACACTGGTCTCTGTTCTCAACTCCAGAGGTAGACTATTCCAGCAGGATGGACCAGCCGAACTAAAAGCCCTGTCTCCGAAACCAGTTCTGTTCCGTCGAAGAGGCAGTTGAAGCCTGTTTACGGCGTCACTCTGTGCAGAACGAAGAGTGCATCGTTTTCCACCTATCTGGTCGACTCTGCACAATTCACACAAGTACGATGGGGCAACTCCTCTGAGGGCATTAAAAACAGAAACACATATTTTGTACTCAATCCTCTCTGGGACTCGCAGCCAATGAAGGCGCCGCAACAGAGGAGAGACATGGTCAGTTTTTCGTCCTCCTAAAAGTAATTTGGCTGCAGCATTAAAGACGGACTGCAGTCTAGACTGCTGAAACCTTGGAAGACCCCAGAACAGACCATTGCAATAATCCAGTCTCGACACAACAAAGGACGCAATGAGAATCTTAGCAGCTTCGGATGTCAAACAGTTTCTGACCCATCTCAACTGCCTCAGGTGAAAAAAACAGGAGCTCACAGTCGAGCTTATTTGCGTACTCATGGAGAGAGTATTGTCAAGTAAGTAACTTAATTGTTTTGTATGAGGATGATACTGTGAAAAAAAGTTTTCCTTTGACCATGTCACAATTTAGGGATATATGGTTTGACCAACCCATATATTTCTTCCACGTTTCTGCTCGTGTATGCGTAAAAAAAACGATATTAATATATTATATTTATGTTATTACAAAAACACTACAACACAAATCAAGCAATAGCCTTCCAAAAAAAAAATTCCAACTTTAGCTGTTTCCTGCAGCCGTCATGCAACTTGCCACTGAAGAAGCCGAGTGGCAGAAAAGTCAAATATATCCCGGTATTGCGGTGCCGGGATCGGAGTGCCGGTATTGCAACCCTCAAATTGAAGCGAATGCATTCATTTTGTGCCAAAGGAATTAAGCTTACAAGGTGAGTTATTTGTCTGGAGTAGGTAGGCAGCTCCTGATGCCAAATTACAATGCCGGGGCTCCCGTTAATATGCCCGGCTTTTTCTGGACCCCGAGCAGACTGGCGGTATCTGATTGGAAGCCACAATTCCGGTACGTTGACATCACTACTAAAACGAGGTAACTTCAAATGCAATTTCATCATTCCTTTGCCCATTAAAATAGCTTAATGTCCTGCAGTTAATCTTGACATAAATTCGTTACTGCACTGAGATTTAAAAGAATAATTTGTTGATCCGAAACATTTATCTATAATCTAAGTTGCAAAGATATATCAACATTCAAAACTCATATCAAATGCATGCCCACAAACAGACACGTGTAAGTTTGCGCTTATAAATGCTGAATGTGTACTAACAAATTAAAACCAAACCTCAAATGAACATAAACCCTGCAACTTTTGCCGACCTTTCCTGAAACAGGGGTGACATTGGCAAAGTGAACCATTTTCGACAGCATGGGTGGTCAGCCGCATACCAACCTATAAGTGGTCACACTACATTTATCACTTTCGAAAAACAGGGCTCTGTTTTGCGTGAATCACATCTCACGAGCCCTCCAAGCTGATATTTGACATACTTTACAGTATATAAGACATTTTTTTATTTGACAGTCTTTCATTATCTTTATTTTCTTTTCCCAAATCCTTTTGATGTTTGTAGCTATATTTTTCAATAAACTTTCCAGTATATATTCCCAATTACAATCATGGATTATGTAAAGCAATAAACGAAGTTAAAAATATTTTAGAAATTTGTCGTCAAATCCGCATCTTCTTTGAGACCCTCATCCGAATATGATCCTTCTAATCTCAAGGGAAAACATTAAAATAAAACAAAGCCTCAGATACAATACGGTTGGTTTTCCCGTACAATCGTAAGCCTTACAGAACCTTATTGTAACATAATATTGTGCTGCGGAAGCAGTGGCGTTGTCCTTTTTCTTTAGAAAGAAATATTAACATTCAAAACTCATATCAAATGCATGCCCACAAACAGGTTATTGTAAATTCACGCTTACAAATGCTGAATGTGTACTTACAATTAAAACAAAACCTCAAATGAACATATTTTTTTCCGATCTTCCCTGAAACAGGGGTGGCATTGCCAAAGTGAACCATTCTATACAGTATGGGTGGTCAGCCTCATACCAACATAAGTCAAGGAATATATAAATATTTTTATATTGGTTTGCTAAGGACGACAGCCCCTCACAAGAATGGCGCATGCTCGCCGAGAAAAAAAAATTCCAAATTCAAAAATGTTCTGAATCTATAACCAGAAAGCTATTGTGAAAGCTACATAAGTCTGCATATCAGATATATTGTGTTTTTGTATGTCTTCATATGTGAACCCAAGATTTCAAGACCAGAAAGAGAATACTCCAACTGAATCGATCTGTTTTTTTTTCCTTCAATATTTACCTTTTCTCACATTAAATAGGCACCGCTTTCGCCGACTATTCTATATGATTGCATTATGTAAGTAATACGTACTCGTGCAGCCCCTAGTCCGCTGCCGGTCCGCATCCTTTATTCGGATCTCTCAGCTAATTTCCGGGTTTCATCTCCCGGATTCGGAAAATCCCCTCCCTACCTACCCCCTCCAATACAATCCAATCTCCATGCCGCTAAAAATTGGTTTCATCGAGATATGGCATTCGTCTTATGCTTACTTTGTACCGAAAACCTTATATTCGACCTTGTACGTTTATTTTCTTTTATTTCTGTTGTTAATTTATTATTTCTATGAATGTATTATTTGTATTACTTGACTTTTAGGATTGTATGAGGCTGATTCCTCACTGTTTTTTTTAATTTGATGATAATAATGATAATTGGAAAATTTTATATAGCGCCATTTAGTGGCACTGACCACTGCAAGGGCGCTTTATGTGTACCGTTTCACGGAAGGTCGGCAAAAGTTGCAGTGTTTATGTTCATTTGAAAATTGGGTTTGAGTTTGTAAGTGCACATGCAGTATTCGTAATCGCGAATTTACACGGTTGTCTGCTTGTGGGCATGCATTTTAAATGGATCTTAAATGTATATATGCTTGTACAACTTAGATTATATTTATGGTGTTATTTGTTAATTTCTCTTTTGGTATTGATCAAATTTAAACTCTACGACTCTACTGGTATATTTGGTAAAACAAGTATCGGTGAGGGAGTAGCTGTTCGCTTTTGTAGATCTAGATTTTTTTTTGACTCGTTGGACAGAGGTATGGTGTGGGATGTTCTGAACACGTATGGAGTGAAAGCAGATCTTCTAAATGAAGTCCACGCGAAATATGAAAATATAATGAATGGTCTGAAGTTTGTCGCAAGGCAAGGATGTGTGATGAGTCCATGACTATTTGACGTAGTCATTGACAAGTGTGATAGAGATGCTAAATTGGATGACAGGAGAGAGCAAAGTGAGTGTTCTACTGTATGAATACGATGCAGGTTGTCTTATAAATTCTTTATGGAGCACGAATTGATATTCCAACAGTATCATTGCTTCCAATTGCATTATAAGCTCTTCCGTGTTTGAGTTTCATACGAATAATGAATCAGTCGAATACTGAGGTTTGGATGTTACATGAATCGAGTCAATAACCCGAATCGTATAAAGTATTACCTCTTTTTTTATCAGGGTAGCAAAATAAGGGACGCTTTTTTAAAGCCAATCTTTCATCCCTGCCGTAATGCGACGATGCTGCCATCTACCCCTTTCCATGTGAAATATGGCTTAGCAAGTCGAAAAATTATACCTTTTCTGGCTTAATCCAAATTCAGTTATATCCTGGGATTAAATCTGATAGAGAAATGAAATAAACCCGTAGGAAAATAAGGCTTTTGTGCAGTTGGAGGATAGGATTTATGGGGAAATTCATAGAACACAAATCGTGTCAATCTATCCAGCTGCCATTCTGTTAACTGTGGCCAGTACCTCCGGAGATGTGTTTCCATTTTGTTCTGTTTTGGCACACTTATTTCATCTCCTCGACATCCACCACTCTCTTTATGCATGATATTTTCTATTTATCACTGCAGATTTGGTCATTCGCTATCTCGTTTATTTGATCAATCCATTAATTCCTTGTTCTATTCCTTCCACACTTACCTATACCATAACCTTGTACAAACTTTTCCTCAGTCATTCATCGTTCATTCTTTCTAGATTCCCGAACTATTGCTTGTTAATCCTTTGTATTTTTACTCCCTTATTCTCGTTTCTACCGCACTCTTTCATAACCAAGTCATTTCAGATCCTATCATTTAGAATCTTAATAAAAACACATATTCCATGTTTAAGAGGCAAATGAAAATAAAAAATTGTCATGGCGATCGCTGCACTTCCATAAAAGTGGAATTTGTAATAAACATCTTTTTACTTTTACGTTTTTTAATTATTGTTAAAAATGTCATCATATTGCTTTCTTACTTATCAATATCATAGGTATGCCTTGTCTAATGCCTTTCACATTTTTCTTTTTAAGATTTTTAATTTGTTTCCTTGAGGAATGCATCCAAGCATATTTTCATATCTCCTTTCCTAGGACAGGATACTAATTCCTAGGATATTTCAATCATGTCGGATGTTTTTAGCCCGCAGGCGCTTTTTGTCCTATTCCATAGGAACTTAGGAATTCCGAGCATCTGCATAGATATTGGATAACAAACCCACTCGTTTTTACTACCACAGAATGAAATATTGTCTAGCGATCGGTCGATAACTCAATCGGCAGAATCTTTTCGTTTAGAGCGAGAGTGTCTGCAGTCGCATCACATCGATAGATCTTTTTTTCATTATTTTTATTCAAGAAAAGACGCAATATTTTTACATTTGAGAGCATGAAAAAATGAGTAAACGGACCTAATGTTTTCCGTTAAATTATTAAATCATGAACAAACAGTACTTTTATTCAAATTATTATAATATAATACTATTTTGTGTATGCCAATTCAAACAACGTTTTCGGAAAGTTACATATTACCTTCTACGAGTAAAATTCGCTGAATATCTTGACTTACACCCCCTTCCTTTCTCTATTATCCGCGCTATACATTGTCTATTTATACGGTATGGCATGGTGTACCCACACCTCACCGCCGCGCTCGCTCTCCTTTGCTTTAATTAAGTCTCAATTAACAGGCAGCCTTTCGCAGCCTCTCGCTTTGTTGAAGGCTGGGCGAACCATTCACCAAACTTACGATAATTTCCACGAGGAATTCGACTGTGAAAGTAGGGTAGGAATTTGGAAAATCAACCCCCGAGGGAGCACCCAGGAGCTGACATTGTAAACGTTACATTTCTTTCATGTTCTTTTTGTAGTTTTAGACTGAAACTTGTTGAGATGTGGTCTTACAAAAGATATCTTGGAATTTTCAGGAAGGACCACATAACAAAGAATCGGAGGAGGAAGGCTGCTGCCCAAAGTCCTATCCCAAAAGCGTGCAAGAAGGTACCTTGCATACTGTAATTGATGGGATGAACTCCCACGCTGTAAGTTCCTGCCGGATGTATTGGCAGATATATTGTGCTGTTCCTATGGGAGGAATGGCGAAAAAGATGGACGAATAGGCATTGCTGCGAGACAATATTAGGATTGAGACGGAAAACGAGGAGATGGCATTATTGATTTAGCAGTCTGATGGTTTGAAATTCTGCTTTCTGAGCCAAAAACCAATCTAGGTAACAACTGACACTGCATTTAAAAGCAGAAATTAACCTTCTTTCACAGACTGTGATGCTTTTAATTTTTATTTTATTCTCGGTGACAGTTTTCTTACCTCCATTATACATTTACCCCCAAAGCTTCACCCACAAGTTGAAGTAATATTTTCCGTAGGCGCGGTGTTTGAAACAATTCCCTTATTTGGGGGTGAGCCTTTGGGCGGGCGTTCACCCCGAATCACACCCCTTCCTCCTAATTCCCGCCTTTTTTTGGGCTTCTTCATTTCGCGCGATCGCTGGAGAGAGGCGAGACACTCTGGCACAATCATCCCTCGGAGGGAAAACGTTTTTCTTTATGATTTTATGACGGGAGGTTAGGAGCGATTTACGGCCTCGAATTTATATCTGGGCGCTCGTCCTAACTTTAACCCTAAGATGTTAAACTAGGCCTGCACAGACTTGTTGGAACTAAAAACCAAAACAGTGTAAATGAAGTCACCATTCCGCTAGGTGTGGCCAGAGCCGCTTCCTTTTCTTTCTATCTTTGTACACCCCTTTAAATTCTTTCACATCCATCACCTTTTTCATGTATTTTCTTTTTTACATTCACTTTATATACTCCATTATTTCAAGATAAGTGCGGTAGTAAAAATGGTACCTTGGTATATATGAGTCTTATGAGATCTCATGCGGCAATCTAGGATTCTTTCAGAAAATTATGTTTATTTATGAAACACACAGGTAATCGGGTCTTATTTATTTCATTTTCGAAAAATACGTAGATTGTCGTCTTTAGCTCTCTTTGATTCATATATGTGTGATGTAATTTATATATTGTTGATTCAAGTTCTGTTTAGTTAACTATGCATATAGTAAAACAATATTGTCATAGTTCTCCATTATTCTTACGTTTCTAATACATATGCAAACAAAGATTTTCACACCTCTGCCTGGATAAGCTTATTCAAAATGTTCCTAGGTCTGGAGAGACTCAATCGGTATGTTTATTTTCGAAATGCGCCTGAACACCATAGGGTTAAAATAAGAAAAAAAGAAACCAGTCCCGGTTTTTCTTCATTCTCCCTCCCCTTTTTACGTATTTTACATAAATTTTCCGCGTTTTTTTAACGACGTAATAATAATTTAATTATTATAAATCGACGTCTTAGCTTAAAAATTGCGAAATTTGATATTTTATTTCATATTTAGCTGCAGAAGTCTTGCCTTCTTACGCCGTACTCTACAAAATATATATTTTTTCACTACAGAGTTACCTCAATAACTCGTGTCTCAGATCTCGAATGCTTTGGTTAACGTTGTGTTGTTGATTTAACAATAGCATCGTCGTCCTGTAATTCATCGTGTGCCTCTGTACCCCTAGGTCCTAAGGATGTTCCCCTAGGTCCCCCGAAACTTGCTCGTTACTGGGCCAATACGGTGTGAAGCTGACACGAAGATGAAGAATTCATGTTTTCGATTTACGCAACAGAAATGAGTTTACGCATTGTTTTATGCTCGGGGTACCGTTCTCAGGATCAGTATCTCTAGTATACAACATTACGTAAATTATTCTCGATTGCGTAAATGAAAAAAATGTATGAAAACTAGATTAACATCTAGGAGTTCCTTCGTTTGTACCATGCATTTTTTATTTACGCAATCGAAGTGAGATCTACGCAATGTTGTATACTCGGGGCTCAGATTATTGACTTTTTAAAATTGTACTAATGTAATGCAGTTCCAATTGACTACGAGAAGAGGGAAAAATGGAGGCAACTGCTCGAGGAGGCCAAAACCTACACCGGGTTGTAACACAATTTATGATGATCATCTAAGTAATATTTAACAAAGATATTTTAATTTGGAAGTGAAAGATTTGGAGTGTTGAAAATGGCTCTCTGCAAACGGCACACATGAGAATAAAAAATGTCAAATGGTTGTCTTGTTTTTTTTATATCAAGTCTCCTCTTCAGAATTCTGTGTAAGATTTTTTTGCATATTCTATTATTTTTATTAAGTAAAGTGGCTAACGTAAGGCTGTCCGTAAAAAGGTGAAAATAAACAAGTCTCACTGGATCTTCACAGACAATGCATGGTATGAAGTTGTACTCGTATTACGCCCAACTGGGAGATTTCCTAAAATGTGGAAAAATAGCTGGAAGTCTCAAGAAGAATTAAGGTTTCCACAGAGAAAAAGATCTAAATGTAGAAATGGAGAATTAGCGTTCAAATATAGAGGATCCCATTACCGTAGGATTCGGTTTCCGCATGTATCGTTATGTATAACTTACGAATGCCAAGTGCAAATATTTTTAATCTTCTGAACCTTAGGATGAATAACATTTTCTCATAATATTTTCATTCTTTCTTTCCCATTTTTAACGACTTATTTTTCAGCGAGCCCGACGGTCGGTATTTTTTTTCACTTTTTTATTTGAAATTTTACCATCTGCGTAATCATTTACCTCCATCGTGAAATATTTAGGAAATGTACCGAAAAAATCAGATTATTCCAGTTATTTTTACTTTATTTATTTTAAGACCAAAAAAAAAAACACAAGGGGAGGATTGTTTTCTCAGATTATATTTTTAGCATGAAATGATAAATATAAAAAAAAAAAAAAAAGTAAAAACCATAGCAAATTTAATTTAAATGCTTAACTTAATAAAGAGGTTTTTAAGCAAATTATTAAGGAGTTATAAAGATATCATAGAAGTCGTAAACAAGCAAAGACGGCAATCTAGTAGATAATAAATGTAGCCGCTGCGATGAGTATGAGAGCGTGTGGGTGTCTCGAGCTTTCTAGCAATTATTCGACCCTAGAATGCGCTCTGGGCTCTTCTTCAGCGTTAGTACGAGTACATAAGGAGATTTTTATGTAAATCACGAAGATTCACTATTTGTCAATGATAAGCAAGCGATAAGTCTATATAGACTCTAGTAAAATTAAAATAGCTTGTATCTATAATCTGAGATACAAAAATATATTTAAATTTAAGCCTTATATCTATTGCATGTCCATAGACAGAAACTTCTAATTTTTTAGTTTGTTATTCAATAAATAACACTTTTAAATTTTAAACACTGTTTTTAATTTCACAAAATATAATATTTAAAAAATATATTAAATTTAAATTATACTACTAACGTTTTCGACGATTCAGTCATCATCAGGTAGGAAAATATTGTAGAAAATATGGTAGAACAATATTTTCCTACCTGATGATGACTGAATAGTCGAAAACGTTAGTAGTATAATTTAATTTTTTTTAAATATATTATATTTTGTGAAATTAAAAACAGTGTTTAAAATTTAAAAGTGTTATTTATTGAATAACAAACTAAAAAACATGAATTTTCACAGTGTCAATACACAAACCATAAAAAAATAAACTTCTAAGTTCGCGCTTACACAAAACACATCCTGCATGTGCGCTTACAAAAAAAAAACAACCTCATATAAACATAACCCATGCATCTCCTGCCGCCCAACACTGAAACGGGGTGGCTGATTTTACGTTGCGTATGCGTCTTAAATATTTTTAATTTTTTAATTATATTACTTTTTTTCATTGAATTTGAAAAGATATGTTTTTCCCTACAAGAAGAGATAGATAGGTAGGCATAACATTTGTGTTGCTAGGATTTAATATATTTAATATTTACTAGAGAGCAGACAATATTTTACCTCACGAGCGTCACTCCCACGCGGTCCTTATTAGATGACGGCTAGACTACCCCGTCCCACTGTTAACTGAGTCTGGATTATGCACACGTGTATTTTTATTTGTCATTCCTAGAAAACCTTATATTTTCCATTGTAAAATCTGTTCCTATGGACTATTATTATTATCCACCTGTGATTCTCAAAGTATATTTTTTTTAACATGGCACCATACCCTAAAATTTACGTGTTTCTTCATGTTCTCAGTATAAAAGTTACGTGAAAAAAATTAGGTGTGTTTTTGATTATTTATCTAATGTTGTAAAGTTACAAAATAGGTGTATGTTTATTACATGCGTTATATAATATCTATAATCTATAATCTAAGTTGCAAGGATATATTCATTTAAAGCTCTCAGATGTATGCCCACAAACCAACAAGTGTAGTTCGCGCTTACAAATGCTGAATGTGTACTGACAAATAAAATCCAAACCTCAAATGAACATAAGCCCCACAACTTTTGCCGACCTTCCCTGAAACAGGGGTGACATTGGCAAAGTGAACCATATTTTACAGTATGGGTGGTCAGCCTCATACCAACCTATAAGTCAAGGAATACATGCGTTACATTTTGGATTTTTTAATTGTAATTACAGAATATTCAATATTGAGTCGAATATTCAGGCGATTTTTGGTAATGTGAATAGTGTTCATGTAATATGAAAAAAAACATGTTTTCTCGAAAACTATTAGCTCGTACTCAACAATCGACTTTACTTTATATAAAAAAGTGGAAATCAACATTGTTTTGAGCAACAAAAAACATGATATTTCTTTGTATATTTTGAAAGAAATATTTACGAGTATATTTGCGTAGTCCAATTTTTCTTTATATATGAAGATATCTACGAAGTACGAACCACCTTATTTTTTTGATGATTTTATTTTTTCCTTTACATTGGGTCTTATCTAGATGTTTTTTTTTATGCCAGTATTAAAAAGAAAAAAACTAGATTTTTCCGAGTTCCCTTCACATTTTGACCATATCTCGGTATCTCTCTTGTGAAATCATGTGGGCGCTTTCTTTTCCTTCTTCCCACGAGCCAAGAGAGGGAAGAGAGGGAAAGATAAACTCGCGAGGGATGGGTGGACAAGAAAAGAAGATAAAATAAATAATAATAATAATAATAAAAATAATAATGAATAGAGCGTCACGTGTTGTTGAACTGAAGAATAAATAATATCGACAATCCGATAAAAGATGGCCCACGTTTCTTTGTATATTTGTGTCCAGATTCATAAAAGAAAATTTCATTGTGTTTTTATTGTATTTTTGTTTCGTTTGTATATCTTGTATTATGCCTACTTTGTTCCTTTTTCTTATAGGTTGGTATGAGGCTGACCACACATCTACTTCACTTTTATTTTAGGGAAGGGCGGCAAGAGTTTAAGTGTTTATGTTCATGGGAGGTTGGGGTTTTTATTTTTTAAGTACACGTGCAGATTGTGTAAGTGCGAACATGCATGTAATGCCTGTGAGTGTGCAAATATATTTTTTTAATGTTAATATAATATATCTATCTCTGTAACTTAGATTTTAGATTGAAGCGTTCTGATTCATACAAGGTCTTTTTATTTTATGATTTGTGTACAAATGTTCAATCCAATTTATGTACCTATTGTACACGATTTTCTTTGTTATAAAAATGTTTATTGTATTCCATGTTTAATCGTATTACTAATTTTTATTGTTTCTATTGTTACAGGTATGTATGCTTCCAAACATATTGAGAAGGAAGAAACAAAAAGTTTCTACCGCGAAATGGTAAAATAAAAACAATATTATTCTCCTGAGTTTGTTCCTTGACTAACTGGTTGGTATGAGGCTGACCACTCATACTGTCAAAAATGGTTCACTTTGCCAATGTGAACCCCTGTTTCACAGAAGGCCAGCAGGAGTTGCAGGGCTTATGTCCATTTGAGATTGGGATTTTATGTTGTAAGTCCTCATGCGGCATATGTAAGCGCGAATTTATACGTGTCTGCTTGCGTGTAATATTAATCTTAATTGTAATTTTTTATCATAGATTATAGATTATAGGTTGTCAGCCTCCTACCAATCTGTTAGTAACTTTCGATATTGAGTCCGATGCGTTAGCCATTAGACCACGATTGGTAGAAACATACAGGGGCGTGAATTTGTAGTTTACGTAATACTAACTTAAGTTTTAGTGTTCTCTCTGAATACGCTCTTTGTGAGAGTGATTTGTATTGAGTCTTTGTACAGAACAGACGCCCTTTCACTGGAACATCTGAACCGTACATTCATGTGCATTTCACAGAACCGAAGCCACCCAAAGTACACAACTTCAAGTGTCAACTCTACCGCAGCGTTTCATCAAGAATATATAGAAACTAAAACACTCACTAAAGGCGCTGTTTTAATTGATATACATGTTTTTGGTTGAGCTTAAACGTAAAGTTTTCAAGGAAACTCATCGTGGGAGATGTGTGAACATGACTAGAGGCGAACGCTCCGTACAGACTAACAAAGAACACTACATAATGATAATAATCTATAATCTAAGTTGTAAAGGCATATTGATATTAAAGGCTTAGGTATATTTAGTGCATGCCCACAAGCAGGAACTTGTAAGTTCGCGTTTACACACGCTGGATGTGTATGTACAAAATTTATTTTGTACATGCAATGCATTGTATATGCAAACCTTACTTGAACATTATTATTAAAACTTTGCCGCTCTTTTGCCGCCCGCCGCCTTTCCCTGAATCCGCGGAGGTATTTGCAAAAGTGGTCCTAGTTTTTACAGCAAACCAATTAATGAAAAGGTACAAAATAATGTGAAAGAAATAAAGAAAAAAAAAGTAACGTTTTGTGGGCATTGTCAAAGATTGGATGATGAAAGACGGACGAAATTTTGAGTTGTAAAGTTGAGAAAGTAAGAAGGTTGTATTATGTTTGATCCATTTTAAATTTGAATACTTGATAAGAGCTGAGAAAAATAGACCTACATACTCGTATTTGAGAAGGTTAGAAATATTTATCAGATTTTTGTACAAAATTCAACAGAGTAGCTAACTTTTTATTCTGCTCATACAACTTCCTCATCTCTGTCATTACATTCCTCCAACTCTTCTTCTCTTGTATCGCAATACTTCTGGCTTCACAACCATATCTGATTCCGATATTTTCCAATCAAAAAGCACATTATATTCTTGCAATGATACTTGTCAGATTTTCATCTAATAGTGCAGCATAGAAGCGCTTTTTGCCCGTCACAAATGACAGATAAGATAACCAACCCCTTGAACACTCGGGCTGACCAACCCTTCTGCGGACTTTCTGATTGAATTCTCCTCTACCCCAAGTAGAAATCTCTACGTTGAAACGCAATCGTAACGTTTCACTAAAAATAAGAGGCTCTGCTATCATTTTTGCACGTATTTTTGTAAACGCAGTGTTTGTGTTTGATGGGAATGCTTTATACTTGGGTTTCTGGACTTCACATTCCCTCCTTCATCCCCCTATTTCTCCCTTTTGAGGAATTTCTTATATTAAATGTCTCCATTCCAGCCCTTTCTCCTGGACACAAGATCAATGTATAGAATATCATACTTTTGAAGAAATAAAATAGATTTATTATGATGTCAAAGTGTCTCAAAGCAAAGGAAACTCAATAATTATTTACTTTTTTATTGATTGTAGAGGCATTAACTTTGTAATCGTTCATCATTAAGGATAAAAGAAAAACAGCTTTGTCACTCACGTAATCGAAAACAAAGCTGTTTTTCTTTTATCCTTATTTACTTTCTTTGTGAGCCATACTCGTCCACTGCTAAACCCAGGCGTCACCCATTTCTCTTTCCTGAATCTTCTGCATCCAATCACCAGTGCTAGATGCCTTCCTCTACTTTTATCCTCACGAGGTCTGCACTCCACTTTCTATTTGGTCCATCTTTGGATCATTGAATCTGGCAACATGATGACCGGTCCGTAGTCCAATGGTAACACTTCGGACTCGTGAATGGAAGGTTGTGGGATCGAATCCCGGCGGAGCACAAAAAAAATACCATTATATTTTCAAATTGGCTCTTCGCTGGGTTGAAAAATTTATAAACCTTTACCACAAATCGGTCATCCAGCCTTACAGCAACTGGGTCTTGCTTGAGAATAGGCGCTTTCTGCAGCGACGACCCAGCTCGCAGAGGGCTCTTGAGGTGTCAGCCATAATCGTCCACTGCTGAACACAGGCCTCCGTCAATTTTTCTACCCTGGGCCTTCTGCATTCAGTCACCAGCAATAATTTTGATGTCATAGTCATAGAAAATTGTATTTCTATTTTTCCATTTAATTTTCTATGTTTCAATTCTTTCAAGTCTTATTCTACCGCCTTTGGTTTTTTACGTTTCATGTATATAAAGAAGCTTCGCTAGAAATATATTCGTAAGAGAAGTTAGTCTGTGTCTAAACCAGCTCTATCCCGGCTTCAGGTGATTTGTACCGGGTTTATCTTAGGACCAGCTGGGGCCGGGAAAGCGACTCGACCCAATTCTATATTCGCGGACCAAAGCACGCTTTAAGCCGGACTAAGATACACGCGTTTCTATTCAGAGACAGCAAATCCAGGGATCATCCGCCACCTCAAGTGAAATTTTCATGCAAAGGGAAATGATTATCTGTGGATCAGCGATGCATGAAATATTTCTGAATAACAGTGAAACAGATTATGAAACCCGATTAGCGGTATCGCAATTTTAAATGCCAACATTATTTCAGGAAGGATAATTTGATCTGTGGCTCGTCCAAAGATTAAGGACCCATCATTTAATTGATTTATCAAAGAACAGATCCACTCAGCCTCAGGGCCGTAGCTAGGGGGGGGCATTGTGGGGCAATGCCCTACCTTAAAATCACAATGCCCTACCTTAAAAAATACCAAAAACTAAGACAAATTCTTATAATTAAATTGTTTGTTCATAGTTTGAGATAAAAATAAATTGCACAGAATCTGTACTCGACTTTCTTGCAAAAATTTACCCACTGTATGACGTATGTAAAGCTAGAATCATCTACCAGCTTATGCCGTTTCAATAAAAATGTAATATATCAATAATAAATTAATTTTATTCCACCGCGGTGTGTACCTGCATACTCGTACAATATGGATATAGGCATATAAATACTTAAATGAATATAAATATTTTGTTGATTTATTTGAAAAAGTACCAATTACACAAGAAAGATCCTCGACTCATAGGTTGGTATGAAGCTGACCTCAGTACTGTACTGTACTGTATCCTGCCACCGTTTCATTAGGGGTGGCCGGTACCTCCGCAGATGCGCCTCCACTTTTTGCTGTCATCACCTTTTTCATACATACTCTTCTCTTATTCTCACTCTGCAGAATCCATTCTTTCGCAATCTCACCTATTTGGTCTAACCATTCTTTCCTCAGCCTTCCCCTTCTGCGCTTTCCTCTGACATTTCCTTTGTACACTTTCTTCGTTAGTTGTTCATCATCCTTTCTTTCAAGATGTCTGAACCATCTCATCGTACTTTTTTGTACTTTCATTCTCATATTCTCTTTTATACCACACTCGTTCATCACTCAAGCATTACGTACTCTATCACTCAGTGTCTTTCCAGCCATTGCTCTCAGGTAAGCCATTTCAACCGTACTTACATACTTTACTCAGCTCACATTCATTAAGCCTCACTTCCACCAACCAATATGCCATTGTGGACCGCCGATCTCATATTCTTCATAAGTTTCCTATTTCTTGCAATTCTTCCAATCGTTTCCATTACACTTCTTCCTCTACTAGCGCGCTTTTCCAATTATTTCGTCAATTTCGCATTCGACTCAAACTTGCTTCCCAGATAATCAAATTCTTTCACGACCTCCACTCTTTTTTCATTCAGTCTTATCTCAATTTTCTCGCATTTCTCAGTCCTCCCAAAGTGTAAAAAATAATTCACTTTGTCAATGTCACCCCTGTTTCAAGGAAGGTCGGCAAGAGTTGCAAGTTTTATGTTCATTTGAGATTTGGTTTTAATTTGTAAGTACAAATTCAGCAATCGTAAGCGCGAACTTACACATACCTGTTTGTGGGCATGCATTTCATATTAGTTTTGAATGTTTATATTTCATTGCAACTTATATTCTAGATTATTATAGATGGTCATTGAACCCTTCTGTATGCAAACTAGTACTTTGTATGGTGGGTAAACTTTTTAGTTATATTTTGAAAAAGTAACGACTGATTATTATTGGTATTTATAAAATTTTAAATATCGCAGTCATTTATCTATTTTTAACCCTTTGACTACCAAGAAAATTGCTAATACATTTTGTATGGAAAATTTTCACTTTGTATGGCGGCTATACTTTTGATTCACTTATTGGAAAAAATAATGATGGCAATATATAGGTTATTATTATTATTTTACATTTGTACTACATTATTTTTTTATTAACCCTCTAACTGCCGAGAATTTTTCCATTATTTTTTTCTTTTATATGGCAACTCCCTAAATCGAGATTATGATGAAGAAATGATTATAATTATTAGATAGCACTATTATATAAATGGATTCACAAAAAAATTAAGAAAAATCGTCGGAGCCGTTTTTAAGAAAATCGAATTTTAAATTTTCAGCTCTTCGGAAGCCATCTTGAATTTTCAAAAAAGTAAAAAAAAAATGATTACGAATTAAAGTGATAAGCTTGTTCTTTCTATCAAATCTAAAACAAATTTAAATATCTTGCATTTTAATAGGTTTTTGTAATATTTTCGATTTAAAATTTCAGGTCGTGTAAACGGTGCTTTATATTTATTTTTTCAAAAAATTTTTTTTGTAAATTTGTAGAAATTTATGTTGTCCGTGATATTGTAGAACATTATATTTTTGTTGACCCCTTGACTGTCGAGAAAATCACAATCGTTTGTTTTTTTCATATGGCAGCCCATAGACACAGATTAGTAAGAGTATTGCCATAACTAATTTATTAAGTTAAAAACTAATAAATGGCAACTCTGAAAATTTAAGAAAAATTCTTGGAGCCGTTTTTGAGAAAAGTGCAATTTTATGTTTTTTTTGTATGGCAGCCATCTTGAATTTTCAAGTTGGTGTAATGCCATGTTATTCATACTTAATACATGTCCAAAAAAGTTGATGTAGCCAAAATTTGGTATCTCTAGGTCTTATACTTTGGAAAGTGACACACACACATACATACATACATACATACATACAGACGGACGTTTTTGAAAGATAGTGTTTTTTGGCATGTCCTGCACCAGGACAACTCATTTCCGTGAAAACCTCGAATTTTTTTTTCACACCAAATCATAACTTTCTTTATAGCCTTCGGCTATAGCAAGAAAGTAAAAATGTAGAAATTAACCAAACTTTACGCAGTAGGAAAAGATGGGTACCTAAACTCAAAGAGTAGGTACCTACCTACATATGTGGGTAAACTCCAGCTGTCACACTTTTTTTTATATACTGGCAACACGAAATCTTAAAGTTGAAATTTTCAACTTTAACTGCAATCAATAGGCCTCAAAGACTGTCAATGGGTCAAGAGAGAATGGCTGGCATGGTATTTCTAATCTTTGAAAAAAAAAAACAAAATAAGTCGATCCGAACGAAGTCCTTCGCATTTTTAATAACATTTTTATTATTATGTTAATGGAGAGATTTCACTTTTTTTTAAATATTTTTTTTATTAAATAGTTTTGGCTAACCAAATAATTTGTACGTGATTTTTTTTTCAAAATTCTCATTATTTTATTATTTTGTGGGAAATCGAAACCTAGAGGTCAGTGATGTACATGGTGATTGATTTAGGAGCCCGTGCTTCGAGGGCAGATATTATGATATTTTTTTTACTTCCGCCCTACCTGTAACCAATGCTGCCCTACCTCAAATTCGACTCTAGCTACAGCCCTGCTCAGCCTTTCATCAACTAGAAGTTGCTTTAAAAATTGACGCTTTTTAAAGCAACGACCTCGCAGACAAAAACTGTTTTCTAAAAATTAAACCTGGCTATTTATTACATTTCTTTCATATTATAATATTGATTGGTTTCTGATTTATGTGCACTCAAAACACTACAAACGTTATCATATTGTGAATGATATAACAGCTATTTATACTCGTGAAATTGTTGAATAACAAAAACGATTCTTATCGCCATCTTGATAAACCCTGCGCGGCTTTTGGCTTTTTTTATTTCCCTTTTAAATACCGCGATCGATGCGGGTGATCTATGATAAATTACAAATGGCAGCTTCGTGCAGCGATCGTGAGAGATCGGGTGTATCCGTGATTGCTAGATCATTACGTCGACAGTGATAGATTTGCATTTATACCAACTGGTTAAGAAATACGCTCGAATCAAAGATGAAAAGATCTTGTACAATTTAAGAGGAAAGATATATTGATAAAATGTTTCTTCATCAGACTTTCTCACTCAACGTAGGTCTCCTCCAATCTTCTCCATGCCTTTCTAACGGGTGCTGTGTACAGCAATCTCCTGCTCGCAGTTCCCCTCGTCCAGCCACTTCAGTTGGGGTCTATCTACTTCCCGCTTGGGCATCCTGGGTTGCAATTAAACGATGTTTTTCGGCCAACTGTCATGGTCCTGGACGCCTTGCGACGTGACCTACCTAGCTTCAAATTAAGCAGACCTTGTTTTGTAGGACATCGGTGACACCGAATCTGCGGATATCCTGGCCTATCATCCTTTCGATTGCTTTTTGGGGTGTTCTCAGTCTGTTGGACCAAGGAAGCTCGGACAGCGAGCTACCAATTAAAAGTGAAAGAGAAGGCCGCCGCATCGCTTCGATAACGTGCCTTGAAAATGTTTCCCGCTCGTAGCAACGGAACATCGGCAGATAAAATAATTGCGAAAAAAATATGATCCAACACAAACAATGATTTAAATGGTTCACTTTGCTAATGTCACCCCTGTTTCAGGAGAGGTCGGCAAAAGTTGCAGGGATTAGATTTTTTTTTTTATATGCACATGCAACACAATGTGTAAGCGCAAACTTACACTTTCCTGCTTGTGAAAATGCATTTAATATGAATCTTAAATATTAATTTATCTTTAAAACCATGACTATAGACAGATTATAGGTTAAAGATAATATTTCTTATTGGTTTCTTTCTATAGTTTACTTCATATCTTTTTTATTAGTTTTTCTTGCTAGATTTTTTAAGTTAATCTTGCTTTTCATCGTGCCATTTCCAGATAATAAACCTGCTTTCCAACCCTGATTATCATTCCATACAAACTTGAGCCATAACGGACAATAAATAGGATGTAGCGAGTACGCCATATTCTTTTACTGCCCTTACACTATCGTGCGTCCAGTTGCTTCATTTCCAGCTTCCGGCAAAACACTTTTACAATCCGCGTATTTTATTTTTCAAAAGTGAACGTCAAACTGCACATTAATTATTGGTCATCTTTTTTCTATTCCATTCCAGAAAAATCCATCGACTTCTTTTAGTACCTGTCTATAATGGACTCGGAAGAAATTCCATTGACAGAAAATTTGTGACGTCACATAATCGCGTTGCTAGAAAAATGAAAGCAAATATTTTGTTGATGAATGAAAGTGTATTCCTTGACTTATAAGTTGGTATGATATATATAAGTCTTGGACCGGTCCGTAGTCCGTAGTGGCAACACTTCGGACTCGTAAATGGAATGTTGTGGATTCGGATCCCGGCGGAGCACAAAAATATACCATTTATATTTCGAATGTGCTCTTCGCTGAGTTGAAAAATTCATAAACCTTTACCAAAGACCGGTCACTGAAAGGTCCATCCAACCTTACAACAACTGGGTCTTGCTTGAGAATTGGCGCTTTCTACAGCGACGACCAAGCTCGCAGAGGGCTCTTGAGGTGCGATACATACAAAAACAGCGCTCACCAAATAAATCATCCTATTATTATTATTACTATTAGGTATTATTATTATGAGGCTGATCACCCATACTGTAAAAAAGTTTTTCACTTTGCCAATGTCACCCCTCTTTCAGGGAAGGTCGGAAAAAATTGAAGGGCTTATGTTCATTTGAGGTTTGGATTTTAATTTGTAAGTACGCATGTTGTTGTAAGTACATTGTTAAGAAGCGAAGTCTTTCATAACGAGTGAAAAAAACCTCAATCAGCCAGCTCTTTCAACTCCATTGTAAACCACTACGAGGGAGCGAGATAGCATTTTAGGTTGTGCATGAAAAATATTTTAAAACGCCTATTGCCGTAAAAAGTTTTGTAGCATCGTGAACACAAAAGAAACCTTAACAATGAGACTAAGATTCATATTAAATAATTTTACTTACTTTATGTGCCCATTTCCTACTTATATGCAGGTATCCTTTTTCGCAGGTTTTTGTATTCCCACATACCTTTTACACTTCCAGGTTTCTCTTGTTTGTTTTACAATTTATTTCAATCGAGCAAAATAGCATTATATTGTTACAATACCTAAAACTGGAGAATCTGTTGTAAAAAAAACCATTTCATAATCCCTATTTCACCATCTCTCTCTTTGTTACAAATGAGCAATATAATAGAAAGAGACGTACCTATGTACGTTAACGCTAACTTTTGCGTTCAGCGGGCAAAATCCACCCACAGCCCTTGTCGCAATTATTTTTTAACGTTGTATCATACAGGCGACGTCCAATACGTAGAGGCAAGATCATATCCCAAGTATAAAACTTAACCTTAAAACGAAAACATACTTAGTAGAAAAAATGTACGGAGACTAAAACTCTCGTTATTTGTGCTGCTTTCGGTTTCATACATTTCTTGTTAAAGTTTTTTACTCGGTTCACAGGTACATCATTATTTATTTGGAGGCAATTCCAGCGAACTCGTTTCATCTCTCCTACCCGATATCTGCGCGTACCTCCCGTATCGGGAATATTGAGTCAGTCTTTTATTTTTATTTCTCCCCCACGATACTCTTGTATTATTATTATATTTTGTGTGATACGGAAAGACGGGGAAGAGTGTATTATTATTTGAAAGAAAATTGCAGGAAAAAGTAACGGAACGTAACTGAGATAAACATATAGAGAAACTTCATAGTGCATTGTCCCCGAAGTATTCGCATGTGGTGTGTGCAATCTATTTAATCTATTTATTTTGACAGGTAACATCTTCCTTCGTCCACCTTCCGTGAGGGCTGGTTCTTATTTCTAGTAAAGGCTGAGTGTACCTCTCCGGTATTTAATTTTTGTTTTAAATAATCACTGAAACGGTTAACCATTTCTTACACATTTGTTGGGGATCGAACTCTAGAACCCAGGAACTGAACGCAAGCGCTCTACCAGCTGATCTACTGACCGCTCGTCCTAGCAAGCTCGAATAATTTTTTCTTCGAAAATTGTCGCTTAGAAAGAAGTTTATCTGCATTTCACCCCTAGTATAAAAAAATCCAATATCTAGAAGCACGCTAATTAGACCTTTCTGGCAATACAAATACGCCTATAAAAAGAAGGATTTTCTTCAGAGGGTTGACTTCGCACAAGTCAGCCAGACATTCAAAAGTAAAAATGATTGACCATAAGTTTGCAAAATTCTGCGTGAAAAATAAATAAAAAACTTGTAAAATAAAACATAAAATAAATTAGATATCTTTTAAATAATCCGTGGAGTGTCAACATTATGCAGCTAACAACCCTGCTATAAATGATCAGGACATCAACCGCTACCTTGCTAACACCCACACCTCTGCGGCACTCCAAAAAGTGTTATAGACCTTAAGATGTCCTGAAATCTGAGGAGTCTTCAGCATAAAAAAACTGTGCGTTTTTTTTAGCTGGAAAACTAAAAATATAACAATATGTATAATGTCGTATACTCGAGGTAGAGATTCTAGAATGCCGCCTTTGGTTCTGTACTCCTCATATTGTGATGTATGGAGAAATTGATGAAGCCTTTAATAACATTATTCTCATTAAAGCATTTCAGGTTGAATAAATATTGGGTTTCCATTCCAGCGTTTTCATGCTCTGCCGACAATCTACATGTGTTTCACTCTGCAAGTGCGGCGCCGATGCCGAGTATTTACTGAATCCGAGGCTTGTGTACAAATCATTTCCCGTTCGAGTGGCAGATAAACACGGAAGTTTTCCATAATTTAAATCGGATGAAAAACCAATAATCAATCAAGCAAATTATCGATGAATGATGATAATAATCTTATTAAAAAAATGGCATATTTTTGCCAATGTTTCCCCTATTTTATGGAATGGCGACAGGAGTTGCATTTTGAGTTTTGGGCTATTTTGTAGTCAGGTCGATAGCTCAGCTAGGGTTCGATCCCCCCCCTCCGAGGTTGTCAGAAATGATTTTCCGTTTCGGTGTTTATTTCAAATATTTAATCATAGTATCGGTAAGGCTTTCCTAGCCTGAACAAAACATGAGAACCTATCCCTTTGGGAATCGCAAAACCCGCACTTCAAGGCCGATCGTCTTATCTGTGAAAATGAATAGGCTCCAGTCGTAAAATGCAAACTACTCTTCCGGGGGCAATGCGGTTAGAAGTAAAGCTGTATGAGCAGCTTAGTTGCGTTTCGTTTTTATACAACAGTAAAAATAATAAAACCACGGAAAAGAAATCATTCCAATTAGTGCATCTGCCATCTGAGCTGAAGGTAGTAAGTTCGATTTCAACTGAAGTGATTCTTTTGTACCCGGAAAGGGCAGTACTGTCGTGCACAACCTATTTAATGCCTTACCCCAATTATTGTTTTAGAACTGAGCATTTTCCCTGTAATCTGAGGAGAAGGTTTCCATTTCTTGTGAGAGTTCGAGAAACAAGAGAGAAGAATGGGCACTTTAAAAATATTCAATTAAGAACGAAGTCAGTTATTTAAATTTATTGAAAAAAAAACGGTTAGGAAGTTGGTTCTATGTGCTAAGGCGAAGTTTAAAACTGGTTGAAATACGGTGATTTTGATTTTGGAAACTTGAAAGTGGCAATAAATGCCACGCATGGTGAACGACAGCTTAGAATAAAATGTATGGCGGTACATTTAAGTAAAATCAACAGTGTGGTGATTTAAGTACAAAAATCTAATACAATATTTCAAACCTTTTCATATACGTTTTCCTCTTTTTTCACTTTGATGATACTTATTACCTTTTTTGAAACAACCATTCAAATATTTACACCAAGATTTTTGTTCATAATGATAGATTTCTTTGTTTACTTTGAAATTCCTTTATACTCTCCCTGAATTTGTTATTTTATAGGAGACTGCATCGTCTTGGCCCGGCTTCATTTTCGTTAAATTTTTCCGACTCAGGAGTTTTGTAAACTGGGATGGTACTTTTCAACCCTTATTTCAAATATAACGCAGCGGTGCGAAACCAACGTCCAAAAACATTTTCTCTTATATTCCATTATTTATAACAAAGTGATCAAACTAGGAAAAAAATGAACCCAACTAAGGTGCACATATAATGTAACTTCTGGCCGCGTTCTCCCTGACGAGGTCGCATGCGGCGAGTGGAACCTGTTAATTCCCTCACCTTACGCCAACCGTTTCAGTCCAAGTGCGGGTTTCCCAGCTCCCGGGGCGCTGGTACTCATTTATTGTGAAGTCTGAGCAAATCTTGCCGGGATTTTATTTTGGATTTGAAATAAACACCGAAAAAGGAAATCATTTCCGACACCCTCGGTGGGATTCGAACCCAAGTTCTCAGCATGATATGCAACTAATTTACCAATTGAGCTTTCGACCGAATATGAAATCCTTGAAAACCAGTCTTACAGCAATTTGTTATTGCTTGGGAATGGGTCTTTAATAATAGGGATCAATCTTTAAAAAGGCTATTGACGTGTGATTCACATAAAAACAGCGGTCACCGAATAAGTCATCATGGCATTTATTGGCAGCAGATTTGATTAGCAACACCGCTATTCTGCTCATTGCAGTTTGCTAGCGCTTGCGAAAACTCCATAGATAACAAATCACTGTACACCTTATTTTTGGACACTAATCGCAATCGACAGTAAGGTCGTAAAGAATTTAGCAGAATAGCGCTTTAGAGCCTCTGTAGAGTTGCCTCCATTTTTCATATTCTTGCACACCACTTTCAATTCATTCATTTCAACCATCTTTATTTCAGCTTAAAAAACTACATCTAATATCCATGTCATTTTTTTGTCTTTTTTACTGCACAATGCAAAAATGTTTTCCTCCACATCGCCGTCTCTACATTACAACTGTTCTGCGCCTCTACAGAAGGCACCTCAGTGGCGTACCCACGTCTAACTTACTTACCCCGTAGCGCGTAACCCCGCGCGGCACGTATGTGAGGTACGTGGCGGGTGCGACAACCCTCCAGTTACTGCACTGGAAAATATTACCCTAAAATATAAGATCGAACCACTTACTTTAGACTTGACACGCCTTTGACCTAAAGTTTCTGGTTTTGTCGCACTGTTTTGCGGGAATACCTTCCAAGGCAAGAGTCGCATGGCTTATGTTCATTTGAGATTGGGTTTTTATATTGTAAGTCCACATGCGGCATGTGTAAGCACGAACATATACGTGCATGCTACATACATACAGGGCGGGTACCATAAGGGTATGAGCATTCGCATAGTTAGCCGCTTCTACGTTACTAAGCTACACATATAAGATAACTTCTTGCTGTGTTTCCCCCGAAGGGCTCGCATGTGGTGAGTGGAATCTATTTATTTTTAAACGTAAAATAGCCTTACGCTAATCTATCATCTCCCGAAGAGGCTGGTACTCATTTCTTACAAAGCCGAAGTGAATGTTGCCGCTTTTTTATTTTGGGTTTGAAATAAACACCGAAATGGGAAATCATTTCTGACGAAATGGGGAACCAATTTAAACCCGAGCTCTCGGCATTGAATTCAAGCACTCTACCAACTGAGCTTTTGACCAGAAAAAGTAAATTAGATGTTATAGGGCAGAATAAAGATTATACAATTCAAAAAAATGGTGAAGATGAAGAAGAAATGATGTTTCGTTGTATATTTTAAACCAAGGCAAGCAGCCTTTACAGGAAGTGACGCATTGTAATTATTTGACGTGAAGTAGTTTGCATTAGGCTGACCTCTTTACCTTTGAGAATAAATAGGTTCCATTTGCCACATGCGAGACTTTCGAGGATACGCCGACAAAAAGAAATTTCTTTATCGAAAAACTATTTTATCACATTTGTTGTCACTTTAGGGTTTTCTGAGGGTTGTTACGAAGAAGACAGGAGGTGGGTTGTTAGGTAGTTACTTGCCAAAGTTGTCAGTCCCCGCTTTCCATATTTCCTCCTGCTCTGTTGGCGCGCCTGCGTGCCCGCACACGGCTCTCATTATAAACCAACATACCCCTACGTACTTCTCCTTTAGAACATTATATTCTGTTATCAGTTTTGGAAGACATTAGAAAATATTAGAAATGTCTATTGTTAATGTTCAGTCGTGATCGTAGGTACAAGTGAATTGGAAACTTCTAAAACAAAGTCTATAGAAGTCACACCCAGCTAGAATAGCAACGTTGACAAGCCTCGAAATATATTTCACTGTTCAATTTGTTTTAATAAATCCATTCTTACCTCGTTCTTCCCCTTCCTCTCATAACTTTGAAATTTCCTTTGTAAGCTCTTTCTAAGACTGTCGTGAAATCGAGAGTCCGTGATCGAGGTGTCGATGGACGAGCTACCGTAGGCTCAGTTGGATGTGACCGAAGTGTCCGTCGCCAAAAAATCACGTGGACGTATTGTGTGACGAGTTGTCCGTGACTCATCTGGCTGTGGATGAGTTATGTGTTACTGATTTCTGATGATACGACTTTGGGCATCATTTTGTTTTCATCATGTCCGTATTGATGTTGTTGTAAAAGGTTGAAATATTTAAGTAAAAATGGTGCATATAAACAATGTTCCGAGTTTAGAAAATCTTGTTTTTCTTTTTAAAATAATAATGAATTTCAAAGTTATATAAACCATTAAAAATAGAAAAGTAACTATTTATATCACTTATGTATTATACCTGTAGGATGTAGAGTTCATTTACAGCAATATCTTCCAATATAAGGTGCACGCTTAATCGTGATATACTCCTAAAGGTCACAAGATCCTCCTCGTGCGGGGCGTGGTCCTCTGTTACAATAAGGCCAGCTCTTTAAGTACAAAGCACTTCATAAAACTCAACCAAACAGTTCACCAAAAATGTATAGCACCTCAAACAACACCTCTAGTGGGTATTTTGTTTTCAAACATCTTTGTTCAACGCTTGTGGTAAAGTTTCAACGTAAAAGAGGACTCCAAACAAAAGCCCGTGCTTTAATTCGTAACCTACGACTCTGCGGCCAGCACCCAAAGTATAAAACTAAATCGTAGAGTTTTACCGAAAATGTCTAGAAACTAAAACGCTCAGTAGATCGGTTGCTTACATTGGTTGGTAAAGGTTTTGGTTTAGTTTAAACGCGGTCTTTTATACTTGAGGTACAGACCCTAATCCTGGGCAAATTGATAGTATTGCTTTGCATTAGGGACCCCTGCAACCATGTGAAGTAGGGTGAAGGAAATGTGAACATCAAATGTGTTTTGAATGCTTTAAAACCAACGTACATTAATAAACATAATATATTTATATACTTTTGTCGAATGTACTCCTAGGAAAAAAAATAGAAAGATTTTTTTCGGTTTGTAAAAATTAACATTAGTGGGTAAAAATATTTATTCTTACTGATAAATGTACTCAATCTTCTGTCATTTACGAAATAGATTTGAAGCGTTTTAGTTTCAGTAAAAATTGCCGCTATGTAACCGTTTTCTATGAAAAATGATTGAAGCATCGAAAAGACAAAATCTCCTACTTACATGAATCTTGGTCTCTAAATTTTCAATATCTTTAAGCATGTAGAGTTAAGCATTGATCTAAAGCTATACTAACATAGTTTTAAGAAACTTGGCTTTTTCCTTGTAAGATGTATAATTTTGTATTTTTTAGTACATTAAGAAAATAATAAGTATCATCGGACCGAGACGTGATCCCTGTGGCACCCCTGCTGCCCAACCACGGCACATCATACATTATTCCGTCCCAAAAAAGGAAAAAACCTCTAACGCTGGGGGAGTGTCCGCTGCCTTCTCCTTATAGCAAACAATCGCCTTCGATGCTAATTCCCGCACGGCTGTGTCAACATTCGCTGCAATGGAAGGACACAATAAATATCCCAATAATTGGATCCACGGCCATTTAAAGTAAAGATACGCTCCTCTGGGGACATTATCATATAGAATACGAGGTTTCTGTTTGTGCGGATGGAGGCGGTCTTGATTCCGTAGCACACTACTCTTGCGTCAATAAAATACAAATGTCTTCTTTTTCTTTTTGATTTTTTTTCTTACTAGTGATAAAGGAACCGCTTTGATTCAGATTGTATTATTGAACTTTTCAGAGGAATTCTTCGATGTTTATATATATTTTTGAGAAATAATCTCGTGATGAGGAATGCAATTCATCGCATTATTCCACCCCGGTCAAGATAATTATGATAACATTATTAATCGATAAGTCTTCAATTTTATTTCGTGAACTATTAATTCATAACTTCCCAAGGATATATTTTATCTCAGGGTCAAGTCTATTGTCATGGAGGCCCAACGGGATTAAAACCAGTTTTTTTTTAATTTCAAACACGCCAGCCAATTTGCTTCCTAGACATAGTATCAACTAGAGTTACATCTTGGGAGATTGTACAGAAAGGATGTAATAAAAAATGAGCAAGACCTGTAGAATAATATATTTTTTAGTGTTGATCTGTTTACCTATAGAATAAGGTTAAACAAATGCCATAAATGTCAATAATTGCCACAGTGATCGCCGATCTTTGATAGAACTGGCATTGAAAGAAGTAAAGGAAAGCATCTCAATCGATAAGTTTAATGAATTATGCTTGTCATACCGAAGTCACAAGCAAAGAAGTGGTACAACTTTGCGAGTGTGTACTAAGGTTTATCCTAAGCCGAATAATCGCATTATCCAAAGGAATTAATGAGACATAAGACCCGACGCCGGTACAAAGTTGTGCCGACTAATCTAAAATAAATGACATTAGCCATGTTACATGGCTTTTGATCGAATTTTTGACGTCAAAGTTTGTATATTCCAAGCAATGTGCGTTTTAAGTGCGAATACGTAAATGTTGAGACTAAGAATTAAATAAATAGTAAATATCAGAATGATTTATATGGTGAGTTACATTGTTACAGCAATGACCACATACGAAAAGCCTGTGAGATGGAGTAGACCGGGGAGGCTATTTTGCAGATACCATGTTTGCAGAATGAGGAGAGACTCGCACACATCGTAGCTAATGAGATACCAATAGGTCAACGCCCAGTTGAAAAACCTGCTAAAAGGGAGAAAGATAGCTGGACGTCCTCATCTCAGGATCCATGAGCCGATATGTAGTCTAGTTGTGAATCACAATTTTCATATAAGAATATTCATGGGATGAATCCTGTTTTTTTTTTCAAATATTTATACATTTACGAGTATAATCATTGCTGTATATTACACATATGTGTTCCCCACAACAGTAATCAATGAATTCCTAAATAATTTATGCCATTTTGTTTTTAATCAATCTCCTAATGGCTTTTTGTCGCTTTGTCTGTCGCATTCCAGTTTAAATTACTTTTTTCGTACACTGTCCTTTGACATGAAACAATACTGAAAATTAGCTTCCATTGCCCATGCCCCCTACGCTTGTTTCCCTCTTTTAGAATGTGCGATTTTTTGTGGAAAATTGAAAATAGAGCTTAAAATATTTTTATTTTTTTCTAAAACGTAGTTTTATTTTCACAATAATATTTTCTACCTCAAGCACTTTCAACCTTCAATACTCAGGTCATTATCAAGAGAAAATAGAGCTTTTGAATTTTTGTAATCAAAATATTTTCGGACTTATTCGTCAAGCAAAAAATCGCATTCAGGAAACGTCATTGAATATTTTTTAAAAGATCGATCCTTGCTTTGTGATTATCGCTTAGGACGTATAATTGTTAGGGTGATGTTTGGTTTGAATCCTAGTTAGCTAAATAATATTTCTTCTTCTTCTTCAATGTCTCTTCAGCCCACGTCTTCCTTCCGTCCACAGCCGCGGTCCTCCAGTTTGACGCCTGCAGTAACCGCGTCGCACCTGCAAAACATTTCAGAAAGAAATGGCGGTTGATCTGTTATGTTGACGGCTAGGGCTAGGATTTTTAAATGAGAATTTTGGATTTGTTTTGGTATTTATATGGATTATTGCTAATTCTAAAAATGTAATTTATTGTCGTTGGTTGGTATGCGGCCGACCACCCATGCTGTAGAAAATGTTTCAGATTGCCAATGTCACCTCTGTTTCAGGGAAGGTCGGCAAGAGTTGCAGGGTTTATGTTAATTTGAGATTTTATGTTGTACGTTCACATGCGGCATGCAGCAACTTCACATGCGGCATGCAGCAACTACGTGTCGGCTTGTAAGAATGCATATATTGTAAATCCCCAATGTTACATATATCTCTACAACTTAGATTATATTAGATAAGATCTAATCCTGCCACCCCAGTTTCAGGGAAAGATGGCCGGATTTGCAAAGTTTATGTTCATGTGTGGTTTCGTTTATTTTGTGTGTACACCTTCAGTGTGCGTAAGCGCGTATTTAAACGTGCCTGCTTGTGGGCATGCATTTAATATGAGCCTTAAATGTCAAAACATCTTTGCAACTTAGATTACACATTATAGATAGAATCGCTAGTGTTGGGTGCGTAGTAGTTATGCGCTTTGTATCTCTACTGGAAATCCCTCCCCACAAGAGTTGTTTATGAGAAAATTCACCAGGCAATTATCTGGTCTTTTGTGGCGGCTTCCACCCCAGGCCATCCCTCGCCATTGTCTCCTAATGCACCGTAACTTAACGTGCGTATTCTAGTTTAACTTATCCTATAGTTAACTTGTCCTATGGTTAACTTACCAAATAGATGACTTAGATAACACAATAGTTTTCCTCTAAGTAAGTGGCTGCTAACCGTTTTTTGACCAAAAACCACTTTGATTGTTCAATGCTACTGTTATGATCTTAGTTGGGTTCTTTTAATTTATTTTTCAAGATTTCTTTAACATAATGTCGGTTTACAATGTACTGATATCCAACTCCTGGTTTATCGACTTCACGGCTCAGTGTTTCAATCGACGCGGACTCTCACACGATTGCGGTCCAAATATATAGCGTCTAAATGGACGTTTCTCGACTGCTCTTAATTCTCGAACATAGTAGATGATACCAGAGCGTTGTTTCACCAGCGTGATCAGAATCACGTACGCACGAATACTACCATACGCTCGTAATACTACTTTGAACATTCATCAATAAGCCTTTGCGCAAGTCAATCGTAGTGTTTTGTGAGCGTGCTTTTGCAGTGGCGGCTCCGAGGGCATTCCTTGATTATCGGGAATCCATTATTTATTTACTATGGGTGACGTTATAACGACCATGATACTTTTACTCCGCTGAGTATCTTTGGGCTTTTATTAAATTCCGTCCTTGCAGCTTCGTTCACGTATTCACTCCGTCTTTTTATTCACAAAATGTTTTGATCGGTATCAGATCCATGGATCATCGTTATGGAAAATTCACTTAAGGTGGCGGTTGAGCCATGGATTTGCTGTGTGTGAACAACACCGTATAATTCTATTCATTGGCAACTCTGTGCGCTCCCGCGTACCACCGGTTTGCAACCACTGCTCTACGTGATAAGGCTTGCCAAAATTACAGCGTTTCCGTTAATGTGTCCATTGTTCATCTATTTAACTGTGACTGTAACTCTCTTTCCACTTTGTCTTTATCCTCTGCATTGTAAATTTTTCAGCATTTACGTCTGAGATTTTTTGAAGACGCAAAACACTTGAAATTTGTGAAATATAATACTAACCGATGTTGTTTAAAATAGAGCTAATTCATAAAAAAAAAACCCCAGTCACTGTAAGGCTGGATGGACCTTTGATGACCCGTCTTTAGGAAAGGAATCTTTCCTTTTTAAATAGACTTGTGAAGAAGAATGCCATTCACCAACCTATTTTGCCTGGACAGAAACAGGTATTAACGTTATCAATTAATCATTCATTATTTCATATTTTTAATGTATTGCTTATTAATATATATATATTTTCTGAAACGTAAGGTTATTTTCACAATAATAATTTCTACCTCAAGCACTTTCGACCTTCAATACTCAGGTCATTATCAAAGTTGCTTTAGAAAAAAATATTTTATTTTAAATAAAATGAATTTTCACTGTGTGAATTCACAAACCCTACAAAATGCTTATTAATAACTAACCAATGACATCTGTTGAGCCAGGCTCAAAATTATTGTCGATAGAACATGAAGCTGGCGGGGCTCGAACTAGTGTTAGAGCCAATAACGCAAATTCCAGCGCCGACGCCTCACCCTCGACCATCCCAGCGACTTACCCACCAAATAGTTTTTTTTTCAAGATTCAATCATAATTTTTATGTGCTCCATCGGGAATCAAACTCACAACCTTCCTTCTACGAGTCTTCTGCGTTCACTACTAGACCAGCAATCAAGTATTACTTAAATGAAAAAAAAAATGGCAAAGTATTAATAAAATATATATCCTTACATTATTTTTTCAGGACAAATGACTTTTTGTGGGTCATTTATTCGCACGGCCAATAAAGCAGCTATGTATGTATAATTTGTGACGTCATAATGTTCTTTTGTGTATTTTCGCTTTGGATTCTGGTATTAATTATTTCTTTTTATATTTATAAGTCATTTCCCTAAAAAACACTCAACATATTTTCGTGTACATTATTCATGAACGAGCACTTTCATTCCAGATTGTTTTATTTTAATTTTATTTCATTTGTTTGTCTAGGCTCACATGAAAAACAAGATAATGTTATTCAAAATGGTGTTTTTTTTTATTTCCGATTGCGAGTTCATTTATTTGTCTAACGCTTTAGGTGTTGTGAACCAACGAAACATCATTAAAAAAAAATGTGAAGAGGAATGCAATTCACCAACCTATTTTGCCTGGCCATTTGTCTGCATACCTAAGCAGAAGCTTATGTGCATGCAATGGCATCTGTTGAACTAGGGTTGAAGTTATCGTGAAAGGGCCAAGCGTGATTCGAACCGACGTTATTCTGTCTCAAATACGCTAGTCAAGAACAGCTACTTGATTCCTCGGCCACAACACAGATTGCAAAAAAAATATATAGTAAGTTCCCCAATAACGCTTCGCCCAACCTTCTAAATCTAAATCTAAATCTAAGCTGCAAAGATATGTATCATTTGAGATTCATATTAAATGCATTCCTACAAGCAGACACGCATATTTTTCCTTCAATTTGAAAATTATTTAACGCCCATGCTGTTAAAACTTGGTTCGCTTTTGCCAATGTCACTCAAGTTTCAGGGTAAGCTCTACAGCAATTGGGGTCTTGCTTGAGAATTTACGCTTTCTATTCCGACGACTAGTGTGATTCGCACGAAAAAAACTAATAAAATATTATCCTAATATTATTGTTTGTTGCTTTGAAACCTACACCTTTAAAATGAAAATAAGTAACATTTCAACAATGTTTTTCATAAAATGAAAACTTTTCAAATTAAAATACTTGTAAATTTTTATCAGAATTCTTTGGATTTTGTGTAGGAATAAAAATACATGCTAAAAAATGCATAGTTTTCCTTCGCCTTGGCGGGAAATTCGCCCTGTCAGGTGTGTAGAAAGAAATTTATTATGTTCTTACATTTTTAATATTATTTCACGAACGGGGAACTCTTTGGGAGTTGGCTTTAAATAAAATAAATATACTAGCTAGGAAACCTGAATTTAATTTCCTAAAGATTCTTCAGTTCTTTGATGTAAATTTGATATGAGGCTGACCACACATAGCTATATAAAAATTGCTTAATTTTTTCTAATGCTCCTTATTTTCAGAGGAATGAAATCAAGAGTAGCAGAGTTTGTTTTATTTTTAGTTTGTAAGTAAACACGCAGAATTTGTAAACGGGAACTCACACTTGTACTCAAGTTGACGTGCATTAAATATGTATCTTAATTGAAAAAAAAAATTGCAACTTAGATAAGATAAGAATTTAATAATTTCCTAAAAAAAAACCCGCATTAAAATCGTTCAATAAAGTTAAGCTAGGGACATTTTTATTTCAGTACCTCGAGTATATATCATCGCGTGAATTCCCCACCATCGCGTGAATATAAAAATGTATGCAATATACAAAAGCATACCTAGTGAGTGATTAAGTTTTCATACATTTTTCAAGTTACGCGATACGGGGGAGAATTCACGCGATGTTTTATACTGAGAAAAATGGTTTGGGGCTTACGAAAAAAAATGACAGACGTGAGTTTTTTTTTTAATTAAGATTTTTCCCGCCCTTGGCATTTTTAGCGCCAAGATTTCTCTCTCTTCTCCACCCATCTCTTTCCTGGAGGTCCTCATCCCTGCTGAAGTGATTTTATTTTTGGGGCCACAAAGGGTTCCCCTTGGATAAGCCCGGCGACCTCCGAATAAACAAACTGAAGCGGACCAAAAAATAATCATAAAAAATGCCGAGAAATAAAGTAGTTGGTGTTTTTTTTGGCGTTTTTTTCCGTAAACAAAGGATAATAATCTATTCCGAGCAATTAATCTTGGAGCGAAAAAACTTCAAAAGAAAATGTTTTTCAGTTTCATAAAAAGATCTCAGTACCTACTACTATCTGCAGCACTTAGATACAGATGTAAAAAATATTTTCGTCTTTTTTTTCTGCTTCGATGGTGCTACAGTCCAACTCGAGCCTTGGCCTCCTTCAACTTCTGCCTCCAATTCTACCTGTTCTCTTACGCCGTTATCCAGTTCACAACTTGTAGAAGCTTATCCGCGCCTGCCTCCATTTCATCCCTCGATCTTATTTTGGGACTTTCCATTCTTCGTCTTGGGAATCTGTGCGTTTGGCATTTTATGAACTTGCCCAGCGTACCACACCCCTAACTTTTTCATGTTGGTCTTTTACACACACATTTTTAAATCACAGATCTGTCGCAAAAATCCTGCGTATCAGATCATGGATCTTGGGATGAATTCATCCAGATATCTTCCTACTTTTTACTACATATGCCAGTTGATGGTTGATCTATTGTTATCTCTCTAGTTCGATTTATTTTCATCTATGATATTTCGTGGGTCTGCTCCATCTACTTGTCCTCAATGTATGCTTATCATGTGATCATTCTCGTTTTTTTCCCATTTCGCATGATCAACTTTATTCGAGTGGATAATTTCATATAATATAGTACATGTCTCGTATAAATGTGCCATAACTATTTAACGGCAACGCTCATTCAAAGCTGTATTTTTTTAAACGATGATCCACTACCAGATGCTTTATATGGCTTCAAGTGTGTCTACCGGAAAATTCTTCGGATCTCTTGGCGTGATCGGGTCACCGACGAGGAAGTCATCCGACGCATGAATACCCCTAAAGAACTTCTGCCAACCATCAAACAGAGAAAGCTGATGTACTTCAAGTTATGAGGAATAAAAATACCACCTTCTCCATCTTATACGAGGAAAGATTGAAGGGAGAAGAACTCAATGACGTCGAAAAATATCGCGGCTGAAAAACTTGCGATAGTGGTTTGTCAAGAACACTAACTCTCGATGTATTTTGAGCCTCAGCATCTAAAGTGAAAATAGCTGTGACGATCGCCAATCTTCGTTAGAAGTGGCTCTGAATGAAGAAGAAGAAGTGTCAGGTATTTTCTTCACCTTCACAAGCCTTGTAAACTAAATAAATAAAATTGTAGATGGGGCTTTTCCCGCCGTCCCAGCACTTTTCCCGCGAACAAGCGGCAACTAATGACAATGAATAAAGGTGGAAAGAACGGCAAAGGAAGGCGAGGTAAAGTAAACAAGGAGAAAAATAGTCTCTCGTGAAGCGGCCTAATCACTCCCTGGGCCCAACGTGAATGGCGATTCATTACTGAAATCTTAGACCCGAGGAAACTATACACACCCAAAGGATGAAACGTATACATGTATGATTCTTTTTACTAAGGATCAAGAGGAATTATTTCTACGGAAAATTTCTTTGAATCAGTTTTTTTTTTTTAAATACAAAAGTGTCAAAAACACATATTTTCCTTGTATTGTCTGTTTTTCAGCCAAAAGAATTTATTCTGAATCAGAAAAGTCATTTTTTTTTATATCTTTCTCTATTTGATAATTAATCTAGATTCTAGAGTGAAAACGTGAATTCTACTTGTACGAGTATATTTGTATCAAGCCGCCATTCCGCTAGGGTTGGCCAGTTCCTCCGCAGATGCGTCTCTACTTTGTCCTATCTTTGCTCACTTCCCTCATCTTCTCGAAATTCCAGTCGTTTACAATCTCGCTTCTTTGATAAATCCATTATTTCCTTGGGTTTCCCCATGCATGCTTACCTTTGACATTTTCTTTGTACTCGTTTGAGCCATAACCGGTCCGTAGTCTAGTGGTAACGCTTTGGACTCGTAAATGGAAGGTTGTGGGTTCGAATCTCGGCGGAGCACCAAGAATATAGGTACTATTGATATTTTCAAATATTCTCTTTGCTGGGTTCAAAACTTCATATACCTCTACCAAAGACGGTCACCAAAGGTACATCCAGCCTTACAGCAACTCGGTCTTGCTTGAGAATCGACGCTTTCTATAGCGACGACCAAGCTTGCAGAGGGCTTACCAGATGTGATTCACACAAAACAGCGCTCACCAAATAAATTATCCTCATATTATTATTATTTCACTTTAAAATTGTCGATATACCGCACTCATTCATAGTCTAGACATTACATGCTCTATATTTTGTCTTGTCAAGCCATTTCAATCACTTTCATTAAACTTCCTATCAAGTTATGAGAACCGCGTAGAAACTGTTTCGAAAAGGGCTGCACAGAAACGAAGAATAATTACGCACACTAATATAATTTTAAAATGGTTGTAGTAAGTCAGTTTTGTAAAGCGCCGTCTCTGCAGGAAAATTCAAAGCCCCTCAAATTACTGTACCTTGAGCATTTTCCAAGTTTGGACCTATTCACAAGAAAAGTTTCATAATTGCGTTAATAAAAATCAAGAAATGGTTTCTCGGCATGTTGTATAAAAACCCGGCTAAGGAGTAGAATCACGCAGCACAAAGGGAACGCTCATCCTTCTTATTTGACGGGAAAATATGAAATCTTCCATGAAATTCTGCACGAAATAGGTTTTTTTCTTTCAGGTATTAATAATTATTTGTTATAGAAAAAAAACTAATTTTTAGAACCGTGGTGCAGTAAAGATTTCGTCGAAGTAATATCCGACTACAACAAACAACGCCAAAAAGGCACGAACTCTCTCAACTCAGTTAGTGCATCTTTGGCATAGAAGACACACGTCTTCTGATGACATCCGATACGACTCCGACCAAACGTTTAGAAATCAGTCCTTCCCTCATCCGTGTTTTTATTGTATACAAAATATCCAAACCGCAATTCTAATTTGAAGTCATTAATTTATATGTGTCATTAATATGTTGTCATCAGTATAATTACAACTGAACTCTGGCAACTTCTAAAAAAATGCAGGCATTGAAGTCAATAATTCATACTAGATATCGGCGTACGCGTTCCAAATCCAAATAAAATTCAAGCTGTGTATTCTACTCCAAACAAAAATTCAAGTGTGAACAGTGAATTGTAGCGGGATTCTCGACATGTATTCCAACGAGAGGCAGTCTGCCCTCGCATTGATTTTTGGATGTAAAATGTGGTTTGTGTTTTCGTTCTGTGCACTGTTTACTGGGACTTGTTACGTGATTGCTGGCGCTGGACACATATCTGACACCACCGGCTGCTCCGCCCGTCAGTTCCAGTGCGCCAACGGGCGCTGCATTCCCTGCACCTGGGTGTGTGACAAGGACGACGACTGCGACGACCACTCTGATGAGAGCCCCAAGGAGTGCCAAGCTACAGGAGGCTGGGTGTTGCACGGCAAGAGGGCCCAGCGTAGAGACGCGGGCATGGGCGAGGACAGCCTGCCAGGAGCTACTCCGGCAAGGAGCTTGCCGACTCCCCCCCGATATTTGCCCGATTTATTTTATATTTATAATTTAATAATTTTTTTAATACCTTAACGATTATGATAATGATTTGATTGTTTTAAATATTTGACATTTTTATTTTGACATTTTTATGTACTTACACTTTATATAATAATTGTTATTATTTAATATAATTAATTTATTTTTGTAATTAATAAACCCCATGTTCGCCAATATAAACGCAGTTCCACTCTGCAGAAAAACCGCCATAAACTTGCTCAGAGAGAATGAATGGGTGTTTGGAACTTGGAATGTCAGAAGAATGAATGAGTGTAAGGAGAAGGAAATCGTGAATGTGATGAATGAAAAAAGAATACAAGTGATGGGTGTGACAGAGACAAAAATGAAAGGGAATGGTGAAAAAGTATTAATGAATGGTGAACTGTATATCTGGTCAGGTGTGGAAGATGGGAATGAAAGACAGGGTGTGGGTGTGGTTATAAGTGAGAATGTAAAAGGATGCATAACGGGCTACCAAAGAATCTCTCCAAGAGTTTTGACTGTTAAACTCAAAACAAACAGGATGAAAATTTTCTTGGTGGCCTGTTATGCACCTGTAGATTCAGAGTGTATGGACGTGAAAATGAGATTCTGGAATGAGTTGAATGCAGTTGTGCGCGAAAGCAAGAAGAATGAATACATTATAATTTTGGGAGATATGAATGGATGGGTAGGTACGCAAAGAGATGAGTGTGTGAAAATTGTTGGTCCTAGTGGACGAGGTGAGGCTTCGGCTGTTTCTCTGGCAAAAGATCTCGTAGCTTTGTTCAAGTATGGTGGCATGGATCTGGTAAAATGGTCAAGCAATTCATCTTATCTATTAGATAGTCTTCCTAACTCACATAGAGGTTCCATAAAATTTGATGATGATAAAGGCGTAACTCTAAAAGTATTAGGGTTGTCTTGGGATCCAGTAAAGGATAATTTCTTCTTTACTTCGAATGACTCTCAGCAAAAATGCACGAAGCGATCTATTTTGTCAGTTGTAGCTCGTTTGTTTGATGTTTTGGGCTTAGTCGCACCAGTTATACTGGCTGCAAAGCTTCTCATCAAAGAGCTATGGCGTGCCAACATCGGTTGGGATGACTCTCCGCCTGATGCTATAATTCGACGTTTTTCGAGTATAACACAAGAACTTCCGTTGCTCGCTACTTTAAAAATTCCTAGGCACATCGGTGTGACTAGCTCAACCAAAGTATTATTAGTAGGTTTTTGTGATGCTAGTCTGAATGGTTACGGTTGTGTTATATATGTACATACAACTGACATGGATGGAAATATTTCTGTCAGGTTGTTGTGCTCAAAATCTAAGGTATCTCCCACCAAGATTACGACATTAGCACGTTTAGAGTTGTGCGCTGCTGTTTTATTGTCAAAGATGTTAAAACTTGTGACCGAGATGTATCGTGATCGGATTCATATAACTGATGTATATGCTTTTTCTGATTCAACGATTGCGTTGGCTTGGATTTGCTCTTCTCCACATCGTTGGTCAATTTTTGTAGGAAATAGAGTCGCTCAGTGTCAGGAGAATTTACCCCCTCAGAACTTTTATCACATCTCAGGGGACGAGAACCCAAGCGACTGTGTTTCACGTGGTATGTTACCATCTCAATTAATTTCTCATAGTTTATGGTGGAATGGTCCACTGTGGCTTCAACGCCCTTCGGATGAATGGCCGATTAAAAAATTCTCCTCGTCCGATGCGTTAGAAATTCCTGAACAGGCAACTGTACTGACAGCCATTGTAGTACATGTCGACTCTATGATTTTATATGATTTAGCACTACGAACTTCTTCGTGGAATAAATTAATTCGAATTACAGTTTACATTCTTCGCTTTATAAATAAATTTAAATCACTGTTGCATTTTATTGAATGCATGTCCCATGCTACGCATGAGGACGCTCCTCCTTTGTCCTGGCCTCTGGGAATCATCACCAAGGTTTTCCCTGGGGATGATGGCGTGATTCGAGTAGCCACAGTAAAGACTGAGCAAGGTTTTTACAAACGTCCGGTCGTCAAACTCTACCCATTGCCGACACAATAGATTACTATTTAATTTCGTCTACTGAGTTAGTAGATCTCTACCATTGTACATATTTACCATGTTTAGAATTAATCTTATGCTTTACTACTAAGCTTATCTGTTAGAACATGTTAAATCTAGCTTATTATATTGGCTTAAGTATTTTTGTGTCTAACCTGTTTACTTGTAGGCATACTTATTATATTAATTATATTAAGTTTCTCTAGTTTAAGATTTTCAAACATTGATTGTAATTATACCTATGTATCATTTCTCGAATATTGTTTGTAAAAATCGACATGGTTTCTTTGAATATCTGGTTTGTGTTGCAAAGCTTTTAACTTTAAGTCTTTGCAAAGGGGGGTGTATGGTGACGCATGAATAGCGTCATCTATTTTTAATTTTAATTAATAGTCTAAGAAGCGAATTTCATGTTGGACTTTCACAATCTGAAAAAAGTGCGGATAAAAATCGCAAGATGTCGGTATGAACTTTTTTGACATCCAACGTGAAATCTCAAGATTTGAGGACTTCCGCTTCCGTCGTGTTCGCGAGTAGACACGTTTTGATATGTCTCGCGAGCGATTTGAAATTTACCGTTAAAAAATCTGTGAGTGAGTGGGATTTGTTTTACATATAACTTGCAAGTGTGGCAGTTCGTGAACAGAGCTCATCTCCATAGGATCCAGAGAAACGAGCATCATCTTGGACCAGAGCACAATTTGAGGTGAGTGTTGTCCTTTTGATTTTCGCTTCTTTGGTACGGGAAGTCGTCCAAAATTGAAAGCCACCTACTGAAGGTTGGCTTTTGTTTGCGAGAGAAATACCATAGGCACTAGATCTAGGTATTTCATATCTCGCATTGGAGAATACGTTACAGTTTCTCTATTTGTTCTTTTTTTGTATTTTATATACATACCCCCTGAGGGGCAAAATTTACAACTTGCCTCCCCAGTTCCCATTTACAAAGGTAAAGGGGACAAAAAAGACTGTCAGAACTTCAGACCAATCGGTCTACTCAGTATACCAGGAAAAGTCTTCTGTAAGGTGATTATAAAAAATGTGATTCTGACTACTAGTGAAAGGATTTCCGATATACAGTCCGGCTTTATGGCCGGTAGAGGCTGTGTTGATCAGATTTTTACTCTACGACAACTTGTTGAAAAACAATTGTCGGTGAGGCGGAAGCTGTTCACGGCCTTTGTAGATCTGGAAAATGCTTTTGACTCAGTAGACAGAGGTATGTTATGGGATGTTTTGAAAGCATACGGAGTGAATGGGGCTCTCCTAGGTGCGGTGCATGCAAACTATGAAAATAGTACAGCATGTGTTCGTATTGATGATGAGTATAGTGAATGGTTTGAAGTTTTTAAGGGTGTAAGGCAAGGATGTGTGATGAGCCCATGGCTATTTAACATAGTCATGGACAAGTGTGTTCGAGATGCTAGACTTGATGATTGTGGATTAATGATAGGAGAGAGCAAAGTGAGTGTTCTACTGTATGCGGATGATGCTGTTCTTGTATCGGACTCAGCAGTAGAATTGCAAACGATGCTCTCTAGATTGAACGAAGCTCTGCTAGGTAATTATTTGAAATTGAATGCAAGTAAGACGAAAGTTTTGATTTTTGAAAGAAATGAAGAAAATACGAACTACGAATTTAGAATAAACGGAATGAATGTTGATGTGGTAAATGAGTTTGTATACTTGGGAAGTAAGTTTGAGAAAGATGGAAGAATGACAGGTGAACTTGAAAGAAGAGTAATGAAGGGCAGGTGTGTACTGGGTGCCACAGCTTGTATCGCCAAAAATCAAAACATTTCTAAAAATGCTCGATTGGCGGTACGCAGTGGCATACTTTTACCCACCTTGATGTATGGAAGCGAGGCCTGGACGGTGAATGAAAGTGAAATTAGTAAAGTCCATACTGTTGAAATGGACTTTCTAAGAAGTATGATTGGGAAAAAACGGAGTGACAGGGTGAGGAATGATTTTGTAAGAAAAGAATGTGGTGCAAAAGAAAGTGTGAAAGTGAAGATTAAAAGAAGTTTGTTAAGATGGTTTGGGCATATGGAGAGAATGAATGAGGAAAGACTGACGAAGAAAGTATATGTTGGTAGAATAGATGGATGTCGTGGTAGAGGAAGACCGAGAAAGGTATGGATGGACCAAATATCCGAAATTGCGAATGAATGGAATATCCAGAGTCATAATAAAAGAAGAGCTTGTATGAAGAAGGTTATGACTCTGGAGGAAATGAAAGAAGTATGCAAGGATAGAAAGAAATGGCGGTTGATCTGTGATGTTGGCGGCTAGGGTTTGTTTAAGTGAATTTGGTTTTATGATTTAGTTTTTTATGTCCATGTATATATTGTTATTTTTATTCTTTGATTTTAAAAAATGTAATTTGTCATGTATGTTCCTTGACTTATAGGTTGTTATGCGGCTGACCACCCATAATATAAAAATTGGTTCACTTTGCCAATGTCACCCCTGTTTCAGGGAAGGACGGCAAGAGTTGCAAGGCTTATGTTCATTTGAGATTGGGTTTTTATATTGTAGGTCCACATGCGGCATGTGTTAGCGCGAAATTATACATATCTGCTTGTGGGAATGCATTTAGTATAAATCTTAAATGATATATATCTTTGCAGCTTAGATTAGATTAGATTAGATTAATAAACAATTTGAAATGTAAAGGAAAAAAGAAAAAATGGCTAAGTCAAAAAAGTGGTACTGCAAAATACAAACTTATATACTGAGATTAATGATGGACAGCTGATTTTGGTAGAAAGCTTGTGATCAAATCCAGAGAGCTAGTTGTAGATTCCCACCATGTGTGTCAGAAATGATGACCCATTCCTGTGATTATTTACAACTCTGTAAGGTATACTCAACCTTCACAAGGAATAAGAACCTATCCGTTACAGGAAAACCGCCACTTTAAGGATTTGTAATGAAACGTTAGCCTCTGGGTCCACGAGCAAGACCAGGAACAAGAATATTTCACTTATTATTTCCTATACCTTGACTGACTGGTTGGTATGAGGCTGACCCCCCGTGCTGTAAAAATTAGTTCACTGTTACAAATGCCACCCTGGTTTAAGGTAAAAGCGGTAGGAGTTGCAAGGTCTATGTTCATATGAGGTTTTTATTTATTTGTAAACACACAAGTAGAATGTGTACGCGCGAACCTACATGCGCCTGTCTGTGGGCATGCATTTAATAAGAGCCTTAAATGCTAACATATCTTTGCAGCTTAGATTATAAATACCGTTCTTATCCTGGGATTGGTGTACAGCAATTATAACGAAATAAATAATAGCTACTGAAAGGGTTTTCTTTGCTCTTTTTGTGTGCAAATACGTAATCCTTATCCGCGATAGCTTTTAGCTGTATACGAGTAGCTAATGACATTAAAAGCCTTTCACTCCTCCTGCATTACCAGTTCAGGCACGTGCGCAATCAAACTATTACGGTGTCGATACAAAACTAACGTAGTCCATCACTAAAACACTTAACAGATTTCTTCTGTGATCCCATCCCTAGAGACTCGAATTTGTAATGTGTACTTGGATAATGCTAGTGATGTGTGATGGTAAAAGTATCTAATACTGGATAAAGAAATCATTCTTTTTTTTGTGTCTGTTCTATGAGATATAAACATTCTATAATCTATAATCTAGTTTGCAAAGTTATTGACATTTATGGCTTATATTGAATGCACGGCTACAGGCAGAAATGTGAAAGTTAGCGCCTACACATACATACTGCGTGTGTCTATAATCTATCATTTAAGTTGCAAGGATATATTAACATTTTAAATTCAAATTAAATGCATGCCCGCAGACACGTGTAATTCGCGCTTACAAATTCTACATGTGTACTTACAAATTAAAAACCAAACCTCTATAATAATAATCTATAATCTAAGTTGCAAGGATAAATTCATTTAAAGCTCTCAGATGTATGCCCACAAACCAACAAGTGTAGTTCGCGCTTACAAATGCTGAATGTGTACTTACAAATAAAATCCAAACCTCAAATGAACATAAGCCCCACAACTTTTGCCGACCTTCCCTGAAACAGGGGTGACATTGGCAAAGTGAACCATTTTTTACAGTATGGGTGGTCAGCCTCATACCAACCTATAAGTCAAGGAAAAAACCTCAAATGAAATAAACCCTGCAACTTTTGTCGGCCTTCCCTGAAACAGGGGTGATATTGACAAAGTGAACCATTTTTACAGCATGGGTGATCAGACTCATATCAACCTATAAGTCGATGAAGCGGCCACAGGCAGAAATTTCAAGATAAAGCATCAAGCATGTGTGCATTCAAAATAAAGCATACTTCAAATAAACATAAATCTTGCAACTCCTGCCGCATTTCTCTGTAGTAGAAACGCAAAGGCGTAGAATTTTGTCATACTTTTATATCTATTCTACCAACATATACTTTCTTCGTCAGTCTTTCCTCATTCATTCTCTCCATATGCCCAAACCATCTTAACAAACTTCTTTTAATCTTCACTTTCACACTTTCTCTTGCACCACATTCTTCTCTTACAAAATCATTCCTCACCCTGTCACTCCGTTTTTTCCCAATCATATTTCTTAGAAAGTCCATTTCAACAGTATGGACTTTATCACATTGTATTTTTTTCACACAGGATTTTTTTTGAACATTTTTTCCTTTACATGTATCTGATACGCAGTAACTGTTATATTTTTCGTTCGCGTCACATCAGCTTATAAAATGTATAAAAATTTCCAACTCACAAACATCAGGGCATTTTTCTACATTGTGTTTAAAACATTTTTATAGTTTTTTTTTTCGGTACCAAAGCACTTTACTAAAGAAACATTTATTCTCTTTTATAAAATGTGCCTTTCGCGTAATGGCCTCTATACGAGTATATATAAAGCGCAGTAAGTATATACAAGTAAGTAGGTACTTAGAGAAAGTAATCGTTGAACATTATATTTTTTCTAGGCTTTTGTACGAGAAAGAGTAATGGGTAGTAAGTATGCCTAAGCTTTATTTTTGAAATAACGATTTTATTTTTAGTAAAAAAAAATGGTTCATTTTTTTTAATGAATTGATGTTATAAAATTTGTTAACATGAATGAGAATGTTTCGATTAAAAATAATATCTTTGAAAATTGTTACAGTTGTTAAAAAAATACATATAACTAGACCTGTCCATAGTTTAGTGGTTAATACAATGGACTCGCAATCTGACGATTGATGGTTTGATTCCCGGCGAAGCAAAAAAAAAATCATGTAACTTTTAGACAATAGAAACATATTTATGCTATAAAAAAAATCATGAAATGTGAATGTGGTTATATTTTTTAAAGGGATACAGTGTTATTCGCATAGATAAAGGAATAAATTTTATATTTTACTTTATTTTTTGATCTGTGGTTTTTCGCAAAGTATAGTACAATGCGTAGGTGATCTACGAATCATTTTATTTTTTTATTTAACTAAAACCATGTTTTAAACTATAATGTTACTTTCGATACACAATTTAGGGTGATTTTTTTCAATAATAGCAGAGCGACTTTATACTGAATGAAAAGCACGCACTTAACGCTATCGTGTAGGTAGTTTTTTTATTAGCTCAAAGTTACATTATCTAACCTTGAAAATACCGGGCCTTAGAGTCAAGTCTGCGATTGATTTGATGAGAAATAAACATTATTAGCTTCAATTAAACCTGAAACATGTTTTAAACTGGATTGTTTGCCGGCAGTCAGTCGCGTTTCATTGTTCTGTCTGAGCCTGGGCGTTGGTTGGACACGTGGCATGCCGCACGTGGGGGGGCAGGGAGGGGGAGGGGCTGGTACCACGTGCTAGCCGCCCTTACAGATCGATACGGACCTAGCAGCACGGCACACAAAGGAAAGCAGCTCAACGCCCTGCCCTGCGATGCATTCGCGCAGTTTTTAAACGTGTTCACTGGCAAATTCTGGAAAAAATGTTTAAAATATTGTGTAGTTGATGTTATAGTTGATTATCTAATCTAATCTAAGTTGCAAAGATATGTTACATTTGAGATTCACATTACATGCATTCTCACAAGCAGACACGTACAAGTTCGCACGTGCACATGCCGCATGTGATCCTACAACATTAAACCAAAGCTCAAACAGACATACACCCTGCAACTCTTGCCGTCCTTCCCTGAAACAGGGGTGATATTGGCAAAGTGAACCATTTTCTACAGCATGGGTGGTCAGCCGCATACTAACCTATAAGTCAAGGGTCAGCCACAAAGCAATCCCAAATGCATATAAGTCCTGCAACGTACTTCTCCGGTTCTTCAACCAAGATGTTTTACCTAGACCTAGAGCTTGTGGTCCTTCAGTTCATCCCTGTGAATCCACATCTCCCGTCTCCTTTTTTAACTCATTGAAAGGCACGAAATAGAAGAAATGGGAAATGAAAAATAAGAGAGAAATGACTGAGAAATGTATGGTTTTATCAGAGTACTGAAATTGTGACTTCATGGAGCAAAAGGTTCACATTACAGCCCGTTCCCACTTGTCGTGTGTCGGATCCGTATATTGATCGGATGTTCCAGTGGCAGAACATTATGTTTGGAGCTATTCACACTTGTCGGAAACCGATTTTGTCCGAAATGTTCTGAAACTGGAACCTCCGATGAATATACGGATCCGACACCCGACAAGTGGGAACGGGCTCTTAGGGTCTGAAAAAATACATAATTACCAACGCATTTTTTTTTCATTTCAAAAAAAGTCTTTGGTCTGCGTAAACACAATCAGAATTTTCCGATAATAATTGGAGGGGGTATAAAGGTATAAAGGTACACCCAGCCGTCAGTAATTTTAATATGATAGCTACTTACTCGTATTCCGGGGTAAATATTTTGCCGCCTAAATCAACAACCCTGATTTTATGCCCCTTTTTATTGGGGTGACCTTGCGACCTTCAATTTAATGACACAAACACAGACTGAAAAAAAAACACATCTTTCAATCAATTCAGTATACACTCGCTTTACTCGTGCCTTTGCCTTAAACTTCAAGCAAATTTGTTACACGATTTGAAAAAATATTTAGCTCTGTATGAGCGTCTATGTGCTGTGGGTCCTTCTATCACATACCCACGGGATCTATCTATCTATAATCTATAATCTAAGCTGCAAGGATATGTTAACATTTCAGGCTCATATGAAATGCATGCCTACAGACAGGCACATATAGGTTCGCGCCTACAAATTCTGCATGTGTGCATACAAATAAAGAAAACCTCACATGGACAAAAACCAGCAACTCCTGCCGCCGTTCCCTGAACCGGGGTGGCATTGGCAAAAGTGAACCGATTTTTACAGCACGGGTGGTCAGCCTCGTACCAGCCTATCAGTCAAGGAGCACAAAAAATTATAAATGATTTACAGAAATTCATAATGAGACACATTACAAATTAAAATAAAGTAAAATTAAAATTAAACTTAATATCACACTTAGAATTAATGCTCTAGCCGCCATTGTTGCAAATCAACCGCCATTCCTTTCGGTCCTTACATACTTCTTTCATTTCATACAGAGTCATAATCTTTTTCCTGCACTCTCTTGAATATCCCATTCATTCGCTATTTCGGAAATTTGATCCATCCATACTTTTCTCGGTCTTTCCCTACCACGGCTTCCATTCATAGTTGCAGCGTACACTCTACTCTCTTCGTCAGTCTTTCGTCATTCATTCTTTCCATGTGTCCAAACCATTTTAACAAACCCCTTTTGATTTTTACTTTTATACTTTCCACATTCTTCTCTCACTAAATCATTCCTCACCCTATCTTTCCGTTTTTTTCCAATCATACTTCTTAGAAAGTCCAAGGCAGAAACTGTTGGATCTTTAGAGGAGCACTAAAGACGCATCTTTACAAAAAAAATATTCACGAATCAAAAGCGTGAACCACTAGACTACAGACTGTTGCAGTCGTTAAAAAGCTACCTTATTTCGTGTTAGATGTTATGCAGGGCCTATAATGCTGGTGGGTATTGCTTGCATTCACTTAAAGTCTGCATAATTAGAGGGCAGCGTTTCCCCTTCCTTTAATTTCTCCCTCGCGAGGCTTGGGGGTAGTTTGTTCTTAAGCCGCTGTTACATTGTAAAGCGATCAATCGTGCCGGGCAAAGAAAATAAAAACAGAAACACCTTAAGCAACTAGCTGCAACAATAATCGCGCCGTAGCCTTCAGGGGCTTCACCAGAACCCAGACAATACGTGTGTGTGCGTGGAACATGCCAGTGTGCAGAGGCGATCGTTCCAGAGAGGCAAAAGTAGGCAAGTTAGGGTGAAGAATGCAGGTAACTTTCTGAGACCTTAAAAAATGTGCTTTTAATTGCTTGATCAATAACATTCTTTCAATAGAATAACGAGATATCGTCTTTACCAAAAGACCGGCCACAACGGTTCATCCAGTCTTACAATAGCTGAGTTTTGATTGCGAAATTGGCAACAGCGATCAATATAAAATATTTTATTGGGGTTTTGGTTTCTTCTCATAATAATGCATATGCATAAAAGAGAGATAACAAAACAAGAATATTTGTTTGACTGCTCTCGTTAACGGTTGGCTGGTAACTTATTGTAAGACTACCTCACCTTGCTAAGGCATCGTCTTTTTGTTACTAAAAACGACTCTGATTCTTCATCTGTGTATTTTATGTCGATCGATTTTGGCGACGAACATGTATTCGGAGGGCTCTTGAGGTGTGATTCACATACAGGCAGCGCTCACGAAGAAACCATTCTGATATTAAATTATTTTAAGTTAATACTAAGAATATTATTTTTATGGCACCATTATTTCTTTGATGTTTAAAAAATAAAGAATCCCATGAAAGACCTTGATTTCCAAAGTTTGACTATTGTGTTGATATGAATGTTTCCAGATCGGCGGGGGGATATTATTGTTGGTGTAAGCCATTAGTTATTTGAGTTGAAAGGCATTAGGGAAATTTCGTTTACAAATACGCCTTTGGAAAGCTCATTTCAAAATAATCGAGGAGTGAAAAAAAAAATACAAATAAATATATTTGTGCTTGTTGTGTGTTAAAAAAAAAAGCCTGAAATGTGTGACCTTCTAAAAAACCATGTGGTAATCTAATCTAATCTAATCTAAGCTGCAAAGATATATATCATTTAAGATTTATATTAAATGCATTCCCACAAGCAGATATGTATAATTTCGCGCTAACACATGCCGCATGTGGACCTACAATATAAAAACCCAATCTCAAATGAGCATAAGCCTTGCAACTCTTGCCGTCCTTCCCTGAAACAGGGGTGACATTGGCAAAGTGAACCAATTTTTTTACAGTATGGGTTTTCAGCCGCATAACAACCTATAAGTCAAGGAACATACATGACAAATTGGTAGTTCAAGAAAGTTCAATCGTTTGAAATTTACAACATAGCAATGTGAAGGATCTTGGATTCGAGGTTGTAATTTTTTTTTCATTAATGGGTTTATTATTTTTCAAATAATATTAACGAAGGTGTAACTTTGTTTTCGTCAACTATTTTTATTATTATTGAGTAGCTACCAATGTTTTCGGAGAACCTCCATCTTCGGGTAACAAATTTTTACTTAAAAACTAAGGCAGTTGAGGGGGGTATACGGTGGTAGCGGTAAGGGTGAGTTTTTTCATACTCGTCAAGGTTATGAATGAAAATATGAGTGGGAAAGTAAAAAATAGTACAATGAGATTGATTCGGAAATATATAAAAAGAAGGGACGATGAACCGCTGACTAAAAGAGTGTACAAAGAAAATATCAAAGATAAGCGTGAAAGGGGATACCAAGGAAAATTTTTTTTTTAGTGGTTGCACCTTTTACAAATTTAATGATTACTACTCTGTCCACACCAAACAGTCAACATCCCTTTCTGTGTACATTACGATACATGAGAATAAGGTGACTACGCTATGAATCACTTTACTGATCGTTTGGTTCGTATGATATTAGCGTCATTACCATCGAAGCGTTTACTTTTAGAGTCATGGGCATGCTTCGGACCTAGACGTTATTGTTTTGTTGTGCAGTTGCTTTCAACTTCACGGCAAGACATTCCGCAACTTGTAAAATATGTAGCTTTGAATGAGCATGCATTTGCTGTTGGTCCTTATGACACATACATTCAGGATGGACACTTAAGTAAACTTCGCGGCAAGGTCTTCCGCAACTTGTAAAAATATATTGCTTTTTATGAGCGCACATGTGCTGTGAATTCTTCAACGTATATTCTGACACATACAGGACGGATACGAGATGGGTTTGAGCATACTTTGTCATTTAGTTTCACTTCTATCGAAGGCCATCATGACTTTTCTCTTTAACAAAGACTGAAAGGTGATGTACACGTCTTTCTTTGCCACAAAAGTGGATTAATGTATACATTAGCTATTCCTTTGAGCCGAGGCGACAACGGGAATCCAATTTAGTTGTACACCAGAGGACGCCGCAATCTGACGATAGTGGGGGACGCAAAAAAGACACCCCAGCATAATCTCCCTGAAATATTGGATGTCGCCTCGTCGGACAAGATAATTCACCTGACACTCTCGCCTCTTACAGCCAGCTACTTCCTGGGTTGGCTCTTCCAGACTATTGATTCTGTAAAAGGTGACACGTTTTAAAGATGGAGAAAATGTAGTAGTGCTCACAATGGATTCATACGATTACATTCATTTCTACAAATCCGCGAGTGAAAAACAGTTTGTTGAATGAATATATATTTTAAGCACATATTGAAATTGCAATGTTAAAGAAAAATAATCTAGCAACAGTGACGGGACTTAAAAGTGATTTGACTGTTACTCTGTCGCCATTCTGCTAGGGGTGATCAGAACCTCTGCACATCTGTCTACTTGTTTCCGTCTTGGCATACTTACTTCATTCAATTTACTCGCATTGTTTTCGTGTAACCATCTATAATCTTAATGGCAAAGATATATGATGTAAGTTTGCGCTTACACATTATGTATGTTTGCTAACAAAAGAAAGCTCTTATGAACATAGATTCTTCAACTTATACCGCCATTCCTTGAAATCTATGTGAGGCTAGCAAAAATCAACCAATTTTTACAGTATGTGTGGTCAGCCTATACCAATTTACATATTGGTTACGGAACAAACTATGTAAAACTATGATATTCTAGTAACTATGCAAGTCAAGAAAGAGTCTTAGCACATTTGTCTCTCTTCTTTCAATTCTTACATACCCCTTTCAGTTCCCTCACATTATTTTTATATTTCCATTATCGTGTTTCCATTCCTTGACTTATAGGTTGGTATGAGGCTGACCACCCATACTGTAAAAAATGGTTCACTTTGCCGATGTCACCCCTGTTTCAGGGAATGTCGGCAAGAGTTGCATGGCTTATGTTGATTTGAGGTTTAGATTTTATTTGTAAGTACACAATCAGCATTTGTAAGCGCGAACTACACGTGTTTGTTTGTGGGCATACATCTGAGAGCTTTGAATGAATATATCCTTGCAACTTAGATTATAGTGTGTATAAAATTCAATATAATTTGTTCGTAATTCTATTAAATTGGAAAGCCATTTCGTAATAGATGTCTTTCCCTGTGAGTTTCTTAACCCCCAACCCCTGCTAGGGCGGGAGACATCTGTCTCTAGGAGACTATTAGCGCCTGTAACCAGTGTTTTATTGCAACCACCCATTTGTAAGGGAAGGGGGGGGGGGGGTGAGACAGACCGATGCACAAATTGTCTTGCGCTACAATTCGATTGTATTTGACAGCTTTGAAGCGAGTTAAAATATTCCATTGTCTGGTTTGCTGAAATGCCATGTCTGTAATTTTATTGATCGAAACTTTAAGACATGGAAAGCAAGTCGGAAACGAATTGCACTATATCGTTGTATGCTGTTTTACTTTACTTTTTGTATGGCTCGCAAGGGTAGCGCATTCCCATACCATTTGGCTGCGTCAGATACGGAGATCCAAACTCTCCATCCACGTCATTTTCGTGGCTTTCTGGAGGTACTTCAAGCCAGGAGCGTGTCTTCTGGTGGAGCATACCTCCACTATGTGCCGAGCAGTTTGGTTTTCAGCCCTACAATCACAATCACTCTTCTGCAGTTCTCTCTTGACTGAGCTGCAACCAATAACCAATCGTACCAGGGATGAAAGTCTCATCACCACGGTAATTCTTACCTACCGTATATCGGTAATACATATTTGTATGAAGACTAATCGGCTTTTCACTTGCGGCCATCTTGGATTGACAGGTATACAAATATTACAGATTTTCGGTAGGTAAGAATTACCGTGGTGATCAGACTTCCAGCCCAGGCAATCCTCATTGTCACGGGTAACCTTTCCAAAGAACTGTACAGATACTGGCTAGAAAAATCAAGCCTTCTAAGAGCAACTCCCGACAAATGGGCTCGTTGATGCGGCTTGCTGGCCATGGGACTCCGTTCTTTTAATCCTTCAACTATTTAAAAGTTATTTGGATTGATATACACGTTTTGATATCATAAAAAACTATCGAGAAGAAGACACAACTACAAGTGTGCATCATGTAAAAGAATTACAGCATCGATTTGGAATTGAATTAGTGTCTGTACATGTGAACGATAATGTTCTCGGGTATCCGATTACAGATTATTAGTGCGCTGGCGGGTGACGCTGACCATTCACTTGAATGCCATAATCCAGCTAGGCAAACACGCCAACTATCGACTGCAACTAATAAGTATTCAGACAACACCAAAACCTCTTCCATTTCAATCATTATGGGTCACTTCAGATCTATTTTTTGGGCTTGTGGGTTCTTACCGTATCTATTTTTTCTATTTGTTGCATGAATTTACAATAAATTCATGTCCTCAGAGTATTCGACCATCTTATGTTCTCCTTTCTTCTCTTATTCTATACATTCTATATTGGTGGTTTTAGAGCATACTCGTACTTTGCCAACATTAATTTCATAAAGGTCTCAACCCCTCCAGTTCATTATTGCTTACCTTTAAATACCAACATTCTATTATTTTTCTAAATTTTTTGTGTGTTATTTTTGTGTCAATATTAGATGCTCATAATCCAAGTCCATGTTGATAATCTGCGTTACGAATCTGAAAGATAATGGTGTGCTTATTTTCCTATTTAAAATTCTACTAAAAAAAATCGTAGACGCGAAAGACCGTTTTATTCTTAAACAACTGATGATATCTACGGCAAATGTGGTCAAAAACTAACTGAAATAATCATAGTTGCAATATCCGAATGAACTGTAATATGCCTACCAGAGACACTTGAAAAATAAAGAGTTAATATTCTTTGAATTATTGGCTATTGTTTCATTCCTAAACGACTCCTTTATATTCCTTGCTTCACAGCCTGTAATTTTATGTATAGTTCCGCGTATTGTGTATGGAGATGTCTCAAGATTAGGCTTGAGTGGGTATGCCCGTGACGCGTTTATCTGCCACCCCGTGCTACGCGTAATCAGCCCGGCCGGCTTCTGTAATGCAGCCCGCTAACTGACATGTGAAGCAAGCGCCATTGTTCTCAAGTTCATAATGGAGCACGCAGGGGCGCAGCGAGACCCTGAACTCAACAATATTTTACATCAATAAATAATACTATTGGTTGTGTAAATATCGGAAATCTACCTTGCTAAGAACTAAATAGAGAGACCATACCAAACTGTTTGGACACCTCGGAGACTTAAAGGACATATGGCGGAGAAAGAAAGTATTGGCCTATTTAAATTAAATAGGACAAACTTAAATTGATACGGATTGCTTCAAGTCTGGTTAATCTAAAGAATCAATCAGTTTTCTAAAGATGTCATTTTTTAATTATTTCGAAATTCGTTATATCATAACAAATGAATTCAGAGAACTGAAAACTGAACTTTTCCTTTTGTGTCATTATTTTTTTCCGTAAACCCTCCTACGTTGCTCTACGATCAGCGAATCACAGCATGGATTTGATCATAGAGCCAAGGTCAAAACAGCTGATTTGCATTTTTAAATTCTCGCATTTTTTCTCCACCTTGTACAAAGTATGCTCAAAGCCATCTAAAAGCGATCTACTGATTTTATTTTATTTTTATCGGCTCAATAAAAGATTGGCCATTCATTCATCCATTTTGGTGGAACACACTTCGCCAGAACATACCACTCGAGAGTTGCTTTTCAAGATCTGTTGCCGTGGCCTCTCGGATAGCAACTCTCCAGGGTCAAGAGCCTTAAACTCTTGTTCAACGTTTCACTCCATGTTTTGTGGAGCACACTCTGGATGAGACCACATATCGCTCGATGTATTGTTGATGTGATGTGATCTGGAATTGTTGCGATACTGTGTCATATAATGGCGTCACATTATTAGGCCCCATTTACATCTGGCAGGCATCGGCTTTTATGCCTAAACGTGTGACACAATAGACCCGCTCCTTTAGCTCTCAGCTCTGCGATCGACTTGCTTGTTTTGGCTCCCCCTTTCTCTGTACAAGTATGTATTGCTTATACTAGAAGTATTCCACTATACGCTATTACTCAACTATAACGTAAACCAACAACTTGCCTAAACTAAACAGCACCTCTAGTGATCGTTTTAGTTTCCATGCGTTTTAGTACAGATAAGTTTAACCATTAGATGTTGAGGTAGCTCTGAAAAAAAATAAAAAATAAATACCCTTTACGCGATAGAATAAAACCTCTCGATGACTTCCTCACTACCAAAGTGATCTCGAATCCCTGAAGTCTAAATTCTGTTATTAAAATAAATAATCTTGGTAGCAAAGATAGATGCATGTCAAGGAATCATTCAGGAATATCAGGAACCAATCAGGCTCATAGAGGAATTTGGTCCATCCATACCTTTCTCGGTCTACCACGAAATTCATCCATTCTTGAAACGTGTTCTTTTCTCGACAGTCTTCATAAATTTATTCTCTCCATATCCATACCTTCAAGGTAAAACTGAATAAGTGACATATTAAGCTAACATCGGTTTCTAAAATAAATGCACATTTTTTCCCATTTTCTACGAGAGTAAACACTACAAAAGTGTGAAAATCTTATAGCTTAGAAGTTCTTCATGAGCACTTCCTTATGATTAGTTCACTTACTATAAGAAGTATCAATAAATAAAATGTTTTATCCAGGATTTTTCAAATGAGTGAATCAGCACTCATTCAGTTTTACTTTAAAACGTACAAGCATTTTACATGTACAAGCCATGTTTACTTTTTTCATTTTATCAGTAACTCTCGAGCATCGTAGAGTTAAACGCATACGTGAGTGTCAGGGTACCGGGTCTACATAAGCCGCGTTGTTTGTCTAATTGATCCCATAATGTATTGTAAGAGCTCGCTCCCTCCGCTATGCGTGCCAGCCAATAACCCAACTTATCAATAGTGCGCGCCGAGCTGTTTTCCAAGTGAATGCCTGTATTATGCGCAGTCACAACTCACAACTTCTTAGTTCCTATTCATGAACAGTGCTATGAGAATTTATATTGCCTTGCGAGATTTTTTCTTTTAAGGTTTTTAATGTACAAGGCTCGCAATGATTGGGTGATGAACGAGTGTGGTATAAAAGAGGATATGAGAATGAAAGTACAAAAATAGCACGATGAGGGTTTGGACATCTTGAAAGAATGGATGATGAACGATTAACGAATTAAGTGTACAGAGGAAATTTCAGAGGAAAGCGTGGAAAGGGATGACCGAGGAAGGAATAGATAGACTAAATAGGTGAGATAAAGAATGAATTAAACCTGCAGAGTGAGAATAAGAGTAAAGTATGTATGGCTTTTAATTTACAAGGCTCGCAGTGATTGGGTGATAAACGAGTGTGGTATGAAAGAGAATATGAGAATGAAAGTACAAAAAAAGCACGATGTTTTCTTATCATTTCCATATACATACGTCATTTTCGAAAAAAATCTAGATATCCGCCTTTGATTCTATACGACTCATTTAGTACTTGTTAACCAACAATAAATTAGATTAAAATAAAAAACTTATTTGTTACCTTATTTAAAACCTAGATAATATAACAATAAATTATGAGTCAATTGTGTTCCATTTTCGTTGTAACGTTTTTTGCTAATATGCAATCTTTTGTAAAATGTTTTCAGAGTCGATTCATCAATTATTTTGTCCAAGACTTGCAGTGACAAACATACAGATCATATTTTAATTTAAATAATAAAAATATAAGATTATTATGGGGAGGCTGAATATAAAAAGAGCGTATTTTTCCTGTCTGCTATTAAGTAAATATTCGTTCACGATTTATTCCACGTTTTATTTGCTCAAATTTTTAATTGAATCAAATCGCGATCGTCTGTAGTGAAAAATCGCTGCCTGTATAAAAACTGCCGAATCGGCTTAATTGATTTCATATTTATTGTTCGCTGTAGTTTTTTTTTTGTATTTATTTGTTAATATCTGCAGTTTTATTTTTGTGTTTATTTGCAATTTCAGTAGAACCACGATTATCCGAGCTACAGTGGACCTAGCCTGTCTCGAAATATTACAACTCAGATATTCTGGATGATGATGATTATGATGATTTCCTTATCAGCGCCGTTTCGTAACTCAATGTCACTCCAAGGGCGCTAAATGGTCTTTATGACATACCGTAAAAAATCTCGTTTAAATGCATCTATTTATTTTTCTTTTTATTTATGTGTAAGCAGTAACGTAATATATTATTTGTCGGTACATCTGTGGATCCATTTACCTCTTTTTCACACTGCCCAGTTTAGATCCGGATCCAGGCGCAAAATGTATGTGATCGCCGAACAAACCGTGTGAAATTCAACATACATCGCCATACACTACTAGACTTCTGATCTGGTACCGAACCGAATCGTTTAATAAGGCCTTGGTCCGGGAGTTTCAAACGTTCCTTATAGATTTTTACTGAATGAAAATAACTGCACTTACACGAATTTTGTAGGTAGATTTTTTGGTAAGCTTAAAGTGTCTACGAAACACTCACGCGTAGGCCCGGTATTTTCAAACGGCTTATGTGACTTTAAAAAAAAAAAAACTACCCACACAATTAATAGAAGTGCGTTCTTTTAATTCTGTGTAAATTTGCTATACTTACGTTGAAAATACACACCCTTACAGATTAGGATAGCGCGGTTTTTGCAGCTATTTTTCTCAAGGAAAATGTTTGCTAGCATTCGCTTTCTTTTGCTGATCCATATAAGCTAAAACAGTTTCAAATACTGTACACACTTAAAGCTTCAGAATGTGAAATTTTCTTAAAAAATCTTTCTTCATTAGAACTTACATGAATGAAAAACAATCACTCACTAGGGATGCTGTTTATCTACCGTACATTTTTTTAAATACGTGATCGAGGCGAAAAAAACACAACATTTTATACTCCATTTTATACTCGTTCGCCCCGCACACTCTGTTGAAATCGGAGAGTTTGGCTAATAGCGACCTCGTTGAAAGCGGGCTTGGATAACCGTGGCTCTACTGTATCTGTAGATTTTATGCAATGTTTCCCGATTGGCGATTATTTTGCATGGTTATGTACATTTGAGCTGTTGCAGAACCTCCATTGTGTGCGATTTAATTTTGCCAATCAAAGCAGATCAATGATGCAATGTATTAATCATGCAACAATTGTCATTATTTGAATGGTTGATTTTAAAAGTTTATTTATAGTCCGGTCGATAGTTCAGTTGGTATAATGATTGCATTTCATGTCGAGGTCGAAGGTTCGATTCCCACCGATGGTTAATATTAAAAGTGGAAACTCTTGTCAATCTTTCATGAAACATTGGCAAAGTGAACTATTTTATACAGTATGGATGATCAACCACATACCAACCTATGAGTTAATAAAAAAAATGTTATTATGTATTAAATTACTTAATGAACATAAAAAGTAAAACATTATTTCTGTTTCTTAGTAGAATAATGATATTAAATACATATTTATTTTACCTCAGTACTTCTATGTAACTCTAGACGAAAATATCTTACCTTGATGAAATTATTAAGTTTCATAATAAGATATTTTATAAAGTCTCTTTATGTGTTTCTATTTTATGTATGTAGTATTCGGTGTTTATTATCATGATTAATCTATTATCTAAATTGTAAGATTCGTATTAAATGTAAGCCCACAAGCAGAAACGTAAGAAGTTCGCGCTCACACATGCCAAAAGTGTACTTACAAAAATATAAAAAAACAAATCTCAAATGAGCGTATTGCGGCCCTGTACTGAAAACATGAGTGACATTGGCAAAGTGAAACCTTGCCAATGTTACTCATGTTTTTCTCGTACCAACCCGTAAGTCAGGGAACAAAAAATATTTAAGTATAGATGGAAACCAACAATAACACAAATTATCAAATGCTATTTATTATTTATATTCCTTGACTTATAGGTTACGTAGTTTTTTTTAACAAAATGGTTTCTAAATATAGTAAGAAGGTCTATTTTAGTAGGATTTAATTTTTATTTTCCATCTGTACTCCTCTGTATACAGATAATCTTAGTTGTTAAAATATTAAGATACTTCTAGTGTGATTGTTTTACTTCTCCGAAATTTCGTCTTAGGGCAACGCGACATGTTGGCCTCTTTGTCGGTTTGTTGGCAGGGTTTTAAACGGATGATACTCAATGTAGACGATATTTCTATGACTATTGACAGGCTTTCCTTTTAGTTTTTTGCGTAGGCGACTTGTCTTTGAAAGATTCTCCGTGTAGACGAAATGTCCGTGGAAGAGTCGTCTTTCAGCATTCTGTCTGGGCGTATATTTTATGTAGGAGCACACACGACTTTCTGCTCCAGCCCATTCATTTCTAACTGCCTCTCTCCTCACATATTTATGTGGCCTCTCTCCCAACTTCGTCCTCGAACTTTTGCAGATTTAGTTTTTGCGTAAATACGCTACTCGTGTAGGCGTATTGACCGGATGATAGGTCTACTTTTGGCAGTAAAACAACTAATTTAAGCTTCATTGGAGGTAGGTTTATGGGACAATAGAAAGTTTTTTTTATGTCCGAATTAGTACGGTGAAATCAAAGGGTTATATAAAGGGTGAAAACATAACATTTTCGAGGAAAGAGTACGTATGTGTAAATAGTATAATTTAGTAATATAATAGTGTATTAAAAAAAAAATTAAAATATATATATTTTTTTTGAAACGTAGTTTAATTTTCACAATAATATTTTATATCTCGAGCTGTAACTGTAACTGTAACTGTAACTCTGTCGCCATTCCGCTAGGGGTGGCCAGAGCCTCTGCAGAGTTGCCTCCATTTTTTCCTATCCTTACATACCTCTTTCAATTCATTCATATCCATCACCTTTTTCATGCATTTTCTTCTTTTACGCTCACTTTGTATATCCCATTCTTTCACAATCTCCTCAATCTGATCACTCCATACTTTTCTCGGTCGTCCCTTCCCTCTTTTTCCTTTTACACTTTCTTTGTATACAAACTTTGTCAGTCTATCATCGTTCATTCTTTCCACATGCCCAAACCATCTCATCACATTCTTTTGTACCTTAACTTTCACATCCTCTTTCAAATTACATTCTTTTTTTACCCATTCATTCCTAACTCTATCCCTCAGAGTTTTTCCTGTCATGCTTCTCAAATGCTTCATTTCCACCGTACACTGTCCATGTTTCACTTCCATACATCAAAGTCGGTAACAATATGCCATTGTGTACCGCCATTCTCAGATCCATCGTCAATCGCTTGTTCTTTGCTATTCTTCCTATTGCACCGACCACTTGCTTGCCCTTACACATCCTATTCTCAAGTTCTCTTGCAAAAAGAGCACTTTTTAAAATATTATTGTGAAAATTAAACTACGTTTAAGAAAAAATAATTTTATTTTAAATAAAATTAATTTTCACTGTGTGAATACACAAACCCTACAAAATTTATTAAAAAAAACACCAAGTAGACCATAGTGGTAAAACTGAAAAAACGAAAAAGGATTGGTTATCAGATTTTTGTACAAAAATCAACACAGTAACTTAATTTTGCAGCTCACACTATGCTTCCATCTTTGCCATACATTTTAGTTTGAACCCGTTCGTTTACCGTGCGTGATATCTAGTGCATTTTCTGAAGCTCTACATATTTCCATGTTATCAAACAAGCAAAGATTGAGGGAAACTCATTCAAGGACGCCCAAGAACATCACGGCTGAAGAATCTATCCCAATGGATCAGCAAAACCAAAATAACTATTCAGAGCTGCAACATCTAAAGAAAATAATCCACGGCAGTCGATGAAAGAAGTAAAAGAAATACTGCTTTATTTTGTCTATTATTGAATTTAATTTCAAGCTTGTCAATAGCCTTTTTGCCGTGTTACTCTAGTGATGAAGTAAAAGAGTTTCACTGATTTTTTTCTCGTTTTTTTTGTTTCAGGTATGCCCAGATTTTCACGTCTCCGTTGTTATCGCCATTTGGTAAGCTATTGCGACATAATTTCAAACTATTTTCATCGACTTTTTAGCATCGTTCTTGTGCAAAAATTTTGCCAAATAAATTTTAATGCAATTTCTTTATGGCTTAGTGGATTGGGTTTTTACTTTATTTCCTTTGAAGTCAAACATCCTAAATTCAAGTCTTATTGAAGGCGGAAAGGATTACCCGTTTTTTTCTTTCATAAATAAATAATAATTGGACAATTTTATACAGCGCCTTTTAGTGGCACTAGCTACCCCAAGGGTGCTTGTGGTAAATATGAATATGGAAATATTTTTTTATTACATTAAAAATAATATTTTCCACTGTCCATTGACATACAATTTTAGGAAATAAAAAGTTTGCTTTTTTACGAAAATCATCTCTTTCCCGCATTCCAAGAACTTTGTAAAAGAAATAATGTGTAGTTTTGTTGTATTGAAACATTGATGGAGATTTAAATGAATTCATCTATTTTATTTTTTCTGTTTGAAATTTCAATTCTGGAAAAGCCGATTTAAGAGGAAAATTCCCGTCTATTAAAGAAACACAAATAAACGGGCTTATCAATGATTTGTAAAATTCGAAACAATTGTAAAACGTACATTTCGCTTCAAAGAAAACGCTTTTGAACGAAATAATAATTACAAATAAAGGGAAATTTTGTAATTGAAGACAATATGGCGGATTATTATTTCTTGCCGGTATATTGTACAGATATAACTCATTAAAAACGTTATCGTTTTCATCCAGGCGCTTCTCTCACATAATTCACAATTTAAACTGAAATGAAGGTATAATGAACTTTCCGTCTGTTTTGTGTATTTATTTTTGTGAATTGTTGAATTGATATCTTCTTGCTTTGAAATTCCTCTGAATAATTTACAATATTGTATAATTGCTCTATCATATCTTTTTATCTAGAACAGTGGTTCCCAAACTTTTAATTTCGCGTACCACTAATGAAATTATAAATCAGTGGCGTACCACTGAAGTGCAACAGTTAAAAAAATCATTCAAATGGTAAAGTAATAAAAACTGCAACTGTTAATGAAAACATTATGCTTATTTATTTATTATATAAAAAAATACAATACTCTTAGTGCAGGGGTGTCCAACATTAGTATTTTTGTAATCGTGGCAGGACAGGCCTGTCTTAGGCTGAAAAATGGTGCTGCATGTTCGAAACAAAAGAGGAAATATTTGGCTCAGTTGTACTTAACTTTAAGCGCGAAATTGAAAAACGTTTTATCTTATTATTTACTATGTATTTCCTATGGCCATGGCTGCTTGCGTACCACCTTGAGAAGCGTCGCGTACCACTGGTGGTACGCGTACCATAGTTTGGGAACCACTGATCTAGAATATACCTTACCTTTGAATCTTCAAGGCATTGCAACTTAAATAAGTATCACCTTCTTCTTAAGGCAGTGCCTTGTTGTGTGTGCTATCTGTTGCTATTGGTTACCATCCTCTTGAGCTGCGAATAGGAAGAGACATCCATGAGCCACTTCAAATCCTGGAAGTGTGAAGTTCTTGAGTGACCTCTGACCTGTTCGTCTTCCCAAGATTTTTCCTTCAAAGACTTTACTCAGAAAAGAGCTATTTTGAATCTAGTATCCTATTTGTTTGGCTTTCCTCTTCAAAATGTGACATAATAGCTCTCTTCTTTCATCTACATCCTGCAACACCTTTTCTTTGGACTTCCTTTCAACCCATGATATCTTGGTCAACTTCCTCTAAATACACATCTTGAATGCCTTAATCGAAAATCTCTTTCTTATTTCTGGATGGTCCAGGTTTTTTAGCCATACAACAAAACCTTCATGAATCCCTTTATAAAATAGATTTCTCTAATACTGGGGTTTTCTTTGGTAAATACGAAAAATAATGACCTTGAAACAAGTCGTAAAAAAACTTATCTTAGTAAACTGTCAGTTTTATCTGTCAAATACATTTGTCACAATTTTAAGACCATTAAATGTGATATTTAACTGATAGACGTTTATTTATTGTAGTCATACGATACACGTATTTTTTTTTTATAAATTTGGGATGTTGTTGGCTTATTGGGGCGTTCAGTACCTCAAGTATAAAACTACATTTAAACTCGACCATAGCGTCACTAAAAAATATAACGAAACTTAAACAGCACGCCGCGTGAGTGTTTTAATTTTAATGCATTTAATAAATAGGTATGGTTGAATTTCAGTATATAGTTTTTTACTCGAGTTTCATAGCACACTCGTTTTGGAACCCTCTGGGCACTCGAATTCTGTCACTTTTTCCCGAATGTATCTGACAGTTCAATGTCGATATTTTTGGCGGAAATTCTCGATGGGTTTGTTATTTACATTTCGCAATATCGCCTCATTGAAAAATGACAGTTTTGTATTTTATTTCACCCTGGTAGGTTCGCAGAAAAATTTTTGTTAAAAAATATAACAAGCCTTAAGGAAAATCTTCTAGAAACATGAGGATTTTTCTGCCCTACCAAGGAGTTTTTCTTATTAATAAGTGCTTTGATTTTGGTTTCAACGTTGACTTACTGGTATGAGGCTGATTACTAAGTCAAAAAAGTTTGCGATTGCAAGAATTGCAGAGCTTATGTTCCTTTGAGATTGGGTTTTTATGTTGTATGTCCAAAGCGCAAACTGATACGTGCCTGCTCGTGAGAATGCATCTTGAACGTTAAAATATCTTTGCAACTTACATTATAGATAGGTTATTATGGAATACATTCGACACGCTAACAATTATTGACTTTTATAGCTTCAGGTACGAATTTCTTTTCTATAAAAAAAACCTCACTCTAGCAGGCTTCGCTTTCCAATTGATTTTCTTATTTTCAGCGCGGGAACAAAGCTCGAGCCTTCCAGCGTAAGGTAAAGCGAATCCCCGGCGTTTGCTTTCTTCTAAAGTTTCCTTCTTTTGTCGGGTTTTCCCCGTCAAAGGCTTTGCACCGTAAATTGTTTATTTCGTAAGCTTTCTTTTATTGTACCGCTGTCCCTGTGGAGCGGTATCAAAGAGGAGGAATATGTGTATTTGAGACTTTTGAACTGGGCAAAGATTTTCTTGCATAATTTTAACTAAGTGTGTTGAGTTATTTTATTGGATTAAATAATGTGTGTACCTTTTTGCCGCGTTATCCCCGAAGGGTTTCACATGTGGCGAGTGAAACGTACAGGTCAGGGGACCGGCTATACGCCAACCACTTCATTTGAAGTGGCGGTTTCCCAGCTCCCCAGGGGGCTGGTACTCATTTATTGTGCAGGTGCAATAAACGTTGCCGTTATTTAATATTGTTTTTTTTTTTTAAATAAACACCAAAACGGGAAATCATTTCTGACACCCTCGGTTTCGATAGGATTCAAACCTGAGCTCTCGGCATAAAAGTGCAGATTTATGGTTGTAAATGATAATAGGAAGAAAAATATATGCAAAGATGTTGGTAAGATAGAAGGTTGAGATAACTTTGTATCATCGTGATTGGCCCCACAACCCGATGTAGATCTTGGCCTCCTTGAGGAGTTGCTTCCACCTTTCCCTCTCCGTCACCTCTCGTCACAAATTGGTCACGCCCAGAGCTTGCAAGTCCCTTTCCACCCTGTTGTTCCATCTCAGCTATGGCCTCCTGACATTTTTTCTGTCACTAGGTTTTGTGGAGTAGATCCTATTTATTATTGGCGTTTCGTTCAATCTTTCGACTTTCGAATGCTTGCATACCACGCCGGGAGCTAGGGTTTGATTCCCGTGTCAGTGATTATTTAGAAATAGGAAACCACCACTTTAATTGAAATGGTTGGCGTTGGTTCGGCCCTTTCACCTGTAAAAAAAATAGGTCCCACTTGCCACTTACTGCCACTCTGGAGACAGACTACATGGAAAGAACAAGGAATGTCAGTTGAATAACATTATGAGTAAATCTAAATTTGAAATTTGAAATCATGAACTGGAAATACCGTCATTAACTGTGATAGCGACTGTTGTTGCATTAAAAATTTTGCAGAACTTGAGATACACACAGATGCCACTAGATTTGACGTTTTTTTCTTACGAAACTATTTTCTTATTTTTGCTGACATTCCTTGTTTTCCCCTGTAGTCTTCATATGCGTGGCTTGGTTGCGTTACTCACTTATTTTCAGTGATGAAAGTTTTATGGAATTTATATTTCGCAAAGGGCTAGTGATGTAATCTGCCTGTTTACATTTGCATGCGGGTTGTATTTAATAGGGATGGGGCCGTGCTCTCACAGAGAGGCGTATAACAAAAGGGCGAGTCTGTCATTTTTGTCGGATTTTGCATTATTTTAATGAAGTCGACACGAAGAGCTCGTGTGTAAGCTTTTAGGGGGCGGGAAGGCTGGGTAGAAGGGGTTGAGGGAGGAGGGGGAGTTTTTGGTGAAAGAACTAACTGAAAGGGCTTGAATTCTTTCATTTTGAGTAACACATTTTGACTTCTAATTGTAGCTACTTACGTCAAAATATTAATATTAGGAAGACCCATTTTTTGAGAGCTATTTTTGCCATCATTTTGAATCACATCTTAACATACCTCTGAAAGCTTTTTCGTATCTTTAGAAAGTGACTATTTACAAAAAAGATCCAGTTCCTGTAAGGTTTGATGAAACTTAGTGACTGGGTTTTTGATAAAGAAAGACGAAGTTTTCAACTCAGACATGTTTTTTGTGCTTCTCCGGGAATCAAATTACGAACTTTCGTTCATTGTCCGTAGCGTTGACTTCTAAACTACGAACCAGTCTGTTGTTTATTTAGGTATTTCAATAATTAATTCACAAAAATCACTTAATATCGGCTGATGCATCCTAAGATGAGGACGTCCAGCTATCTCTCCATCAATTAGGAGGTCTTCCAGCTGGGCGTTGACCTATTGGCATCTCATTAGCTAAGATGTGTGCGAGTCTTTCATGGCTCATGCTGGAGACACGATCTCTCTAAAATCGCCTCTTGAAGCGCTATTCTGCTAAATTCCTTACTTTTTGGATATCATTACAAGTCGGAGCTTGCTAGCGCGTGCAAAAAAACTCAATAGATAAAAATCACATTACCTACACCTTATCCTCGGACACTAATCGCTATCTCGTCGTCATAAGGAATTTAGCAGAATAGCGCTTCTGGATCTGTTCCGTGTCCTCTCAAACAACTAAAAATGTAAGATTTGATTATTGAAACCGCAAGTTTAGTTTAATGAGAATAATTATACTGATATCTAGTGTTGAGTCAAAATAATCTCCCGCTCATGAGGGTAGTTTTTTCAGTGTTTTTAGTCAGTGCGGGGTCATATATTTCCACACAAAAGCTGAACTCTTCTTTCATATAGGACTCCATATACGTGTATAAGGGATGATATGAGGGTGTATGGAGATTCCAGCCCTTTGTCAAAAATAAAAGTTGACTACACAAGGCTTAAAAAATATTTACAGCGTGTAACTGTAACCCTCTAACATTACGTTAAGGGTGGCCAGGACTTTCGTAAATACATCTCTTTTTTTTTGCCAAAGTGCCCTTATTAATTATTTCTCATTACTGATGTTACTTGACTAGGTTGATATGAGACTGACTCGTATGTTGTAAAAAATATTCACTTGTATCAAGTTTTAGCTGGTGGAGTTGCAGGGTTTATTTTCTTTTAAGATTTGAGCTATTCAGTGGGAACACATGCAGCAACTAACACGTGTCTGCTTGTGGACGTGCACTAAATATTAATCTCATATGTAAATATTTCTTTGCAACTTTGATTATAGAAGTTCTGAAAGACCTATTCAAAATGTGTCCAAAATAAAAGATCTTAGTAGGATCACAGCCAGAAAATTACGAGATCGCATTCGCAGTGACCATGAACGAAAAGTCTGCAAAGTAGAGGATAAAGTGTCTGTTACGTTTGGGGTGGCCAGAGTCTCTACAGATTTCTTTCCATCCTTGCATAGCTCTTTCTATTCCTTCATATCCAACACCTTTTCCATGTATTCCCTTCTTATTGTCTCGTTTTAATAGTTTCCCATAAGCCGCTCAGCCCGCTGTATTTTAGAGCTGTTGCTGAAATGTCTGAGTTTACCGTTTTCCCGCCAACATCATATCCAAGTCGCCATTAGCGTCATTGCTCGTGCATGGCGATTGCGGTAATGACGCTTGCAAAGATATTATTTTAATGCTAAAAATAAACATGTAATTATTACAATCGCTCTCTCAGCATTGTAATCTTTTGAATCTCTTTTTTTTTCGTGCCCGGAAAAAAATACAGTTTTTCATCTTTTTGGGACTTTTTTTATAATTGTATTTTGAAATTAATATCAAACATTTATTCCAGCGTAGTCATGCAGGGGGTGCAATACGTGACTAGTCTGAAATGCGTGTATAGATCGCGTAGTGACATTTTAAATTAAATATGGAACTTTCTTACAAACCTAAATTCTTCATCCTACTGTTTTTTGTTGTCAAAATTAAAATGATATTTTTTATTAATCTGGCTCCGCTGGGTTCTGACCATTGTCCTTTTGTTTTTTCTCCTCTCTAAAGTTTCGTTGCAATACTGCGAGTAACTTCTTCGAATTTCGGTTTCTAACACAAAATGAGAACCAGTCTGCTCGAGAGCGGAGAAAGTTCTACTTAAATTAAGACGTTGGCGTGAGTCTGACGCCCTAACCTATGAAAATAAATGGATTCCACCCGAAACATGCTACCCTTTTAAGTTGTACTATATGCACAGCTTAGTAAAAAAATCCTGCTTGTCTCCTATTGGTCAACGTAGCAACACACATAATCAAATAAAAAAAAACTAATTCAGAATCGAATGTTTTTCATATCCAAATTGAATGACGTCACAGCACGGAATAGGCGTACAGAGAATGATGATGTTTGTATGGGCAGAGTTTCTATTGTTGTGTCGAAAAAAGAAGATGGCGACCGGCACGGTTCACCCACCCCGGCCAGATTAAAGGCCGGATAAAAACACATACACGTGTCTGGCTAATTGTGTCTCACCAAAACGAGAATGGCGTTTTGATAAGCTGTTGTGAAATTGTGAGAAGTGAGGTCCGAAACGTCGAAAATGTTGTGACGTCACACGGCCGGTTAGCTAGGGCAAAGGCTCGCTAGTTATTGATTGCTAAAGACCCTATGTATTTTCTTGTATCTAGTCACCATTCCGCTAAGGTGTGGCCTTTACCTCCAAAGATGTGTCTCTACTTCGTTCTGTATTTGCGCAAAATTTTCATCCATCGACGTTCATGATTCTCTTAATGCACGCTCTCCTCTTTAGCTCAGTCTACAAAAGACAATACTTTGCAATTTCGCTTATTTAATTGATCCATTCTTTCGTCGGTCTTCTCCATCAACGCTTACCTTTGGCACTTCCTTTGTACGCACTTTTTTATCATCCATTCTTTCCAGATGCCCAAACCAGCGGTGCTACAAAATCATGTGACCACTGAGGTTTTTAAACCTCCATAGTTTGTAAGTTTTAAATTGAGTTCAATTTGTTCCTACAACAACAAAAAAAAAACACGTGTACCTTTGAACACCGACATATTTCGTTATTAGGTTCTCTCCTTGGTTTTATTTTTGTTGGACGCACTTGGAGTTTTTTCCTCCAGTTCCTACCACAGGCTTGCGTGAGGTTGTGCTCTTACACAATGATATCATGACTGTGGTAATGATTCTTGATGATTATTACATTTTTTTCTGTTTTTGTAATGCGATGGCGCTGTCAGGTGAACTCTCGAGTGTTATTTCAATTTGAAGCTCAAGTAATTTCGGCGTCAAAAGTAAATCCAGTGTCAGAAGTATAAAAAGAGTTAAAATAACAAGAGCCCATAATGATAATATGTATATATATATTCCTTCGTAAGAGATATACTATGAGCACAAAAATAAATAAAAAATGAAGAGCTCTGAAGCGCTATTCTGCTAAATTCCTTACACTTTGGATATCAATCCAAGTCGGAGCTTGCTAGCGCTTGCGAAAGTACTCCCTAGATAAAAAATTAGAATACACCTTATTTTTGGACACAAATCGCTATCTCGTCATCTGAAGTCGTAAGGAATTTAGCAGAATAGCACTTCTGGCTTTGCGAATAAGGAAGCGTAGCTTAAAGTTTTCGTGAAAAAGTCTCCTGTTCATACACACTAAAGACAGTAACCAACCCATCTGGTCAATTAATGATCGTATTAACGATGTTGGACTTCATTGGAAGTTCATATGAAAGGAGCAAGTGTGAAAACCCATGATCTGATGTTTTTACACCAGGCAATCCCAAGGTTCAATTTTCCGAGAGGACTGTTGAAGACATTATAAATAGGGTCCGTAATGAGCAAGGCCATTGCTACTTCCTGCTCCATATATGAGGATTAACTCCTTTTACAACGGTTCTAAGATCTTCAGTTTGTTACTTCTGGTGCAGCATTTGACAATGTAGGAGGAGTGCCCCACAAGAAGACACCGTCCTGGCCTGAAAGACCTCCATGAAGCCACTTCAGGAGTAGTGAAGTACATGCACAGTTTAGATCTCTGCTTGTGAAGCGGCCCGATGCCCAAAAACTTCGAATATTTTACCAACCATGCACAAACAAGACTTACTTTAGAATTCAGGGCCGTAGAAAGATTTAACTGCAGAACGTGTATCCAGTTTTCTAGACTTTATGTAAATACACTTCTCGAGTCGTGCACTCAATTTGATGGATTAATTTCTTGGAATAACAGTTCTGTTTCTAAGAACCGCCTGCAGAGAGCAAGACGTATTAGAGCTCAGAAATCGGACAATACAAATTCAGCCAGCAGCAACAAAAAAAAAAACAGCCGGGGCACAAAAGAAAATTTACAGTATCTGGGCAAAGCAATTTACAAAGAGCACAATAAATGAAAACAAAACAATTAGAGAGCATTGAATGCCATTAAAGAGACCGAATAAGCCGGGTATCGAATCTGAAATTGGCCAATTAATCGTAATGTCTGCCGGCAAGGAAAAAAGGTGGGCTAGAAGAGAATAAAGTGGCTGCCTTAAATTTAAAGAAACGAAAAAAATATATATGTGTTGTAGAACCTCCTTATACGAATGTGACTTGTTCGTAAGTTTGAATGAGAAATTTCAATTTCGAGGTTTTTTTTTGAAATCTAATGTGGTCTATATTTCAAGAATCAAACATCGTGTCAGTTATCAAGAAGACTTCAGTCAGCCGGACATGTGGAACGTGCAGAGGGCTCCAGGGTTATACCAAATGTCTTGGATATGTCCAAATGCCCGGCTCTCTAGTATTTTTTATTTCAGTGCTGACGCGATGTTTAACTCTTGAAATATGGAGCTCAGCTCAACGTTGGTACGAATGCATGATCTATCACCTTCAGATACAGGTCCAAGAGTAAAACAAAACATTTTATTCCGAGTCCTAGGAAGTTTTCTTTTCTGACTCCGACCTTAGGCTTTACTACCGTACAATACAACTGGCCGAATGATGGAAATATTTATCTAGATTTATAGAATACTTGGCGCAAGTCTTTCTGTAGTCAGTTGATTCGTATAAGCCTCATCATGCCATATAGGTGTGAACAGAAATTACAGATGCATGTTCTGCGTTTTTAAATTCGTTCTTCTCGAGGTACAAAACTTTGAAGTCTATTCTTGCTTTCTAAGCATCTTTCAGGGATTTTTGCCAATGCCCAGGTATTTCAAACTTATCTCGTGTGTCTTCTAACTGATAAAAAAATCTACCTGCACGGTTCTCATAAGTTTGACTTTTTCGTTCAGCACAAAGTCGCGAAGTCAAGTTTGAAACACACGGGTCTTAGCCAACTTTTGCTTCTTAAAAGATGATAGATAATAACGTGCATTGATATATGCTACCTAGTATTTGCAACTTGAAGTGCTTTATCCAAACTCCTGATGTACATCAAAAGTAAAAAAACTGGCTTATTTTGGCCACATAATGAGAATTGAGAAATTTTACTCCTGAATCTCATCAAACGGGGAAGAATTCAGGACAACAAGTTGAAGAAGAAGGGAAGAACTTGGTTGTAGAACCTGAGGCACTGGTTTGGCAGAAGCACAAGATCTCTCTTTCGTGCCGCAGTATCCAAGGTGCAAATTGCTATGACAATCGCCAATCTGCACAAAAGAGGCACAGAAAGAAAGAGAAGAATGTAAACACGTATGTAAGGAGGGTATTTGAGCAATCTTCCAAAGAAAACTAACATTCAAGTAGATACTAGATAGGACTCTCGAAAAAGATTTGAACAAGAATTGTTCATTCTAAAGAAGGTTTTCTTTAAAGATTGATATTTTTAGATTTATATATGAAGTCTATTGGACCAATCGCATGCTTTGAGAATGATTTGAACCACGAATGGTTCGCTCTGACTGCCTCAGCCATCGCATGTTTTGGGAATAATTTGAACAAAGAATTGTTCGTGTTGTGCACAGCTATGGCACTCAATAACGAGCAACTAGATGACAGACGTCTTAATCAAACTCTGTCACTTCCACGTGCCGGCGCCTTCAGAGACTTTTGTGTGGAAATTTCGAGTCGTTAACTCGTTATGAATTTACTAGACAAATAAAGGAGGATAGTCTGAATGGGGCAGATTTCCTATTGTCCCGGAGAAAAGTAAATACAACCCGAACTATACCATAAAATTTTGTAGTCTGAATACAATTTCATTGTGTTACAATATATTGTAAGGAAGATCACAAAAAATTAAAGGATAGCTTGTTATCAGCGTCACAAGGTGTAAAAACTTCCGAAGTAACAGATTTCCATCAACATGAAAAAATGAATAATTGATTTGAATATGACACTATAAAAAACTTGGAAACTATGAAAAAATGTTGGCGGCTAGGGTTTATTAAAGTGAAATTTGTTTTATGTTTTAGTTTTTGATGTCCATATATATTATTATTTATTGATTTAAAAAATGTAATTTGTCGTGTATGTTCCTTGACTTATAGGTTGGTGTGCGGCTGACCACCCATGCTGTAAAAATGGTTCGCTTTGCCAATGTCACCCCTGTTACAGGGAAGGACGGCAAGAGTTGCAGAGTGTATGTCCATTTGAGATTTGGTTTTTATGTTGTAGGCTCAAATGAGGCATGTGCAAGCGCGAACTTGTACATGTCTGGTTGTGAGAATGCATGTAATGTGAATCTCCAATGTAACATATCTTTGCAAATTAGATTAGATTAGATTAGGTGCAGTTTTGTACTATATGCCAAGGCAAATATAACCCTAACAGGGATATTCACAACACATTTGATCTATGGCTGATCCATGGATCATCGTTTGTTGTATGAAAATTCCACGTTAAATGGCGGTTGAGCCATCGATTCGCTGTGTGTGAATAATACTGTAAGGGTCTAAAAAATCTTTGGACGTTTTAAAAATAGGATGATAAAGCCGAAGAATTTTGAAAGGAAACACATTACTTTTAATAAATCGTTTTTTTTTTAGTTTATGGATTAAGTTGACAGAAATTTAAACTATCTATGTATAATATTGAAAGAGAAAGAAATATGGATGCTACGTTCCAAAAATAGAAAACCAAAATCAAAATCATCTGGTATTTTGTCAGCCACTACTTGCTACGATTTGAAAACAAAAGTAATACACAAAGTAGTCCTGCGTGTATAATAAATTAAAAGTCGAAATAGCATTGTTCAGCATTTATGTTTGTGTACATATCCTGGATTTTCGCACTTTTATTTCACCTTTTGCTAGATTGCCAGTCGCCGCTTGATGAAAACATTCTCCATTCTACGTTTCTTAGAGTGAAGAGTGAAAGACTTTGGGATGTACTGCAAGAAGCAGAAGAATTATTTGCCTCTACCCAGTGCACGCGCCTGGAAATGGTTACACTGAAAAGGCATTACAGCGACGTGCATTTTTCACATTTTCAATGCATTAATCCCGCTTTCATGTGCTCGCATTTAATTGGCAGCATGATTGCGAGGGATTTGAAGCTTCGTGTCAAAGCGCAAATGCCTTTCCCCCCTCTTACTCCCGGTCGCTGATTAAACCAGACCCTCCCCCACCCTGACTGGGGTGGAGGGGGTGACACATATACAACTACCCCCGAGGAGGCGTGATTCAAATAACTACAACGCATTCCTACGACGTCTTTGCATACCACCATGATTCTACTGGGTTTCTTCATTTCTGAGGTCCTTCACTTCTAAAAGCTTTGATTTTTTTTTGCATAATCTATGATAATATATTATTTAAGTTTTAAATATGTTAATTACTTCACTTACTTACTTAATCAGCCATTCTCGTCCACTGCTGAATATAGGCTTCCCCCATATCTCTCTAGGCATCTCTATATTGGACCTTCTGCATCCAATCACCAGCTTTAATAACGAAATTGCAGAAACATATTGGCATTCAAGATTCATATTTGATTCACGCTTACGAGCAGACACATGTAATTTCGTGCTGCATGTGTATTTACAAAATAACCCGAACCTTAATAAACATGAACCTTGCAAAACCTGTCGCCTTCCTGAAACGGGGTGATATTGATGTTGGAAAATGGGAACCATTTTTTGCAGAGTGGGTAGTCAGCCTCATTTGTATTGTGTAATCTATTGTCTAAGTTGCAAAGGTATACTGTATCAAGCAGACACGTACATGTATACTTACAAAATAAACCCAGATCGTCAAATGAACATAAACCCTGTAACTCTTGGCGCCTTTCCTTCAAACAGCGATGGAAGATATTGGCATAAGTAAACCACTTTTTTACAGTGTACGTGTTCAGCCTTATTACAACCTCAAAGTCAAGAAAAAATAATAATATGCAATAAACGATGTGATAAAAACAAAGGTAAATGAAATAAAACTGTAAAAACTGTATGTATCAAAATATTGGTTAATGATTTTGAAACATACGAAACATACGTATCTTTTTTGAATAAGAGAATCTTGCTGTAAATAATTCCCTTTTATATTGAGTGATAAAAAGAAATTTGGAAAATCTGTAGATTACAGAAGTGTATAGTTATTTTGTAATTTTAAAATTAAGCCCTTATCATTCAGTGTTAGAATATGTGAGTCGTATGGAATCAAAGCCAGCAATCCAGTTTTTTTCTGATAAATATATGAAAATGACGATAACATGCTTTCCTGCGTTCCCATACATTTATCACATTTAGGCGAAAGGAATCCTAGATAGCTCAGTTTGATTATTTCTACTACACCTTATATTGTATATTAGGTACAAAAATATACAATTTGACAGTTAAAGTACCTACCAATTATCTGTCAATCTGTCTAGTCGCATAAAAAACGGTTCAAATCACATTCCTTGCTTGTACAAATTACAATGGAAGTGTACCATTACTTCATACGGTGTTTTCCATTAAAAATTTACGACTTCTGCACCCCAAGTAAAAAATGTGGTATAAAACTTAACTATGGCAACTTGCCGTAAACATATAGAAACTAGAACAGCGCCGCTAGTGAGAGTTTTCATTTTCGTGTATTTTTTGTAAAAACGAAGAACTTTATACTTGAGTCACTAATGACTTGGCAACACCATGACCAGCCATTACCTTCACTTATCGAATAAAATCAGGGAAAAATAATAATCCCTACGTGTGGGGGAATTTATTTGCTGGCGTAGCAACACTTTTTTCATGACGCATACAAATGTGTTCCAATGAAAGAAAATCCTTAGATTTCGAATTTACCTACTTTTACAATCGAACCTTGATAGTCCGAACTCCAAACTAGAGAAATTAATCCATGTTTGTAGGTATATTTGGACTTTCAAGGTGGTTGATGTTTTATTGGCATCATAGCCAACGTCTTTGGGAGACACCCTTGTTGTGTGGCACCTTGTTCACCTAGTTCATTCTTCATTGTCACACTATACACATACTACGGATATTTAAATGAAATATCGATAATATTGTATTGTAATGCTCCTGCATGGTTTGTTCAAAATCCGAAAAGTCATTCAAAAGTCATAATTGGTAAACATGTAAAATGACCGTAACTCTAGTTTAAATTCAATTGTGAAATCAGTTTTTCTGAAGAAAAAATACGCAATAAGATACGATTATGCTTTATATGTGCTCATTTATAAACAAACAATCAAGTATCAAAGGGCATGGAAAAATAAAGATTTACAGAAAATGTAGAAGAAAAAACCGGAATAAAATTCGTCTTTTCTTTATTTTATGTACGGATATATTGACGCAGGGCTCGGGGACAAACACGAGCGTTGCAATATTGCTCCATTCAGGCGAGTGATATATTTCTCGAACCGGGGCGGGGGGGGGGCATAAAGCAACCTGTCAAATGCGCTTTCATTCGCCCAGACGTCGCTGCGACCCCAAAAGCGCACCCGAAAAATTGATGTCAAATTAATGGCAAAAAAAAGAACGCCGACGTTTTATAGTGCAAGCGAAAAAAAGTGCAAAAAATCAATGATACGGTGGCCCAAGTATACAAGTTAACGTTTAAAGTAAACTATAAGGCTGTAACAAAAATGTATGGAGAATAAAACGCTCTTTAGAATTGCTATCGCCACCTAAAAGGTAAAACTGAATAAGTGCAGATTCACTGATTTGAGAAATAGTGGATAATAAAACATTTTATTGTGTGTAATTTCTAATAGTAAGTGAACTCATTCTTAGCCAGTCATCATTAAAAAATAATAGATACTAGATTTTCACACTTTTTTTGTGTTTTCTTTCCTTTAAAATATGAAAAGTGCATGTATCTGAGAAATTCGTTATTGCTTAATATTAAATGACACTTATTCAGTTAAACTTTTAAGGTATCGATATTTCAGTTTATTCTAAGTTTTTGGGAAATGCAATACTTGAGATGCCATGTTAAGTTTTTATCAAAAATGTTTCGTTAGTAAAACGCTCGGGAGAGGTGACGTTTTGGTTTCTATACAGTTTTAAGTTAACTCTTTGGTTGAGATTTAATGTAATGTTTTATGTTCAAGCACGACTGCTGCATTCGTGCAAAAAATGTTTTTTGCAACACTGTAAACAAATGGCACTTGGTAACAGAGCCTTTTTATAGAAAGGCGCATTCAGCATGCAACTGATAGCAGAATCATGTTATAAGTAGGTTGTTTCAATCGATTTTCCAGCAAGTGTAATTTAGGTACATAGTTTTAGCCTGATGGAGAAAAAAGTCGAGGGGTTAATTGAAACACCATAAAATATGCGGTTGCGGTGGCAAAAAGTAAGTATTGTTAAGCGTGAAAAGAAAAAATAGAGATTTTCATAGAAATGAGTAGTCTTGTGCAAGATGTGCCAAAAATACCGTGCAATTTGGCGCTTAAAAATGCTGCATGTGTAAAAATAAAATTAATTCCCAAATCTTAAATGAGCATGAACCCTGTAGCTTTTGCCGCCTATCCCTGAAACACGGGTGACATTGGCAAAGTATCCAAATTAAATAACTGTTTTTTTTTTTTTTTTTAACCAATAATGCTTTGATAAAAGACGGTGAACAATGTATGTTTTGTTTTTTCATTATCTAGATTTTCAGCAGTTACTTTGTGAAAGTTCATTTTAATACGATAAAATAAAAATTGCTCACATGAGCTTAATTTTGGACACGACCAGTTTCGGGAGAAGCAGTACCTCCCATCTTCAGGTGTAAATAGAAAATAAATAGTTTCTATTTACACCTGAAGATAGGAGGTACTGCTTCTCCCGAAACTGGTCGTGTCCAAAATTAAACTCATGTGAATTAAAACAAAGCAATTTTTATTTTATTGTATTTTGTTTTTCCACTTGGAAATTTTATATGGCTGGTCACGCATTGCACCCTCCGCATGACTAGACTGGCATAAAGATTTTTGTTATTATTATGAGAATAAACTACAGAAAAATGGCACATATTTTATGAAGAAGTGTTGTTTTGCTTGTTTGTTTTATGATTTCATTTCCCATCTCGCAGTGTTATGGTAAATCCAAATTTTGATATCGACACTCCGGGCGTTGCTACGTCCACAAGACTTTCATATAAGGCTAGCAAGCTTTCATCTGAGGGTAGTGGGATATCATCTAAGGGTAGTACGCTATCACTTCACTATCTTTATTTATGCTTCTGTTAGCAGACAACGCGTCGGCGATATACTTTTCTATGCAAATCGTATGTGGAATAAAATATTATCTGTATATTTTATTTTATTTTTTCATAAACTATTTCTTGTTATCTAGCCTTCACGCTACTTGTGATCTAGATTTTTGTTCGCTATTTAGATGTTGTCCTTGTCTTACAGATCGGTATGAGGCTGATCATACTGTAAAAAATTGATCACTCTTCCAATGTCTCCATTTTTCAGGAAAGGCCTTCAAAGTTGCAGGGTACATGTTCATTTGAGATTTGTTTTTTTTTTTTTGTTGTAGTACACATGCAGCGTGCGCATGCACGAATTTATACTTGTTTTTTTATAGGAATTTATTAAATATTAATCTTAATATAAACTTGCTAATTTGTAGATTGTAGATTATATTGAAAACGTTACTAAGCTACTAAGTATAGGGCAACTTCTTACAATGCTATCTCTTGTCTGAGGTAGCATGTAGTGTGTGGAACTTATTTATTTTCACAGGTAAAAAGGCTGGCCATACGCCAAACTGTTCACTTGGGATCACGGTTTCTCAGATCCCTAAATAGAATTCTCTAAATAGACTTCTCTAAAAAGATTCTCGACTTTGAATTAAATACCGAAACGGGAAATGAATCTGACACCCTTGGTGGGTATCAAACCCTAACCCTTTGGTATGAAACGCAGGCATTCTATCAACTGAGCTATCGACCCGATATTGAAAATTTTGAAATCATTTGTAAATTTGATAAAAAAGATAACGTATATTTTTTCAGTTTTTTTTGGATCCTATATGTAGTCTCTCGACAATTTACCAAGTGACATGATAAATTGACCGTCTCTTTTGGAAAAGCGGTGCGCGTCGTTTGCGATTCCAGAACGTTCCATTGAAAACACGTCACAAATATACATAAAATATCAAACGAACCGTTCCCTGTATCAATATTTTCATATCGGGCTTCCAAGATCAATTTCCACAGTTCCATCCGCACTTGTATTCCCAGTTTTTTTCATTTTTTTTTTGCTCCGTTTTGGAAAATATACAATATTCTAAAAATACCCGGCGATATGAAAAATCTTGAATAAATTTTTCCAAGCAGTATTGTGTGTATTTTGGAAAATAAAATTGAATTTCATTATTCAATTTTCAGATAATATTAATTGAAAAAAGTATATTTTAGGTGCAGGGAAAAATGTGATGTTTAAAAGCTACGTACAATTCGAATTTTAATGGGAATTGTTGAGAACTGTGAATTTTAATTTTGCAGTCTTGACTTGTAAAAATATATTGATTTGATACTTAGTCTGGTTGATAGCTTAGTTGGCAGAATGTTTGTGTTTCATGCAAGCTAAGGTTAACTCCCCAACGAGGGCGTCTGAAATCAATCTCTTGTCGGTGTTTATTGTAAGTTCTAAAATCATAGACGCACTTAGCCTTAGAAACAATGAGAACCTTCTCCCGCTCCCTCGGTAACAGGAAAGATCCTCTTGAAGGGCCGTTCTCCTTACTTGTGAAAATAAATAAGCTGTCAACCCAAAAAAAAAAATGTAACAAATAAAATAAAGTTAAATTATGTTTTTAATTATTAAAAAACATAGGATTACAAAGTAAATGCCTGATCAAAAGATGATTTTGTAACTACAATAAATACAAACACACACGTGTCTGCTTGTGTGCATGTATTAAAAAATTATCTTAAACGTTAATATATATTTTGTAGTCCAGTGGTAACGCTTCGGATTCGCAAATGGAAGGCGGTGGGTTCGGATCCCGACGGAGCAAAAAAATATACCATTATATTTTCAAATATGCTCTTCGCTGGGTTGAAAAATTCATATACCTTTACCAAGGATCGGTCACTAAAGGTCCATCCAGCCTTACAGCAACTGGGTCTTGCTTGAGAATTGGTGCCTTCTACATCGACGACCAAGCTCGCAGAGGGCTCTTGAGGTGTGATTCACACGGTGTAATGGCCGAGGAGGCCAAGTGGTCTATCTTTCTAGCGTATTTGAAATAGAATAACGTTAGTTCGATCCTCGCTTGGGGGGGTCACTTGACCATAACTTTGACCTTGGTTCAACAGATGTTATTGAGTAATTATTAATTAATAATTCACTAATGTAAACAATAATTAATTGTTAATTAATGATATTAATACCTGTTTCTGGCCAGGCAGAATAGGTTGGTGAATTGAATTCCTCTTCACAAATCAATTTAAAAAAAAAAAATCAGCGCTCACCAAATAAATCTTCCTAATATTATTACATAGATATGGAATTATATACGTAAAAATATGAAAGACAGGAAGTGATTTTTGACAAAAAACGCAGTGATTTGTGCGAGGAGGCTTCCATCATTACTCCATATCATAACGCTGACATTCCTTGGCGGGCTGACCTTTAAGCGGGGATCGCGTGTTCGCTTTTTCTCGTGGCAACTATACTTTCCCACATAAATTAGGGAAGCGAGCAATTCCCGTAAGCCCATTACACCACAGCTTTCCAAACTGCTCTGCATAGTCTACACGTGCTGGTCTTATGTATGTTCATTTGAGATTTAGGTGTTTTAAATTTACAAGTACACATGCAACATTTTATGTAAGCGTAAACTTATACGTGTCTGTTTGTGGGCACACATTTTATACATGTTTACCCTACATGTAAATATATCGTTGCAACTCAAATTATAGATGTATTTTGGTTTCAACCAGTCTGTGATTTAGTGGTAAACGCTGCGGACTCGTAATTGGAAGGTCGTCGGTTCCATTTACGACGTAGCAAAGTATAATTATTAATCAATTTTTTAAATACGGTCTTTGTATTGATGTAAAGTTCATATGCTAATACCAAAGACTGGTCACCCAGCTTTACAGCAAGTGGGTCTTGCTTGCACCTTACTCATATGACTTAGAATACAAACGTTGTAGCAACCAAGTTATCTACCGGATACGAACTTATGTTGTATCCGGTCGATCAAATGATTCATCAAATGACTGAATTCTGCTGAGTGAGAAAAGGAGAAGAGCATGCATGAAGAGAGTGATCAATGTCGAGGAGATGAAAGAAGTGTGCAAGGACAGAGCAAAGGGGAGACACACTAGTAGAAATGGTGGTACAATAAAATACTATCACAAAGAAAGAGAAATAGTATTATTAAAAAATTCGGGGTTCGTGAAAGATGTACATTTACTTTTTAAAGAGAATTTACCTTACAATTTATGATCACTCTTGACTCTTTGACTGTCTAGAACACAGTACCAATTGACACTATCTCCGACTCAAAATTAGTCCTTGTATTGGTCTACTTGTTCTACCAGAAAGGTTGTTTTTGACGGGTGCTTAGAAAGCAAACAAAAAAATGTTAAGGGGTCCAAGCAAAACAGTTTAGGGAGCTGTGCTAGCACAAGGCGTGCAACAAGAAGTGTTTTCCGCTAATGCGCTCCAACCATCCGTAGCCGAGTATTTCTCTATCTTTGTTTCCCTGCACCAGTACCCTTTGTTACTGTTAAACTAATGTTCTCAGTCCTGTAACGAACCTCACATGATTGATTGTTGTTTATAACCAAAGTTAGCAAGGTTTCACGTTAATTTATCTTGCTTGTGTTATGTTAAAAGAACCGTTAGCTGCCTGAGTGTTGGCCATTTTGAGAAGTCCGGTGGAAAGCTCGGTCCATCCTATTCTCTCCTTATTCCTGATTAAGAGTTCTTCTACTGCGGATTCAATCCTATGATGAATTTGTCGCAATATGCAAAAGGAAGATTCCCAGAACTATCTACGGTTCGGTGAGAGATACCAATGTTTAAAAAAAAGGTTCTATGGTTTATACAGAGTACCTGATGTGATCATTTCGATCAAAATAAGGCGCCTAGAGTAGATTGTCACATAATTGCAATGGAAAACTCTAATCTTATTTAGCGTCTAACACTGTCATTACCAAAAGGTAGAAGGAAATAAGGAAGGTCAAAAATGCGATGAATGGACGGTGTAAACGCAGATGCAGCCAACACTGACATACGCAGCTGGAGAGCAAAGACAATGGGTAGGAGGGAGTAGAGGAGATCCTGGATTCAGCCAAGGTCCACCCAGGGCTGTCAAGCTCATTATGATGGTTGGTTGTACCAATTTTTTACCCATCTTATTCGCAATTTCTTCCTATCCAAGGCAATCCTAAGCTTAAATTTAGATAGATGATTCCTTTATTAACGTAATAAGGTGATTTGCTAATGAATTAGCGGTTCAAAGGACATGGAACCGACTGTTATGTATGGTTTGAGATATTGCCGCCAGCAGTCACTTCAAGAGACGTCGCGAGACCGACCTGTTCACCGAATATTTTGGAGCATTCTTGGAGTCGCAATGCCACTAAAGGGCGCTTATAAAAAAAGTCAACCGATTCATCACCATCACTGTATCTACGTAGGTATAGTTAAATGAGATAAAAACAAATTGTAGGTTTTTCTTTACATACTTACTTACAGAGCTGAAATTTTAAACATCGAAAGTTACTGTATGGATAATTGATAAGTATAGTAAATCGCTTGAAGTTTAAAGCAAATAATGAATAAAGTAGTAAATTTAACCTTAGTACAAAACATTTCGTAAATTCTCAACCATTGCGTGAAAACTATACATTCACTAAAGGTGCTTCTCTATTTATCTTTACAGTTTTTCAGCGTTTACGCGATGGTTGCGTATTTACGCAATGTTTTAAGCAGAGTATACTTATCTTATATTGAAAGTTCAAGACAGAGAAATTCACCAGACGAATTTTACGGTTCAACTTTGTTTTAGATAATGTGATTTGCCCAATCGAGCCTGTATTATTTTCAAAGTTAGAAATGATCAAACTATTAAAAGTTTTCAGTCTACTAGACCGGGAGAATAGTTACAAGAAATTGAATAATAGTTTAACTCAGTATAAATCATAAATACGTTTTTGTATTGTTGAAAAAAAGTATTGATCCAATAAATCCTGTCTAAATCCCTGAAATTCGATGTAAGAATTTCTAGCAATGAAATCGTATACTAGAATTATCCAAATACCCAAAAACCAAAAAGGCTTTTAAAGGTGTGGTGTTTAAAAGAACACTTAGGTAGCATAAAAATCTAACAAAGAACTGCGTGCAAGATGCTCATAATCTGGTATTTTTTCTGTCAGTTTCATAAGAATTATTGAAAAAAATACTCGAGTTTCATCCGTTTCATCCTTAGCTCATGTGAATTGAAAATGAACGAAAAAAAAAAGTCACATGATTTTCAAAAGTTTATCTTTTTCCTTCAGTTTCATATTGCTGAACTATGTTTGAAACAACACGACCTAAGAGTGTGGTTCAACGTTAACTTACATACGTTCATAAGTTTATCTTTCCTTACAAAAAAGTCGCTAAGCTATTCTTGAAACTACACCCATTAAGTGTTCGAATTTATACGCGTATTTCTTTAAAAATACTTCTATGTAAACGCAACTAAGCTACACATATAATGTAACTACTTGGCACGTTCTCCACGAAAGGGGTAGCATAAAAAAGTTTACATAAAAAATATCTGTTAATATTGAAGAATAGGGAATAAAAGTACGGCTCTTGCGGTACTCCTCGAAAAAAAAAAACATTTGACGTCTGAGACTGATCGATCGCTTTTTAAAAAAAACTGTATAATCACTTCACTTTTACTAAAACAACAAGCATTGAGTGTTTAAAGTATGAAAGTATTTTTCTTAAATAATATTTTATATTTACATAAATAAAAATGAAGAATAGAGGGTAAAAGTAAGCCCCTTGCGGTACTCCTCGTAAAATTTTCGTTTGACGTCTGAGACCGATCGATCACCGCTGATGCAAGGATCAACGAGGCTTTCGCTTTTCAATTTTACCCCCCGCGGGGGGCGCATGCTCCCTCCCATCCCCTCCCCCACCTCTTCCACCCTAATCTCACCACATTGTCCGCAAAGAATTCATGAAAGAAAGCGAGAGACAGACTCGGTTCGGAATCCACAAAGGAGAGAATTGTTCTCTGTTTATCCGCGAGACAAGTGGAGGGTTTAACGTTTTTTTTCTTCTTTTCATTTCCCTTTCACGTTTTCTTATTTAAATAAAGAGTAAGGATCAAGCAATCGAGGCTTGTAGGAACCAAAATAAATATAGTTTCCTTTTTTTTGCATTGTATTTTTTTTTGTATGATAACATGTATCTATAATCTATAATCTAAGTTGCAAGGATATATTCATTTAAAGCTCTCAGATGTATGCCCACAAACAAACACGTGTAGTTCGCGCTTACAAATGCTGAATGTGTACTTACAAATAAAATCCAAACCTCAAATGAACACAAGCCCTACTTTTGCCGACCTTACCTGACACAGGGGTGACATTGGCAAAGTGAATGTGACTGTTTATAAATACGACGTTTTCTTCAATCTGAGTTGCAAGTGTATAGTAACATTTATTTTTCATATTCAATGCATGCACACAAGAAGACATGTCGAAGTTTGCGCATACACACCCTAAATGTTTACTTACAGAATAAAAACCCAAATCGTAAAAGAAGACTTCTATATATAACAGGGGTGACATGAGCATAGTGGACTATTTTTTACAGTATGTGTGGTCAGCCTGATACCAACCCATAAGTCAAGGATCAATCATTCAAGGAAATGAAATATACTCGTCCATGTAATTTGATGACGCCAATGCCACCCCCACGACGTTAAGGGCACAGTCACACCCGTCTGTCGTAGGTAATAATATCCCCGAACAATGCTATCGGCTCCCCCTAGCTGCGTCAGGCTGGGTCCTCTCCTAGCCCGGTACTCTGCCCCGTGAATGGCTTCAATTTACTACAAGATCTCTGATATGTCAGCCATTGTCCCGCCCAGTCGCTGCCGCCTCACGAAACACCAAAACGTGATATGCTTACATCGAACATAACCCTGCTCCCGAAAACTCGCAACTGACGGAAGTCCATCTTCTTTTTGTGTCGTGTAGGTCTCTCCGACGTCGAAAATCATTTGCAAGGATGCCTTTTTTTTTTAAAGGAACCCTGTAGGAGAGACTCTCTGGATTCAAGGAACTCTAGAGAGTCTATGACACTTGTTGTAGGGCCTCAAAGGTGTTGGTGATGTGGCAGTTGATGCCCTTATTCAGTTGCAGGGCCGTTAGCTGTGCTGTGGTGTGTGTTGCGTTGCGTATTGCGTTGCTTTGTTTGAGACACTGAAAGGAAATGGCGATTGATATTGGATTTGAATAGGATACCTCTCACGGCTCGTAATAGGTTTTCCATTGTTCATTTTTTTAAATAGATTTGTGGAGTGAATTAGAGAAGCGTGCCAGCAAAGGAACATGTGTGATGGGAGCGTTCGGTAGAATAGCGAAGAATAAAATAATCTCTAAGAAAATGAAAATGGAGGTCCACAATTGTATATTGTTGCCGACCCTGATGTATGGAAGCGAGTCGTGGACGGTGAATGAAAGAGAAATAAATAAGGTAAAATAAAATAGAAATAAAAATACCTAAATAATAATGGTAAATAAAAATGGCTCATTCGAGAAGTATGACAGGAAAAACACTGAAAGATAGAGTGCGAAACGAATGGGTTTTAAATGAATGCGGAGTAAAAGAGAGCGTGAAAGTGAAAGTTCAAAGAAGTGTGATGCGATGGTTTGGACATATTGAAAGGATGAATGAAGACCGACTGACAAAAAAAGTGTAAAAAAAAAGTGTATATGTGGAAGGGGAAGACCTAGGGAAAGAATGGATTGATCAGATAAGTGAGATTGCGAATGAATGGAATCTACAGAGTGGAAACAAGAGAAGAGCGTGCATGAAAAGAGTGATGAAACTAGATGAGATGAAAGAAGTATGCAAGAACAGAGTCAAGTGGAGGCACTTGTGTGGAGGTACTGGCCACCCCTAGAGGAATGACAGCAGGATACAAGACAAGACTAGTGACTGGTGACCGCTCCATAGTCTAGTTGTTAACGCTGAAGACACGTAATTTGATTTTCCAATTAAGTTTTTGTAACTTCAGTTTATAAGTGACGTAAGCAGTGCCCCTTCGCTTCCTTTCCCAGCAGACGTTACAATTTCCCTGTCCCTTAGAAAAGCGACAACCCTTGGAGACATATTCTCAAAATGCAAGGACAAAATCGCGTTCGAAATATTACGAGAACTGTTTGTCTTTGCTTACATTGCTTACATATCGTTCCCCCAGTTCTTGTTTACCGTATACGCCAATCTTGTCAAAGATGACTTTTTCATGCAGTTGTCTTACGAATCAAATTCTACACAATCTGAGCTAAGAAAAACCGTAAAACTCGATAATGTGAGAGTTCTTTTAAATATTTTTAAAATAAATTTCTTGTTTTCATAAGACACATTGGTCCAGTACACATGCAAACATTGCTCATGTAAAATTTTCTCAATGGCGTATACGATAAACAAGAACTAAGGCAGCGATATGTAAACAGCGTCGAAACCTCAAACTATAATATAAGTTTAAAGCATGTTTTAATAATTTACGGTGATATTCTTATACATTTTAGTCGTCCGTTGAGCCCACGCTTTGACAAACTAATGATGCATTTGTATGAAGAACTGTCAATCCAAGATGGCCGCAAGTGAACAGCTGATTAGTCTTCACACAAATATTACCGATATTCGGTAGGTAAGAATGACCGTGGTGATGAGACTTCCAGCCCAGGCATCATTAGTTTGGCAAAGCGTGGGCTCAACGGACGACCAAAATGTCTAAGAATAGCACTGAGTCCTATTTATTGCATGCCCACAACAGAAACATGTTAGTTCACGTCTGCGCTTTCTGCGTGTCTACTTACAAAATAAAAACCCAAGCCTCAAAAGAGATGTACCCTCTTACTATTGCCGGCCATTGGCTTGAACTAATTGTCACAGTATGCGGGGGGTCAGCCTTTTACCAACTTATCAATCAAGGAAAAAAATATTAGTGTACCTACAATGAACTGAAAAAAACAACAATGCATTTATTAAATCTATAAAAATACTCGTAGAAAAAGAATGAAAATTTTACAGATAAAACAGCTGCGAATAAAACATGGTTGAACTGAAAGAATTTATCATCTAATGAACCATGAAAGTGACAGCTTAACCCCCCTATTTATAGGTCAAAAGCTCAGTTTGTAGAGTGCTTACTCTCCATCCCAGAGGGCTAGGGCTCGATGCCCACCAAAAGTGCTTAGTCGCATTTGCAGTAGAATTTGATATTTTATGTTTTATGCATTCTCATAAATAACCTATGTCTTTCTTTTTGTTGCAGGTATGTTGTTCTACAATCTAACCAGGAAAAAAAAGTACTTCTACATATAGATAAGGTATAGTGAAGCACACCTAATAATTACGACTGACATACCATTCGAATTTTTTCACTACCATTCGAGAATTCACCTTCTTTCTTTTATAATACCTCACGATATATTTCAGATCTCTAAATTTATTATCATTAGCAGCCACAATATTGTAGCATAGACTCACCCTTTTCTCTCAAATTCATCCCCTTTCACTTTTTCATCCCTTATTTATGGACGGGCCCGCATTTTCACCTGAAAGTCTCCTCTTATTATTCGACGGTTAGACCATCTCGTAAATCTAAGCCCGCTTTGAAAGGATCGTCAATTTATTGTTAATAAATATTGTAAACAAGGTTTTCTTGTAATAGCTGGCTTTTGTCATTTTTAAATCGATTTATAAAATATCGTTTTAATTAAATTGATGAAATCAATATTAGAATGGTAAATTTATTTCATTTAGTTGTCACTTCGAAATATACAGTTTAATTCTGTACGCTAAGTCAAATAATTTAAATACTTTAATTTAAATACTCAGTCACTTAAAAATCTTTAATTACTATTTTGTAGAAGGAATATTTGCAATTTTGTGACGTAGATTTTTCACCGGGAACATAAAAAGTCTGTTCTAAAGATACCGTTAGTGAGCTAAACAAAATCTGAAAAGACCACCGTTTGAAGAACAGTACCAAGATGAAACTTATCAGGAGTTTGGCCAACCTCATTTTTTGTTCAGCTGCTGAAACGTAGACTATCAAAGCAAGGAGAAAACAATACTCTCTTGAAGTTTGGTGCTGGAAGTGCATGCTCTGAGCCCAATAGACAGCCAAACCTTTTGGGATATGATGACTCTGGTCAGTTTATACACGGTGGATTCTTCAATTGATTGGAAACATTGCGCGTGAAATGTGGAAGACTGGAACGATTGGTTGTGACCGGAAGAGAGGAAACGAAAGATTCCGTGACCCATCAAATACAGCAGGACATCGGTGGTTGGAGTTAGTCAATGGGAAACTGAAGGAGAATGATGCTTCCTTAATAGCCAAAATTTGCTGTATTGAGGAATCAGTCGACGAAGACTTTATGAAGCAAACTGTATATTATCTTCAAGATGCGGTAAAACCAAATACTATTCTTACAAGCTGGCTCGTGTGAGCCAACATTTTTTTGGCATCCACATTCCTTTTAAATAGTTACGCCAACTCTAAGTTATTAAGTTTTGAAGAAACTTTCAACAGTGGTGGAGCTGCATTGTAATTTCCAGTATAATACTGAATATTTGTGTGCTTATTACCAGAATAGCAGGGCTGTGCCAACGCGGCTCTAGACACTAAATGTGAGTCAGAACAGACAATTTTATTGTTTTTTGAAGGTTTGGTAGTTCACGCAGTGAAACTCCATTGTATAGTTAACAAATAAATAATCAATTATAATTGATTGAAAAGTAAAGGTTAATTCAGTAAATCTTTTTTAATCTACTATTTTACTGTTGATTTTTTTCATTGTATTCCTTGACTTATAGGTTGATTTGAGGCTGACCCCCCATACTGTAAAAAATGGTTCACTTTGCCAATGTCACCCCTGTGTCAGGGAAGGTCGGCAAAAGTTGTAGGATTTATGTTCATTTGAGGTTTGGATTTTATTTGTATGTAAGGATCAGTATTTGTAAGCGCGAACTACACGTATTTGTTTGTGGGCAATGGGCATGCATTCGATATAAGCTTTAAATGTAAATATATCTTTGCCACTTAGATTAGAGATTGATCTTTTTGTGTGATTTTCGTAGATAAATATAGTCTCGTAAATCATATGTAAAAAGTTTAAGAAATATTAATTCTATTCTACAGCTAAAGATGTTTATTTTAAAGGACTCTCTTCCTTTTTTTTTAATCAAACATTACCTCTAGTATATAACACATATCCTATATTCCTCCCCGCCTCCCCCGTTACATAAATTGAAAAATGTGTGAAAAATACAACAGCACTCCTATGGTGGCGAATTTACTTGATGGTTTATACTAGGAGTAAAGCACCTACACTCGTGTACTCTTACATACATGTACTTTGCACAAGAATATTCTTAAGATATTTTCGCCCTTAAAATTTTAGTATTCAATTTAAGATCCACACTCTGCCCTGTCGTTCCCAACCCTACTTGTTCCTCCTATCAGTATGTAGTGCATATTTGGCCCGCGTCTCCCTACACGTGCTAGTGATGTGCTCTCAAATGCAGAGCCGCGTCACATATAAACCCGCTACTATCGCGGCAGCTTATATGACGTCATGTAGACTGCAGCGGTATCGGGTCATGATTTTTTAGAGGACGATCCTTAAGAATATAGATTTTATGGATAACTAGACATTGTCGTTAAAACTGCTGCTTGAAAGTCGTGAAAATGTGAAGAAAACATTAAAAAAAGATGTTTAGTTTTTTCCCAATATTAAAATCTTCCGAGGTATTTTTTCACTTTTGTTTATGCCATGCCCTTTCCTAAATTACAAACATCATTTAACCCTTGTTCCATTGTTACCATTGTTCCTTGACTTATAGGTTGGTATGCGGCTGACCACCCATACTGTAAAAAATGGTTCACTTTGCCAATGTCACCCCTGTTTCAGGGAAGGACGGCAAGAATTGCAGGGCTTATGTTCATTTAAAATTGGGTTTTATATTGTAGGTCCACATGCGGCATGTGTTAGCGCGAAATTATACATGTCTGCTTGTGGGAATGCATTTAATATAAATCTTAAATGATATATATATTTGCAGCTTAGATAAGATTAGATTAGATTAGATTTTACGATGAAACACAAGCAAATCACTTCAGCCGTTCTCGAGTGATGCGGTTACCAACGAACATCATTGAAGATATTATCTGGTTGGCCAAACAAAGCATACAATAGACAAAATTGTAGAAAAGTGGAAGACGCTTACATCTAGAAGGGATGACAAAATAACAGTGTTCCGTAATTTAGATTTTAGGTTTTCAAGGAAACACCAAAATGAGAAATAAAATCCGACATCCTTGGTGGTCGAATCAAACTATTGCTTTCTGGCATGGGACGCAAACATTCTACCAAGTGAACCATCGACCGGTTCAGGTTATATTCCAGCAGTATTTATTGTTCAATATGCATTCGGGTCCTGTTTTTTTTTTTTTTTAAAAGGGAAGCCGGTGGGAATAGCTTGATTTCGACCCTGCGCCTCTGGTAGTGGGTAGACATACATGTGTACTGTATAATTGCTTTGAAATCGGTCCAACAAGAAATTGCGAAGGAATATGTACGTAATGTGGTAGGTACTATTCAAAACGTAGGTTTTCCATTCAAATTAAAATTGTGAAAAAAATCTTTCAGAAAAAATTGCCAAAAAAAAAGATTTTAAAACAAATCAGCAAGCATAGCTTTCTCACTATTTATCAAGATAAATTACTGTTAATAGTTTTACATTTTTTATAAAACATAATAACAAATTGATTACCCAGCGGTTTAGCTGAAATCTGACGTCACGATGGAAAAACTAACCGTATTTGCATATAGACAATTAAAAAATAATTAAATTTTTAAAATAGAAAATACATTTCAACATTCAATATTTTTGGGTGAATGAGGAAAATAAAACATTTTGGGTAAAATCCCTCATGTACCTAATACAAGATAAAATTTATTAGCGCTGTAGAGTGTCGATTATCTGCAAAAAAATTCTGGCTTTAAATACTTCTTTGCAATTGTTTGAAGCTAAAGAGGAAAGCTATCTGCATTCTGTCATATAAAAATCTATCCTGAAAAATGTCTTTGATTAGCTTCGCATATGAGGGTATGCTCAGTCCAAATTTAAGGTCTTCTTTAAACGAGATTTTATAAGCATATCGTATGTATGCCTATAAAAGTAACATATTATTCATTTATGTATGAATATTTTTTTTTCAAATTTATCTTTTTATTGGTCCATTAGTGCATAAAATAATAGAGCTCAAGTATTCGATCAAATCGATTTTATTTACATCGTTGTCCCAAAATTCGTTCAGTTAAAATACGCCCTAGTATTAATGAAATCAATTTATATTTTTTAGAAATAAATACTTTATAAGTTTTATTTATTTAAGTCATAATAAAGATTGTTTGCGAATGGCGGGCACTAGCGAAATGTGCAAAAAACCGAATTATGAAAGTCAAGGACAACAAGAAACGGGTTTAAAAAATCCAGGTAGATATTATGTAATGTGATCAATAATAATTTATCTCATTTTGAGTGGGATATTCTATTGTCATTGTCAAAATGATTTAATGTTGTATAATTGACTTTTTGCATACTGGAATATCAAGTTTTACTATTAATAATTCAAGTTGCAAAGACACATTAACAATGCACGTCAAAAAGCAGAAATGTGTTACTTCACGCTTACATATGATGTATGTTTACACACAAAACAACACCCAAAACTCAAATAAACATAAACTAAAAAAAAAAAAATGCTACGTGTAAACTTTCAAATTAAAAATCTAACTTTCGAATAAACTGTCGTTGACTTTTTCCCGGAACAAGTTTAGTCTCCCCTTTACATATAAAGAGAAATAGGTTACACGTCAAGAAGTTGCACTATATGTGCAGTGCAGTTTATATTAGTTGCGTAGCACAAGCCTTCCGTTTAGAATGCGGAAGCTCAGTTAATTGAACTGTCGATATGACAATTTATATACGACACTTATTACTCTCGAAGTTTCGTTTCAGACACGTTTATTAGTAGACTAAGGAATTTATGATTAAGATGTTCTTTGACTCTTTGTCGATAAATTCTTGAAGATGAGTTTACATTAGATATTTTAAAATAAAGTTTTTAAAATCTCTCTTTGACTATATGCAGACAAAGGATTTTAATATAGAGAGGAAATATGATGTGTGAATGTGAAAAAAAGACCGAGAAAAGTATTGCTTACTTAGATTGGTAAAATTTTAAAATAATGTGACATACTGACTACTGAGTGAATATAAACCAAGGAAAAGTATGAAATAGGTGGTGGCTATGAACAAAATGATTGAAGTTTGCAAGGATGGAAAGAAATGTTAGCAATTTTGAAGAGGCTTAGGCCACCGTGTGCGAAATGAGTACAGAAAAACAATTTACTCAGCACAAATTTTCATTTAGCACTTTTTTCTCGGTGGGCAAACGTCACATTTGAATTGGATTACGGTCCTCTATAACAATACATTTGCTAACCGTTTCCCTAGCAACCTTGCCGTGTGACGTCACATTTTTAATTATATTAATTCATGTGCGGTCCTCGTTATAGTTACAATTTAATTTTAATTAAAAAAACTTTTGTAAAACATAGCTTTGTCTTCACATTTTTTGAGTTTACAATGCCTAAGCGCTATCGGACTTTATCCGTCCATCTTCAGAGATTTTTACTCTGTGAATGCACTAACTCTAGAAAAGTTACAATTTATTCTAGAAAATTAAGACCTACAATATTCTGAAACAGTCTAATTTTCTAAAAAAACGTGTAAATGCATGTCTTGGGTATTGGTTTCCGAGCAATGTAGAACGCTTTGGAAAATTTATCTTGTTGTTAGCATAAAACTGTCTTTCAGGAATTTGTTGCCTACAATGAAACAATCTGACAACATCTTCTCGCATTTAAATGTTGCTTTAAGCTGGGAATTTCTCAATATAAATTTATGGCAGACCCGGAATGCTGTGATCTGGTAAATACTTGTTAATTCCCAAGTAAATTATTGTCAGTGCTAACTTTAATTCCTGTCTTAAAGTCTCAAAAAGATGTACGTTAATATTATTGGATTTGTTTTTTTTCTTTAAAATAACAACAAGAAGTTCATTCTTTTCCCTTGATAACCCTTTTATTTGAAGTTCAAAACAAATAAGTAAATCAATTTTATTCTGGATAAATTATTTGGTTCATGTTGTTTTCCAATGTGACCCCTGTTCAAGGAAAGGGGGCAAGGTTAATGGTAATTTTAGATTTGTTTTCTCTTAAGTACACACAGCATTTATAAGCGCGAAATTACACGCGTCTGCATCTAGGAGTGCATTAAATATACATCGTTAATGTTAATTTATCTTAGCCACTTAGATTAAGGTTTATTAATACACCTCAAGAGCCCTCTGCGAGCTTGTTCATTAGTGGTCAACGACAATTTTACAATCCTGTTGCTTTAAGACTAAATGTACGTTTATGACCGGTGTTTTGGTAAAGGCATATCCATTTTTCACCTTAGAATTGCATACTTGAAAAAGTATACGATAACTTTTGTGCTCAACTGGGAATCGAACTCACCAATTCCGTAGCATTAACAATTAGACTACGGACTGGTCTAAACTTAAACCTTCCAAATCTCCTTAAATTTGATTATAGAGACTCGCTTTAAAGTGATTCAAAATGTAGAAATGATTTCGTTATGTAGGTATGTATCTTTCTTAAGGTGTCTTGCGACGTCCTACGATGTATTGTCTGCTAAAGTGCAACGTCATCTGGCGATGAATATTGAAATTAATACATTTTTAATTCACAATGATTTTCAAAGTCATTGTCATTGCTTTTGTATGGACCATACAACTGGCATCTGTTAAATCTGAAAGAGTTGTCGAAAACTATCATAATTGGTTGATATTTTTTATTTTTTTTGACGATGTACTCGGAACAAATTTTCATAGACAAAAAAATGTGACACCAGATGGCCGGGTTTCTAGAGAAAAGATAAACTAATATTTTGTTCTACTAGGGACCCTTGTTACATTGACGTGTGACGTTTGCCCGCAAAGAAAAAAAAAATGTATTTTCATAATAGTATGTCTATTTAAACACCTGACCAGTTGTAGTGAAGTGGTCAAAACCCTCCAAATCGCAATCTAGTGAAAGGTATTGGGTTCGATTCCCAACATAGATTTTTTCTTCGGAAAATCGGTGTTATGGCCGAGGGTGTCAAGTGGCTGATCTTCTAGCGTATTTGGAATAATATAACGTTGGTTCGATCCCCGCTTAGGTCGTTTGACTATAACTTTGATCTTGGTTCAACAGATGTCATTGGATAATTATTAATTAATAATTTAATAAAATATACAATAATGAATTATTCATTGATGATATTACTACCTGTTTCTGGACAGGCAATGTAGGTTGGTGAATTGCATTCCTCTTTACAAATCTACTAAAAAAATAAAATTTTGCGGAGCTAAAAATTATACACCGTTATCAAAGATCGGTCGCAAATTTTACATATTTCTACGACCGTATTTTATTCTGTTTAATTCATAAATATCTTTTTTAACTTTGTTACAATTCACTTGAGTTTTATTTTTTTAAAAACACAACCAGTTTCGGGAGAAGCAGTACCTCCCATCTTCAGGTGTAAATATCAACTTGATCAAGTTGATATTTACACCTGAAGATGGGAGGTACTGCTTCTCCCGAAACTTGTTGTGTTTTTTAAAAAACATAAATATCTTATTTTTTTTAAAAAACACAACAAGTTTCGGGAGAAGCAGTACCTCCCATCTTCAGGTGTAAATATCAACTTGATCAAGTTGATATTTACACCTGAAGATGGGAGGTACTGCTTCTCCCGAAACTTGTTGTGTTTTTTAAAAAACATAAATATCTTATTTTTTTTAAAAAACATAGGTTGCCGCTGTAGATTTTACGCAATTTACTTATTAATTTACTAAATATTGTATAATATCTCATCGTCTTGGAGTCTGTGAAAGAAAAACCTTTGCAACTTTAGTACACAGCCTCGTTAATTGGATTGCCATTTCTGTTTAAATTTAATTGGAAGTTGATTGCGAAGAGTACAAGAGAAAATAATTAAAAAATATATATTGCGCTAACATCTATTTTACATGCTCCGAGCACAATTTACCCTTTCTTGGCGAATTAAAACTGTGTTGTTAATGAATTGGATTGTATCATTATATTGTGTGCATGTCTTTTCACGGTCTACATTCCTAGCTGAGAGAAGAAAAAAAAATTAGACTAGACTTTCTGTTATTCTAATTTTCTATACATCCAATCATTGTGATTAGAGAATAGATGCGTATGAATGTGGAATAAATAATTCATTCAAAGCCGACGGAACAATGACATGGATTTGTATAGAATTAAAAAGTAGACAGCGGACTATCAATAATATTAACTGTCTTCTTTATACACTATAATCTTTAATCTAAGTTGCGAAGATATATTAACAATCAAAACTCATATCACACAGACACGTGTAAGCTCGCGCTTACAAATGCTGAATGTGTACTTACAAATTAAAACCAATCCTCAAATACCCTGCATCTTTTGCCGACCTTCCCTGAAACAGGGGTAACATTCTATCAATAATATTAACTGTCTTCTTTATACACTATAATCTTTAATCTAAGTTGCGAAGATATATTAACAATCAAAACTCATATCACACAGACACGTGTAAGCTCGCGCTTACAAATGCTGAATGTGTACTTACAAATTAAAACCAATCCTCAAATACCCTGCATCTTTTGCCGACCTTCCCTGAAACAGGGGTAACATTGGGTAAAATTGAAACATTTTTACAGTAAGTGTGGTCAGCCTCATACCAACGTATAAGTCAAGGAATGTCAAAACAAAAATCACTACACTGAAAAAATTGAATCGTAGACATACCTTCTTAAAGAAGTGCATTAAGCATGTGTATGTGAGAACTGACACGTATTTGCATGTGAGCGTACTTATTCTTCTTCCTCAGCCTTTCTCAGTCTACTCCTGAACGTAGGCCTTCTTTAATTCCCTCCATTGTGTTCGGCCGTCCTCTGCCTGCAGTTCTCTTGAAAATTACTATTTTAGTGTCAAGATAATTTTCGGAGTTAAAATTGTAGCGTGGCATGAAATCAGATTGTCAGAATGTGCTTGTACTGTGATGGTCATGTTGTGTGACCCAGGTGTTCTGTTATATTGTAATTACGGCGCTAATAGCAGAAGTGTCTCTTGTTTTATGGCTCTGGCCACCTCTAATGCAGAAGGCGCGTGACTTGTCCACATAACCACGCCTTCCCTACATCATAATCGCATAGAGTAATGGCGGGAAAGTACCGCTCACTAGTTATTACACGTCGGCCATTTGTTAAATTGTGCCGCGGAAAATGTCCCGCGAAATGTACACCGTTTGCAATTTCCATTCATTAATTCCAGTCTCTTGTTCTTTGTTTAAAATTTGAAAATTCACAGAATTCTAGCCGTGATGGGGTCCGAACATTTTTAAATTTGGCGAGCAAACGTCAGTCTTGGATAGAAGTACCATTCTTAGTAACGGATTACAAAATATTTGTATACCCTTTCCCAAGCAACCCGGCCAGGTGCTATTGTCTATGCCAACTTACGTGCGAACCTCATTACGTTAAGTCCACTTTCAGTTTTTTTTCCTTGACTAAGTTGGTACGAGGCTAGCCCCCCATGGTGTAAAAATTTGGTTCACTTTTGCTAATGCCACCTCGATTCAGAGAAAGGTGGCAGGAGTTGAAATGTTTATGTGAAGTTTGGTTTATTTTATAAGTATAAATACAATGTGTGTTAAATATGAGCTTTAAATGTCAATATATCCTTAAAACTTATATTATTGATAGATTATTAAACATATTACGGTTGCTGTAAGGCTGGTTTTTAACCTTTGTAAATATTATTTTTTACAACAATTCATGATGCATATTGTTGGTAGCTCGCATATTTTTCGCATGTTTTGGCATTCCACTATCTATTTTTTTATTTTAACTTAAGTTAATACTAGGTATTAAGTCATATTATTTTCTGCCTACACAATGGTACAAGCCAACTATAGATTTAATACGTCCAATAGACTGGAAATTTTCCATTAATTATCGCATAGACTAGCCAGTTTGACACTTAGTTTAGATCTGAGGATTATAAACAATACAGTTTAACTGTTTTAATCCAAGGCTAACGTTTGCCTGCTAACTGACATTGTTTTTGACAAGTCAGTGTTAAAAAGTTTGCATAGTCTTTGTACAGTTTTGAATTCGATTTTCAGGCTTATACCGCCGGCTGTTGATGCTGCTTTCCAGGATCTGTTGCTGTGGTTTGTAAGATATGTAGCTTCCGGACGCTTCGCTTATGTCTGTCTAAAGAAGCAACCTGAACTTCCATGTGTATCTGAATAAGTATATTGTATACATGGGCGGCACGTCCAGAAGCTCCAGCTCCTACAGACCACGGCAACAGATCCCGGCAAGCAACTCTCCAGTTTTTTATTCTTTATATTAATAGGTTTATTTCAAGAAACATAATACTTACAGACAAAGTCTAGTACGTATAACATTTTAAGCTTAAGGTGAAGGTGCATACTTTAAACGGATATCAATAAAATACTACAAATAATTACAAAAAAAAAAATCTGCTTGTAAACATGCATTGATTATGAATCTTAATTATTAATGTATATTTTCAACTGAGATTATATTGTTGCAAATGTGTGATTGTGTATTTGTCTGGGTCTGTGAAGTCTCTAGATGTAGTCACTTAAATAATTGTATTTGTATTTGTTCAAGATTGTGTGAGTGTTTACTCGAATATTCTAAGTAGAATGCTCTGACGAAAATTCTCAGCGAAAAGGTCCCAACGCACGTTTCGAGAGTAACCTTTATTCTCACTTATAAAGAGAGACCGAGATGCTCTGTAACCAGACTTGTAGGTATCTAAGCTGTTGAGTTATAGTTTAAGAACAAGTATGTGTACGTACCGAATGTGACCCGTATCTGAAATAATTGTTTTTATTAAATTAAACTCGGTAAAATTATAACAATATATGAAACTCTTGGTAGTATAAATATAATCTATTGTATTTTTCATTGATGGTTTTCTCTCAGCAACAGAGCATTGGCGAGCGATGTTCTGGCGCTCTTCTGGCTTCAGAGTTGGATAATTGGAGGCGCGTCCATCTGTCTGTGTGGAAGTTCAAGGTCTCGGAGTCGTAAATTACCAGAACACAGATCTGCCATTATAAATGTGCTCAATGTATTGTGATGCTGCGGAGTCTAGAAACCGCTGTAACAACATAAACTCAGTTCCTTAAAAAAATAACTGAATCTCGTATTTGGAGAATTCGGCAGAACTATCATTTGTTATTTCATACATAGGTGCAATGAAGATATTTTGAAAGAGAATAAATATGAGTAAATACATGTAGCACGTGCAGATGGCGCCCCCTCTGGAGTCATATCACTCGAATGTTCCAGAATGCGGTGGACAGACAATGTTGAAGTCGACGCAAAAGTCCTGGGAGTAAGAAGAACATGGAGGGACACGGCACAAGGCAGAGAGTCCTGGAGAATTGTGGTACGGTAGGCCCTAAATCTTAAAAATAAGTAAAAAATGTACTGAATACAAGGGAGAAAGAAATACGAAAGAACTACGCGTTATTAAACAGTAAATTGCATTGAGAAGAAATAAAGGTCAAAGTTGCAAGGTGTAGGTATTTTCATTTTAGAGTTTGGTTTTTATTTTCTTACTACAAAATATGGATCTTAAATGTTAATACACACATCTTTGCAACTTAGTCTACAGATAAGATGTACAATGAAACAATCTTGTATGCAGATAGCGTATTCAAATTCAACATTAAAACGTCACTTACGTCGGCCTGGATATCTCGCGTCAGCAATGTGCGCTTTGAAGTTTCAATAAACTCCCACGTGGTCTGCCCGGCCAGCCCAATACGATGCGGACGTAATTACTGTATGTACAGCTTAGATTAACAAATTACATGTTGTGAAAACAGCATGGCCGCCCACACAGCGCTGGAAAATTACAACAAAAACTTCCTTTTCTTTTGGTGCTACTATATAATCTATACTATAAGTTCTTCTTCCTCTTGTTATAGATCTATGATCTTTTTATTGTGGAGCTCCCTCCTGTGATGCAGAAGACCAGCTGTTCTTCTATCTTTTGCGAGGGCGACCTGAGCTGGAAGTCTCATCACCACGGTAATGCTTACCTATCGAATATCGGTAATGTTTGTATGAAGATTAATCAGCTGTTCTTTGCTTGACAGGTCTTCATACAAATATTACCGATATTCGATAGGTAAGAATTACCGTGGTGATGACTGATGAGACTTCCAGCCCTGGTAGACGCTGACCGTCCGATATCTCCTGTGCCGTGACACGGGATATTCTTCCTTCGTTCATGCGGTCTATATGGTCCCTCCGGAACCGTCTCCTCTTCCTGCTCCGTCTGCTGATGTCTTCAGTATCGCCCATGCTTCTGATTTCTGAGTTCCTCAATCGTTCTCTCAGTGTTTTTGCAGCAATATATTGGTGCTTTGTAGCGACAACCAAGCTCGTAAACACCTCTGCGGCACTACACCAAGTGTCATAGACCCCTAAAGTCTCTGAAATCTAGGGAGTCTCCCGCTCAGGTTTTTTTTTTTTTTTTAAATAAAAACACGCAGCGCTTCAATTTCGTTATGTATGAGAAATAGCACAGTACGTGATGTGTTTTTTGCTCAGATCTGCGTTGATTAAGATTGGCGTGCCACGTGGAACTCTGTGTTTCTGCAATTGCGTAATTATTTCAATTTTCAATGCGCGATGGAGCGTTGTTCTTGTAACATGAACTGGCCATACCTACCGTACTATGATTTATTTTCTCTACCAGCAAAAAATTATGAAAAAACAATAAAAATATATTACTGCTTAAAAGTATTTTAATGGTAAGTTATGATGTTATATGTTATTGTCCGGTCGATAACTCAGTTGGTAGAGTGCTTGCATTCCATGTCGAGAGCCCGGGTTCGAATCCCACCGAGGGTGTCAGAAATGATTCTCCGTTTCGGTGTCCATTTTAAACACCCAAAATAAAATATCGGCAAGGTATGTACTCAGCCTTCACAAGTAATGAGTACTATCTACATTGGAAGCTGGGAAACCTCCACATCATCTAAATTGGTTGGCTTATTTTAAACATCCCTTACCTACCTTTAAAAATAAATAGTTTCACTCGCTACATGCGACCCCTTCGGGGAGAACGCGGCAAGAAGTTGCATTTTACGTGTAGCTCAGTTGCTCTTGCTCAGCAGGCATGCCAAACCCGGATGATGTGCCGGGCCAAAGGATGTCACATTTCGTGCATTAATTAAGGATTAATCTCTAGAAGTGATAGAATGCTAAGTTGCCGTGATCGCTTCAATTTCAATTGCCGCATACAACGTTGCGCGAGGACAAAAATATTGCACTCAGCTGTTTTTTTTACAACGCTAAAGACTGTAATGCAGTACGAAGCGTCACGCTATTCTCTCCACATGAAAAGCTACAATGAACGACATTGTTGCACTAACTGCACCTGAATAGCGTTGCGTAATGGAGACATTATACAATGTGCGATAAGATTACGATGAATTATAACTGCAGTACCCTTAGTGCGAGTTGCAAAACTTGAGTAATGTAAAGTTTACGGCAGTTATTAAAGAGTTATTTCCCCCAAAATCTGCCGTTTTTTATTGTTTGAACATGATTTTCTTCATCTCTGTAACTCTTTTGCTAAGACCATAAAGTGTAAGAAACAAAAACGACAGATTTTGGGAGAAATCACTCTTTACTTTTCTCAAGTTTTGTAACTAGTACTAAGGGTACAGTTCGTGGTCATTTGAGGTGTGTTTTTCAATGACAGTTACAACAATAAAAATATAACGGATACAATTATTACAGCAGAAGATATTTTATTACAAGTAGGTATGTATAAACATTTATAACATACTATATGCGAAAATACTTTTTCCCCGACCTGAATAACTCTTAGTTAATTCTTAGCATTTTTCGAACCACACTGTTTTATTTCTACCTCATTATAGGTCATGTATGTTTTATGTGTGTATTCCACATATGTTAACACATCTGTAGGTTCAGTATTGCACATGTGTTAGTCAATTATACCAACACATTTCAATGTCAATGCTGATCATTTTCTGGCTTCATATTATCACATAAGAGTCAAGGTTGACCAAGTACCTACAGTCGTTACCAACTTTTTTACAAGCCCAAAAAATACACACTTGCAATTTTTTTTCCTTTGTGGTCGATAGCTCAGTTGGTAGAATGCTTGCGTGTGACATACTGTTAAAAAATGGTTCACTTGGCCACTGTCACCCCTGTTTCAGGAAAGGTCAGCTAGAGTTGCAGGGCTTGTGTTCATTTAAGATTGAGTTTTTATGTTTTAAGTCGACATGCGGCATGTGTATCTTAAATGTAATATAAATTTGCAACTTAAATTATAGATTAAAGATTGTATTGTTAAAAAATGCTCTTTGCTGTATTTAAAAAAAAAATCATCTGCTTTTACCAAAAGACTAGTGGCAAAGGATTATTCAGCCTTACGGCAACTGGGTCTTGATAGCGAGATTGGCGCTGACTGGCGATGAACAAGCATGCTGTTGGCTCTTGATGTGTGATTCATACTAAAACATCGCTCACCAAATGAATAGTCATAAAATTGATCTTTGGAGATTACGGAATGCTCGCTAGGCTTGCTTGGAGGGTAGGGATGAAATAAAAAAAGTCTCTGCGGACCAACAGGTAGTAACCAACCCGTCTGGCAAATGTGGGAAATTATTGCCAACTCCCTCCCACCAATTATTGAAATGTCAAGTTCAAAAAAATAAGTGAACATGAGTGGACTGAGAAAGGCTGAGTAATAGGAAGATTTTTTTGAAACTACCATATCTACTCGTATATAATCTATCATCTAAGTTGCAAGGATATATTCATTCAAAGCTCTCAGATGTATGCCCACAAACAAACACGTGTAGTTCGCGCCTACAAATGCTGATTGTGTACTTACAAATAAAATCCAAACCTCAAATGAACATAAGCCCTGCAACTCTTGCCGACATTCCCTGAAACAGGGGTGACATTGGCAAAGTGAACCATTTTTTACAGTATGGGTGGTCAGCCTCATACCAACCTATAAGTCAAGGAATACGAGTAATAAATAACATTTAAGTATAAAAAAAAAACAACAACAACAAAACCTTAAAAATAAATCTATACTAATCCATACCATATATCTTTTTTTAATTCCTTGTATTGGGGGGGTTTAAGTTCAAAATCAGATTGATAATGGATTAGCGTGTCACTTTGGTGGGCAATTTGTGCGGAAGGCGTCCGCAATCAAAAACATGCCGCATTATGAAAATTTCCATTGTTACCATTGTATGGAGAGATCATCATTATATATCGAATGCGATCAAAAACATGGCTCCGTTTTGCTTGTTGCCATGCCAGGAAAAAAAACATTTTAATGACATAATTATTGTGGATATGGGTGTGTTTGAAATCGATCCACTAATTTGAATTAGTTCACTTTTTTTCAATCGATTCGTGAAGAGGAATGCAATTCACCAACCTACTTTTATAATGTCATCAATTTACTTTGTAAGTGCACTAGCAGCAGGTACCTACTACCTACGCAGCGTGTTTTACTATGACATTTGGTCATATTTCCACAGACAAAGGGAGACGCCATACACAACACAGGGCTGGAAAAATGTCTAGTCCGATCGAATTCAAACTTTACACGATCTTTTTTGAGGTATTCAAAACGTTTGTTGATAAAAAAATCTCAACAATTTAGCCAGGCATAAAAAACAACTTTTTCAATTCATTTAATGTGGAAACAAATGTTTATTACTTTTTCGGCATCAAACTTCACACGAACCATTTACGAATATTTCCTGAAAAAATATATTAAAACCGCTTGAGCGATGGAGGAATACTCGGGGAACATATAATTTCCAAAAATAAGAGTATGCTCTTCGCTGGGTTAAAAATTTCATATGTTTCCAAAGCCCAAAAGTCCATCCAGCTATACAGTAACTGGGTCATGCTTGGGCTGTTTCTATAGCGATGATCATGTTTGCAGAGGGCTCTTGAGGTGTGTGATTCACATAAAAGACTTGTGTTTTGGAATATGAATATACCTTTGCTACTTAGATTATTAGATTTTTGTGTTCGTAGGTACATTAGCGGTATTTTGTTTACATAAAAATGTGTTTAACATTGTGTTATTGTGTGGAGCAAGGAACTATCAAAAACGCATTAGCGCAGAAATGTGTATTCCAATATTGTAGGAAGGAAATGCGTGCTGTGTTCGAAGAAAATTAACTTTAATTCTGAATGTATTATGTAATACAGCTTTTGATGTTAAATATACTTATTTACAATTATTGTGACGCTAATGTGGTCCGGTCGATGGCTTAGTTAGTTGTACCAGATAGTGTTCGATTCCTACCAAGAATGAAAAAAATATTGCCCGTTTCGGTATTTATTTCTAACCCAAAATGAAAATACCGGCAAAGGTTAGTTAGTTTTCACAAGAAAGCTGTTTAACCCTCGATCTCAACAAATGTGGTTGGCGCTTGCATAAATCCCACCCGTGAAAATAAATAGATTCCGCACGCCATGTCTATTGTCTAACCATTCCAAGGCAACTAAAATAAATAGTGAAAATAAACAGTGTTACAGTAAAGAAAAACTGTTATTCTTTATATTTCATTTAAAATAATATACCTATATTAGTTTGCCTTTTCTTTAGGAACCCCTTCGTGTGACGTCACAATTTTTGTCTAAATTTTGTGCCGAGTCCATTGTACAATGTGACTTCGAGATTTCTATTACTTCAATAAAAAGAAACAGATTTAATGAAAGAAACATATTTTTTTATAGGAAAACTGTATATTCTTTCAACATATCTTTCATAATATTGGAGCACACAATAGGCTATTAATTTTTATAGCCTCTTTGTAAAGAAGATCATCATTAGAGAGGCCATTCGTCATGTATTCATTATTTTTAGTTTTTTTGTTGTTCAATTAATTCCTATTTCGAAATGCTGCACTGATGAATTTTCCGTTCTATAATTTTTTTTTTTAACATGTAGAACAATAGACGACAATCTAGAACAATTTCTAAAATATGCAATCTAGGATGTTATCTAAAATATGAGACTTTTAATATTTTGTATTAGATAACAATAACAGGGTGACAATAATGGTAAATGCACATTTTATATACTTGCCGTACAAACTGAAAATTAAAGTTACCCCGCTACAATTGCCAATTTTTAACATTTGTTTTGAATCTTTGGCTCTAAACAGTTATAACAATTAAATTTCTATCTGCTTTGAAGCATTTCATATTTCATATTTGAAACCATTTTAATTCCTTTATTCATTTTATCAGTGCTATGGCCGAGGGGTCAAGTGGCTGATCTTTCTAGCGTATTTGGAATAGATAACGCTGGTTCGATCCCCGCCTGGGTCCATTGACCATAACTTAGACCATGGGTCAACAGATATCATTTTATAATTATTAATAATTAGTTCATTAAAAGAGTACAATAATAAAATATTAATTGATGATATTAATACCTGTTTCTGGCCAGGCAGAATATGTTGGTGAATTGCATTCCTCTTCACAAATCTATTTAAAAAAACAGCTATGTGCATGAAAAAAAAACAAAGTAGTATTAACTTCTGTAAGAAGGACTCTTCAATGATAAAAAACAATCACATAATTTGTTAAAAAGAAGAAAAAAATATATTGAAAACAAATAATAAACATAGAATACGGATAATAATTATAATGTAAGGATAATATAAATACGAATAATATAATGTAGTGGCAGCTGTATACGTAAAGAAGGGGCGGGGCAGGCAAGGTGGGGGAGGGGAAGCGACTTCCAATGTCAAGTTCAATGCCGCAGCGTGGCCAGAGCGAGACAGAGTTATAGGACAAAGAACGAGTGCGAGGAGTGAGGATATACCCCCGCAACCCGCTCGCCTCTTCGTTGCTATTCCGGTCCTAGCTATTATTATAATAACTATTTAGTACAGTAAAAACTCGATTATTCGAGCTGTTGTGTGCTGAGCCTGGTTTATGATATAATGTTGAAATAAAATCACATTTTATATGCAGAAATAAAATCACATAAAACGCAGTAATGTTGTGCTTACTAATAAATATGTATGAAGGTACATAACAATATAATATGTGTAGATACGCAAGCAAAGGATGTGTTCAATTTATACTGTGTCAAACTTATTATCGTGTAGGTATTTTTTACCACGTAAACTAACGTAAAAACGATACGCGTTTTATTTTATTTTTTATACTGTTTGTTATCTTTTGTATTTGTTAATTTTTATAATATGTTTGTAAAAGGCTTCCAGATGTTTATTTGAACAAAAAAATGTTACAAGAAAACTAAGGATTCAAAATGGCACAATAATCGTGGGACTTAATCGAGGATCGCAAATTATTGCAGCAATTTTTATTCAATTGTTTCATTAAAGAAATTAGATGTTATTGCGTCATGTTGCTTCTCCTCATGATCTTAACCATTTTCAAATGCTGATACAACGATGTGTAAGCGCAAACTTGCATTTGCCTGCCTGAGGTACCTGAAGACCGAGAAAAGTATGGAAGGATCAAATCTCTGAAATAGCGAATGACTGGGATATCCAGAGTCATAATAAAAGGAGGACTTGTATGAAAAAGGTTATGACTCTGGATGAAATGAAAGAAGTATGCAAGGACAGGAAGAAGTGGCGGCTAATCTGCAATGTTGATTTCTAATGTTGGTGTATTCATTTGCTACATTTTTTGCATAGGAAATTTTTGACTTTTTTTGTATAGATTTCTTTGTAAGGTTTTGTTCTTTTTTATATTTAAATGTAATTTATTATTCATATTCCTTGACTTATAGGTTGGTATGAGGCTGACCACCCATACTGTAAAAAATGGTTCACTTTGCCAATGTCACCCCTGTTTCAGGGAAGGTCGGCAAAAGTTGTGGGGCTTATGTTCATTTGAGGTTTGGATTTTATTTGTAAGTACACATTCAGCATTTGTAAGCGCGAACTACACTTGTTGGTTTGTGGGCATACATCTGAGAGCTTTAAATGAATATATCCTTGCAACTTAGATTATAGATTATTATTATTATTATAGATAGGTAGATTATAGGGCATGAATTATTATTCGAGTAGATTATGGGCTTATGTTCATTTGAGGTTTGGATTTTATTTGTAAGTACACATTCAGCATTTGTAAGCGCGAACTTCATGTGTTGGTTTGTGGGCATACATCTGAGAGCTTTAAATGAAGATATCCTTGCAACTTAGATTATATACAATATATCTTTGCAACATAGATTACAGATTAATAATAGATAAAAAAAAAAGATTTCTTCATCGGACCTGCATTCTTCTTCAACCGTTAGGAATGTCCGAGTTGTATTGTGTTGCAGCGGACCCGGATAATCGAGGTTCTACTGTACTATCAGTATTGTAATAATAATGATTGTTATTGGTGCGCTGGCGTGGGGTAATATTGATATTTTTAGCGCAACTCGCGGCCCGTGTAATAAATCTCTAACAACTTACATCATGTTATTTTTTAGTGTGTTAACAGTGATATAATCGTATATTTAAAATGCTAAGCAATATATTATAATGCACTGGTACCCAAAATACAATAGTACCTACACAAAAAATAATCAAAATTTTATTTATTTACAATTTACCTACTAACTTCATACTGTAGCTGTGGTTCTGTCTCTTCTTCAACTTATTTATACTCAAATTAATAATTTACAAATAAACACACATAGTTTTCTTTCTCGAGTTGAGTTATTTCCTCGAGCGCATGAAATGGATCTTCACTATTCAATTCACGAACCCTTCAACTTTTATTTATATTCATTCCCGGTCCGTAGTCCAATGGGTTGTGGGTTCGAATCCCGGCGGAGCATAAAAAAAATATATTTTCAAATTTGCTCTCGCTGGGTTGAAAAATTCATAAACCTTTACCAAAGACCGGTCATCAAAAGGTCCATCCTGCCTTACAGCAACTGGGTCTTGCTTGAGAATTGGCGCTTTCTACAGCGACGACCAAGCTCGCAGAGGGCTCTTGAGGTGTGATACACACAAAAACAGCGCTCACCAAATAAATCAGTGTAATTTATTATTTTCATTCATGTGAATATTTTTCTCACATATTGCATCTGGTAGTGCTCCTGCCTTCAGTTTCTCACATATTGCATCTGGTAGTGCTCCTGCCTTCAGTTTCTCACATATTGCATCTGGTAGTGCTCCTGCCTTCAGTTTCTCACATATTGCATCTGGTAGTGCTCCTGCCTTCAGTTTCTCACATATTGCATCTGGTAGTGCTCCTGCCTTCAGTTTCTCACATATTGCATCTGGTAGTGCTCCTGCCTTCAGTTTCTCACATATTGCATCTGGTAGTGCTCCTGCCTTCAGTTTCTCACATATTGCATCTGGTAGTGCTCCTGCCTTCAGTTTCTCACATATTGCATCTGGTAGTGCTCCTGCCTTCAGTTTCTCACATATTGCATCTGGTAGTGCTCCTGCCTTCAGTTTCTCACATATTGCATCTGGTAGTGCTCCTGCCTTCAGTTTCTCACATATTGCATCTGGTAGTGCTCCTGCCTTCAGTTTCTCACATATTGCATCTGGTAGTGCTCCTGCCTTCAGTTTCTCACATATTGCATCTGGTAGTGCTCCTGCCTTCAGTTTCTCACATATTGCATCTGGTAGTGCTCCTGCCTTCAGTTTCTCACATATTGCATCTGGTAGTGCTCCTGCCTTCAGTTTCTCACATATTGCATCTGGTAGTGCTCCTGCCTTCAGTTTCTCACATATTGCATCTGGTAGTGCTCCTGCCTTCAGTTTCTCACATATTGCATCTGGTAGTGCTCCTGTCTTCAGTTTCGATTCCACCTAGGGTGGCCAGAATCTCCGCAGATGCGTCGTGACTTTGTGATCAAGAAAACTTCCCACATGATTGACATTTTCATTCAATATAAAGTCGCAATGCTGACGTTGAAAATACCGGCCTAAGTGTCTTATTTAAATCATCTATCCAAATGTATTTCCATTTCATAAGACCGTATCTATTATTTGCTTATATTTCACGTTTTTTGAAAGAAAACTTGCAGGGAAGACCTAATTTTAAACACAGAACCTGGACTGATAGGTTGGTATGCGGCTGACCACCCATACTGTAAAAAATGGTTCACTTTGCCAATGTCACCCCTGCTTCAGGGAAGGTCGGCAAGAGTTGCAGGGCTTATGTTCATTTGAGATTGGGTTTTTTATATTGTAGGTCCACATGCGGCATGTGTAAGCGCGAAATTATGCATGTCTGCTTGTGGGAATGCATTTAATATGAATCTCAAATGATACATATCTTTGCAGCTTAGATTTAGATTTAGAACAAAAAAACTTACAAAACCACCAATACTGTTCGATCACGTAGATCGAGCATAAAAAAATCCATTGTGCAGCATGCTAATTTCGAAGTTTCCACTCTCCGGTTATGTTTATTGGTTGCGATGTTTTTTCTCGCATTCGTTATGCAAGAATGTGCGGCCACATCTCGTGAATCTGGACCGGCAGTGTTTACGTTTTTTTTGCATTCGAAAATTGTGACGTCATCCTGCCGTGACGTAAGAGGCAAATAAAATGCAACGCAAGGTCGAGGAGGACGTTATGCGGAGAATAATAGCCCGTAACAGTCGGAGTAAAACAGCTAATGTGAATTATGCACCGACGCTTCATAGTTTCCACTATTTTTATTGCTTCATTTCATTTGCGCGTGGTTGGAAAGAGTAGTGGATGTGGTAGGGGATATCTTGGCCTTTGGAAAGCGTCACATGCAGAGATTCAAACTCTTCATTCACTTCCTTGCTCCTGGCGTGGCTTCGTGGAGATCTTTCAGTCCTGGAGTTTTTTGGTTTTCTTTGGAGCTCTTTTGGTGGACCATTTTCAGCAGACTGCATTGGATGTGTCACATTCATGTATGGATGACCGGTCCGCAGTCTAGTGGCAACGCTTCGAACTCGTAAATGAAAGGCCGTGGTTATCAATCCCGAAGCTAGCATCGCAATCCAGGGAAATCCTCAAAAAAACCCTCAAGACACTACTTCGCCGCGATAGCACAGCAAGCGCCCTTGGAGTGACAATCTTTACGAAACGGCGCTGTATTAAAATTATCTTCATCATCAATCTGGGGTCCACTCACTGATCTACGCCGCTTGTTTGGGCTCATCATAACCATATTTACAAAGCTCAATAAGTGCATGTCAACCAGCCAATGCAGTCTGCTGACTTCAATTGACCGCACCACCAAAAAATGCGGTCCAATAATTCGTTTTGCCAAGTTTCCTTGTTGCCAAGCGCCATTGCATGATGTTCATCATTTAGTTTAGATTAAGTTTGACAGCACGCCCTGATTAAATCGTCCACATTAACAAATGATTCACGACGTGTAATTAATTATGAGAATGCATCTCATTATCAGCGTTTGTTTAGTAGTTTTCATGTTATGTGATATGTGTGGCTTGACCGCTGTCGTATCTAACGAGTCCCACAACTGTCGCAATAAAGATAAACCATGTCAATAATCAACGAAAGTTAATTAAAAACATGGCTGGATATTATGTCATTATGAAGTAATATAAATGATAATTGTATATTTAAAATCCTTTGTTGTTGAATTTTTATCATTTACCGTTGACCATCGATCAAAATAAAATATAAACATAGATAATAAACACTGAAACGGGAAATCGTTTCTGACTCCTTCGGTGGGATTCCAACCCTAGGAATACGGCAAGGAAACTTAGTGAAGTTCAAAATTGTCACTCAGTCCTTTCAAAGCAACTGTCAAACACATAAAACAATGGCGTAGTTTTGCAAAACATAATGAACTGCAAATGTTAGAATATTCTGGATTTTCTCGAAAGTTCAAGAAACGATTTCTTTATCAATTTTATTTTATCATAGTTTAGAAAATTATTCTAGATTGCTGCCTTTGATTCCAAACGCCCAAAATGGTACAAATAGAAAATATCCACTATCGTTGTGTTATGTCACTGTTGGGCCTGCTTTGAGCATGCAGCGCCATCTGTTTTTAACTTTCGTAAGCGCCGATGTGACGCGCCTCAAGTCCCCTCGCGTATCGATGGCTTGATCAGATTAGTGAAATTGTGAAAGTAATTAATATAATGACTTCAGGGTTGGTATTATAAGGCTGACCACCCATACTGTAAAAAATGGTTCACTTTGCCAATGTCACCCCTATTTCAGGGATGGTCGGCAAGAGTTGCAGGGCTTATGTCCAATAATTGAGAGTGGGTTTTTATGTTGTTAGTCCACATGCGGCATGTGTGGGCGCGAACTTATACCTGTCTGCTAATGGGATATGAATCTTAAATTTAGTATATATTTGCAACTTAGATTATAGTTATAGAACATCTTGAGAAGGTCTTCAGCCATCTATAATCTACTTTGTAAATGAATCTGTAAAACTAGGGATGGCCAAAACCATTCCAAAGATATTTTAAATTTTTCTACTGTTGGAACCCTCTTTCAAATCTTTCATATTCATTTCTTACTTCATACATTTCCTTCTCTTACATTCACACTGTTTGCTGTATATCTCATTACATACTTGAGTTGGGTATATATATATTTTTATAGTGTTGCTCTCATACACACTTTCATGAATACGCGTATAAGTAACTTCTCTCCGAATACCGGTTCTCCGCGTTGAAAGCAATCCCGGCACTCGCGAGTCAAGTTTTAATTGCACTTTTTGCAGCTCTAGTTCCAGGTTTTAATTTAATTTCGCAGAGACTTTGGCTACCCCTGTGTCGTCCAATGAGTAGTGTGGGGAAAGAACTTTTATTCTTATACCGGTAAATCACGGAAATTTGCCTTGTTTATTTTAAACTAAGATGATGAGTTGATGATTTCTTTATAGCGCCGTTTCGTGATGTAGTCACTCCAAGGGCGCTTAAACATCCATACGTACATTGTAAGAAAATTTAACATGCAAGTAGGTATAACATGTTTAAAAGGTCTTAAATGAGCTTGATTGTTTTTTTTAAGGAATCTTGTGCGGGAGACTCCTTAGATTTCAGAGAATCTAGAGGTTAAGAATGAAACAAGAGTGGAGGTCGTGAAAGAATTTGATTATCTGGGAAGCAAGTTTGAGTCGAATGGGAAATTGACGAAAGAATTGGAAAAGCGTGCTAGTAGAGGAAGAAGTGTAATGGGAACGATTGGAAGAATTGCAAGAAATAGGAAACTTACGAAGAATATGAGATTGGCGGTCCACAATGGTATATTGGTTCCGACATTGATGTATGGAAGTGAGGCGTGGACAGTTAATGAATGTGAGCTGAGTAAAGTATGTACCTACGGTTGAAATGGCTTACCTGAGAGCAATGGCTGGAAAAACACTGAATGATAGAGTACGTAATGATTGGGTGATGAACGAGTGTGGTATAAAAGAGAATATGAGAATGAAAGTACAAAAAAGTACGATGAGATGGTTCGGACATCTCGAAAGAATGGATGATGAACGACTAGAAAACGTTAAAACTTGGTCGCGTATAAACAGCTGATCGCTTTGTCATTTTTTTTTCATAGACGTGTTAATTATTATGGAGAACGTGTGACAGCCTGATGTTCTCGAATTGTCATGTTTTATTGCTTTCTATCAACCAAAATGATCTGTAGATATGTCGAGAGACTGCAGGGGTATCAACGCTGAACTGCGTATCTACAGCTAATCCATTTTATATGGAACAACGATTAGCTGGTTCAGGCACCGCCATGTTTTATTCCGTCCTATCTACAAATACGTACGGTAAGATTTACCACTGAGACTTCCCCCCTAGAGGCAGATGTAAATACTAAATAACTATGAACACCCCTTAATCCTATAAAATATAATAAATTTAAACAAAATTTATTTCCGTTGTTTTTCTGTATTATTTTACTCAGAAAAAAAAACTAAACTCGTAAAAAATAATCTTTTAGATTTTGCGTTTTAGCATTGCGATTTATTATGATTGTTTTTGAATTCCAATGTAGGTACCTACAGAAGTTTTCTTGGAAAACATCCCGGGAATATATCCCAGCACAAAGCCGTTATTTTCTACCCGGTATTCCTGTTTCAGCAGCACAACCTCTCCACCCTTATACACATTCATACAGCCTCGTAATCATCCTCGAGACTTAATTTGAATTAAAACACTGATGGGATTGCTTTTATCCAATTTTTAGCACGCCGGCCGTTTCCAGGAACCCGGTATACATGTATTCGACTGTGTGCCCATTATATGTACAGCACACCCCTAAGCGTGTATTACGCACATTGTTAAGCCGTAATTGTACGGAGGGGAAAATGGATTTTCATACTGTCAGCATATTTTCATACAAACCTTAATATTTATGATTTAATCAACACGATTTCCTTAATTTTAATCCTTTCTTAACTAGTAAAAATATTTGTTGAATGCTGTTTTTTTACGAATCACGCCTCAAGAGCCCCGTGCGATCTTGGTAGACGCAGTAAAAAGCGCAAATCATGACCCAGGGGCTGTCAAGTTGGATGGACCATTGGTGACCGGTGTTATCTAAGTTGCAAGGATATATTTAAGATTCACGCTCACATGTTAGTTTGCGCTTGCGCTAACAAAAAAAAACCCAGATCTTAAATGAACATAAACCCAGGACCTTGATATAGTGTACCATTTTTACAGTATGGGTGGTCAGCGTCATACGAACCTATAAGAGTAGGAAATAATTAAAGTTTTAGGATGATTTATTTGTACGACATCTTTGCAACTAAGATCATAGATTGATTAAATTTGCCTCTACCATGTGCACGCGTCTGACTACTAAAGAATTTATTGAGTTATAACAAATTTACATAAATAATAGATACTCGTACATCTCTAGGCTTTCATACATAAAATACTGCTTCAAACAAAAAGATAAAGAAAAAAACAACATAAGATTTATTGAAATATTTTCATCTCCATGCGTCAGATTTCGCCTTAAATGCGGTAGGTATGTTAATTTAACGCGAAAATAATGTAGGCCGGCCCTTAGGACTTCGTAATAAGCGTTTTCATCCTATGGAGTACTCACTTAGGTGAAATAAAGCCCGGCACATTTAGACAAAATGAGAGTTTTTTTTTGCCCGGGCAATTTTAGACCAATGTGTTTTTTTTTTGCCCGGGCGAATTTAGACAAATGTGTTTTTTTTTCTCTTCTGTGAATGGTGATGTGAATGAGCCTCTATCTACTGTCATTTGGATCCTTTGTGAATAATTCATAGGGTTTGTTTTGTTTGTATTATACGGATGGGTTTATTATTTTTTATTTCGCAACAATTTGGTCAAATTGTTCTCGGGCTTTCACAGCCGTCTTCAGATACCAGTGGCAAACTTAAATAATAATAATATTAGGATGATTTATTTGGTGAGCGCTGTTTTTGTGTGTATCACACCTCAAGAGCCCTCTGCGAGCTTGGTCGTCGCTATAGAAAGCGCCAATTCTCAAGTAAGACCCAGTTGTTGTAAGATTGGATGGACCTTCCTTCCTTTGGAAATGAAGGCAAATAGTTGTTACCGTCTAAATCTAAAATGTAAATCTAAGCTGCAAAGATATGTATCATTTGAGATTCATATTAAATGCATTCCCACAAGCAGACATGCATAATTTCGCGCTTACACATGCCGCATGTAGACCTACAATATAAAAAACCCAATCTCAAATGAACATAAGCCCTGCAACTCTTGCCGACCTTCCCTGAAGCAGGGGTGACATTGGCAAAGTGAACCATTTTTTACAGTATGGGTGGTCAGCCGCATACCAACCTATCAGTCAAGGAGTACAAGCAATTAATGCAATCAAATATATTAAACAAATAAACTCTAAACAAGTAAACAGTAAAAAATTAAAAAACTACAAAACATATTTTTTTTAATTTAAAAGCCTCAGCTTTAACCGCCAGCATTACAGATCAACCGCCATTTCTTTCGATCCTTGCATACTTCTTTCATTTCATCCAGAGCCATAACCTTTTTCATACAAGCTCAAATTTCATACAAAACGAAGATTATGCAAGAACGCAACTAAGCTACACATATAGTGTAACTTCTTGCCGCTGTATCCCCGAAGAGTTTCGCATGTGGGAGTGGAACCGATTTATTTTTACAGGTAAAGGAGGCGGCCTTACGCCAACCACTTGAGTTTCCAAGCTCCTAAGGGGGTAGGTACTCATTTCTTGTTAAGGCTAAGTAAACCTTGCCCCTCTTTTATTTTGAGTTTGAAAAAACACCAAAACGGGAAATTATTTCTGCCACCCTCGATGGGATTCGAACCCGAAGTCTTGGCATGGAATGCAAGCACTCTACCAACTGACCGGATATATTTTATTATTAATGAATTTTTCTCTTTGTTTCAGGTAAGCGTGTTGATTCCAAGCCTGAAAAAGACTTTGTTGAAAATGCAAGTAAGTTTCAAGAAATCCAGCTGGTATGTCATACATCCTCATACATGATGTGATCAGTTCCATCAAAGTAGGGCGCCTGTAATGGGCTGGTCACATAATTACAATAGACCACGCAAACTCCATTAAGCGCCTAACATTCTCATCACAAGGTCGAAGGAGACCAGAGGCTAAATATGCTACGGATGGACAGTGTCAACACAGATGCAGCTAAGGTAGACATTCGTAGCTGGAGAGCAAAGGCGATGGACAGGCGAGAGTGAAAGAGAACCCTGGATTCAGTCAAGGCCCACCCAAGGCTGTCGAGCTCATGATGATAATGAAATCTGAAACAATCGGGCCTTACATATGCTGTGATATTAAGTCACCTTCACCGTGTAAGAAGACAGCTCAGTCAATTGAGAAAAGATAAACGTAATCAGTAATTGATAAGACTGTAGGTATAAAGTGCAGTCTTAACTCCATTATCAGTAAATTGCATTTAATTTTCAACTCAAAATGCATCAGATGATAAGCCGATATCTTGTTAACTCATGTATTAACATTGCCAATATAGTTTTATCGTAATCAACGACTGTATGTGTCAGAAGGAACCTAAGCACATGGACACATCACACAGAAGTAACTTAAAAAGTCGTACAATCCGGCACGTAGACGGTTCCACGTCAAATCGGTCACTGACAGTTCGGTCATGGACAAATCAGTCACACTGCAATACATCCACACATCTTTTCGGTCAACGACATTTCAATCACATACAATATATGGTCCACAACCAGCACCATCACAGAAAACTACAATTCATTGAAACTACGGTTATTTCAAAGGTTTTTTGGAGAGTAAATTTTCTGTGATGGTGCTGTTTGTTGAACTATATGTGACTGAAATGTCGTGTGGACGAACTGACGTGTGGCTGATTTGTCCATGAACGAGATGTCTGACACGCCCGTAGACACCCAATTTCAGCTTCAGTACATGAATTGTCAAAATTTATAACAATAAATAGGACTCCGTTTGTTATGTACATAAAACACTAAGCCGCGAATTCAACATGAAATCTATATGATTTTCGTGAACTTGAACTTCATTTACATTTCGATATTTTAGATCTCCCTACTTGAGCTATGAGTATCATCCGAACCTTCTCTTAGAAAATTCTAGAAAACTATCGGGACTCTCGCTTTAATGCAATACACACATTGCCAAAACTATACATACAAATACACCAAAACTTCTAAAAAAGTCCGCAGATTTTTCTTCGTTTTGGTGTGGTTTGGTGAAGTCATATTTTCATATCGAGCCCGATACACACATCTTTATTCCCCCAAATATTCGTGCGATAATGTAGCCATCACGCTTGTGTATTTTGCAGATTAGTTTTATGTAGTGCGGGCCATTATAGATCGAAGGACATTTGCATAGCGTCCCCATTATGACTGCGACTTCCCATAAAAGGGTTGCAGAAATCCTGCGACCCTTGCTCCTTCAGTATAAAACATCACCTTTAAACTCTCCCGTGGCGTTAACCAAGAAATGTACAGAAATTATAACAGCGCCTCTAGAAAGCGGTTCAGTTTCCGTACATTTTGGTAAGTGATAGTAAAGTTTTATGCTTGAGGTACAGATCCTATACGGGCCATTGACCTGGCGAAAGTATCATTGAGATGTTATTTGATTTCAACCCTTAGTTGAAGATATCTTGCCGGAAAATTTCTTGTTGGAAAATATCTTGCCGGAAAATATCTTGCTAAAAATATCTTAAAATATTGTTTTTTTTGAGCTGAAAAGTGTCGTACGAAACTGAATATAAAATCTAGTAAGTTTTTCTTCTATTGCAACCTATCGGTTTTTGGGAGAGGCTGGGCTGGTATTTCGATAAATGTCTTTTAGCAAGTGAGAGTAGAACTTTAACAAATATTTACGTACATATCGATACATTCAATGTATAACTATAATCTATAATCTAAGTTGCAAAGATATATTCATTTAAAGCTCTCAGATGTATGCCCACAAACCAACAAGTGTAGTTCGCGCTTACAAATGCTGAATGTGTACTTACAAATAAAATCCAAACCTCAAATGAACATAAGCCCCACAACTTTTGCCGACCTTCCCTGAAACAGGGGTGACATTGGCAAAGTGAACCATTTTTTACAGTATGGGTGGTCAGCCTCATACCAACCTATAAGTCAAGGAATAAGTGAAAAATTAAGTTAACTTGGGTTTCTCAGATAAATGCACCTTTTTCCTATTAAAACATTAAGAAAGTGTGAAAATCCTGTAGTTTAGAAGTTTTCATGAGCACTTCCGTATAATTAGTCTATTGTTGAGTACCATACATTTATTGCAAACTGCTCCTTGCATATGTATAGGTTGGTATGAGACTAACCACCCATACTCCAAAAATTGTTTCACTTTGTTAATGTCAAACGTGTTTCAGGAAAGGTCTTCAGGAGTTGCAGGGTTTGTGTTTAGTTGAGATTTGGGTTTCTGTGAATATAACTTTACTATACTTAGATTGCAGATTATTATCGATGTAATTTTTTTAATGAGTTGCTATTATCTTGCTTACACGGCTCTTGAGGTGTTTATTTGAACAGCCATGTGGGTCTACTTAATTCATACAGCCTGCATTTGCATACAAGCGCCCATGTTTACCCCCGCTTGAGCATCTCGCCTACCCTGCCGGGTGCTCTCCCTTCCGGAGATCCGGTTAGTTTATGCCAGAAGCACCCCACACCGGCCATATTACCAACGTAAACAAAAGCATAGCAAGTCTGGCTGCGCTACTGTCTTGAAATATACAGTCCCCGGCTGTATCATAAGATCCTATGAGCATCTTCTTACAGCACATTCTTTTTCAAAATGTGACTCATTAACTCTCTTTTTTCTTCTACTTCCTGTAATGCCTTTTCGTTGGTGTTGCTTCCAACCCATGATGTCATGGTCATCTTCCTCCAAATCCACATCTCGAATACCTTTCCAATAATCTGAGTGATGAAATATTGTGTGATTTTTTAAAAGTTATAAATGTTATATTTTGTATTGTTTGTGTATTACTTATTAACACTATGAAAATTCATATTTGATCTTCAGTAAACTTATGTTCATTTGAGGTTTGGATTTTATTTGTCAGTACACATTCAGCATTTGTAAGCGCGAACTACACGTGTTGGTTTGTGGGCATACATCTGAGAGCTTTAAATGAATATATCCTTGCATTTTAGATTATAGATTAGATTAAAGTAAATTTTATAGAACCAAAACAATTATTTTAATACACTGTTCTTTTTTCACTCAATTTATAAATAAACACCAACGTTTTTCGATTAGTAAAGATGATTAAAAAATGTGTAAAATGGAAATGCCTACTCGGTGTGAACCACCAAACCCTAGAAGACGTAATAAAAGATTTCGCTTCATTTGGTAATACAATCAGTCATATTAGTGATTATCAAAATACAGGCGAGGTGTACCCAGCTTTCAAAAGGAATAAGAACTACCCCCTTAGGAGCAGGGAAACCCCACTTCAAGTAAAGTACATAGTTGCCGTCGTTACCTGTGAAAATAAATACATTCAACGTGTTGTGCTTCACGCTCAATTTTGAGTAAAATTACAGTGCGTTCAGTTATACAGTCAGGTAGGGTTTACGCTCTGGGCTCTCTCATAAATAATGTGGCTTCCCTTGTTTAATAAACCCGCCATACCTGCGCGGGAAAAACTTTTAGATTCCGCCATTTATTCCCGAAAAACAGCCAAGCAACTGCTCTGTATTACAGCTAGGAACTACGCTTGATATAATAGGAAAAAGTTCAAATAAATGCGTGTTCAAAATCCACCATAAACCTGTTTTTATAATAATAATATTAGGATGATTTATTTGGTGAGCGCTGTTTTTGTGTGTATCACACCTCAAGAGCCCTCTACGAGCTTGGTCGTCGCTGTAGAAAGCGCCAATTCTCAAACAAGACCCAGTTGTTGTAAGGTTGGATCGACCTTTCAGTGACCGGTCTTTGGTAAAGGTTTATGAATTTTTCAACTCAGCGAAGAGCACATTCGAAATATAAATGGTATATTTTTGTGCTCTGCCGGGATCCGAATCCGCAACCTTCCATTTACGAGTCCGAAGTGTTGCCACTGGACTACGGACCGGTCTAAGATGTCAACGACACGCGGTGTACCTGAGCGGTAACCCATCCAAGTACTATCCGCGCCCAATGTTGCTTAACTTCGATGATTTATGGGAACCAGTGCTTTCAACATGGTAACGTCGTTGACAAATATTTCAAATGTTTTAAAAAATGAACTTATTTTAAGTGTCCAGGGAATCAATATACATATAAGATAAAGTAATAACGATAAGGATAAGGAAAATCTGAGCCGTTTTGTGTGTCAAAAAGAGTGCACCTTAGGGCTTCATCTTCACACAAACGATGTTTTGTTGTAATCAGTTTCCAGGGAACCGTCATGTTCATATCCCTTTTTGGCGTATGACGTAAATATCTTGTGTATCGGTTTAGCGTTGTTTATCTAAAAGTTTTATTGTGTTTTAGGGAAGAAGTAAACGTTCGCCATCTAGGTATGTCTTTGAAATTGATCGTTGCATTGGTCCAGAACCACCTATGTGTAAAAATATTGGTGTTAGCTTAAATATTGGTTTAACTAAAATCCAAAGCGAATTTTCAACATTTCAAGATTAGAATTGTATAGTGCACAAATAGTACACGTACCAGCTAAAACTGTACAGTTTTTTTAATTGTTTTATGGGATAACTAGCAGCACATGGTTTTGCTTGTTTTGTCGATAGTTTCTGCTTAAAAAAAAAGTCTCCTGCGACGCTTGCTGGTAAACAGAGGCGTAATCCTGTCCTTTCGCTTGCACACATGGATGCCCAGGGCAACTTTACCCCCCGCGCCCAGGGCAAACACCGCCTTCGCGGCCCCCTGGATACTGCACTGTTACTCAACAAACTAATGTCGAAACCTACGTATTCGGATGTTTTGATCTTCGTACTTTTCTTTTAAAACTTTTTTTTCCAACTCTGAAGACTATAGTGGTGCTTTAGAAACTAATATAGAACCTTCATGGCCTTTTCAGACACAACGCATTTTGACCGGATTGTCTATGGATTACCGGATAAACTGTGTGAAAGTTTTCATACATCTCCATACACTACTGATTTCCGACCCAACGCCCACACAAACCGGGTAGAATGTGTCCGGCGTGATAAAGTTGTGATACTCGAATGATCCAGTAATCGTATTGCTGCACAATCTGTTCGTTTGTTATGATTAATATTTCAGAGTAAAATTTGAACAACTTTTGATAGTCGTAGAGTCCTAAAATGTAATAAAAATGCTATTTTTTATCGAGTCGGTTCGAGTCCTGTCAGTCCTTTTGACGATGGTTTTGATCCTGAGTAAACAGATGTCATTGGAGAATGAATAATTCATCAAATGAAATTAGGAAAGTAATATTTGATAGACGATGTAAATACCTTTTTCTGGGTAGGCAAAAAAAGGTTGGTGAATTGCATTGTCAAATGAAGTATGGATGAGCTGTTTTAAATGATGCAGAATAGGCGTAAGCTCGCCAAGGTGATCGCCAACGTTGGGGGGAACCAAAGGGGCACACAAAGAGGAAGAAGATATATTTGTTTAAGAAGCATTCTTTACTAATATTGAGGTTTTTCTTTTCAAACGTGCACCAAGCGCCCAGGGATTTTCTTTGCTGAATCTTCCTCCCACCCCATTTGTTCTTGTACATTATACATCTTAGCCTCTTATTTCCCACCCGGGGGTGACAACACGTTCACCCTTTAAAATGGAAAAGTTAAATTTTCGCTCTATATGAACGCAGTGCAAACTTTTAGCTTCAGAACAAATGGCTTCAGTATACGAGTCGTACAGAAACTAAGTCAGTAATCTAGGATTTTTTCCCTTAATAAAATGTATCCATAGAAAGAAAGGAAATCATTTTCTCGTTGTTTCTATACATTTATGTTATTTTAGAAGAATACCTAGATAGCCGCCTTTGATTGTATAATCTATACGTTTTATTGTACTCGTGCTGGTATTTTCAGGCGAAATTGCAACGCTCGGTGCAATAAATCAGAGTGAATTTTTCATTGTTTTGTTGAGGTGATGAATTTATTGTTTACATTTTGTGGATGCATTTTATTTGCGGGATAAAATGATGTAAATTGAATTTTCATGCAATTTAAACCATTTTTATTTTGCTGCATGCTTTACTTTAATCAAATATTACGAAACTGAAAAGGCGAATTATTTCAGGTTCATTCTTAAAATTTTTGTTATTCTTAGGATCGAAAGACAGTCTGGTCAATAGCTCAGTTGGTAGAGTGCTTGCATTCCATGCCGGAAGCTCGGGCTTAAATCTCAACTAGAGTGTCAGAAATGATTTCCCGTTTCGGTGTTTATTTCAAGCCCTAAATACAACAGCGGCAATGCTTACTCAGCTTCACAAGAAATGAGAACTAGCAACCTCGGGAGCTGGTAAAACCTCACTTCGAAATGGTTGGCATCAGGCCGAACCCCTTACCTGTAAAAATAAGTTACTCAGGATGTGTAGCTTAGTTATGTAAAGACGAGCACTCCATATGGGAAAAAGTATGCAACAAAGCTTGGAAAATATTTTCCTTGTTCTTGTAGAGGATGGATCTGTTGGTGCCACTACTTTGGGTCTTCTGTAAGATGAAAGACAGCTTTCAAGCCACCTCTTCGGAGGTCTTCTTCCGGTTGGATTCTCCTGAAGAGCGATACGTGGGATCCTATCATATTCTATATTTACATATTCATACCTGTATTGTCTTCGTTCTCTTCTCCATCTTACAATCTCTTCTGTGCTGCATGTTTTCCTTATTTCCGTGTTTTGTATCTAATAATGCTAAATTTCCGGTAATGCATCGTTATGTTTTCATTCCAAAGTTCTCAAGAGGGATTTTGTCCTTGAGATACATATTTTTTTTAATTTTATTTTACTTTATTAGGAGAAAAAACAGATACAGACACAGTTGCAATAAACAAAAAAGTGGATACATATAATTTAAAATGCCTACATCCTTAAAAATTTCCCACATATATATTATAAATATAATGTAGCTGACATAAAAATATAAAAGAAGTAGAGGAAGTCAAAATTCAAAAGTAATAAAATTAGTAAAAGAAACAAAAATAACAAGGAGAAACAAGAAGAGTAAACAAAGAAAAACATAAGAATGTAAAAGTTAAAGAAGAAAAAAGAGAAGAATAAAAAAGAAGAACAAAAAGCCCAATCAGCACCTATAAACTGGGTGTAAAAGACATTTTATATATAGTTTTCATCAAGTCCCCCCTAAAGGAGTATTTCCCCTTATTAAACAAATCTAAATCATTAAAATATTTATTAAAATCACTGCACATTCTATGAATAGGAGCTCTTTGACCTGCATTTGTTCGACATTTTGACAGAAAAAATAATTGTGAAGAACGAGATGCGCATCTTGGTATACGAAACTTAATTTGACATAGACTTTTTTTTTTTTGATTTTGAATTTTTGATTTTTTTGAAATTTTGATTTTGAATTTTGATTTTTTTTGAAATTTTGACATGACATGACATATATTATATGCTTTAGTCTCTATGCTTCTTACTAGTTTGAAATAAATACTTTAATCTTTAATTTAAGCTGCAAAGATATATTGACATTAAGGGCTCATATTGTATGAATGTTCTCATATAAGTTAAGTTGTTAGACATGTTGTATGTGTACTTAAAAAAATAACCAAACACACATGAATATAAAGAGTAATTATTTGTTACCCGAAGATGAAGGTTCTTCAAAAGCGAAAAATAACAATAAAAGTAGACTAAAACAAAGTTGATCTTCTATTTATTCAAAATAATAAAACCTTTTAACAATGGCTTTCCAATGCTTTTCACAAAAATCTTTAGAAAAATTATGAACCTTCTAATCTTCTTCTTCTTAATCCTATTCCTCATTACTGAGGGTTGTGACCCTTGTGGAAGCAACCAATCTTCTCCAGCTCTCCCTCGACTGCGCTGCCCGCATCGCTCCAACTACCGAGGTGCCTGCTGCTGTCTTCACTTGATCGGTCCATCGTGTGGGGGATCTACCTCTTCCTCTCTTCCCCTCCAAGTTACCGATCACAACCAGTCGTTCCAGGCTATCCTCATTGCCACGGACAACGTGTCCGAAGAACTGAAGAATACGGCGTGTACACATGTTGGCCAGAGTCAAGCCATCCAAACGCAGCTCCCGACGAATGGACTCATTGGTGCGTCTAGCCGTCCATGGGATTCGAAGCATGCGCCTCCAGCACCACATTTCAAAAGCGTCAATTTTTCTTCTTTCTGCTGCTTTTATGGTCCATGTTTCAGCAGCATAGAGAAAAATAGAGTGGACCAGACTCCTGACAAGCTTAATCTTGGTGCTGTTATCTAATCTAAGTTGCAAAGATACGAGTATGTTACATTGGAGATTCACATTGCATGCATTTTCACAACCAGACATGTACAAGTTCGCGCTTACACATGCCGCATGTGAACCTACAACATAAAAACCAAATCTCAAATGGGCATACACCCTGCAACTCTTGCCGTACTTCCCTGAGACAGGGGTAACATTGGCAAAGTAAACCATTTTTACAGCATGGGTGGTCAGCCGCATACCAACCTATGAGTCAAAGAACTTTGTTTTTAGAAAATTTATAAACCGCTTTCTCTGAAACCGGAGTGGCATTGGCAAAAGTGATACAAGTTTGTACAGCATGGTTAGGTCAGGCTCATACCAACCAGTCAAGGAAAACAGATACGGGAAATTATTTCTGACTCCTTTTGTATTGATCAAACCCTATCTCTCTCGCATTGAACGCAAAAGCATTCTCAACTCTGCTATCGATCAGACGTGAAATATTTTTCAGCTTGTTATTTACATTCACGTTTTCTCTGCACACGTGTTGTGCAACTCTTCGCTAGCTGTAGACGGACTACAGGTGTCCAGAGAGACATGTTGGACTCCTGCCAGACTCTCTCTCTCTCGGGTTCCGACTCTGTACAGATCTATCTCGTTATTTATCAACGTGGCCCGCTCGCCCGGCACACACCCCACCGCACATCTGACCCAATTGCAGCAATTCTAGACGATTATATGCGCCGCGAATGTGCAACGATCAAACTGCACATTATTTTCACTTGATAGCAGTCCGAAGAACCTGTTACAAAGGATTGTATTCGTCGGACAAAAAAAAATAAGGTTTCTAGGGAAATGAGTTGTCCTGCACCAAGAAATGCCTAAAAACCTAATTTGTCGAACCTGTCCGTGGGTCAAAGTCCGTGGGTCAAAAGTTGGTATGTTTTTTGCATATTTTTGTTTTATATTTGATTTATTCCGGCTCGTCGAACCAGTACTCCGAGTACTTTTTTTGACATTCTGCCATGACAAACCGTAAAGCAAATATCTTTTGACAAACTCTTTGACGGTCGCTTGGGAACTGTACCCCTAGTGTAAAAGATTACAGAAACTCCCCAAGATCGCGTAATTTTACAAATGCATTTAAAGAACGAAGTGATCCCAATGAGTGATTTAGTTTTCATACATTTTTTGTTTTTACATGGAGAGAAAACACTTTGGAAGCCACTCTCCAGTCTCTAGCCACCTTGGATCTATAAACTGTTACACTATACGTGCAGCTTAGTTGCGTTTCAGGTGGAAAGTGAAGCTTTGAAGCAGAGGGCTCTTGAGGTGTGATACACACAAAAACAGCGCTCACCAAATAAATCATCCTAATATTTTTTTTATTTTTTTAGCCGTACGAGTACAACCATATGTTGATATCTTGAATGATTTCATTTGTCTCTAGACAAGTGGTTAACGGACTCAATAAGTCGTCGGTTCGATTATCAGTGGAGCACAAAATATACCATTTAATTTGTAAATATGTTCTCTAAAGACACGCCACATTTTAAGAAAGTAGGGTCGGCGGACAAAAGCATATAGCTACAAAAAGTCGAAAAATGAGATATTTCACCAGGCCTGATAAAAAAAATCGCTCCATCAACTGACAAAACCATATAACTCTAAAGCTTATGGAAGTATCGGAGCCAAGTGGTGTACCAAATCATATATTTTATTTCATCTAAAATCTAGATGGACAAAACGATATAACTCCACATATATGGTTTTGATCGTTAGCGTTCTCTATTTCAGAAAGAAGTTAAATCGTTTGGGGCAATTGAGATTGCAATAAACTTGAGAGCTTCATATTTTTCCCTTAAAAGTAGGGGATATTGCTATCTCGTTTTAACCTGAGAGTACAGTGCGCGTTATTCGATGCAGAAGCGGGATAAAAACTTATTGTCTCCTTGCATCTGCATTAGAACGTTTCCAACGGACTTTGGCTTGACATTTTTCTCCTGATTGTATGACGCTTGCTCCTCTATAATAACCTCAATGGTTGCAGTTGCATTTTCGAGGTCTTCATAGTAACACGTTGTCTTTGTGATTTCAATTTAACTTCGACCATAAAAAAAAAAATGAAAGTTTAAAACTTTATTAAATAGATATTTGTTTAATTGATAGACATTAGTAAAAATAAAACTGTGATTTTAAATTCAAAATAAAACCTGGAAGGGGAAAAATGTTTGTTGAGCTGTCACTACAAACCGAAAATTCTACAAGAGCTACTGGTGAGTACACTACATACATACCTACATAATTTCATCTTTTTTATTCATATAAAAATAATTTAACTCTATACACTGCTATAGCATCACTGTTATAGCATCAACCAAAAACCCTTATTTTATTGTTTCATTTCAGATGAACTTGCAAACGAAGAAAGACCTTCACTTGCAGTTGAATATGAAAATGTACAAGCCAGCACTTCCTATGCTCATATAGATGCACCATCGCTTTCTAAGTCCTCTGATTCACCAATGAGTGACTTTTCCACAACATCCGTTTTACACCCTGAGTATCAACCAGACAGCATGCCATCAGACTCCTCCAGTGATAATATCTCAGTTCATTCGCCATTTGACTCCTCCGATGATGACATTCCTTTAAGCTCTTTGCAACAAAGGTGGAATCCACATGAAGTACAATCAAGAGCGCAGCAACCAAGAACAACATCAAGAGCATTCAAACGAAAAAGAAAATCTCTCAGAAATACAGGAAAAGCCTACATAACTTTGAAAGGAAAAAGTATTCCCGGACGGAAAATGAAACAACTGGATAGCTGCCGTATGAAGTGCAAATACAGGTTCAACGAGGAGGATTTAAAAAATATATTTACAGAGTATTGTAATATGGCCTCCTACTCAAAGAGATTGGCTAACGTGTCCTCTTTGATTGAAATATACGACAAAGCATCAGTTTACCTGGGTATTAAAGGACCCATCTTCGAGGATTCAAATAATTGATCACAAATTCATGATACCGGGCCATAGTCACTTAGAAGTGGATACGGATCACGGTATCATTGAGAAAAAAAAGAAAAAAACTGACATTGAGATTTATCATCCCCATGACTGGATGCAATTAGTTCGCTCAAGCAGAAAAAACTTTATGGTTTTTGAAATGAAAAGCGAAGATTTTCTCAGCTTCTCTTCGCTTTTAAAAAGACCTCTAGTTTTGAGACACAAAGATTCTGAGGGAATCCAATTTAAGTGGCTAGAAACAAGATGGCTTCGTTATTCACATCAGTTTGGAAACATTTTATTCAAAAACACACTTGTTGTCGATTCTCCGTTTAAAACTATAGATTTTAATAGAAGAAGCGGCCGTGTACCTGAGACCATACCCATAATATCGCTCCAAGCTATGGCAAATTCAAGAGAAAAAAAAAAACAAGATCTACTATCGCTTTTACCACTTATTCCGACCGTTTTTCATGACTTTTACAAAAATTTGACAACTTCAGCATCAACCAAAAACACTGATCCCGACATCCTCAGTGACGAAGAAATTGAATTTTAATGCTTTTTTATCTTACTTTACTTACTTACTTACCCATGTTTATACAAAAAGTTAAATTTATCATTTTTATTTTAAATCTTTTACAATATTATTACCTATCTAATTTTAAATTCACACAAAAATATTTGATTCTAAGAATTTCATTTACTTTTTTTTTAATTTGATGGTTATAAGCTTATATATTAAGCTTAATACGCCTTTTTAAAATAATATTTTATATTTTTGATGATATTTTAATTTTAACAGATCAACACTAAAAAATATTATATTTTAATTTGATTATTTTATACTGACAAAACCATATATCTCCTTCATTCAGTTGGTCTAGCTCGTGTACCTGACCATATAAGTCAATCAAAAGCTAAATTACTGATCTTGGGTGACAAAAAACTTATTATTTGTGTGTGTTGTATATGTTTTATGTAATAAAAATTTTTTTTTGAAGCACTCTTATACTTCGTTTTTTTTTAAAACAGTTTTTTGTTCTTCCTGTAAAATACGATATTTTGAGTTATATGCTTTTGTCCGCCGACCCTAGTTTTGATATGGATTCCACCATTTTGTGGCCTTTGCAAGTTAGTTGCTCGCCTTTGTGGTTTAAAAAAACCTTCTCATTATTTTCGCCCCAATGGCTGCCTGCCATAGTGCTCATATTCGCTCACTATAATTTGTGGTCATGCTCATAGATTACAACATCGTATGACAATGTAATCAAGGGATAGAGATGATAAGCTTTGTATGTTTTTATTTCCCGAAATGGTTTATCTCATCCCGGGAATTCCCAATAATGTGTGTGCTTTACCATGTATGAATATGGTTACAAAGGTTATCCAATTGATTAAAAATATGTTTTTAATATAAGGATGATTTGTTTGGTACTGCGTGTGGATAAATACCACCTTCTTCAACTTATATTAATGGGGAAAATTCAAGGACGACGAGGGCCCGGTAGCAGACAGATGTTCTGGCTATGATAAATACAAGTGTGGAGGAGCTGTTTCTAGCGGCGCAAGACAGGGCATGTTCGCCGAGGTGATGGATAACGTCGAGGGGAATTGACAAGTGATATACTACTAGAAGAAGATTTGGTATATAATTGAGTTCTACCACAAAAAAATATACAACTATTGAATGAACTATTGGATTCAGTTTATGAACAAAAAATGTGGATCTGCGTTTAAAGTGAGTTAAAGTTTGTGGTTTTTCCACATGGTAGCTCCCGGTATTCAGAATCATTTCCTCAGTATTTTCCTTTTACACGACTCTCCAAATAGTAAATTTGTGAAATAGAATCCGGTTGATAGCTCAGTTGATAGCTTACATTTAATACCGAGTTCCAGGGTTTGATCCGCATCGAGGGTGTCAGAAAGGATTTTCCGTTTCGATGCTTATAAGGCCCCCTTACCTTTTCAAATAAATAAGTTACAAACGCCATATGCCACCCCTTTGGGGCAACACAGCAACACGTTGCTTTATATTTGCAGCTTAGTTTATTTGTGCTAGTCCCAGTGATCTATATCTTTTTTGCAATTACCGGTTTTCAAGATCATTTTGCCCGGTATATTCCTCTCGCACAGCTCTATTTCAAGTACATTAGTGTGAGGTCCAGTAATGAATACCTAATGCACATGGTTGTATCACGGTAGGTGGGCTGCTTAATGAACCACGAAGGTGTTGCGTGAAAATTTATAATAATTGTGCATTAACTTAAGAGCACCACTACCACTTTTTAAAAATATTTTAGAGTACATAGTTTAAATATCTTTAGTATAAATAACCTGAAATTGATTAAAGGTTTTTTTTCTGCATATCTTACTGTTTTAAAAAAATACATATTCATGAATTGATGAAATATTTCAGAGGAAACTTTGTAGAACTCCATTTAAAAAAATATACATATGAAAAGATACTCTTTAATTCTACTGATACATATTTTTATTTGTTAATAAAACAAAAAATGAGTTTTATAAAGACGTATTTATGATTCTAAATACAGCAGTAGGTATATATGGAAAATGCATACTTAGCACAGTAAACTTTAGTTTATAATTAAGTACAGATCATTTGATTAATTTAATTTATTGACTATTAGTTTGGTGTGAAGCTGACCTCCCATTCTGTAAAAACTTTGTACACTTTTGCCAATACTACCCCTGTTTCAGGGAAATTTCAGGAGGTTCAAACGTTCAAAACATTGCAAAAAAACAATATTGTAAACATTATCAGTACAGTTTGTTTTGGAATAACATTATTATTTCATTTTGAATTGTTTGTGTATTAACACTGAAAATTTCATATTCAATAATATTTTATTTATTTAATTGAAAGATTCAAATCAAAACACTGTTTTGTATTTTCACGATTATAATTATTTATTATTTAATTTTACAAATGTTTTCGATATTATATCATTGTCAGGTATACAATTTTTTTTATATATATACAAAAATTATTGTATACCTGACAATGATATAATATCGAAAACATTTGTAAAATTAAATAGTAAATAATTATAATCGTGAAATTACAAAACAGTGTTTTGATTTGAATCTTTCAATTAAATAAATAAAATATTATTTAATCTATGGTTAAATAATTGAATTATAAATTTTGTCCTTGAGGTGTATAGAATCACAGACAACAATCCGGGATTTTTCCACAAATAAGGTAAATGTGTCGAAATAATTAGAACTTATTCTCTCTGTTTCTATATGTATACCTTATTTACGAAAATAATCCTTGATGGGTGTATTTGCTTCCATACTACTTAATTATAAGAATGGCGGAATACAGGATATTTTTCAGAAATGAGGTAAGTATATAGAAATGATGAGGAACAAATTCTCTCTGCTTTCATATATTTACATAATTTAAAAATAAATTCTAGATGGCTGCGTTTGTTTCTATACGTCTCAATTGTAACAATGGCATCGTACCAATAAAAAATAAATACACTTTATTTGATAGCTCGCATAAAAGTGCTGGCAAATTCGTTTTATTGGCCCCGTCTCTCCATTGGACTCCCGATCATTATCCGCAGATTTTTTCATAGTTTTTACGACTCCTATTCTGGGTCGGACTACTTGTTATTTGTGTCAATTGATGAAGTCTTTGCTCCTGAAGTGATTGGACCAAATTTGGTCTCTGTAGAGTGAAAGGAAGGAAGTCGGCAGAATAATGATTACTCGCTAGGAAAAAAATGTTATGTGAGAATCCAAAGAGGTAAGGGACGACCGAGAAAAGTATGAGGTGATCAGATTGTGGAGGTTGTGAAAGAATGGGATATACAAAGCGAGCGTAAAAGAAGAAAATGTATGAAAAAGGTAATGGATATGAATGAATTGAAAGAGGTTATGTAAGGATAGGAAGAAATGTAGGCAGCTCTGCAGAGGCTCTGGCCACCCCTAGCGGAATGGCGACAGTTACATTTTTAAACTGAAGCTTAATGTAAATAATTTGTCCAACTTTCACTTTCGTGTGCGGCGCTAGATTACAAAATCTTTTTCAATGCTTTCGGAATATACCATGTTCTATTAGTAGCGTTTTTCATATTTGCCGACGTTTCTCTTCCACGAGCGGAAAGCATGTTCAAGGCTGGTTATCAAAGAGACGCAATTGCTTTTGTGTCCGCGTTTCGTGTCTTACTTTACTTTTAGTCGGACTTAAAAGTGGCTATCTGTCGGCTTATGCTAAAATCTGTTTTATTCGATATGAGTTGGATTTTGTAATTTAAAAAAGGCGAAAAATATCACGCACATTAAATGACAGTTTGTACTTCAAATAATGGCAGAGATGAGCGCGAAGTGTGAGCTGAATGCACAAGTTATTCTGTTGGGTTTTTTTTTACGAAAATATGATAGATATTTGTTGCGTACTCATATAATTTTCCTCTCTTTCTCAGTTCGAACACCATCAGGGTTTTTCACAAAAAAACGATCCATTGCTGTACCCTTAGTACGAGTTGAAAAACTTGAGTAATGTAAAGTTTACGGCAATTATTAAAGAGTGATTTCCCCCAAAATCTGCCGTTTTTGTTTGTTTGAACTTGATTTTCTTCATCACTGTAACTCTTTTGCTAAGACCATAAAATGTAAGAAACAAAAACGGCAGATTTTGGGAGAAATCACTCTTTAATATTTTCCGTAAACTTTACTTTTCTCAAGTTTTGCAACTCTTACTAACGGTAATCTACAGATCATCGTTTTTTATTATTTTTTCATTTAAATTCCTTCTTTCAACAACCTTTCATTTGTAATGTGGTTCACATTTTGTGGAGGTGTTATACTTCGATGGAGGCTCTTCGTTATACACTTGTTATTGTCATGTAACGGCGCGCGCACAAATAAGGCGCTCGTTATTGAGAATTATAACCGGCCGTTATCCATTGGCGAAGTTAAATACTTCATAAAACCAGTCGCCTTGCGAAACGTCTATAAAAATGCAAATCCGTACGCCGAGTGTAAAAAAATTACACCCAAACTCAACTACAGCATTTCGCAGGAAATGTTTGAAAACAAAATCACTCTCCAGACGTCGTGTTCTAGATTATATATATTTTTTAGTGAAACGTTATGCTTTGGTTTAAACTTGAAGTTGCTAACAAGACAACTCTTAGTATAAATTGTGCGCGATAACAGCTCAATAGATTTTAACTTTGCTTTCATACTTTCATACCTAATCAAATTTAATGAGGCTGTCCTTGTATAAATAAATATATATATTTATACATGTTGTTGTGAAGTTGGGAGAAAGGCTTTGACGGTAGGGGCTGTATAAACAAGACGAGCGTTTGGTGAAAGTTCGCTCATCAAAAAAAGAAAAAACATGCTTTTGTTGAAATTTTTTAAAATTCCTGCTGCATCTTTTTTTTAAAATAGGGACAAAATAACATTTGCAAAATACGTTAAACATGAACAAGATAATAACAGCAAAATTCCAAATCCTTCAGAGGTCTGTAAATGCCTGAAAAAATCAAAAGTTATAATCAATCTAATTCGGTCCCCGCGATACAAATAATAATAGTCGATAAAAAAATGTTTTCATAATAAAAAGACGCATGTGTGTGTTTACAAGTTTAAATCAAATAATGCTGGAGTGATGTTTTCCGGGATCTGTTGCCGTGGTCTCTGGGAGCTGGAGCTTCCGGACGTTTTGCCCATTTCTACGATGGGCTTCTTCAGCGTGAAGTATGATGATGATCTTGATGAGAACTGTGATCACAGTTCTCATCAAGATCATCATCATCATCATACTTCACGCTGAATAAGCCCATCGTAGAAATGGGCGAAACGTCCGGAAGCTCCAGCTCCCACAAACCACGGCAACAGACCCCGGAAAACATCACTCCAGCATCATCAGCCGGCCGTGTAAGCCTAAAACTCTTATTTAATTAAATAAATTAATTAAAGCACCTTATATTGTGCTGGGACTAAATGTTTTCTGCACACCGCTTGTGTTGACAGCTGTCATTTTGAAAACTTTGCTACCATTTCTTGTTCAAATTAAAAATATTTTTTCACACCGCAAATTTAAAATTCATATTAAATGCATGCCAACAAACAGGCACGTGTAATGTTCGCGCTTACAAATGCTGCATGCTTACAAATTAAAATCCAAACCTCGAATGGACATAAAACCTGCAACTTTTGCCGACCCTCCCTGAAATAGAGGTGAAATTGTCAAAAGGAACCATTTTTTACAGTATGGGTGGTCAGACTTATACCAACCTTTAAGTCAAGGAAATAGGACGTAAAAATAAATTAAAGGAAACGCAGAATAAATGAACGCATAAATCCTAGTTTGCCGTCTTTGATCATAATCTACAAAACTCTTATGACGTATTGTATGTACGACCAAATTAGGACGTAATTTCTGACACCTTAGTTTTCAAATATATATTTTTATCTCGAAGTTTAATTTTCGTCTTTTTGATATAAAATTAAATTCGACGTTAGCTTCAAAGAAAAAATGTATTTTCTCTACCAATAAAATTTTCTTTTTTTACGACCTACGCCCTTGATTCGAAAGTACCGCGAACTAGATTTACGATATCTCCGCATTGTACCTAAACTGAAAAAGCTTAGCAAGTGTAAAACTACGCACTTAAACTCAGCCATAGCGCTTTGCCTAAAATGTATTGTAACTAAAACGCTCATTAGAAGCGCTATTTATGTTTCAGGATACATTTTTCAGCAAACGCTATGGCTGAGCTTAAACGTAATGTTTATATTAGAGGTATAGTACACAAAACTTGGCTAAGAAAACAAAACTTTGAAATATAAATTACGTTGAACAAAAAACTAGTACTGCTTTATATATATTTTTTATCGACTCTATTTTACTTTATTGAAGTTCGAAGTAAACAGAAGAATCGGTCCTGTGAAAGTAAGGCAGCATTTCCCCTTCCATTAATTTCATACTTACATGAACATAATATAAGTTTACATATGAAGTTGAATAAAAAATACATGAAAATGTGTAGATACCTTTGGAAAGAAATGATGTTTGCTAGCTCAACTCAGCTGTACATGTAGGGCAAATTCTTATCGGGTTTTTCCTGAAGAGGCCGCAAGTGCTTTGAGGTCGGGATTGAAGACATGTTTGTTTCGAAGATGTTACAGTTGAATTGTACCCTTGCAGTACAATTCAACTGTAACCTTGCAGACGACGATGGATCTGAGAATGGCGGTACACAATGGCATATTGTTACCGACTTTGTTGTATGGAAGTGAAGCATGGACAGTGAACGATAGCGAAATGAGTAAAGTATGTACGGTGGAAATGAAGCATTTGAGAAGCATGACAGGAAAAACTCTGAGGGATAGAGTTAGGAATGGGTAAAAAAAGAATGTAATTTGAAAGAGGATGTGAAAGTTAAGGTACAAAAGAATGTGATGAGATGGTTTGGACATGTGGAAAGAATGAATGATGATAGACTGACAAAGTATGTATACAAAGAAAGTGTGAAAGGAAAAAGAGGGAAGGGACGACCGAGAAAAGTATGGAGTGATCAGATTGAGGAGATTGTGAAAGAATGGGATATACAAAGTGAGCGTAAAAGAAGAAAATGCATGAAAAAGGTGATGGATATGAATGAATTGAAGGAGGTTTGTAAGGATAGGAAAAAATGGAGGCAACTCTGCAGAGGCTCTGGCCACCCCTAGCGGAATGGCGACAGAGTTACAGTGATTAATCACAAAACGGCACTGTAAATATTGTCTTTATTATTATATAACGTGTGTAATTTTTTTTTTTTGAGAAATCCTGTGCGTAAAGACTGCCTAGATTCTAGAGACTCTAGGGGTCTATGACACTTGTTGTAGTGCCGCAGGGGTGTACGAGCTTGGTAGTCGCTACAAAGCGCCAATACTCAAGCAACACCCAGTTGATGTAAGGCTGGATTGACCTTTTAGGGACAGGAACTTGTTTATCTTGTCTTATTTAGAATATTTTTTTTTCGAATTTTTCCTCATATTGTTACCGTTTTCTTACAGCTTTTTCTTACAACAATTTCACAAAATTGTCACTCTTAAACATCGGAGTATTGAAATATCGAAAAACTCAATTGGCTCAATTTCAATATTAAACTTCACGATGTACAGTTATGTAATGTTAGGTTTCTTTTAAGTAATTTATCATAGAAGTCTAACAATGCTGCAAAATAATCGATGCATAAAATCAACTCTTTGAGGTCGAATGTGTAGTTTTAGAAGGAGGTATATTTTTTTCTTTCTTGAACACAATACTTCGCTTGCCACACACTGAAAGGAATCTCGCGATTCTGATTTATTCTTGATGTCGCTTCGCGTACATTCCGTTCGCTTTGATTCGACTGAAAGAAATAACTCACCGCCGAGAAATGTCACAGATGAAAAGATTCATCATTATTTTTTCTCTCTTTTACATAAAAATCGCAACCTTGGGCCGGTGTATATTTAAGTTTATCCGAATTTTTACTAGCTGAACCTTGTCGTGTCGTTATATTGATGTAACATTTTGAAATCTGGATCGTGTTTTGTGGAAAAGCGTGTAGCTTTGACCTATTTTGCACTAGGTACACAATCTATGATCTAAGTTGCAAAGATAACATGTTGACATTTAAGTCTCATATAAAATGTTTTCCGGCAAGCAGACGCCTCTCCATCTTATCATACAGGGTTAGAATGAGGGGAGTAGGGCTAAGGGACACCGAAAGACATCGTGGCTGAAAAACCTGCGACAGTGGTTCAACAAATGCACCAAGTCCCTATATCGAGCCCCAGCATCCAAGGTGAAAATAGCCAAGATGATCACAGATCTTTGATAGAAGTCGTAAAAAAATTAAAAGAGGACGACACAAATACCAGCTCACGCTTTCAATGTATTTATATTTACAAAACAAACCAAACCTCACATGAAAATAAACATTGCAACTCCTGAACAACTCTGAAACCGGGGCGGCATTGGAAAAAGTGAATCAAGTTTGTACCTACCAGTGGCGAAGCGTGCCATACAAGCCGGCTCCCATCGGCTTCCCTTGTAAAATGATGTAACAAAGTAGTTAAAAAATATAGGCACAAAGTAAAAAAAATACATTTAAAACCAAAGAAACAATACGTATTTTTCCCCCATTGAAACCATGCAGTCTACTTTGTTATCATTTCTGCCTCATTTTAAACGGAAAACCGATGGAAACCGGCTTGCATGGCACCCTTCGCCACTGGTACCTACAGCATGGGGGTCAGATACTTTTTCACAATTGCGAAATTCTATAAGTTTCACCCTATTTGTTCAAGGCGAATATTTTCTTTTTTCCTTCATATTTTCTTTACAATTGCTGATAATCAACAAAAAGTAGCTCTATTTAGCCGCCATTCCACTAGGTGTGGCCAGTACCTCCAAAGAAGCGTCTTTTTTTCACTATTTCCATCATTCCAATTTTGTTTCAAATTTTCTCACCTAATTGATTGTATTAATTTATCCACCTGATGATGCGAACGGATGTTTGCGAAACCGGTTGTGGTATGAAATATATATATACTCAAGTAATCGTAAAACAAGTTGTTTTTCTTTTATCCTTTTCTCATCTTAATTTATCGGATGTTTTTCCTAAAATCCAGGTCTCATTATAAAAATAAATCAATAATTTTCAACATACTTTGTTGATGACAAAACTCTTATATATTTAAAATAAGTGTGGTTGTCATCAGCTGCTGTCGGCCAGACATAAATTCGTCTCGAATAAAATGTCAACGGAGCGTGCTTACAAAAACAACATTAAAATCTTAAAATCTTTATTTTTCTCTTTCCCGCCAAATGATAACACATTAATTCTTCATGCTCGATATGAAATTATTTCATTTCAACCGTGGCATATAAATTTTGATTTAAAATATTTTGAAAATTATTTATTTGATTTATTTTTTATTATGAGTACAAATAAATAAATTATGGGGTTCATTAAAGATTCATTGTAAAACAAAAAAAAACAAAAAAATGTTATTTTTCTTCAATAATTTGAGTTTTTGTTTTTGTTTTCTTTATTTCAATGAGATATACAGAGAAATCAAGTAATTCCTTTCTCCTACTACTGTCTGTTTGATAACGCAGTTGGTGAAGTGCTTGGATTCCATGAAGAGAGTTCCGGTTCGAATCCCTCCGAGGGTGTCAAAAATGATTTTCCGTTTCGGTGTGCATTACAAAGCCAAAAATAAATACCGGAAAGGTTTACTCAGCCTTCAAATGAAATGATTGCCTGCCCCCTCGGAGCTGAGAAACCTCCACTTCAATGAAAGTGGTCGGAGTAAGGCCGGCCCCCTTAACTGTAAAAATAAATAGGTCCCACTCGCCACATGGACTCCTTCGGGGAAAATTGTGTCAGAGGTTTTGTTTTTTGCTTTAACTATCATGTGACGAAATACCGTTTTTCTTTCGCCAAAAATATTAATATCAAATCTTATTAGCAAAAATGTATCAACATTTCGTATTCACTTTTCATACACCACAAGCAGACACGTGCAAGGTCACTTTTTCACATACTGCATGTGCGATAAAGACACTCAATCTTCTAATGTATATAAATTCTGCAAATCTTGCAGCCTTTCCCTGACACAGGGGTGCCTTTTCTAAAAGTGAACCCCATGTTTTCTCCCTATTTTTTCTTATTTATCCCTTAATATTTACTTACATCGGGATAATTTAGTTTTACCTTTTTCCGTCGGGGTCACCATTTTGTTGTCGGTTTTTTTCCGTTCTGGAAATTTCCAGGACGCAATCTAATTTTCCCCTGGAAACTTCTGACTGGATGTGGAGATTGGTTTTGGATTGTCAGTGCCCCAAGTAAAAAAGTAAGTGCCCCAAGTATAAAATATCACTAAGCGTTTACCAAAAAAAAAAAAAACAATTAAAAGTTTTTTGTTACACGCTATGGTTGAGTTTGAACTGGTTTGAACGTAAAGTTTTATATATAATCTAAGTTGCAAAGATATATTATAATTTAAAATTCATATTAAATGTATGCCCATTAAACAAACACGTGTAAATTTACAAAGTGCGCTTACAAATACTGCATGTGTACTTACAAATTAAAATCCAAATCTCAAATGAACATAAACCCTGCAAATTTTGTAGGGTTACCCTGAAACAGTAGTGACATCGGTAAAGTGAACTATTTCTTACAGTATGGGAGGTCAGCCTCATACCAACCTTTAAGTCAAGGAATATTTAACATTTTTCGGTGATTCGATACGTTATCTTGCAGCATGCTCAGAGTCACATTTTTTTTATCAATTGGAAAATAAAACCTTTCAAAAATTTATGATGTATTTTTTTTATCAAAATAACCGAATTAAATAGAAAAAATATCATTTAGCAGTTAATCATGTCGTGTAGTATTTACATGATTTGTTTCTGTCAATTAATTAGATTTGTTAAATCAAGCGAAAACTACTTTTTCGTACGGAAAAATTGGCATGAAAGCGGATTAATAAATAAAGCCTTTTTTTAATAATGGGGATGGGTGCGTTCAAATGATCTGGAGGACTTGAAAAGAACCGAGGACGGAATTATTTTTTGAAACTCTTGTTACTTTTGTAAATTTCACACTAATGTTATGTAATTCACAAAATGAGACATGTATTTTTGTCGCTTTTTAGTTTGTAATTTACTTTTTCTTTGGAATGTCTGGCAACTTGTAAAACCCATCAACCAAATGTGCTGCCAGACAGGCTTTAATACAAATCCGTCTACACGACAAACATTCATAAACAAATCAATACAAAGATTTATTTTTAAAAAAACAATAAAAATTATTTTCTAAAAATTAAACAAAAAAAACTTTGTGTAATACCACTTTGAGTACATATTTTAATTCAAGAGTACTTTCGGTGTTATACCATCGTCAGTTGAAAATATACTAAAACTTAAAATTAAAGACATTGCAGACATAGGACAATCGGGAAGGAAAATAGCTGAAAGATACAAAGAACACAAAAAGGGCATCAAAAATGTAATGATCAATTCAGAAATAGCGGAACATGCAAGGACAGAAGGCCACTCATTTGATAAAAATAATTTAGAATTAATTTATAGTTGTAAGAAAGGGAAAAAGTTAGACATTTTAGAAGCTTTAGAAATTAATAAACATTTAAAAAATAACAACATTGTAAATATACAGCATCCAAATATAACTTCTCCTCTTTTAAATATAATTTGTAAACCCAGAACCAAACCATAAATCATCCTCCTAGCTCCTCCCACTTCCACTCATTAAAGAACCTAGCTCATTAGACTCCTCCCCTACCCCTTCCTACCACCCCCACACTGTCTGCAATGTCTTTAATTTTAAGTTTTAGTATATTTTCAACTGACGATGGTATAACACCGAAAGTACTCTTGAATTAAAATATGTACTCAAAGTGGTATTACACAAAGTTTTTTTTTGTTTAATTTTTAGAAAATAATTTTTATTGTTTTTTTAAAAATAAATCTTTATAATGGCTTACCACAGTGTTTCACTAAACAAATTTGAACTCTTAAATCAATACAATTCAGAGCTGCCATCATAACCTGATGGGTAACAGTCGATTTTTATACTTGTAACTTTAGAGTACAATAAAACCTCAATATGTCCATGCCTTGGATGTAGAATGCTTTGGATATCGTACTGGATAAGGTTAAGGTAAAATTGAAACTGGGATCACGGTCGTTTGACGTATTTATATTTTCAAAGAAATTGAGTAAAAAACTTAAGAAATGTTTCGATTTTTGTACATTAGACGAACCTATTTTGGAATAACTTACGTTATTTCCGACGTTACACTGGTGTCGTAACCAACGTCCTCAGGAGGCGCCCTTTCTGCGTAAATTAAGAATGAAATCGATTCATCCAATTCATCCTCAATCGTTGCGCATTAAGCTCTTGAAGAGCTGGGCTACGACGCGACGTCAGCGAAACGTCAAGAATTACGCAAGTCTTCCCACTACGGTATCAGTGAAAAGGATCAAAAATTATTTATTTCGGTCACTTATTGAGAAATGAAAAATATTAGCTTCTTTATCACATCGTACGGGAAAGAGTATAGGGACGATGTGATCCACGTTGAAGGAGAACATCTATGTTGAAGAACCTGAGGCAATTATTTGGCAGAAGCACAAGACCCCACTCTCCTGCAGCAGCTTAGGTGGTAAAAATTGATATGATGATCGCAAATCTCCACAGACGGAGACACAAAAAAAAGATTTTTAGAAACTTGAAATAATGTCTTGACTTTGAATGTTTCGGTTTACGAATGCCTCTTAATAACGTGGTATTGTGTGTTTTATTGCGTCACTAGATGGCAGCACTTTACGGTGTTCTGATAGTCATTTCGTTCGTCATAAATCTACCAAATGTTTCTTTATGGAATCGTAGAAAATGTACTGTCATAAAATGTCCCTACCCTGAATAGAAACTGGGTATTAAAAATAAGTATCATTCCAGATACTTTCTCGACTTATACGATACTTCAATCCGTCACATTAAATTTGTCAAGTATTATTTGATATTGCATAATAATAATAATAAATCACAAAGCTTCTTCGAGGTTTATTGTTTTTTTAATTGGTCCAGCGTATTGATATCTTCTTACAATTTGCATGCGTCATCTTCAGAGCTACGAATCGGACTGATCGTAGACAGCTGTCAACGCGCTTTATAAATGCTTTCTGTCTCGCTAAGTTTTAAGAGGCGGGGCTTGATGCAACGTCATAAATAGTGGGCGCGGTTTTTTTTTATGAAATTCTATCACTCTACCAAGCTTTATTAAGCTATGGTCATCGTATGGATGCCTTCTGCCACTGGAAAAAGGGATATTTTCCTCGTCTTTGGATTCTTCTGACACTCATTCAAAGCTGCTAGGTCCACAAGCTTTACGTGATCATAGTTTCAGTAGTTTAATGACTTACAAATGAAAGAATGAATTGAATTAACACCGAACGGTATTATTTAAAGCATGTGTTGAAAACCTAATTTTAACCTACGAATATAATTTTTTTTGTTAATCCGAATTGTAAGTTAATGCATTTTCATGAATAAGGGGATTGTATTTAACATAAAATAGAACTTATAAGTCATATTTTGAAGAGACAAACCAACGAATAGGAGACTCCCAGGATTTGAAGCGGCTCATGAATGTATTCTCTTATTGGCAGCTCAAGAGGATGACAACCAACAGAGACAGATGGCTAGTACAGCAAGGCACTGCTTAAAAAATATGACAATTATGTTTGGATATAATTCTTTTTCAAAAGGACCAAAAAATACAAATGGCTTTTCGTTGTCAGGGGTCGTCAACCCTTGGTTAAGGCTCCGCACCCCGATATATTTACTGCATGTTATAGGCGGTTATTGTATTTGTGTGGAGCCTCCACTTTTAGTTGTGGGCTCGAGTTGCTGGATTTTACGATCTCTGGCATTTATGGCGGCAGGCGCGGAAGGGATTTCGGGTTTATTGTCTCTTCAATTTTGTTGCGGAATCGATAAAGCGCGCACGCCATTTTCACCTTAAATCTGAAGGAAAAAACGCGCAAATCAACACAAACACTTCTTCTCGTATTGTATCCCACATTCTACTTTTCATGGCAAAGTCTACGGATCAATGGACTAGGCGCAATAAAAAAAAATCCCTTGGTTGTGTTACGTCACCCGTAGGAAATAAAAAAATGGATTACCGATAATCAGGGATTTTTGTAGATTAATGAAAAATTGTGTAGAGTAAAGCAATTCACCAATCAGAAACAGAAACGTTTTACATACTCAGTGACCTTTTTTTATCATTATAATGATTTTACTTTTATCTGTACCTTATCTTCAGTGTATTTCTGAAACGTCTACAATTTTATTTATGCATTTTTTTTTAAATCAAGGAAACTTTGCGTGAGTACAGAACGAGTATATTTGTAAATGTAGGTACGATTGATTTCATGAGCAAACTTCAAATTTATTCCTCGTATAATGCTCATTATCTAAGTACCTACAAAAAAAGATTTTATTTTGTTATCAAAAAATTGAGGGCTCAAATTTAATATCTCATCAATTATACATAATGTATTTTTCTTTGTTTCAGGTATGTGCTCCTAAGGTGCCTTATATCATATCCCATAGGACAATATGTAAGTAATTCACAAAAGAAACAGTTACTTCCCATACCCTCTCCTTCTTCCTTTCCCTCACTTCTCACTCCTTCCCTCATTTTCTTCTCCTACCATTACTAACGCCTCACCTTCTTCCGTTCCCACACGTCTCGCTCCTTCCTTCACTTCCCTCTCCTACTCTCACTAACGCCTCACGACGATTATTTTCGTAATCCGTAAATACGGGTTTTCGTATGCAAAAGGGAACCCGAGACAAACTTCTTGTCGGGAAAAGTTTAGGGAAATTTCCCGACTCGGAAAACGGGGAAAACGTCCCAGGACACTTTCTGTATTTATCCTTCGTGTATCTTGCATACGTGATAGAATAAAAATAATTCTAAGTACATACGAGTACGTAACTACCAGGTTTTTTCTTGCTATTTTTCGTTTATCCAAATTATACCTTATTATTATTATTACTTTAAATACAAAATTAATATAGCGCCTTTTATGACAGTGTGTCATTGCAAAGGCGCTTGTCCATATGATTGGACGAAGAGGTGAGAAGAACGCAGTATTTTTAAATCTCGGAGTATTCCTTTGAAAAGCATTATTGTATTTTTCATTTTGATCGTAACTTATGCCTCAAACAGAACTTAGCTTCACATATAGTGCAGCTTCTTACCTCTTTATCCCCAAAGGGGTTGTATGTGGCGTGAGGAAACTATCATAAACAAATGACCAGCAATAAAAGATAACTGAGAAATGAACGTCTATTATCTAAAATCTGAGTTGCAAAGATATACAACATTTAAGATTCTTATTCCACGCATACCCATAAGCAAACACGTATAAGTTCGCGCTTACAAATGTCGCGTGCGGACTTAAAATTCAAAAACTAAACCTGAAATGAACATAAGCCCAGCAACTCTTGTCGACCTTCCCTGCAATAAGGGTGATACAGGCAAAGTGAAGCATTTTTTTACAGCATGTGGTCAGCCTCATACCAACCGATAAAACTCAATCTCAAATGACCATAAGCTCTGTAACTTGTGAAAACTTTTCCTGAAACAGGGGTGACATTGGCAAAGTGACCCTTTTTTTACAATGTGGGTTGTCAACATACCAACCTACAAGTACACGTCTTTGATATAAAATAAATAAGCAAAGACTGCACAAAGTAGAGACACATATGAAGAGGCGCTGGCCACCCTTAAGAGTGTGTAGACCTCACAGTTTTAGATGGAAAAAATTGACTAAGACAAATGGGTATGCATTTTGAATCCCTGTTCTTTGTTAGTGTGTTAAAAATGCTTCAACACCATGTTCAGTATTACACAAACAAGTTATCTCTCTTGTACCCCAAGCATAGTAAACAGAGTTTAAACTAAACCAATAAATGTATAGAAACAAAAACAGCGTAAACAGTGAGCGTTTTAATTTACATGCATTATTAGTGAAACGCTTTGGTTGAGTTTAACGTAAAGTTGCAGACTAACTTGGTGTACTGTTCTTGTATGGCTGCATGTAGCTAACGCCATCGCTCTGATCCCTCCTAGATCATTAATTCTTGGACATAATTAATTACTGCAGATTATCGCCTGTTAGCAGACCGTGTTGCCATTCAAGGCGAGATTACTAAGTGTCTCTGGGAAGCTTGCATCTCAGACAAAGGGACACTGCAAAACAAGCTTCGAAAGCTTATTTGCGTATTAAAAATTACAAATTACAAACGTTTCTGGTCCTCAGACCATTATTCCTCGACTTATAGGTTGGTATGAGGCTGACCACTCATACTGTAAAAAATGATTCACTTTGTTTAGGTATGTCAAACGTGCTTCAGAAAAGGTTTTCAGGAGTTGCAGGGTTTGTGTTGAGTTGAGATTTGGGTTTCTGTTAATATAATTTTACTACTTTGCCAATGTCACCTCTGTTTCAGGGAAGGTTGGCAAAAGTTGCAGTGATTATGTTCAATTGAGATTTGGGTTTTTATTTTGCAGGTCAATATGCGGCATGTGTAAGCGCGAACGTATACGTGTTTGCTTATGGGAATGCATTTAACATGAATCTTAAATGTAATGTATTTTTGCAACTAAGATTATAGATATAGACATCTGATGCTGGAGTGATGCTTTCCGGGATCTGTTGCCGTGGTCTGTGGGAACTGGAGCTTCCAGACGTTTCGCCCATTTCTACGATGGGCTTCTTCAGCGTGAAGTATGATGATGATGATGATCTTGATGAGAACTGTGAAAGTCAAGATCATCATGAGAACTGTATGATGATCTTGATGAGAACTTTGAAAGTCAAGATCATCATCATACTTCACGCTGAAGAAGCCCATCGTAGAAATGGGCGAAACGTCCGGAAGCTCCAGCTCCTACAGACCACGGCAACAGATCCCGGAAAGCATCACTCCAGCATCATCAGCCGGCCGTGTAAGCCTAAAACTCTTATTCATATAGACATCTGTCCGGTCGATAGCTCAGTTGGTATAATGCTTGCATTCCATGCGGGGAGCTTCGGGGAGAACGCGCCTAAAAGTTACACTGTATGTGTAGCTTAGTAGCATTTATCGTTTCCTTACACATGTGAAGCAAAATTTTTCTAAATTTGTATCATACAATTCTGATACATTTTACATGTACCTAACCGCTGCATTTTAGATAAAGTAACTTTTAACATTCTTTCTCTCTGCATATAATTCAAAGGATTTCTATTAGTTATTATTTTTATGCTAAGAAACAGGTCTACTCAGACCTGCAGCAATTTTCTACACACTCATTTGTACGTGTAAAATCCATTACAAATTGATTTCAAAGTTTCCAATGTAGTTAGTAGATAACGCAAGTTGAAATTTATCACGATTTTCATTGCTAAAATAGCCGGCAATCTACATCTCTGGCAAACTGGTTCTTGGACTCGCTGCCTGCTATGATTCCATCTCACTACGAATAGTTTTCACCGTTACGTTACTATAAAGTACATCGTCACGTACCTATACTACGAGTGAGTTTACTACTCGGGGGAGACTAGGTGGTTGTGTGTCAGGTTGATTGTCTAACAGGTTTGTGTCTCGGCGGTCAGTACAGAAAACTAAATAATATTAGTAGTTATAATCTAATTAATCTAATCTAAGTTGCAAATATATGTAACATTGGGAATTGACATTACATGCGTTCTCACAAGCACACACGTACAAGTTCGCGCTTGCACATGTCGCATGTGAACCTACAACATAAAAACCAAATCTCAAATGGGCATGCACCCTGCAACTCCTGCCGACCTTTCCTGAAACAGGGGTGAAATTGGCAAAGTGAATCTATATAATAATAATAATATTGGTATGGTTTATTTGATGAGCGCTGTTTTTGTGTTAATCAAATCTTTAGAGCCCTCTGCGAGCTTGTTCGTCGCTATAAAAAGCGCCAATTGTCAAGCAAGACCCAGTTGCTGTAAGGCTGGATGGACCTGTAGTGTGCACAGATTGATGTGCTATGTTTGTGAATATTATTTTTAAAAGCTAATCACATATCACTATAAAATGACCTTGGGGGTTCCTTTCCACGGTATTGACAACTACAACAGAAGAGAAAAATTAATGAAACTCGCTCTCCATAATCTCCTTTACTTAACTGTATGCCTTTGTATGAAGCGTTGGCTAAAGTCCTAGCGTTGTTTACACATTTTTTGACAAGATTTTATCAAGGAATACAGTTACAAAAAATATATTTATCAAAATTAGAGTAAATACAATATCCATAAATATTAAGTAAAAACAGTATCTCTAAATGAATATTATATGATTTAAAAAATTGTAAGAAAAAAATATTACTTGCAACCCTGGTCTCCCCTGCAATTTTACTATCGAGTACTTTATTTGAGATCGTGATTTCATTGTCAGACTTACTACAACTTTACTACACAGGGACTTGATGCCTTTGTTATGGATGTAACTGTAGTTTGCCTGCTTATTTTATTAAGATCTTGACCGGTTCGTAGTCTAGTGGTTAGCGCTTAAACTTCTGGTGAAAAAGTGCAAGCCCAAACTCACTTGAAACACAAAATGTAATGAAAAGGTGTTAAATGGTTAACCGTTAAGGCTTTATATTTGAAGATTCTTTTGGTTCAATTCCCATTAGAGCTCAAAACATAGTTTTTCTTCTGTTTTTTCGGGACTTGTATGACTGGTTTCATTATTTAAAAGTACCTTTATCAAGATTAAAAAGACGGCTTAAAATATTTACTCATTCTTACAACAATAATTAGGTATTTTAAGAGCATTTATATAATAAATCAAATCAATAAATTGTTTCATCATCTATATTTCCGGCAGTTAATTTGTGAATGTTCACTTTTGTAAATTTAAATAAAATTCAATTTGGTTATAATTCACTTTTTGACGTTTCTTTGTACACAAGCAGTTTCAATTTACACCTGAAGATGGGAAGTACTTCTTCTCCCGAAAGTGGTTGTGTCCAAAATAAACTCAAAAAGTGAATTATTATAAAATCGATTTTTATTTTAATTTACAAATTATTTCGTTTAACATTAACAGCGCAGGGACGATCATTCAAGGCTTTACTTTTTTCAATTGTCAGATTTTTTTTTTTATTATTTAAAAGGCATCGCCAATACATAAACCTTCAGGTCAGACGTGTGCCCATCATTCTACGTGGAAGAGAGTCGATGTAATTAAAGTCAATACCATGCTTCGATCGTATGCCGACTTTGTACCAAAAACTAATTCATCGGCTCCTTAGCGAAGAAGAAGAAGTTTTAATTTTGGCGTTCGTGCATTTCCGTGGCACATGGAGCACTTCGTAATAAGACGTACAGTCAGCGGCCACCGTAACGGTACTCCTCGTGGTTGAATAAATATAATTTCGGAATTAATTTAAATATTAAATCTGCTCACATTCGGTCACTGCCTCTTTAAAATGGACACACAAATAAACTCGTACACTAACATAATATCAATCAAAGATTATATACATATTTTAAATATTAAAACCTTTTTTCAAAGTCTGTAGGGATTAAGAACATCTTTGTATGTTTAGAGTGGTTTGTTAAAACGTAGATTTTGAAAACAAAGCTTGATAGAAAATTTGGAAAAGTTTACTTATCCACAATGTTTACTAGAACGAAAGAAAGTGTCTTTTGAACATAACTTTTACTAAGTCTCGTCACATCGATAGATCTTATCGCTCGATACCAAGCGATCCATAATGGCCGTGCGGGAACAGCTGATCGGACAGCTCCTTACGATTTATATTTGTGAGACTGCAGGCACTAAGTTAGATAAATCATGTCTGAAATCCTAAGATTCGAACCAAAAACTTCGCATAAAAAGTGAACGTTTTCTCAATGGCGCTGTCATTCGAAGTATTACGTATGAAAAAATTAAGGAAAAATTGACAAATTCGATGAGCTCTGTTTTCGTGTTAATCACGCCTCAATTTGCAATCTTTTAATTTGTTTTATTCGGTAGAGACATTGAACCAAATACCTTCCGATATCAAGTATAAAACATTAGCCGCTAGAAAACGTACAGCTCATTCAAAATATCTGCAGCACTCTCTTTGGTGTGATAGACTCTCGAATTCTCTAAAATATGAAGATTCTTCTGCGTCAAAACGCAAATAAAATTACTCTTCCCGTTTCCAAATGCCTTGTGACGTCACAGATTACTTTTGGCACAGCGGTCCCGGGTTCGAAATTCGAATATCCCGCCTGACGGAGCAAGATAAGCCCGCGATTCTTGTTTATGGAAATGGTCGCCGTGTCCGGATGACTGCGCATTATGTGCATCAGCTGTTTTTTGCACCCGGCGAGCATAACCTAAAAAAACATAAAAGATTTATCTCACAGAGCGGTTCATTCTTTTTGTCTATTGTTGTACTTACCGTTTTATTTTTACGCTGTGACAATATTAATTTACGGTTTGTTCTAAATTTTAAAATTATTACCTACCAATCGGGGTATTTTCCTTGTACTATTTACTTTATAGCAGTCCGAAGGACTGTTATAAAGTATTGTATTCGTCCGAAAAAAAAAAAATGAGGTTTCAACGGAAATGAGTTGTCCTGCACCAGGACATGCAAAAAAACCTAATTTGTCGAACCTGTCCGTCCGTCCGTCCGTCCGTCCGTCCGTCCGTCCGTCCGTCCGTCCGTCCGTCCGTATGGATGTATGTATGTCCCAGCCGGAACTACTAATCGCAGAGACACCAATTTTTGGATTTAGAGAATTGACAACCACAGATTTTGATGGGCCGACCGGCATGGCACCAACCTGAAAATTCAAGATGGCTGCCATACAAAAAAAACATAAAATTGCATTTTTCTCAAAAACGGCTCTAACGATTTTCTTTAAAATTTCAGTGTGGTCGTTGCTTAAATTGTCGCGAAGAAAATTTGTTATGGCAACACTCTTCTCAACCTGCGTCTATGAGTTGCCATATGAAAGAAAAAAACGATTGTGATTATCTCGGAAATAGCTGGGTTGACAAAAAAAAAAGTTCTACAATATTACGCGCAATATTAATTTCTACAAAAATTTAAAGAATACTTAAAAAAAAAATACTGAAAGTACCGTTTACACGATCTCAAAATTTTCATCGAAAATATTAAAAAGACCAGTAAAAACGCAATTTTGTAAAACTTTTTTTAGGTTCAAAAGAAAGAAAAATTTATAAACTTATTTGCACTCTAATTTGTTTTTCACTATTTTGAGAATTCAAGATGGCTTCCAAAGAGGAGAAAACTTCTAATGCGATTTTCTCAAAAACGGCTCGAACGATTTTTTTTAAATTTTCAGTAAAGTAGTTGCTTGATACATTCTTATCAAATTTAGTTATGGCAACATTTTTACTAATCTGCGTCTATGAGTTGCCATATGAAAAAAATAAACAATTGTGATTTTCTCAGAAGTCAAAGCGTTGACAAAAAATATATGTTCTACAATATTGTACGTTACATCAAATTCTATATAAAAATTAAATAATTTTTTTTGAAAATAAAAACATAAAGAGCCGTTTACATGATATCAAAAATTGAAATTAAAAGGCAACAAAAACCCATCAGAACGCAAAAAACTTTTATGTTTCTTAACTTTATCAGAAAAAACTTTTTTATCACTATAATTCATAGTGAAACATTTTTCAAATTTTAGAAAATTCAAGATGGCTTCCGAACAGCTGAAAATTTCAAATGAGATTTTCTCAAAAACGGCTCCTACGATTTTCTTTATTTTTTTTGCATAATCGTCATTATAATACTGCTATGTAACAACAATAACCATTGCCTCATAATTTTCTTTGTTTTGGGGGTTGCAATACAAGAGAAAAAAAAAATTTAAAATTTCTCGGCAAAGAAAGGGTTAACTAAAAAATAATGTTCTACAATTGAAAAGCTTTTATGTATACCTACATACATGAATCATTATTTTTTTCAAAAAAATATAAAGTATAGCCACCATACAAAGTGACAAATTTTCATACAAAAAATTATTGTAATATTTTTGGTAGCAAAACGTCTAATACCCATAAATAAACCAACATAACAATTCGCTCAATCAATTGCTATAAAACAACAATAAGCATTGCCTCTTAATACTCTTTGTTTTGGGGGTTGCCATACAAGAGAAAACAATATTTTAAGTTTTCCCGGCAGAGAACGGGTTAACTAAAAAATAATGTTCTACAATTGAAAAGCTCTTATATATACCTACATACATTAATCATTACTTTTTTCAAACAAATATTATAAGGTGTAGCCACCATACAAAGTGACAAATTTTAATACAAAAATAATTGTAATATTCTTGGTACTAAAAAGCCTAATATAAAATACTAGGCTACGAGTCTTAAAATCTAGTAAGTTGTACCCATATGATAATCAATCACAACTTTCCAAAATATCAATGAAAAGTATAGGTACCCACCAAACAAAGTCTTAGTTTTGATACAAACGGGATCAATGATAATACTGCAAAAAGACGATTGCTTAAAAAGATAAGCTTCATTACTTACACACAACTAAATGTTTTGTTACAAAATTGGCTATGACCTAAACATGACCGTATTTTGTGCTATAAAGTCCTGTGCAGTCCACTGTAAAATTTATATCTATTGTGACAACACTGATACCGCAGCGTTTCGAATTCAAATGTTTTTCTTAATGTGAGTAATGAATCTACCGATGAATGGATTATTTATTTTCCTTTTTTGCGTCAAGGCATATGGTATTATTTCATATGGTTAGCGTTGAAAAAGTGCAAAATTACTACCTACCTACGAGTACTCATCAATTAAGTAATGATTTTTTATTGTGTTGACACTTATTTCGTAAAATTCGGAATTCAGAAGTTCTTTTTTCCAAAAATTAAACCCTAACGATGAATATTTCAGTTTATTTCATTTTATACCGTGACGATATTTTATTTATTTAGTGTTTGAAATTCAAAATAACTACCTACCGATCTACACATTTTTACCGTTTTTTTTGACAACACACCTAACATTTTATTGAACTCCAAATTAAAATATTTTTCTGATTCAAACCACCGTACCGGTGTAATATTCAAATTGATTAAATTTCATGGCAACATTTTGTTTCTCGATTACGTATTCCAAATTCGAAATTTTATTTCATCTGGCTGCTTTTTCCGTTTTAGCGCGATATCATTAATCCCAATGCGTAAAATTTCATTCCGGTAGGTATAAAAAATTAAAAGATAATCTTTTATTTTTTTCTATGAATATCAAACGTTTTTTTCTCGGCATTCGTTGTGTTTTTTTTTATTCTCTGGTTTCGTTGTTAATTCATTTTTCCTCCGCCGGCGTCGCTAATAAGTTTTTAATATCTGTTCCTGCCATAATGATAATGATTGAAAAATGGCGTCTATTGTTCCAGAGTACAAGTAAAAGGAGGAAACGGACCGCATAAATGTATATTTTTCATTTGCCTAATAATGTTTCAAATATAAAAAGCAACGATGCAATTCTGTTTTTTATTTTGACCAAAAGAAATTATTTTAACCATTCAATCAGAACTACTACGTTTTTTTCTCTTTTTAAGCTGTAATGGACTCGAAACACAGATATTTAATTTCTCGGCGAGCTAACGTCCCAACTATTTTTTATCTATGGATGTAGGAAATTGTCAAATTTGTACTTTTGAAATTTATATATTTTATTGAATATCAGTTTTTCATTTGAAGCCTTTTATGAGTAAAAGGCACATTTTTTTGGTTTTGTGGATTCATCCGTCAAATTGCAACATATGCCGAATCGCGACCAATCAGAATCCTTGTTAAAAATATGCATGTTTATTGTGCAAGGTGGATTCAACCATTAGATTTGTTTTGTATTTAACTGAATGAAATTTTAAGGAAATACCTTCTGGTCATTATTTCACATTGTCAATTATCACAACAATTTATTTTCATGACACGGAAATTCCTTCACGAAATAACGTGCCCTTTCCGTCTCTAGTTTATTTCTGTGTTGCCAGCTTCCCCTACGGCGCGGTAGGTATTAATAAATGATAAGTTGTATACCTACCCGCAGGGAATAGGCATTGTTAATTGTTGTGGGTGACCACCCTGCCTGACCCCTCGTGACGTCATAGATCCTTTCATTTCTTCTTCTCCATTTTCTAAGTAAGCCCTTCCAATCCTTTCTCTATCTTACCCTGTATATACGGTTTGAAGAATCACCTTGTTGTTGTTTTTATTTTTTATTACGATTTGAAAATATAATTTTCAATGAATCTGTGATTTATAATTGGTTGCTTAGGACTCTTGTCAAAAAGACGTGTAACGTCTGCTCATAAAAAAAAAAAAACTCAAATTTGTATACATTTTGGCAGGAGAGCCGTGAAATCCAAAAATATTGGAAGCTTACAACATCTCGTATTAGATAACAGGTAAATTTGAATGCAAGTTTTTTTTTATTTCCGCTTAAACCGTTGGCCGCTAAGGATCCAAGTCGCTTAGACTATGACGTTTGCCTTGCATGGTATGAAAAATACAGTATTGGGATGAAAGTCTCGACGACCGTCGATAAATCTTACCGTATCTATTTGTAGCTAGGACGAAATAAATGATAGAGACTTACACCCCAGGATTCTTATAATATTCTCCAAACTGTCCACACACTACAAATTTTTTTGTTAGTCAAAATATTGAATATAAAAAAAAATAATGCCAAGTCGTTATTCCCTCTCTGAAATATTCCTCCCCCAAGTTTTGCCGCCCTTTTGTGCCCAGTCATCGTCTGAAATTAAACAGACCTGCTTTTCTCAGCCAGTCACTGTTAGGATAGTCCCACTCGACTATACCAAACAAAACGCACATGTATGCCATCCACCAAAAACACTCGCTCCCAAAATTTTTCCATTAGGCATATTAATATAGTTTTTTTTATTTGGGAAAATTGATACCTCAGTCTGTGGGTTTGATTCGTTTTACATCCGTGCTCGAATATCAAAGCGATCCCAATGCTTGGCCGTAATGAAGTTTTATATTCTTGGATATTTATTCTCATTGTTTAGTATCCCTCGACTTATAGGTTGGTATGAGGCTGACCACGCTGTAAAAAAATGTTTCACTTTTCCAATGTCACCCCTGTTGTAGGGAATATATGAATTAAAAATACACATGCAGCATTTGTAAGCGAGAACTTACACGTGTCTGTTTGTGGACATGCATTTAATATGAACTTTAAATGGTAGCATATATTTGCAACTTAGATTAGAGATAAGATTAGATAGTAAGTTTTGTGTTCCCTGACTAACAGGTTGGCATGAGTGACCTCCTATGCCGTAAAAACTATCCCCATCTGATATTCTCAGACAAGGTGCATTTATAAATCTAATTAATTTCTAAAAGCTTGTATCCCCTTACATCAGAATTTTTCAAGTTATTCGAATACGGGAACACTTACAATACATCAGGGTTGCACTGTGTTGTTGTTTATACTTGAAACATTCGTATTAGGGGAGTCAAACACACCCTGAGGAGTGGTTTTTGACTTTTTGGGGTAAGATTGTAGAGGTTTATTTATTCCGGGGATAGGCAAATGGAGTATTGTGTGCACCAGAAGTGATTAAACTTGATTGCTTTACAATTATTGTTGTTTTCGGATCGTGTGAACGAACAGTATTGGGGTGGTTTTTGTAGTTGCTTAAAACATACAGAAAACACCTAGAATATCTTGTGAGTTTGAATATTAATAAAGCATTTAATAGTCTTAGGCCCGGTAGTTTCATCGTTAGCATATGTGACTTTAAACTAATAAAAAAAACTACCCACTCGATTGACATAAGTGCGTCCTTTTCATTCTGTATAAAGTCGCTATGCTAACGATGAAACTACCGGGCCTAACAAATGACTATAAAGAAAAACAATTATTCTTAATTTCATCACTGTTTTATATCAATTTTTGTATTGATTATAATTTAAGAACGCTTTCGGCCCTTGACCAACGTCACGTAAACTGAATTTTCAAACGTAAATATATGAGAATTGAACGATTGAAATCGATGTTCCCTATGCTTGCCTAAGCCACTTAAAAGATTTTAAACATATTTTCAGAAAAAGTGCAGATTATCCTCCATGTGTATCTTGTGAAGTGTGATGTCGATCAGATTATGAAAAATCATTTTTCGGCAATCCCCAAATTGAGAAAACCCCACTTTTCCTTTACTAGTTGGCGGAAGATTACTTTATGTGTGAAAATTATTTGGTCCGCATCCAATGCAAGAGGTTGCATATTATAGGTGCATCTCTTACGCGTTTTTAATAGAGATGCATTGATAAAGATCTGACAGTTTTTATCCACAAAACCCAGTGGCAGAAGAAGTGTCGGCAGGTCAAAGTTGAGATGGAACAATAGGGTGGAAAGAGCTCTGGAGCGTTACCAATTGACGACGAGAAGTGATGGAGAGAGAAAGCTGAAGGCAACTCCTCGAGCAGGTCAAGCCCCACACCGGGCTGTGGAGCCAATGATGATGATCAGCCTCATAAATAAAAAGTACTGAATAGCTGATATTACTGTAGTAAAATGTATTTTATTTCACATTTTCGATGGAATGACTAAAACCTGCATAAAACTGCAACTTAGATTAGGTATATCCCACGTGGTGTTGCACCCCCACCCTTATGTAAGTGTTGTACATAGCACGTGTATGCACACGCTTGTACATGGCCGGCTATGTGCCGAGTTTTCTGTTGCTACGTGCCGGTATCGATCCGGTACTGCCAACGATAAAACTTCCCGTGAAAACTCAACCATGGCGTTTAAAAAAATGTACAGCGAATGAATGGGATATCCAGAGACGTAATGAAATAAGAACTTGGATGAAAAAGGTGATGATTCTGGATGAAATGATAGAAGAGTGTCAAGACAACAACAAAAATGACGGTAGATTTGCTGTTTCATATAGTTTATTGAATTTTATTTTTGTTCCTTGACTTATAGGTTGGTATGAGGGTAACTACTCATACTGTAAAAATTTGCTTCACTTTTGCCAACGTCACCCATCTTTCAGAGAATAGCGACTGGTGTGTCAAGGCTTCACTTGAGGTTTAGTTTATTTTCTAAGTACAAGTGTCTGCTTATGGCTGTGCATTAAATATGAGCCATCTATGTCAATGTATCTTTGCAATTTAGAATTAAGATTATAGATAGATTTGCAAGGTTAGGCTATATAACGCGAGTAGGTACTCGATCGGTAATATGCTCTCCCTCAAGTTACACGTAACATTTGCACTGTTCCAATGAAATAGAAAAGATAGGTTAATTCATTTTTCCTTTTTCCGACCAAATCCCATTACTACAGTGCCCCACAGTTTTCATACATTGTTTGGTATAACGCTGTGTATGAGTAAGAGTGTGAAGTTTCATACTAGGGGTGTGGAGGGTTCTGATCCGAGTGACGTGTGCAAAGCAAAACCTGTCGCTTTACGAACCCAGTCAAATGGGTTGAGGTAGTCGGAGGTGATGAATGTTCAAATACCATTTACAATTTTCCAAAACGATGGAAAATTACATTTTGAAAATATCTTTACGTTACAAAAAAAAGATAAACTAACCTTCTAACGACGGAGTAATGAGTGAGATATTTACGATGGAAACATTCAGGTTGGATATGAAACTCTTGAAGAGTATTACAGGAAAAACTGTAAGAGATAGAATTAAGAATGAATGGGTAAAAGACAAATGCTGTTGAAAGAAGATGTGAAAGTAAAGTTAGAAAATAATGTGATTAAATGGTTCAAACATGTAGTTCTTCTTCTTCGTGTCAGTTTCACACCGTATTGGCCCAGTAACGAGCAATGTCTACAGCTCTTTGGTTTCCCGCAAAGAGATCATCCATGGAGCAGCTTGTCGGACAGGAGGGACAACACCGCAGGTGCTCCATTGTTTGCTGAGCTCCACACTCACATAGTGTAGAGTCCTCCCGTCCCAGAAATCCCCAGGTCAGCATGTTGGCCCGGGCTCTTCCAACATTGGTCCTCAATCTGTTCATGGATCTCCATACGGGCCACTCGAGGTTCTTTCCTGGAGGTAGGCTCTCTGAAGGCTTCACAAAGCTCTCCGGGCATTCCTCCTTCTTCATTTGTAATCTCTCCGCCACTGGATCCAAAGACAAGGGCTGCACGGAACTAAGGAAGCTGTGTCTCGACTTCAGGCGCTGCTGTGATGAAAAGCCACTTCCGTAAATGCAGTGCTGTGTGCACGTTAGAGCCTTCTGCCTCTCGACTCTCGAAGCCACTTTGCGTCTGATGTGGGGTGGGGCTATGCCTGCAAGAGGATATAACTTCCCCGTGGGCGTTGGCTTGAGGCATCCTGATACAATACGGCAGGTATCATTCAGCGCGACATCAACTTGCTTCGCATGTGCGGAGCGTTCCCATACCGGGGCTGCGTACTCTCCGGCTGAGAAACACAAAGCCATTGCAGTTACACGTATTACTTGTGGCTGCGCACCCCAGTTGGTGCCCACGAGCTTCCGGAGTAGATTATTACGGGTAGCCACTTTAATTTTTGTGTTGTTGCAGTGGGCTCTATATGTGAGCGACCGGTCAAGGGTAACTCCCAGGTATTTGGGGTTATCGCTGGGAGGCAGCACTTGGTCTTCCCATCTGATTACTGGTTTCCTTGATGCAAACTTATTCTTTAGATGGAAGTAGGAGACCTGGGTTTTTGATGTAGTAAGAAAGCATGACGTGATATTGCGTAAGTGTACATACAAAATAAATTTGAGAGAAGAAAATGGGGAAACGGAAAACTAGAAGAGTATAGCTTAATCAGATTGTGAATGAATGGGATGTACTTACTGAGTATAGACTATAGAGTGAATGTAAAAAAATAAAATGGATGAAAAAGTTTATTATAATGAATGAATTTATTTTGCGATTAATAGATATAAGAAAATAGAAAATGGATAGGGGGAAAAAATAGGCATATCTGCAGAGGCTGTGGCCACCCTAAGCAAAATGGTGAAAAAGTGACACTAACAGTTTGAACAAGGAAAATAAATACTTCAAATTGGATTAAAAATTAAAACTTGTTTTATGAATAAAAATGTAATATTGTTTACCTTAGACCGTTTTATAAAAAGCCATTTTACAGCGGGCTAACCGCTCTTCGTGATTTTTTCTTTCGTGTTTTAATTTTTATTTTATTTTCAATATAAAGCTTATCTTTGAAACAAATGCAACTCATTAGTATGGAGTGTTTTTTTTTTCATTTTGTCATGCATTCGGGTCACGCTAATGCTCTGTCGCATTCGTTTTATACAAAACAATATATCTTCATCCCTTTCCAACTCGGTTTTACTATTTAGTTGTCTTTACTCAGCTTTACTTCATTTTAAAGTGTAAAACGCAACCCTTATTTTTTTTTCTGAAAGATTTTTTTCGAAATGTGCGTTCCTACTACAAGTTCAAAATTGGAAAAATATATCGCACGTTTAATAATAAAGAGAAATAACTCAAAAATTGAAAAAATCGAGATTTTGTAATAAAACGCAATAACAATGCGAGAAGAATAGGTAGAATGCGACAGCCGTTCAATTTGAACGAATATGACCGAGATAAAACATCGGTCACCTTTTTCATTCCATACAAGTTGTACTGGTTGTCTGAACTTCAAACGTGATTTCCCAACATTCTTATTTTTTTAGTTATTGCTCTTTATTATTAAGCGTGCGATATAGTTAACTTGTTATGTTATGTATACATACTCGTGTCTTTATACGTAGTTCGTATGTGATTATAAATAAAACTCCGTGGTATTAACAACCCAGTAATTATTATAGGTGGAGAACATATGGGGAAGAAGATACAACTCTGAACTGTACACACTGTAACAAGACGTTGCTATGATCTATAATCTATAATATAAGTTGCAGAGATATATTAACATTTAACGAACTTAGCATTTATGTACATTAGCGAACTTATGCGTGTCTGTTTGTTGTCATACATTTAATATGAATCTTAAATCCTAATTTGCCTTTGCAGCTTAAATTACATATTGTTTAATACAATGGGATAATAATTCAGTTTTTTAAATGATTTTAATGTCTCATTCACACGTAGAAATAGAATTTAATCATAAGCCATTTTGTTGCTTAGTTAAATGTCATTTTTCGTGACACGTCACATTTTTAATTAATATTTACCCAAATGGGTTCATATCACAAACTGTACGTACATCCACTAACTGTAACACATAATGCCCCATTCCGCGCGGGCGTTTGCTAACACGAACCTTGTATTTTCATTTCACGTTTGTGTTCTGTAATAATACGAGACCGCGTAACACTGGTGAATGCAGATTTATAGTAATGTGCAATGCGCACGAATTTAATAACGTGCGCCCACTGTAAAACAAGCAAATTTATTTGAATTTGGAACTGCATCTGATTGGTTCTCATTTGTCAAGTCGCGTGATTTGAGGAATGAACTTTTGTACTCGAAGCTAATGTTATAATAACAGATGATTAACTTTTCGTGCAACACACCTTAAGGTTCTTAGCAAGCTTATTATATGTATGGGGAAAACACCTTCACTCAGACAAATATTATTTAGGAATATATCTAAAATAGAATTTGTTAAGTATGTAAAATAAATATATTTTTTAATTGTTTATTTAGTTAGCGATGTTTTTGTGTGGATAACACCTCTAGAGCCTTCTGCGATCTTGTATGTTGATAACAAGCAAGGCCCAGTTGCTGTTTGATTAGATGGACCTTTGGTGACTAGTCTTTGGCAAGGCATATGAATTTTAGAACCCACAATACATATCGTAATATTTTTTTAGTACAGAATGCAGAATATTGCTCGAAAAAATATATTACCATGGATCAAAGTTATTCGTATTCAAAATTCTTCTTAGTCTACGGATAATCAATGGCTCATAATTTATTCAAATATTACTCAAGAATAACTTATTTTTCTCAATGAAACCGTTTTTTTCACCGGAGTGACTGTACAACTAAGTAGGTTAGTGTCATAACTTTGTAGGCCACTTGCGTGCCCACTGGCCGTTATGAACACTCCAAAGCTTTGACACATATACAAACTACCACATATTTCTGGAATGTTATCCGACGGTTTTAATTAATTTCCATTGCAATGATAATAATAATTACTATTGTGTGAAAACATCGTAGCGCCGCCATTTTGTGTGTTTCCCGCCAAATACGAGTTTTCAATTAATTTGACTGCCCTTGTTTTCACCGCGCACCTCTACAATGGTAAACCAATATGACCTGTTATCTATCTAAGTTGCGAATGTGTTTTTTTCTTTATTTCAATCAATAAACGTCACCTTTTACATATACAAAAATACATTAAAAAATCCTTGCATAACACACATATTTTTCACTTAAGTAAAACATGATATTGTTTACATGAAACAATGAAATATATCAAATAAACAACATGTTACCCTATGTATATATTGTTATTTATTGATTTAAAAAAATGTAATTTGTCATGTATGTTCCTTGACTTATAGGTTGTTATGCGACTGACCACCCATACTGTAAAAATTGGTTCACTTTGCCAATGTCACCCCTAGTTCAGGGAAGGACGGCAAGAGTTGCAAGGCTTATGTTCATTTGAGATTGGGTTTTTATATTGTAGGTCCACAGGCGGCATGTGTTAGCGCGAAATTATACATATCTGCTTGTGGGAATGCATTTAATATAAATCTTAAATGATATATATCTTTGCAGCTTAGATTAGATTAGATTAGATTACCGGTCCGCAGTTCGATTCCCGGCAAAGTTAATGAAAATAGATACAATTGAATCAGAAATGTTTTTTTCTTGGTTCTGAAAATGATCTATCTTTATGAAAGACCGGCTTAAAGGTTTATCCAGCTTTACAGTCACAATGTATGTGTTGTTTGAGAAATTGGTGCTGAATAGCAACTACGAAGTATGCAGAATGCTCTTGAGGTGTGAATCACGCAAAAACAGCCCCTGATTAAAAATAAATCATTGGATTAGAAGATGAATTCGTAATTAATAAAAAATTAACTTTTCTTGAATCTGAAATTATTCATTGAATAAAAAATAGTTCACTTAAAGTATTTTGATTGAATTAATATTTTTCTTTAAATTAATCAACAATTAATGTAATATTGTCTTAAATCTATAATCTATAATCTAAGTTGCAAGGATATATTCATTCAAAGCTCTCAGATGTATGCCTACAAACAAACACGTGTAGTTCGCGCTTACAAATGCTGATTGTGTACTTACAAATAAAATCCAAACCTCAAATGAACATAAGCCCTGCAACTCTTGCCGACATTCCCTGAAACAGGGGTGACATTGGCAAAGTGAACAACCAAATTAATCGAAACACCAAATCCTTAAAACAGTTCCATTGATATATTTTTATTTATTTTTAAACTGTACACAATGCCTTTCACAATATGAATAAGAAAAATATACTATTGTTAAAAGTTTTTTTATTTTTTTATTAAACAAACAAACAGTCATACATGTACTATATGTGAATAACAACATAGTTATAACAATTCAAAAACCAGCAAAGACAAAATATGTTGTTGAAGTGCAATCCTTTTTACTTATTTTTTTAATACGTTTGATAGCAGGCATTGATTACTGTGCTTTAAACTCGGAAAACATGGCGCCAAAATTAATAGTCTTTCCTGCTATAAATCCTCTATCGTCCATACCATCGCTCCTTTGTTTCGCGCGCCGAATTTTTCGCCTGTTTCAAGCCCGAATAGACCTAATTACCATACCGACACACTCCGATAGCGGAGCAATAAATTAGCAACTCTTTTTTCTATTAAAACGTTGGCAGTCTTGTGCCGGGGCCTGCACTTTCGGGGAATGTGAAAAATCGCACTCCATTATTTTTGGGCATAAATTAAAGGTGCATAATGCAGCGTGCTTAAAACGTTCCATGTCTCGGTGGTTATTTATTGTTGCAACATAAATTCGGCAACAAAATATTGTTGTACATTTTTGCACATATACCTTAAAAGATAGGTAAAGAAAGGTATCGCCAGAAACGTCTGCTTCAACCAATTAATAATAATAATATTAGGATGATTTATTTGGTGAGCGCTGTTTTTGTGTGTATCACACCTCAAGAGCCCTCTGTGACCTTGGTCGTCGATGTAGAAAGCGCCAATTCTCAAGCAAGACCCAGTTGTAAGGTTGGATGGAACTTTTAGTGACCGGTCTTTGGTAAAGGTTTATGAATTTTTCAACCCAGCGAAGAGCACTTTCGAAATATAAATGGTATATTTTTGTGCTCCGCCGGGATCCGAATCCACAACCTTCCATTTATGAGTCTGAAGTGCTGCCACTACGGACTACGGACCGGCCCAAGATGCCAACGACACGCGGTGTACCTGAGCGGTTACCCATCCAAGTACTGTCCTCGCCCAATGTTGCTTAACTTCGGTGATCTATGGGAACCGGTGCTTTCAACATGGTAAATACATATATATAATATTTTTTTTTGTTTGCATTTTTGAAATCGGAAACGTGTTGAACATGTAACGTTACTCCTCTTGCAGCAACCGACAGACAAGCATCGAGAAGACTGTAGGGGGCCTCTTTCCACGAGTGGACTTTTGAAAAAGAAAAATAACACTCCTAGTGAGCGATTAAGTTTTTATGCATTTTCCTATTTACGCGATAGAGAGGAGTTTACGCAATCTAAGGCGTCCCTGAATTCTTTTCCCCTCAATCTTACCCTGTGTGATCAGATGAAGAAGACGGTATTTCTCATTTCTCAAAATGTGACCGTGGTACATCAGCTTTCTTTGCTTTTCTTTCTCGAACTATTGCAGCTATTATTATCTTTTCTCGTCAGAGAAAGTCGAAGTTTCTAGTTCGTCGATTCCTCGGCAGCAAATTAGAGCCCGGGCTATGCTCGCTCAAATAAATGTACATTAATTGATAATTTCGCATTCAGTTATTCTGCCTTTTCAATTTGCTCTATCTACAATATGAATTTGAATTTATCTTGATATTTCTACTTCGAAACGTATAAGCGTTATTCAGAGAAATGCTATCCAAAGACCTTTTTTTTTCATAGAAAATTCAGTTTAGTTGGGGATTGATCTATGGATTAAATATGATTGAATAACGCTCGTGTCTAATAAAGTCTAATGGAGACAGAATGGAGTTCCAAATTGTTTTTTTTCTCTGCGAGTCACTGTGATCAGACTCCTTAGTAACGTACAACAAAATTTTAACGTGATTTTCCACAAGCATTCCGAGTGGGTGACGTAACAATTTCTTGTTCATGTCATTTGTGCCGAGTCTGTTGTATTAAAGTTAAGTATAACATTTTTTTAAGTTTGGTCAGTCCGTTTATTTTTATGTATGAACTCAGTTGTTTTTCGTTTAAATAAATATTGCACAATGTTTATACTTTGGGCAGTTGTTTTTATGTAATAAGTAAATAAATAAATGTGTAAAAACAAATGCTAAAATAATACATGTGTTAAAATATTGACGAAATTTTTGGAATCATTTTCCATGTGGTTCAAACTGGATTGAAAATAAACATATTCCTTAAAATCCAGTTTTCTTTTGTTCTTTAGTATTATTCAATTGGTTTTGATCAAAACAAGTCAATTTTATTCATATTTTCATAATTTAATTTTAATTTTAGGAAAAATATTTTTTAATAAGATTTTTTCAATTTTCCCGCACATAACTTTGTACCTTGAATACAATTGTTCAAGAACTTAGGTTAAGGTTTAAAAGCTTTAATCTAAGTTGCAAAGATATGTTGACATTTATGGCAAGTATTTTATGCACACCTACAAGCAGACACATGTAAATTCGTGATTACACATGTTGCAAAGTTACTTACAGAATAAACCAAACCTCACATGTATAAAAACCGTGTACGTACATTCTACTGTCTTTCCCAGACACAGGGTGGCATTAGCAAAAGTGAACCAAGTTTGTACAACATTAGTGAATATTAAAACACTTACAAAAATCTAACCTGCCTTATCGTGCTACGCACGATTTTGGCAGTCAAGTTTAAAGTCCGGCTTCGCCAGGATACTTTTTTACTGCTCTGACTTGAGTTTTACTAACCAGTCTACATTTTGTAATAAATTAATTTTAGATTCGTGTCCGTCTCGAAAATTCATATTTACTCACAATGAAAAGGCACAAACTGTTTTCTTACTGTAAAAAATACTTCAAAGAAATTAAATATAGTAGTGGAATAGTGTAGTGAAATAATAATAGTGGATTTGTATGAAACAAAATTAGAACCCACTTTCAAAAAAACTTTAACCCTGCAGGCTGCAACTCATTAAACAGGGGTAACATTGAAAAAAAGTGAACCAATTTTTACAGTTAATATTTTACTTAAATTTAAATATTTAAAATTCTTCCGAAATATTGGTTTGTAGTTTTCTCCTTGCCTACGGGCTCAGCGACGTCCTTTGACGCCGCGACGCTTCCTTCCTATGGCGTCGCAGGAAGTATTTTTTGTCAAATAAAATGCATTTCCGGCGTTGCAGATTCGCTCCGCGGACCTCGCGGTTACACATTGCCAGTTTTGGCCTTTACTCCACCGACCGTAGCATTGAAATTGTACGGGATTCACGGTTTCGTGAAGAAATTAAAACGTTGTTTTGCATATTGTATCTTTCAGTGTAGAGAAAAATACAAACTATGTAAATGTAAAAAACAAAGATTCACAAAAAAATGAACATTTAATTTTACTGTTACTGTAACTCTGTCGCCATTCCGCTAAGCGTGGCCAGAGTCTCTTCAGAGCTGCCTCCATGTCTTCCTATTCTTACATACCTCTTTCAATTCATTCATAACCATCTCCTTTTTCATACATTTTCTCACTCACTTTGGACATCGCATTCTTTCACAATCTCCTCAATCTAAACACTCCAGTTATCTCGTTCGTTTACCTCTTTTTCCTTTCACACTTTCTTTGTATATTTACTTTGTCAGTCTATCATCATTCATTCTCACATGCCCAAACCATCTCATCAAATTCTTTTGTACCTTAACGTTCCATCCTCTTTCAGCTTTCCTTTTTTTTGACCCATTCATTCCTAATTCTATCCTTTAGAGTTTTTCCTGCCATGCTTCTCAAATGCTTAATTTTCACAGTACATACTTTACTCATTTCACTGTTTCATTAGTTAGTGTATGAAAGGTGGAAATACCCAAATATAAAAGAGATGATACGAGTATACTAATATCGAGTTGTATATTATACTTACTGCACCCTACCACACGTTGCTGTGGGCCAGTCCGGTTAAATGAGGACTTTTCTTTGTAATTTCATCATTATGAAAAAACTTTCCCGAAGGTCGGATCTTTTATGTAAATACGAGGTCTTATTCTGTTGTTGGATTTCAGTTTGTACCGACCACGTTGCTTTGAAAATCTGGAATAGAGAACTGTTTTTTATTCGACCGGCACCAAACTTCACAGGGACCATTCCGAGAATATTTTATATGTTTCCTGAATAATTTGATAAAAATCGTTTTAGCGATTTAGGTGCCCCATAGAGAACACAGTTGTATTCATATAAACATACATTGACTTTTATGTATAAAAAAATTAAAATATAAAGAAAAAAAAACAAAATACCCGAAAAAATTCCGTTCACAATAAATCAGCGGAGTTTACCACAAAACAACGGTTACGTAGACTGTTGCAAAATGTTTTCTTTTATTAACGACACAAAGATGAAGACCTACCAAGTTTATTTTTTATTAAAACAAAGCACAAAAGTGAATTTTGCAAACTAAAATACGAAGTCATTAAAAGTTTCCGACCTTTCGTGTTTTTCAGTTTTGTAGTCGGATGCTCCTCCAGTCGACTAATTTATTTTTCATTATTCATTAATAAAGGAATAGTCCGTGTACTGAAAAAAAAAACTAAGTCTTCCCTGTACTTTATAATTGGATGGAAATTTTCACCATTCAACGCCTTTTCACTCTCCTTCAATTATTACGAAGTTTTAAACAACTTTCGCTATAAACTTTCAAACATATACTAATTGAAAAAAAAAACTTCGTTCTTTATTTTCTTATATGCATGTGTATATAACTATAAAATGGTTATCTTTTTGTTCCTTTTATGTACTTAATTTTGATCTAACGTATATTTTTTATATGTCTGGTCATGTATTGCACTCTTCGCGTGCTTGCGCTGGAATATAGTATGTAAATTATAATCACAGATTTGTACGGATTTGAATGAATTTAGATGACAGCTACACGAGGGCTCTGTTTGTCTTTGCTGCCTTCAAACTCCTACAATCAATGGTTATCATCTTGTTTTTCGTCAACAAATTACTTCTTAAATTTTAGCGATTCATTCAACATCACATTGAACCATCAAAAGTGTCATTTTACAAGATGGCGAAATTAATTCCGATTTCCACCACGTTTACTTAAAGCCGTGTCGGTCGAAGCTTGTCAGCTCAGTTGGTAGAGTGCTTGCATTCCATGCCATGAGCTCGGGTTCGAATCCCACCGAGGGTGTCAGAAACGATTTCTCGTTTCGGTGTTTATTTCAAACCCCAAAATAAAATACCGGCAAGGTTTACTCAGGCTTCACAAGAAATGAGTACCAGCTCTCTCGGGAGCTGGGAAACCACCACTTCATCTGAAGTGGTTGGCGTAAGGCCGGCCCCCTTACCTGTAAAAATAAATAGGTTCAACTCGCCACATGCGACCCCTTCGGGGATAACGCGGCATGAAAATACACTATATGTGTAGCTTAGTTGCGTTAGTTGCGTGTCGATCCGTATACGATTACTATAAAAATGAAGATGTTGGAATAGCGGACATATCTTTGACGTACAGTTCACTGCCCATGTTATGTATTTAATGACCCATATTTTGCTGGGTTCTAGCACATTATATATTTGGTACATAAGTGACCTCGCCTAGGTAGTATATAAGGTTATTATATATCACATGTTACATGGTTTATGGCTGTGCGATCAGGTTCGATACTAGAGATATAATTATTCTGGTATCCTTACGACACCCCTGGGACGACATTACTCTCGTATCGGCTGGCTGCCCCTGTCTGTGACGTCACACAAACAGGCGTACGACGTAGGGAAGTGTTATGTACATTCATGTGTTTGAAAATAATGGAAAATTGACGAGATATATTGAGAAAGGTATTTTGTTCACTCAAAGAGCCCTGAAATGTGAAGGTGAAACAAGTCTGCCCAATCAAGTTCGACAATATATGGCGAAGAAGATACAACTCTGAACCATTCACATTGTATCAAGACGTTGATGATGATGACGATGAATCATTTGACTTTTTCATTGGCACCGTTTCGTGTAAATTTAAACTGACATTACGAACGATTGATGTTTTATAAATTAAATTTGATTGAACTTTTTAGATATTTGACGAACCATTTCAGGGTAACTTACATACAACAACTGGGCCTTGCTTGAGAATTGGCGTTTTCTACAGCGATGACCTAGCTCGCAGAGGGCTCTCGATGTGTGATACACACAAAAACAGCGCTCACCAAATAAATCATCCTAATATTATTACATTATTTTCGCTGATTTGTTGACGTTGTAGCCAACGTCTTCAAGAGACATCTTTGTTCTACAAGATTATTTTTCTCAAATTCTGAAGAATGAAAATTTGCCTAAAGGTTTTTGAAGTTTTCTTCTCTAAATAAAATGTCGTTTTGATGCATGTCTATTTCAGACTATTTCTAGTAGAATTACCTCAGTATAAGATACGTACGGATGCATCCTACATTACTCTCCATGCAATTTTATTAGCCGTCCTTTGTCTTCATCCAACGAGGCTTTTGTTATTCCGCCTGCATATAAAGTCTACAGGAACCTCATTCACAACTGCCTCGGTCTACGATCAACTTGGTGTATGAACGGTGGAAAAATAAACTCGAACCACGGAAGAAATAAATAACTTGCAAATTACCTAGATTTTCGGCATTAAGTTTACGAAAGTTCATATTTTTTTTGTTAAAATTTACTTATCGGGTTTATTTTGTTTCATTTTTACACATGAAGATGACAGGTACTGCTTATCCCAAAACTGATTGTGTTCAAAAGTGCTTGCTTCTATTCAAGTATAAAACATTGGGTTAGATCTCTTCGATTGCGTAAGTAGAAAACATACTTATATAGGAACTAAGTAACTCCCTAGGATTACTGTTGTATATCTCATACACTTTTCTTGTCAATATTTTGAAATTTTGTCGAAAAAGTACGTAGTTGAAATCTGCCCAGCACACAGAGTAACGTCTATCTTCTCATTTTTTATACACACGTAAAGAATAACACCATTCGCCAACCTATTTGTGCATTGCCAAAAACAGGTATTTACATTTTTTTTAATTCGGACATATCGTATAATATGCGAGTGTAGGTCGAGTCTTGAGGTACAAAACAGACATAACAATACTAGTAAGTATAACATACGTGTTCGGGATGTTATATATTGTATGTACGCTACTCTTGCAGAGCAACGTATCTCCAGATCTTGCAGGAGTCACGATCTTAAAATGTTATTGGTGCTAAGGCTTTGTTACAGCCTGGCTGTACGATGTTTTGTTTTAGCACCGACATCGTTTTTATGTCAACATATACCGTGCATCCTTTAATCCTTTTATCAATTACTTAAGCGCACTGAGGTGCACATATATTGCAACTTCTTATCTTGAGTAAATATTTAACCGGTGGCATGTAGTCGTTCGTTCGGTCAGTTGCTAGATCCCTTGTGTTCAATCAAAGCTAGGGTTTGATCCCCACGAAGATGATTGTCTATAGAGTTTATTTTTTATTATTGCACATTCAAAATTACAATTCCAGCAAATTTTACTTAGCTTACTAGTGACGAACAAGCATGCGAAGTCTCTTGAGGTATGATTCTCGGTGCTTTTTTTTTTAAATAGATTTGTGAAGAGGAATCCAATTCACCAACCTATTTTGTCTGGCCAGTTGTCTTCATGCGAAAGCAGAAATTGTGTGCATGCAATGGCATCTGTTAAACCAGGGCCGTAGTTATGGTCAAATGGGCCAGACGTGATTTAAACCAAAGTAATTGTACAAATATACGGCCATAACAATATACAACGACCATAACACCATATAACACCAAATAAAACCTTTTCTTCCTCATTTACAATGACGCTGCAGCCCAACTCCCTTGTCCTCCAACGCTGTTCTCCAATTCGCAATCAGTAGAAGTTGAGCTGCATCTCTCTCCACTTCATCCCTACATCTCAGTCTGGGTCTTCCCACTCTTCGTCTTCCTCCCGTGTGGCTGGTCATCATTCTTTTGGGAACCCGTGCGCCTGGCATCCTGTAAACATCTCCAGCCCACCCCAATCTTTGCAGTGCTTAAAAAGTTTAAAACTTGGGTTTTTCTCTTTACTTGATATTTCATCATTCCACCAAAATAAATAAGCTTAATTCGATAATAAAAACCGTTTAGCCACGAAATCATTCGTTTAAAATAATTTAAATATACCGCGAAAAGGGGAGGGGACCAACAAGGAACCCAAAAATCATTTCGCACCCCATTTTTTTCATTATTGAATTTGCGAAACTCGAAAAGGCGGATGATCGAAAATTTACCGAATGGAAAACGTCAGAATAGGAAATCATTTCTTTCTGAACTGAAACCAGACTTTGCGTTCAGTAAAGAAAAGAAAATCTGTAACTGTAACTCTGTCGCCATACCGCTAGGGGTGGCCAGAGCCTCTGCAGAGCTGCCTCGGATGGATGGATATGAATGAATTGAAAGACGTATGTAAGGATAGGAAAATAAAATCGATGCTTATAATATAGTTTAAATGGTAAAATTCCATATTTTTTTCGACATGTTCTGCACAGGGTGACGCCGTCAATAAGCTTGAACTGCCGCTTTGACGGAACAAAACTTGCTGTAGTAACAGGGCTTTAGTTCAACTGGTCCATCTTGCTGGAACTGTCTGTCTTTAGAGTTATAAACAGAGACTAATTTGGGCAGTTTCTGGAGGACACATATGTATTGCTATGATTTTTCTTGGGCTACTTTGAATTAAATTGAGGTTTACTTTATTTTACAAGATTTTTGTTCACAATATCGGTTGCAATATACTGTTCACTCTTTACTCTCTACTTACAGGTCTTCGCGTTACAATGCTAAGAGAGACTATGTCTGTCCCACAGAATCTTTGCTCGCATTTATGTGTGGCCGAGACGATTCTTGCATGTTCGAAAACATGCGACTCACTTTCATAATGAATTTTACTTTTTTTAAGGGATCCTGTGCAAGAGGCTCCCCAATTCTTGAAAGTCTTGGGGGTCTATGTCACCCTGGAAGGGTGCCGCAGAGTTGTTGCTTGAGGTCTTGCTTCTATCGTGAGGCGCTGCAAGGAAGTGGTGATTTATGTTGGTTTTGAATAAAACCGGATTTAATTGGGAAGGGAACACAGATACTGGTAGATCATTCCATAAAGAGCATTGCTCTACATTATACCAGAGACGTCACACACACCAACTAGCGTACCTAGGCTCACGTAGGAACGAATCCCATACGTTCGTAACAGTATAATAGAAAGCGTCCTTGGGATGGCTATTGGCACTAAACTAATCTAAATAGATATTTTTTATTTATCTTTATTTTTATTTATGAAAATAAAAACATTATCTCTATCTAAGATGTGTCTCTGTGTGAAAATACGTTAAAATTCAACCCTTTATCCGTGTCAAAAACAACCCTGAACAAAATAAAGTTAACCATACGGTCAATTAATTCCAAATAAATGTATCATAGACTAAACCTGTTATCTGGGAGATATTTAATGAGACTTACCAGCAAAATATACTTGTTGTTGAATACACCGTACTAATTATAATATGTAAAACTTACTAAACTCAACAATAACGTTTCACTAAAAATGTATATAAATTAAAATAGTGTCTCTAGAGGTAGTTTTAGTTTCAAAGTTTTTTGATGAAAAGCGCTAAGTTTGGGTGTAAACGGAATGTTTGATAATTGGAGTAATTTACCCCGAGTATTGCGTTTACTCCCCTCGATCGCGTTATAGAAAAACTGTATGAATGAAACAGCAGTCCCCGTAGTGAGTGATTTAGTGTTCATACATTTTTATTGTATTTACGCGACCGCGGGGAGTTAATGTAAAAGTTGTACACTCGGGATAGTGGTGAGTAATTAAGCAGATAGGAGTGAGAGCGCCAGGTGCTAGTCAACGATGGCATGCCGGTGTTTTTAAAAATACAATATTTCACCCGAGTCGAAAGTAGAGCTAGTTTTACACTCAACTAGAAGAGTAAAGCGGAATTTACAATGAATGTTGATGACAGTTTTTTTTACTTAAATACAGAAAGATTGGAGCAAAAAATGCTTGTTAGAAGAACTTTGCCATAATCTTAATTGCGAATAATTAATATTAAATGCATGCCCACAAACGCCTATAAGTTTGCGATTTTCTGACAATGGCGAAAGAAAACCATTTTTTACAGCATGGGTAGTCAGCCTAATACTATCCTATCGGTCAAGGAACCATGAAAAAATAAATGGTTCTTATAATAGTATAACCAGTCCCGATATTTTCAAGTTAAGTTAACTATTATTCAAAATACTTCAGTTCGAGTTAACTGAACCGAAAATTCCCGAAGTAGTAAAGCCTCGCCTCAAAATCTTACAAGTGGCTATTACGATTTCATCGATTTTGCGTTTACTTTGTAATTTTTCATCTTCAAAGATAAAAAAAGGTTTCTTTTTGAAAACGGTCGTCCATGTTTATAAATTTTAAACTCAAAATAATCTACAAATAGTGTTTGTTAATTTTTTTTATCTATTTTCCATAACAATGTCATGAAGTACTTCATAGTCCAAATATTGTTGAAATTGTGCGCTCGCCTTTACGCGGGCAGGTGCGCTAGATAGGTGAAATGTACAACGCGACATAGGAATAAGTTAATTTTATCTAGATGCTCACGTGAGCAGTGTCCACCCCTTATCCGATAGGGGAAGTGAACTACCCTCGGATCTATAATAAATATAACAACAACAAAAAACACCAAATGACTGAAATATCCTAAAAAACGTAACTTCCACTTATTGTGCAAGTTTTGCATTGTTTCCAAAGGGTTTGCATGCGGCGAGTGGAATCTATTTATTTTCACAGGTCTTACGCCAACCACTTGAAGTAGGAGTTTCACATTTCCCCGAGGGCGCTAGATCTCGTTCATTGTGAAGGCTGAGTAAACCTTGCCGCTATTTTTAAATAAACACTGACACTGGGATTCATTTCTGACACCATTTCTGGGGATTGAACTCAAGCTATATGGCATGGAATGCAAGCCCTCTACCAACCAAACTATTAAACGTATCAGACCAGACGGACGTAGTGGTCCGCGGATCATTTATCTATAATCTAAGTTGCAAAGATCTCTCCTACGCATGTGAACATGTGAACTTGAAACATTAAAAACCCTAATCTAAAATGAACATAAGCCCTGCAACTTTTACCATAATCTGCAGAATTAAAGCAAACCTCTGTTGTAGTATAAAAATTAGTTTTTTTTTTTAAATATGAATTCACATTCACATGAATGGCGTCGTATTGATTGATGTATGTCGGTTTATCGGGAGATTGATCTAACTGCCTGGCTGTCTTGCCAATGTGACCCTTGAGTGCACATGCCATAAGCCCCACATTCCCTTGGCAACAAGTTTGTGAATAATAATAATAATAATGCTATGTTAGTCCAACATGAATGCACCCCTTGCAGTGTCAGCTGGGTGGAATGCGCGCGCAACATGCCCTACATCTCGAAATCAACCCCTCAACGTTTACACCCCGATAGTCAGATGCTTCGGTTAACGCAGAATATTATCTAGAATTGAACAGGAAAGTACGTGATTTTTAAGACCATATAAATACGTTGACACGTCTGATTTTTGCCAATTTAATCTTTTCATACATTCTCGTGCACTGCTGAACACAGGCCTCCCTCACATCTCTCCTAGCATCTCTATCTTGATCCGTCTACATTCAGTCTGCATGTTGAAGAAATAATAAAGAATTGACACGTTTTGTTTGGGACTTTTTTCTTTTATAAAGGTACCTGATGTTTTTTCGTGGGTCTGAATCGACTCGGCGCATATTATATGTCGACCGATCAGTTTGCTAAGGGAAAAGCTAGGTGATAGTTTCTCATTGATTGCTAAATACCTACCCCAATCACACAGACTTTTGGCGTCTATTAATGTGTATATGATCTCATATGAATACTTAACTTCTAAGTTTTTACGAATAGATGTTTTATTCTTAAAACATATGCTACGAGAACCTACGAGTATAGTGATAGTATTGAATGAAAAGCAAATCATTGTTTTGAATGCATGCATATGAGCTTTCAAGCATTTTGTTTGTGAATATGTACTGTAGGTACTGTATCCTGCCGCTGTTCCCCTAGGGATTACCGATAACTCCGCAGTTGCGTCTTCACTTTTTTCCATCCTTGCATATCTCTTTCATCTCTCCAACATTCATCACTTTCCTCATACATACTCTTCTCTTCTCTCCATTTTCCATTATTTTGCAATCTCAACTATTTGGTCTATCCATTCCTTCCTCGGTCTTACCCTTCCACGCTTTTCTCTGATATTTCTTCTGGTACTGTCGCCACATTTATTTGTATCATTCTTCATATGACTTTTTCATAAATTATTATTTCTTTTTGCTTATAATCTCCAAACCATCCTGCACTTGCTTCAATATAGTTGATCCCTTAGTGATGCCTGTCACCCAGTTTGCGTTCGTTTAGAGTGTCTAATAGTGAGGTAAAAGTGTGAGGGAGAATGGATGTAATAATAGTTAGATATGTGTACATATGATCGCTCAATGCCAACCAAGTTAAATGTACATAATGTTCGATTGCTGAGGGAAGGTTAAAAAATTAAACCAGGCTTGGACGAATATAATACAGTTGATTTTCAAGTTTAATTTATTCATAAAAAAGCTGTGTTGATCGATCGTTTTTTTGTATCTTCAATCCTTATTTTGTTGGGATAATTTTCTTCTTTGTCTTGATTTCATAAATTTTTAATCAACTATCTTGATGTCATCGTATGTATTTGTTGCATTAATGTTGGTGCGTTTTTTGGTTCTTCATTTTATCGAGAAAAAAAAATGGATTTTTGGATTTATATTTCTTTTTATACCAGCTAATCCGACAGACCTTCTACTGTCTACATTTACATCTCTTTGATAGTGACCGTTTTGTGAAATTTTTGTAAGTAAAATTTGTAAGGACATGGCAAAATCATAAGAAAACGTTGAAAATAACGTTTGCCTGCTCCATAGCATAAAAAATTATCGAGATATTTTTTCCATTTTATTATGCCATGGCCTGATTAATATTATCTACAAACATTACTTTTAGATTAAAAAAACAGCTTAGTTTTTTGAACCATGCGCGAGGGATGCAGTTACCAACGAACGACATTTATTTATTATTTAATAGATAGATTTATTTATTGAACAAATTTATTCACATACAAGACACTTTGAACAAGCATTCAATCAACTAAGCGCTCTTCCTACTTAGCTATCGACTGGACAAGATATTATTTTTTGTGTAACACAGGTCTAAAACCTAAATCACGGGATTATTTTGTAACACATGGGTGTTTCGTAGACCCGCTCCGTATATCCCCAGCGCCCATCCGTGTTTCATTTCCTGGGGTTTCCCCAGCCACAAATATATGTTTTTTTTTACATCTCAGCCTGAGATTACATCCAGGGTTTTTGTTAAGCGCCAAAGCTGTAATATAGGAACACCTCGTTTATCGTTATCTTCTTATCTGCTAGAAAAAAAAACATTCGTAAGCCGAAGCATTTAATTTTCTTATTTCTAATCGTTACTACGAAACGATATTGGTCAGATTGGTCTTGTTAAGTGGTTTGAACCTCGGATTCTGATCAAAAGGTTTGTAGTTTGATTCCAGCTGAGCTCAAAGAAGTAATCACGAGTAATGTCACTATTTCTCCATTCCGGTATGGGTGGCTTAAACCTTTGCAGAAATGCTAAAAGTAATTTCTTCCTATCCTTGCAAAAATCTTTCAATTTCTTCACATCCATCAACTTTTAATTTTTTTTTTTTGCATTCACTCTGTACATCCTATTCATTCACAATTTACCCAATATGATTACTTTCCTCGGTCTTTTTTTTATCATCCAATAGTTCTACTTGTTCAACTCATCCCATCACATTATTTCGTACCTTTGATTTTTAATCCTTTTTCAGCTGGCATTTCTATCTTACCCATTCATTCATCTCTTGTTCATAACGTTCTTCAATTTAAAAACGTATTTGGAGTCATTATTATATTCCACTATATTTTTTATCTACTTTTTAATGCAAGAAGACATATTATTTATTTTGCAAATATTGTTTGCGCGAGCTTTCTCGTCTTGCTTTTTTGCGGACATTCATATACAAGATTATCGACTTTTATTTTTTAATAAAATACTTTAATGCGACTATTAAGGTGTTGAATATGGAGGTTCTTGTGTACAGTAGAGGAAAGGGAAAGCGAACATTAAATCCGACTTTCAGTTATGAATCTTCTCCATATCTTTTCTTAATCCAGAGTTATTGGGTTTTTTGTTCGCACCAGCATCAGCCACGGCTAATCCCGAATTTCTTACATAGCGTCCAGTACCTACCGGAAACACCCGAAAAAACACGAATGTAACCGAATACATATTTGGGCTGGCTTCTAAAATCTACCCCCATTAAGTACTACACGGTTTTTTCATGCCAATTTGTACAGAATTAAAAACGGATTGTATGAACCGTAGTGTAGAGAAAAATGGGGTTTTTAAAGTTTCGTCGATGTCGTATCCGATGTCGGTCGATCAGGAGACGGGTTTCTGCTACGTAAAACAGAAAAAACTGAACTGTCGGAAAAAATTTATCGTTGTCGCTTGTGATCGAAGATTATAATTCTATAAAAAATGCCTTGAGCTGCAATTCTAAATTAGGATTATTCTCATACAAAGCGTCCCTTGAAAGACAAATATGCAACTAAGATTTGAGTGTGGAATATAAATGGGCGTCTTTTATCTAAGTTGCAGAGATATTGGCCATTCCTTGAGATGGCTAGATAGTGCCACTCAACGGCGCTGTATAAAATTGGGCAATTATTATTAGTATAATTGTATCTCAATAAGAAATGATATCTAAGTTTTCAAATTGGTTAAGTGAAACGTTGTGGTACGCCATTTTAAAAAAGGATAATTTAAAAAAACAATAAAATTATTTTAAAAAACTAAAATCAAATAGTATTGTAAGTGCAACCGAAGATGGTGGGAGTAACCTCCGAAAACGTTTTTGCTATCTAATAAAAAAAAGTGGTAAAAAACAAGGTTTTTTGATTTTAGTTTTTAAAAATAATTTTATTGTTTTTTTAAATTATCCTTTTTTAAAATGATATCTTATGTATACTAGAGAGTTGTTTTCTGGAATCTTTTTCCGTGGTCTGTTGGAGATGGAGCTTCCGGACGTTTCGCCCATGTCTACGATGGGCTTCTTCAGCGTAAAAGTGTAGTGCTAATGATGATGATGAAACTGTGATGATGTTTCATTTGATCAGTGACTCGGTTAAAAGGATATTATAAAAACTAGATAGGCGTTGAACAAAAAATCTAAAAATCAAATTAAATTTACATGCTTGCAATGACGTGCAAAATAAGCTACAACAAAGAGGTGCCAGATGATGTTGGGCTATTTCTAAGAAATGCATTTTAAAAAAGGAACATGCAAGTTGTTGTGTTATTATTTTTTGTTTCGCCTTGACCTCGTTTGAACCTCAAGTGCAAACATAAAATCATAAAAAAAAATATATTGCCTCTTACATATATATCATCGCTCTTGAGTGTTATGTTTGCAAATAATTTCCATCTTAATTTTTTTTTTCAACTTCTTTTAATGTGTCCTATCAAAGATCGGCTAACATTAGATGTATTTTCCAAATTAATTGATGCAGTTCTAAATGGGGTTTTGGTGCTCTTGTTACAGCATTAGTATTTTTCAACTTAAACAAAACTCTATGAAAATTTAATGGACAAAAATGAATAAATTACCACAGGCAGTCATTAAAAATGTCCACCATATCTGTAATTCGCAACATGTAAGATTGTTATAGATCTTGAAAATAACCTTTAAGTCGTACATGTACTTGAGGAAAGAAGAACTCAGGGACGCCAAAGGAGATCATGGCTAAAACAACCTGTGACGAAAGCACCAAGTCTCTATTTCGAGCCGCAGCATCTAAAGTGAAAATAGCCCAGATAGTCGCCGAACTTTGTCAGAAGTGACACTGAAAGAAAGAAAAAAACTGTATATACATATACCTATACACGGTCAAAAATGTAAGCTTCTATCATTAAATGTACATTAAAAAATAAGAATTGGCGCTTAATATAGCTACGACCAATCTCCCAGGGGGTTGTTGAAAATATAAAATAGTTTTTTTTTTTGTCCTCCGCTAAAAATCAGAATCACAATTTTTGGTTTACCTGCAAGTTCGTAGCTTTAAAAGCATCACACTACAGACCGATCAATGTACACCCTTTCAGTTGATGTAAAAATATCATTTTACGCCTGAAAAACGTCATTTAGTGCAGTGCGTGAGGCTGCCTACCTCACCTAATGGCGCGTGAGTGATGAATATCGCGTTTCACTGTTATATGTGGGACAGGAGTGATGTGCAGGGCAAATGTCAGAATGCGAGCGGGCGCTGCAAGTTATGGCTGGGTGGTGTAACTGTGAAAGGTTGAAAGTATGTAGGCGCCGCAATGCGTTACAGTAAAAAATGGGTTACCTACGCATTGCAAATTATTATAAAAAATAAACTTAAGCTAAGCTAACCATCTAACTATCCAATTGATACGTATATTATAGACGAATTTTCTCTATACACTCAAAGAAAAACACTATAATTTCATACGTTACGTTTATTATTTTTTTGTATTAATCATCATCACTTATAAGTTGGTATGAGGCTGACCACCCATGCTATAAAAAATGGTTCACTTTGCCAGTTGTAGGAATCAGTCATCCCTGTTGTAGGGAAGGATGGCAAAAGTGGCCGGGCTTATGTACATTTGAGGTTTAGTTTTTTTTTAATTTAAGTACGCATGCAGCAATTTGTAAGCGAGATCTCACACGTGTTGCTGTTTGTAGGCATGCATTTAATATGAAGTTGAAATTTTAATATGTCTTTGCAACTTAGATTAAGTTAGATTAGATCATAAGCTTGGCATTTCTAGGTGGGACTTGAGTGAATCCAGGATTCTCCTTCACTCTCGCATGTCCATCACCCTTGCTCTCCAGCTACTGCCCTGTCTGCATCTGTTCTGACCCCATCTATCAGTTGCATTTTAGGAATTTGGATGGAACTGATCCCACCGGGCTCTCTGTAAATGTCATAGAGCTCTTTGCTGTACTGATTTGTATTGATAGCATAATGTACTTATAACAATTCTGTGTTAATCCGTACTTACAATTATATAAGCTTTCATGCAGTCACAATTATAAAAGATTTTCTAAAAGTGCATTTGTCTAATATATTTTTTCTTTGTTTCAGGTAAGGTACAATTCCAAAATCTTTGAGAACGACTGCATTCCCTTATCATGAAAAATTGTAAGTCATTTTTTAAATGTACCTAAAGAATATATAAAACTGTGCTACGTTTAATTTAGTAAGAAAAACAAACCTTTGAAATTTCATAAAATGAAATTACGTATACAGAACTCTAGTTTCACTATATTTTTTTCCAAGCTGCAGTAGGGGCAGACAAAAATAGAAAATGTATAATGTAATGGGAAAAAAATGGGAAGGAAAATTCGCGGAAATGGTTCACATACGTATGAGTTTTCTAATGGAATAACGAACTGAAAAATAATATAATTTGGTTACATTTGTATGCAAAAAATATTTCCATAAAATTTAATTGCATGTTTTTTTGTACTTACTTTGTAGAGGTATTTGCATTAAAACGGCTATGAAGGAACAATAACGCCCGAAAGTACATGGTTAACGCTCTAATCTCGTATTTAAAAGGTAGTGGGCGCGATACCCAGTAGAGAAAAAAACAATGGACTCTACACAATTTTTTTTTATTAAATTTGTTTCTCGGTGAGCTAACGTGATATTTCTCTACGGCTATTAAAAGTCCTCAGTAACCAATAAAATATATAAGTAACATAGAGTAGTCGTTTAACCAATTATTTTTATGGGGCAATTTTTTTTTTCATATTTCACTTTTTTTTTTCTCCACGTCTAAACGCCACAGCTGCATGGGATTACGGTCCTTAGCGACCAATTAAAGACCGAGAAAAGTAGTGCCGGGTCAGATTGGTGACATTGTGAAAGAATTGTATATACAAAGCGAATGTATGTAAGAGAAGGAAATTTATAAAAAAAGGTGATGATTGAATTGAAAGAGGTGTGTAAGGAAAAGAAAAATGGAGGCAAATCTTCAGTACCCCTAGCGGAATGGCGACAGAATTACAGTTACAGTTACAAAATATTTGTTTGTCCTTTCCCAAGCAAACTGCCCGTGTGACGTCACAGTGGTCTATGTCAATTCATACGCGGACCTCATTATAAAAAAGAAACTGTTATAAAAAGCATATTATCGATTGATGAGGTGTCGCTGTCCAATCAGCCGTGACACGTACGTCCATACCGCGTCCATGTCACAAGTCAATTGAAATTCAGCGCTCCAGTCCGCACAGTCTGCCATAATATGAAATCGTGATAATTCAATACGGAGCTGCAAAATTACGCTGTTTACGGGTCAACGTCCTACAAACAACAGTTTAAACTCAACATTCGGCTGTTCCAATATTCGCACTTGAATTTGTATTCACTAGTACCTAGTAATGATGCCACGAATATTCGGCAACTATTCGGTATTCGGCCTATTCGGCCACTTTTTTGCTATTCGGTATTCGGCCGAATAGTGCGTACTATTCGGCCGAATACCGAATAGCAAATCATGTAAAAAAAGACACGTTATTTTACTCAAAAATTATGTATTTATTTCCAAATTACAACATTTTAGTACTTAAAATTAATCAGTGGTAAGTTGTGATGGATAAAAACGAGCTTTTCAGCATTTTCTGGTAGCAAACGATTGCGCTTTTCATCGTAAACGTTACCAGCCTCAGAAAATAACCTCTCACTATAAACGCTACTTCCAGGCGAAGAAAGATAAACTTTTGCGAATTCCGAAAGGTTTGGGTATTGTTTTTCGTTTGCTGACCACCACTTGTAAGGATCGGCCTTCCGATCTAGGCGAACTGTTTTCAAATAAAAATCCAACTCGTTTGCCACAGCATTCTTCTCCGAAGCGCCGAATATTCGGCGGCCGAATATTCGGCGCTTCGGCCGACAGCGTTGCCGAATATTCGGTATTCGGTATTCGGCCAATTCACTATTCGTGGCATCTCTAGTACCTAGTACCTACCTCTGCAGTTATGTCTCTTCACACTTTGGTCTCTCCTTGCACACTCATTTCATCTCTTCGACATTCATCACTGTCTTCATGTACCTATGCTATTCTCAGTTCTCATTTAGGTTCGGTATTTTCAATGTTAGCATAGAGACTTTATGCGAAGTGATAAGGACGCACTTATGTCAATCGTGCCGATAAATTTTTTTGTCAGTTTAAAGTCACATATGCTAACGTTGAAAATACCGGGCCTTATTGGATTCTAGTCATTTGTAATTTCGCTTACTTTATCTAGTCGTTCGTTCTGTCGTCTTTCTTTTTCCACGCTTACCTTTGACGTTCCCTTTGTACACTCTTTGTGTCAGTCGTTCATCGTCCATTATTTTTAAAGATATGTCCAAACATCTCATTGTACTCCCTTGTTGTACTGTCACTCATATTCTAGTTTATATCGCACTTATTCATTACCCAGTCATTTTGGACTCCATAATTCAGTCTTACCAGTCATTCCTCGTAAGTTAGCCAATTAAAACTGCTTTATGTTAACAATAATGAAAAAAAAAAAAAAAAAAAATTGAAAAACAAACAAAAATTGACACATCTGTGGCTTCTTTTGTATTTTTTACAAAAACCGTATGCTTTGACAGATTTAGTACTCTTTCAGATATGTTTTCTTGAAAACTTTTTTCTTACATTATTTAAGGTTATTATGATTGTTTGATTCCAAAAAAAAACGAGTTTGCAATGTTTTAGTTTTCGGATGTTTTTTCACATTTTGTGTACGAAACCGAGGTTCCTTTTTTACACCTTTTGCATAACTGTCTTTTAGCACGTGAGGTCACTTGAAAGCCAAAAATAAACAAAACCTCAATATGAATATCGCTTTTCTCTCCATATACATATATATGTTTAGTATGTGCAAATGCTTTTTATGTGTGTGCTTTAGTGTGAAAACGCTTTGATGTTGTGAAACGGCAGGTATCTCCTGATTTTAGCACGTTTTGTAAAATTTATGTTCAAGATAGCCATGTTTTCTTTCAATTAACCTACTTAATTTATTAGATTTTGAGCGTTCAAAAAATTACATGAATTTATACTTTTGAAGATGATTTTTCCCACTTTATTTTTTTTTCAAACGTATAAACTGTATTGAGCAAGTGAAACCCATTTATTTTTACTATTGAGCGGTGCAGCGTTAGGCATATCTCAAGGGAGTAATTTATGTAGTTTTAAAAAAAGATTTATATTTTTGTGAAGGCTGAGTAAGACTTGATGTTACCATGATTTTTGCTGGAAAAAAACAACAAAATAGGAAATCATATCTGACACTCCTAAGCCCTCTGAATTTAACTGCAAGAAAACCAAGTAGGTGCTCTTTTATTATGTGTAGGTACCTTATAAATAAATTATCCTTGTATATATATATATATGATAAACTGGTGAATACTTCAACAAATACACCAAATAATAAAAGTTATCATGAACATAAATGTAAGAAAGAAGTGACACTACAATCATTGTTAGTAGTTAACTATGCTGATGAATATTGTATGGAAGTGCAACAGGGTTCCGCTCTTGGTCCGCTGCTGTTAATTATTTACGTCGACATCCATACATTAGTGCATTCTCGTACAAGGAAGGAGGCTGTAGTCCTCGCTGCACTCCTACCTTCGCTATTTATTATACGACACATAAAACCGGCTCCGTGGAAGGATTCTGCACTCGTTGTAAATTAGATTACACTTTCAACAACAGCAACAACGAAACTTCATAGGGTAAAAATAAATCATATGCTTTTTGAGACATTGATTCGAAGGCTACTAAAACTAAAAATAGTGTCTTATTCTTTTGCCTATTCAGTGAAGATTATCGATCAACATGGCGAATACCAATTTCAATACAAATTAGGCAGCTTGTACTTTTGCCATACACTGCCTCAGGTTCTTTAAATAAGATGTTATCCTTTGAACTGGAGCCCGTCGCCTCTTTGTTCTCACCTGTGTAATGTCATACAAAAGCTAATCATTTCTAATTGTGTCAGAAAAAAAAAGATTAAAGGCGATGTCTTTAAAATCCATCTTGTAAACAAAAATTAATTGGAGAAAAAATCACGGATGCTGAAAAACATGGTGGCTGAAATTTTAACGTCAAGGATAGGGCAACTGCGCGGGGTGGGTGTTGGTCCCCTTGGTCAAATGTATCTACCAGTGCCTTTCCAACGCTTTCCTTCTCAAGTCCCATTCTCCATCCGCACGGCAATCAGCCACCAATCTGTCCAGCTAATGTCCATTCTGAGCCAATCAATGCAATCTGCTGACTTTTTTGTCTGGGAACACAAACAACATCTCACTTTAATGATCGTCAAAAGTGGCACAAGAAGAAGGAAAAATGGGAAAACAGTTATCAGGAGTTCAGAACCGTGTAGCTGGAACACGTTTGCCAGCCTGTATTCACCTTTAAATTCATCCGAAATGCAAATACGCTCTGTGCGGGCGTGTTCTGGGAGTGCATACATTTGCAGGGATCCTTCACCGCATGGCATATTCCCGCATCCGCACATGCGGAATGGGATTCTGCAAACTCCAATACCGCAAAATTCGAACTCTGACACAGTTCATTAACTGATTCTGATCACAGTTTAGGCACATGCAAAAAAGGTAGTGTAACAACTTCTTGTCGCGTTGTCCCTAAAGAGGCTTCCTGAAAAGACCTTCTTATTTTCACAGGTTAAGGGTTACCATGTTCTTTTGGGAGTAAGTTTTTCATTATCATTAAGTCAACTTTGCCGGCGATGTGATTTGAGAAAACGGAAAAAAACACCAAAACGGGAAATCATTTCGGATTGCTAACGTTACTTAGCGTTTCAGATTTTCAGTTGTGAGGATACTTACATACAGCATGTATAAATAGAAACTTACACGTGCATAAAGAGTCAACCTCATATGTTAATATAGCAATTTAGAATGTTTATTAAGATTTATATTTGTATGTAATTAATTTTGCTTACATTTGGATCCATGCGTAAATTAAATTTAGGAATCTAAATTGCAAAAATAATAATAACAGCTTCTTTTTAATAACAAACACTTCTGAATTCTGTTATCTTTTTAGCAAATTATCAAAACAGTTCAGCAAATTTAATAACAGATTCATATATTGTTTTCATTTCCTTCTTGATTTAAACATTCCTTTCTGTGATTTACAACAACAGCAAAAATGATTTGGCACAAGGATTTTGGAGACGAAGAAGTCCAGCTGTCTTTTCACATTTTAGGAAGTCTTTTATCTGGGATATCCACCTATTGCCATCTCATTAGCTACGATGCATGCGAGACTTTCATGACTCATTTATGAGACATGACCTCTACAAAATTTCCTACTGGGCCTGCCTCATCCTACTATGTCCTATATTTCACAGGCTTTTCGTATGTGGTCATTTTTGATGAGATCTCTCCTGTAATCATTCTTAAATGTTCGTATGTTCTATATAGCCCTTTGGTTCTTCTTGTGTCTGATCTAGCTTCTATGCCGTAGGTTTTAATAGGTCTTCGTATTCTTGTTTTTCCATATTAAGTTATTTAAAGACGTTTAAAACCAATTAGCAGCACTGTTTATGTGGTGGCGAAGCAAACCTTTTATTTACGTGTTGATCCGATACCAACCTGCCATTAAAATTATACTGAAACATTTAAAAACCAGCTTGGCAACTTTTACAGAAAAAAACGAGTTTTCTACCGCTTAGATCTTCTTTAGATATTCCCATATTGGGAGCAACGCACAGAGGAGTATTTCCTTTAAATAAATGCCCAGTTTTTGCTGCTTGAGTTTTCAGACCTTTTCGTTTATTATACCATGGTTAGTTCGTATTCATGCTTTAGCATATCACACTTAAGAAAAAACAAAACAAATGGTTCAACTGTAACGATAAATCTGTCGCTATTCCGCTAGGGGTGGTCAAAGCCTATTTCAAGATATCCATACCCATCACATTTTTCAGAGACTTCCTGATTTACAACAAAAACATCTTAAATTACAAACATATCTAGGATAGCAGACTCGAAAGAGTAAGCTATGATTAAATAAAAGGAAAACCTAAAATTTGTTGGTTTTTCTGCAAGATCCATCCTGAATTTTATGTTCAAATATTTTTTCAATTTTAAATAATCTTATTTACAAAATTAAAGGACGTCCTAAAAAGCTGTATCTTACAACAAGGCATTTTAGACTACAAACCCCTTATTTCGTGCATTGTTGAAATCAATTTAACGAAGCGTGTAAGAGAACGACCGAGGAAAAACTGGTTTGATCAACGCAAGGAGATTACAAATGACAGGAATCTGCAGAGTTAGAAAAAGAGAAAAAAAAAAACGTTTGAGGAGATGAAAGAAATGTGCAAAGACAACAAAGTGGAGATGCATCTCCCGAGGTACAGACCACCCCTAGAGGAACGTCAGCTGGATACAATAACAGAATCACAGTCATTACACACTAGAAGCATTCTGTCCGGTTTCTTTGTTTTTTTATCTATCCGGCACCGGTTTAGAAGTCAGTAGTGTATGGAGATGTATGAAAGATTTCACACTGTTTGTCCGGTAATCTATAGGCAATCCGGGCAGAATGCGTTGTGTCTGAAATAGCCCTCAAGGTATTTAATGGCTTTAGTGCATTTTAAATAGCAGTATTTTTATATGGCCTAACAGGTTACCTTCCTCGTAGAGTATTGTATAAGACTACATAACTGCATGTGCAATGGTGACCGCATTCAATTAAGGCAATGTAAACGATTGCACATACCATGTAGCAATGTGTGTATCGTCGCTGTTTGTAGTTTCACAAGAAATGAGCACATGTTTCTTAGAAGACAGGAAAAATTCTCAACTTTAAAATGGTTAGCGTAAGGCTTGCCTCCATACCTGTGGAAAATATGCCGACTCCAGCTTACTAAGAAATTCGCAGGGCTTGAAAAAAAGATATGGTCAGTGGCAATCGATTTGGCGGTTTTGAAATCGCTGGTTCGAGTCCCGTCGTGCCCTATTGACGAAAATTTTGACCCTGTATTCATATAAATAAAAAATGATGAAATAGAACGGAAATTACTTTCTCAGCGGGCAAACGCCACCGAATGTTGTGACCGTGGTATTTAGAAGCAAATTGTATTTTCTTTTTTGTGACCCTGCTATGTGACGTCACATTTTTCTTTGTCTTTGGACTTTGTGCGAGTTCATTATTTCTGGCGCATAAAAAAAGATTGAATTTATAAAATCTTAAATGTTAATATGTATCTACCTATATATAAGCAACTTAGATTATAGTGGTAGAGGAAGCCCGAGACGAGAGAGGTAACGGGTGTTGCAGTGTGAATACGTGTTTTCATATTTCGTTTATTATTTTTGCACTGTTTATTTTGCATGCTAGTGACGCCTCACAAAGAGCCGATATTGATCAGTACGCCAAGTGTAAAACTTAGCAAAAGTGTATGGAAACTGAAACAGCGCTCCTAGTGAGTGTTTTATTTTTTTTTGTATGTGGTTGAGTTTTCTAGTGATGTTTTATACTCGGGATACAGAGTGGTCCGCCATGTTGACGTTACATTTCGCGCTAATATTATTTTTGCGCGGGCTTTTGTAAACTGTCGGTGTCATTGCACCCGATATGTGCAAGTTTGCACCAGCCGGCACAAAAATCAACGAGAAAATTGCAATAATATAACGCGTATTTCAAAAGATGTCTGGTATAATTTTATTTTTTTATTCAAAATTGTACCTGCTTTTTCTCCTTCAGATGGTATTTTAAAATAAAAATTACTTACTTCATCCAGCTCACAAGCTTTGAAGGCTCAGGGCCTTCCTCACCACAATCCTCCTGAATTCTCTGTCTTGTGCCGCTTCCCTCCATGGCCACCTTACCCACAGGACTTCCGAATCGACCTCGACATTGTCTGCTCACCGTATCTTGAGACATCCAGTAGTCTAACACCATCCAAGATATTCCTGATTATCCTGGAGTCATCTGCACGTACTGCATGCCCGGCTCACCCGAAGCCTTCTTAATTTCATTACATACACGATGTTTGACTCTTGAAATATGTTTTACTTAGAAAACGTTTTTTTTTGTACGAATCACACCTCAGGAGTCCTCTGCGAGCTTTACAGCACTGTAGAAAGCTGAAATTAATCAAGCAAGACCCATTTAATGTAAGGCTGGAAGGTCCTTTGTTGACCGTTCTTTCTATCTATCTATAATCTAAGTTGCAAGGATATGTTAACATTTAAGGCTCATATGAAATGCATGCCTACAGAGAGGCACATGTAGGTTCGCGCCTACACATTCTGCATGTCTAATCTAATCTAATCTAAGCTGCAAAGATATATATCATTTAAGATTTATACTAAATGCATTCCCACAAGCAGATATGTATAATTTCGCGCTAACACATGCCGCATGTGGACCTACAATATAAAAACCCAATCTCAAATGAACATAAGCCTTGCAACTCTTGCCGTCCTTCCCTGAAACAGGGGTGACATTGGCAAAGTGAACCAATTTTTATATTATGGGTGGTCAGCCGCATAACAACCTATAAGTCAAGGAACAAAATATAAATAAGTGCATGTGTGCATACAAATAAAAAAAACCTCACATGGACATAAACCTTGCAACTACTGCCACCGGGGTGGCATTGGCAAAAGTGAACCGATTTTTACAGCACGGGTGGTCAGCCTCGTACCAACCTATCAGTCAAGGAGGAAGGCATATGCATTTGTTAACCTAGTGAAAAGTTTAATGATAATTTTATTTTGCACCGACCCATGACCTCACAACGCAACGATTACGAGTCATTTGTGTTACTACGGACGGGCCTATCATCTTTTTTTCTTCTATTCCTCGTAAAACACTGATATGAGGAATATTTTTTTTACATTCATTTAAGTCTTTTTGATTTTTCTATTCAAAACTGTATTTTTAGTCTGAAAATGTTGCAAAACCAAATTGTTAAAAAAATCCCCACACACAAACCTGTCAGATAGTCCTTATGCATGATAAAAACTGGCAACTGTCAGTGCGTGTGTCCGCCAATGTCAGCCGACTAGCTGTCAGCCAACAGCATATCGCACACTGTGACAGTTTGGCATATCATTATCGCGCGTGTTCCCAACGCGTTCACACTGTCAGTGTAGCAGATCCGAATAATCAACTACCAGGTCGTCGCCCCGACAGCGTACGCACTGATTCTGTAATAAAATTGTAATAAAATCACCATAAAAGCTAAAGAAGACCGATGCTTAAAGCCTAACGGTTTTACTCTGAGTCATGTGTTGATGAAATCTCACTTATTCATCTAACCAATTGTGGGCATGCCAAAGAAGCAAGGGTATTCGTTTCAGGGATATAGAAGATCTAATCAAAAGGGACGTCCTCATAAAAAAAAGCCTTCCACTGTGTCTGGCAGAAACCGGGGCCAAAACACCAATTGAAGAATCATCAAGAAGGAAGGAAGCTGTGTTTGCAGAGCATGCTTTTATAGTTGCTGGTCAGAGAGATAGAGAACCCTAGGTCCCTAGGAAGTTCTGACATGCACTGAAAACAAGAAAACACCTGGCAACTTTTGTACTTGTAATTTCGGAGTGACTACAGCACAAAAGAGCGCTCTAAAAAAATCAGCAACTCATTATTATCATTATCTGAAAAAAAACACGGAGGTCAAAGCAGGTGACGAAAGAAGGGTGAAACTGTTTTTAAGTTCAAGATTTTTAAACGAGGAAACGAAGTAGCAGTTCAAGATTTTTTTTAAAACCCCTACTTTGCAACGCTAACACAGTAAGTGCTCTATGATCACATAACGTTGCTGTACTTAATCATCATCATCATGCGATGGAATACCTCCACGATTTTCTGAAGACTTGACAGATGGTTAAACAAAGCATCAAACAAATAGTTCTAAACAGTATTAGAAAGACCCTACCAAAAGTAGAAACAGGATTTGTCGTGTTTTTCTTGTAAATAAAATTTTGTAGATAGGATTACGATTCGCGTTGGTACGCTCTATGGTTTAAAGTTTTTGAACAGTTTGATAGATAAGTCTCTCGAGGTGTGACTCACGCAAGAACATTTCTTGTAAATGAAGTATTGTAGACTGTAGACGCATTATTCGCTTCGGTAGCACGCTCCATGATTCCAGATCTCCAAGCGGCAGAACTGTCAGGCGCACGGAGTGTTACTATCCAACGACACCATCTCGTCTGCGTTCTGCATATTGTTTTGATAGATGAGTACTAAAGATATTGTAGTTTCCATTCCACATGGTCATCTAATGCAGGGTCTCAAAACTATGGTCCGTAGGCCAATACCAGTCCACGAGCAACACAAATCCAGCATGTTTAGATTTTAAATCAGACGTAGTTAAAGAAGTCAACTCAAAGAAAGACAATGAAAGACTGAAAACATTTGATATGCTCTAATTTCCATAAACAGACATGGTAACCAGTACCGAAGTCCTAAGGCTAATTGACAGGGAGCTGTGGTCAAATGTCAAAGATTGGAAGATTTCAAATCTGGCACACATACCTATTGCGTTGGGGAAAATACCACCATCTTCTCCAACTAATTCTCTTGTTAATAAGAAAATAAAGAAAAAGAAGTAGACAAATAGTATAATTTCTGATCAAATATCTAAAGTTCCTTTAAATCTTAAGTAGCTCTTAAAAAAATGTTGTCTTATCTTATAAGATGATATGTCTCATGCAGAAGAAGATTCTGTTTACATCAAGATTACTTTTATTTATCCATCTAGAACGCAACAACTAGTTCTTGCTAGAAAGCAGGAGGATTTGAAAAACAATAATTGTTTCTTCTTGATTTCAAGCCGATTCGTTCAATTCTGAACGAAATCGTTTTTTAGAAAACTCTTCAAGTCTCTTGTTTGACCCTTTCTAACGGTACATCTAGTATATCTAAGGTCTTTGTTGCCGATGAAGCATCTTCGAGTCCATGTTTTGGTGGGTACCCTTGCTTCATGTCTTGCCCATCCCCACTTTTTTCTTATTCTTTGAGTCATCTTTGACTATATTATATAGCCATTTAGTTGTAATGTTGAATTCCCCTGATCTAGTACAATGTAATGTAGATTTTATGGTAATGCCGTTCCGTTTTTTCTGAACTCTTTCACGCGTTTAATGGCAGCGGAGAAATTCAGTAAATACGCTCTCAGAGCTATCAGGGCCGAGTGACGTCACAAGCTAATTATACAGACAGACCCTCGGATCAGATCATCAGACCAGTTGTAGTCTAGTGGTTAACGCTCTAGCCTTTTTAGAATAAGGTACTCGGTTTTAATACTCTTTGGAGATTTCTTCTTTTTTCTTCCACCATTTCTAGTCAAGATCAGTGATCAAGAACGACTGCTGAAACGCTTCTTCTTCTTCTGATTAAATCCTAGGATTGGTTTGTTTCTTTCTATCTAAGGTCAGTGCGGTCGATAGCTCAAGTCACGCATGGAAGTGCTAGCATTCCATGCCGAGAGCTCGGGCTCGAATCCCACCGAGGGTGTCAGGAAAGATTTCCCGTCGCGGTGTTTATTTCAAACCCAAAATAAAATATCGGCAAGGTTTACTCAGCCTTTAAAAGAATTTCGTACGAAAATTTCGTCCCTTAGGGAGCTGGGAAACCTCCAATTCAACTGAAGTTGTTGGCCTAATGTTAGCCCGCAAATCTGTAAAAAAAAATAAGTTTCACTTGCCTCATGCGACCTCTTCTGGGAAAAAGCGGCAAGGAGTTACACTTTATGTGTAGCTGAGTAGCGTTCAATTGATAATTTAGTGACGTGTCCCTACACTGTAGAGTTAATTTAATGTCACGCACACGTGGCACCAGATAACGTGTGAGACCACGTGAATGTCTTGTTGCGGCCTTTGTGCCAGCCTTCATATGAATTAATTATATTATTCTGTACCAAGACAATCAGTGGATTTAGTTGTAATTGTGTAGGTTATTTATGTGCACTGCGGCTTAGGAGCCTTCACTTTAATTAATAACACACAATCCTTGCTAAATATATTCGCAAATTTAGTTACACATTTACAAGGAATTGGCATACTTACGTAAGATAACAAGGTCCGCACATGAATTGACATGGAAAAAATGGTGACGTCATACGACCGGTTTGCTATGGAAAAGGCAAAAAAAATGCGCTATACAATTGTGACTTCAACTGAAAGTGGTTGGTGTGAGGCCGGCCCCCTTACCTGTAAAAATAAATAGGTCCCAAAGCGCCACATGCGACCCCTTCGGGGAAACGCAGGCAAGAGGTTACACTATATGTGTAGCTTAGTTGCGTTGCGTGCCGAGAAAAAACTTTTAATTTGCTCTGAAATCATTTATATCACATGAACCGTTTTAAAACGTTTTTTTTTTTTTACCATGATTACACAGGGTCCTTGAGATGCGATACACAAAAACAACGATTTGACTGTACGTGTGTGCAAGCACTGGACAGTTACTTAACGTTTCGTCTATATCTGCTATGAGCCTCTTCAGCGTGTCAACCACCAACCCAGAAAGTTAATACTTCTACATAGAGATGGAAAAAACGGCTTAGTAAAAAAAACGAAAAAACGCTTACGCTTTTTAAAAAAAGCAGCTTAAAAAGCGTTTTTTCGTTTTTTGGGTTTATTGTAAATATAAAATTTAATTCATTTAGAAGTTTCAGTTTTTCCTTATTTACTCAAAAACTATTGACATTATTGAAAAAAATTTGAGAATTAAACCTAAACAATGTATAGTTCTGTAAGTTAAAAGCAAAAAAAAAATCCAAAATACAGCACACACGAAAAAAAAGCTAAAAATGTAAAAAAAACGCGTTTTTTGAAATATTTTTTTGTGGTGGCAATTCTTAAGTTATATATTTTGTTTAAGCTTTGTAATTAAGATAAAAAATTAATAAACATGCTTGATTTTTTTCATTACTGTAACTATTTTGCTAAGACCATAAAGTGGAAGAAACAAAAACGGCAGATTTAGCTTTATAACACGAGAAGCAACTTTTTATACGCTTTTTTTTCAAAACGACTTTTCGTTTAAATTGTAAGCGCGCTTAGTTGCTTAAAATAAAAAGCAGCTATTTTAAACTGCTTATCGTTTAAACGGCCACCTCTACTTCTACATATGTGTAATTTAGCTAATAAAGTGCCATTTGAATTAATTTCTTGTGTTGAAAGAAAAGATAAAGATATTTATTCAGAAATGCATTTGCTTCTACACTATTCCTTGACTGATAGGTTGGTATGAGGCTGATCACCCATACTGTAAAAAATGGTTCACTTTGCCAATGTCACCCCTGTTTCAGGGAAGGTCGGCAAGAGTTGCAGGGCTTATGTTCATTTGAGATTGGGTTTTTTATATTGTAGGTCCACATGCGGCATGTGTAAGCGCGAAATTATGCGTGGCTGCTTGTGGGAATGCATTTGTTATGAATCTCAAATGATACATATCTTTGCAACTTAGATTTAGATTTAGACTATGCACGTGCCTATGATGATAATCACCGATCTTTTATATCTTCCTGTTCTGTCTCAATTATTCTTAGATTAACTTACAGCAATATTCATCAATCTGTTTCGCCATTGAAAAGGATTTTATGTAAGAGACACAAAAGTTGAATTGCAATTCATATTATATTTTCTAACCTTTTTTCTTCGTCAGCTATTTCTAACAAAGCAAGTTCTTGCTATCAGGAAGATTTTTCGCATATCTGAAGGGATCATCCCCAACTGTGCAAACCTAAAAAAATGTCGAATTGTATGTTTGCACGGTATTGGCACAGCCTCTGACCCGACCCGCGAACTTTTCGCTTTGAATTATCCGGCCCTGATTTTCTAACCCGACAGTTTCTGGGGTCAAATTTATGCGAATTATGGAAAAGTGCAAGATAGCGGTTTCCTGTGTGTACATGGGGAAACGGTCAAATGTGCGAAAAACTTTGTGATGGCTTGTGTAAGATAATATGAACCCCATGATCGTAATGTTTATCCAAAGGGAACTATTAGTTATCTATTTTCTGAGTTGTTAATATGTATATTTTAGCATTTAGAGTCATATTTAATGCAGGTCTGCAAGCAAACATGTGTTAGTTTGCGCGTATGCGTACTTAATCTCAAGTAAACATAAACCCTGCAACTCTTGCTAAATTTTCCTGAAATGAGTTGGCTATGAGCTTAAGAGGCTAAATGAGTGAACTACTTTTTACAATACGATAAGCTTCATACGCACTTATATCAAGGAACAAATTATAATGAAAAGGAAATAAATGGATAATACTCACTTTAAATAGAAAATCCCTACGTTTTGGGATTGGTGAAAAAAATATCAGAACAATGAGGGATCAAAACGATTCATGAATGTAGGTACAATGATCTATGGAGAGAAAGAATTGTATAGAGTTTTATAGAGATATCAGGAAATGGAAAAAATATTTTGTTATCTTACTTTCAAAGCTATGAAAACTTTAAGAAAGGGGGATTATGATGGAGATGAATGGAGAGAAGCTCTGGGCACAATACATATTTTCAAAGACTGGTCGCAAAGATTCATGCAACATTTAGCAATTGGATCTTATGGGAGGAACTGGCACTACCAACAACATTTGATTCACGCAAAAACTACCAAGTTTGCTACAACGCAACAGCATGAGGTTTCATTGATAAGCATCATCTTCATCATCTGCATCTAGATGCCTTATTTCTATCGGTGCATGATTCTGTATTTGCATTAATGAAGGTTTTGCGTTAGATCACTGTTCGAGATATCAACACACTCATCATTACAAATCACCTTTTACAATCCCCCCCATTTGCAAAAAGCCAGGAAATCAATTAATTGCTAATTCCCCCGTTGTGTTCTGGCCATCCTCCGTAACGCCAGCGCTCGCCATTATGGAGAAGCAGCCAACGCTGAACGCGGCGATCGGCATCATCACCGCAATCACGAATCAATGATACATCAAAGATGCATTACTGAAGTCAGTTGCAGAAATAACGAGTTATTACCCTAATTGCCGGCCGCCTAGCCTGGCAAATTGACTTCTGAGAAAATTGCCGAGACAATGAGAAGCCAGTAATGATATACCACACGGCCAGCTTGTAAAACACAATCTTCGGCCGAGGCAGCTAACGCACCTAGCAACGCAAATCATTGTCTCTGAGATCATCAACGATTGGCACTCTGCTGTTTGATATTGGTTCCAATGCAAATACAAAATAAAACATCGCATTTTTTCTTTCACTCCTGGCATCCCAAATGTTTTCTATCGGGTCATCCATTTTGGAACTTTCTCTTTACCTTTTAGTTTTGACTGTAAAGTTTTGCCAATAGACAATAAAAACGCAACGCAACGCAACTAAGCTACACACATAGTGTAACTTCTTGCCGCGTTATCCCCGAAGGGGTCGCATCTGGCGAGTTGAACCTATTTATTTTTACAGGTAAGGAGGCCGGCCTTACGCCAACCGCTTCAGTTGAAGTGGGGGCTTCCCAGCTCCCGAGAGGGCTGGTACTCATTTCTTGTGAAGGCTGAGTAAACCTTGCCGGTATTTTTATTATGGGGTTTGAAATAAACACCGAAATAGGAAATCATTTCTGGCACCCTCCTCGGTGGGATTCGAACCCGAGCTCACGGGGTAGAATGCAAGCAATCTACCAACTGAGCTATCGACCGGACAGACAATAAATATCATTTCTATCGCATCATCCATTTTGGAATTCTCTGCAACACCAATCTCATGCAGAACGTTTTTATGATGCTAGGTTTTCTGCACCATTGGCAAAACTAACGTTTTGGATTTGGTGTCTGAACTCTGTCGAGCTATTTACTTTGAAATCGTTGGAATCACATTCGGGAAGCTCATCTGATCTGAAGTGTTGGATCCCTTTTATTTCATTTCTAAATCAGCCAATTTCAGCACCCTTATCTCATATGCAACTTTTTGCTGGTGCCAGACTATTTGGGGAGCTTGATAACTTGAATTTTTAACATGGGTCCATCCTCTTACCTTTTTTCTAGTCTTGACAATTACGTCACCAAGTCAACAGTGCATCTATCACTTCATTTTTCACTATGGCAAAAAATCTTAGATGGCATCATTGTTGCATGCTTTTGGTGCTTTAATCAGAATCACTTTAAAGACTTCGATTTTTAGTTTCAGCTCCATTTTTTGCAAATCAATCGAAAGCTTTCGCCTACTTTCCATCCTACTAATGAATAGTCTCATAGATTCCTTTGAAAACGTCACAAACATTGGTCTTCCACATTTCCTTGGATTGTTTTAAGAAACATGCTTTCACATGCACTCGAAATTTTATATGCTACTCCATCACCATCATCATTTTTAAAAGCCACATAACTTCAACCGTTTGTTGCATCTTGAAATGTGCAGTCATAGTTTTATTATCACAATGGAGTACGCACAAATGGAGGCTCGAACAATAAGAGGATGAATAATTACATTATTTGTGCGGAGCAATCAAAACGTCAAGAACCAAGACATGTTTATGTCGAACCGGTGGAGCGAATACAGGGGGCGATCGCCGATACAGGGAGACCTTATGTTTCGAATGTTTTGGACATCGTATAAAGTATTCCTAAAGCACTTGTGCACTTTGTTCCCACAAAGTCGAAGAACTACTTCGCTGAAATATTAAGTCACTTTTAGCAAATATGTAAACATTGAATATCTAACAAACGAGTATATGAACCTTTGACATATTTTTTTAATGTAGATTTTACTGAATCTTATGACAATTAAAAATATTCCAAATTTATATACGTAAGGCAAAGTCTCATGAAATCTTATTATTTTGCTTGCAGACTGTTAAACAAATAAACTTGAAGCATTTTTTATTGTTGCATTTTAAGTATGATTCAACACAATACGATTAATATTTCAGAAAGATGTCCTCTAATGCGCTTATAGTAAAATGAATGGAAGAAACGACAGCATCCCTTAGTGAGTAATTTTGTTGTAGACATTTTTTATTCTTTTATTTTAATTATTAGAGAATTTACGCGACGTTTTTTTTTTTTTTACCACGGTACGGTAGTTTAAGTTTATTCCTAATGAATATATGAGTACCCTTGTCACATCAAAAAAATTAGATTTTTTTTACAGAAGATTTTCATTTTTGGATGAGCTTTTCATTACGATTTTAATACGACACAAAATTGCTGGTATTTCATTCAGAGACACATTACACGTTTTATTTCTCACTGCTTTGGTTTACGAATGATCCGATCACAATCGACTATTGGGGTTTCTCGATACACGTACAATCAATGTTGCATCATTTAAAAACACATTACATGCACACACTCTCATTACGTTTATCCAACCACTGATTACTGACATTTTAATTATGTATGCTTTTGTAAACGTCATTCCCCGCGTAGTCGCGGCCCACTCGTTTCCCTTTGTCAATATTTCAACGTTTAAGTTTAACCCTTCCTCAACTATTAAATAATTCAACTAGAAACTATTATTTATCTTGAAATTATTATTATTCTTAAAACTACATTTCTGTTCCTTGTGTAATGGATGTGAACTGTCGTTAAAACTCCTGCACACGATTAATTTTTTTTGTCTGTTTTTCTTTACTGGCAGTTATATCTTTCGTCAGTCGATTAACCGTTTAAATTCTTCCTTTATTTTTTTTATGTTAAACGGTCGATAGCTCAGCTGGTAGAACAGTTGCATTTAAGAGCTTGCTTAGTTTTCAGGTTACCAGTTAGCTTCTGATAATAGATAGATAAATCTTCTTCTTCTCCGTAAAATAAAAATAAAACTGAAGACCTAGGAAAGAATGGATTGATTAAAGTAATTAGTTTGTAAAAAAAAACTAGAACCTACATAGTGAGAAAAAGAGAAGACTATACATCAAGATAGTGATGAATGTCGAGAAGATGAAAGAAGTGAGCAAGAAGAAAATAAAGTGAAGACACTTCTACGACAGTACTAGCCACTTTAAGCGGAATGGCGACTGGATCCAAATACAGAATGTCGAGGAGATGAAAGAAGTGTGAAAGGACAAAACTTAAGTGAAGACACATCTATGAAAGTACTGACCACTTCTAGCAGAGAAGCGACTGAATCCAAGTACAGAATGTTATTGAGATGAAAGAAAAGTGCAAGGACAGAAAAAAGTGTACACATTTGTGCTGAGGCATTGGCCACTCCTAGCGGAATGCTAGCTTAATACAAGTACACTGCATTTTTTACCTATACACAGTTCGTCTTGTAACTTGTAAGTAATGCAGGTTGTTTAGTATGGCGCCGAGTGCACTTCTGTTCCGCAGGCTCCGCCCAACTGTCGCCCACCTTATCTCTCCTGGCTTGTTTTCTTCTCCACTAATGGGCAGTCAGCTCAGACAAATGTGTTTGGACTCGCTCTAAGCAGATATGAACCTGCACTGATAAAGTAAACCTACTTCCAAACCCACTAGACCAACTAGTAACGCAACGCAACGCAACGCAACTAAGCTACACATATAGTGTAACTTCTTGCCGCGTTATCCCCGAAGGGGTCGCATGTGGCGAGTTGAACCTATTCGATAGTTGAACCTAGTCGATAAACTTTTCGCCAGGTAACTTAAAACAGTACAATGCTGCAATTGAAAAAGAAACATCAAGTTACAATAAAAAAGTTCCTTCAAATTTAAAGTCATTATTATTATATCAGGCTTATTTATTTTAAATTACAAATGATAAGAGAGCGCCGTTTTTGTGTGTGTCACACCTCAACTCACCACACCTTTCCGATCACTGATAAGACTTTTAAAAAGGTGTGTCTTGAGTGCTCCGCGAAATACACCCACTGATTTGGAGTTCTTTAGTTGTCAAGGGGGGAAGGAGGAAATAGAAACGCAATCAATCTCAAAAAATTGACGTTCCAAGTTAAAAGCGTTGACAGAAGGAGAATGTTAGAAATGCACTCAAAACGCACTCGATATTGTTATGAATGTGTGATTGGGTGTCTGTGTGTTCTTACTTGTGTTAGTGCGTCTCTAGAATCTAGATGTAATTGTTTAAATAATTGTACTTGTGTTTGTTCGAAGGTGTGAGTATTCGCTCGAATATTCTGGCAAAATCACAATAAAAAATTTCTTCACGTTAAAATTGTTCAAGGAGGGATGGAGGAGATGAAAACACACTCAATCTCAATTAAGTGACCTTCGGATTGAAATTGGTGTCTGGTAGAAATGATGTGACCTTCAAAATTAAAACCTTCGTTAAGGAGCTGAAGAGCCGCATGCAGCTCGCGAGCTGTAATTTGGCGACAACTGCATTTAGCTATTGTTCAACTGTATTGAAGATAAGTTTGTAATGAGCCATATAATCAGTTCGACTAATTCCTTTTACGTATTGCCACTTAAATCGAATGTCATTAATATTTGTACTTTAGACGCTGCAGCTCTACAAAAAAAAGATCTGTTTGTGATCATAAAGAACAATAGTATATTTACCTCTATTTGATGCATGCTCCTGCTTTCTACTTGCAGGTTTCTTATCGTGACATAATAACATATACTTTTCTCGTCAGTACCGTAAGGGAAGTACGTGTTATGGTGGAGGGTGATTATCCAGGTTTGACATTATTTTATCATCCTGAAGCATATCACCTGCAAGGAAGACCGCCAAAGGGATGAAGAGATAGCTGGTGCTCTAGGTATTTCCCAAGAGGACAATACCCGTTTGACAACAGATTTATCTATCTATTATTTAAGCTGCAAAAATATGTTAACATTTAAGTCTCATATTAAATGCATTCCCACAGACAGGCACATGTAGGTTCTCGCCTGCACATTCTGCATGTGTGCATATTAATTAATCTAATCTAAGTTACAAATACATATAACATTGGGGATTCATATTATATGCATTCTCACAAGCAGAAACGTATGCGCTTGCACATGCCGCATGTGAACCTACGGCATGAAAACCAAAATCTCAAATGAGCATACACCCTGCAATTCTTGCCGATCTTTCCTGAAACAGGGGTGACATTGGCAAAGTGAACCATTTTCTACAGCATGTGTGGTCAGCCGCATACCAACCTATAAGTTAAGCAACATACAAATAAACAAAATCTCACATGAACATAAACCTAGCAAGTTCTGCCGCCCTTTCCCTGAAACTGGGGTAGCATTGGCTAAAGCGAACCAATTTTTACCGCACGGGGGTCAGCCTCATACCAAAGTTACACACACCAACAGATCATTGATCAAAAATACGAAGAAGACGAAGAAGAAGTTCACGCGCCTGCCTTCTACTTACAGACTGTTTATTGTGACATCATAACAAATACTCAGGCTCTTCAGTTACGTAAGGGCGTGGAGGGGGTGGGTGTTCAGGTTGTCATTATAATGAGGTCAGGGGTCAGCGGAGGGGTGGACACGGGACACGTGTACAAGACACCCGCAGTCAAAGGTCGGCAAGTGGTCCTACGTGAATACAACGGGCGCTCCGCACAGACAGACATGCGTGGCAGATAATGGACCGAGCGCAGTTAAAAAGAAATATCTGACGTCACTTGACCCGACTAAAGACAGGACAGGGAGGCGTAACTTTAATACAATGTGATGGAAACTTGCCTATGTCAAACTTGTTTTCAGGGCAGGACGGTAAAAGATGCAGGGTGTACATTCTCACAAGCAGACACGTATTAGTTCGCGTTTGCACATGCCGCATGTGAACCTGCAACATAAAAACCCAAACCTCAAATGAACATACACCCTGCAACTCTTGCCGACCTCTCCTGAAACAGGGGACCTTGCCAACCTTTCCTGACATTGGCAAAGTGAACCATTTTCTACAGCATGGGGGGTCAGCCGCATACCAAACTATAAGTCTAGGAACATACACAACAAACTACATTTTTTAATGAAACAAATAATAATATGTATAATTATACTTGAGATTTGGATTTTAATTTGTAAATTCAGTAATCGCAAACTGTCTGCTTGTGTCTGCTTGGGCGCATACATTGAATAGGAACTTCTTGACACTGGCGCCCCTGCTCTCCGCGGGATTCGCCATATAGAAGAAGAATAGGAACCTAAATGTCTATATATCTTTTCAACTTAAATTAATAATTAAAGAGATATGTAGAATATGATTAGGTTTTCATACACTTTTTCTATTTACGAGAACGAAGGGAGCTTACACAATGTTTTATACTTATAGTACAGATCTCACATAGAGTAAACAGACTGCAAATTACACACACTGTACAGATTACATAGTATATGCTGTGCTTAATATTAAATGTTGCGAACAAGTTTTCAAAATAATAATAATAATACGGTTTTCCCTTCTGGCAACTCCCGTCCGACCAGCGCTTCCGGCCACCCGCCACTTCCGCCCGGGAAAATTCTAATTTCAAAACGGGGTGGCAACACTCTCCCTACTTTTTTTTTCTAAAATGGCGACCCAGGGAGGGAAGGAAATAATCCCCCTAAGGGAGTAATTATAAAAAGGGCGGGGGGGAAGATAGAGCCTCTCAAGCTAGACTCCTTTACTCCGAGTATAAAATATTGCGTGAATCTCACGTCAATTACGTGAATCGAAAATGTATGGAATATAAGACTGCGCTCTTGGAGAGTGATTTAGTTTTCAAACTTTTTTTTGGTTTACGCAATCGAGGGATTTATGTTAAGGTTTTATACTCGGGATAGTTGTTCTTTTAAGAAAAAAAAATTGAATTTAAGCTCGCATAATGCATTATACTATGGAAACTAAAAAACTACATACATGCAATGTTATCGTTTTTGTTTGTATACTTTTTTCGTTAAACGCTACGGTGGAGTTGAAACACTAGGTTGCACTATTAATGTACACATTCATATTCAAAGGCGGCAATGTGCATGTAACTAAACTGCACATACAGTACAATTGAGGTGGTTGAAGTAAAGTTGACCCCTTTGCCTCTGAAAATAAATAAGTTCGACAGGTCACATACGAAAACGTAAAGATGCGTCAGTTGGTTTTCTTTGAGCATGAATAAAGAGTGTGACGAATGACGATGAGATGAAATAAGTATGTAAGAGCATAACAAAGTGAAGGCCGTCCCTAGAAATTTTGAAGCTAAATATATGACGTGAAAAAGATTTTTTATAATTAAAAAATATTTCGAATTCAATAATGCTCGGTTATTAATAGATGTCAGTTGCATCATCATGAAAAATCCCAAAAATGAGCGAAACGTCTTGTAGCTTCAGCTTTGATTTAACACTGCAACAAATCCCGGAACACAACTCTCCATGAAAAAAAACACTTCATTTACCATCATGCATACATTCTGGATAATAAAATCCTATTAATTCTGTACTCAAAAGTTGTATCTGTTATAATATAGGTAGAAGTATTTTTTTTTGTACTTCTCCTTTGTTCCCGATGACATAGACTCGTCCCATTCCATACATTCCCCCCTATGCAGCGAAATCGATATACTTTTTTTTGCCATAAAATCCTATATATGTATTTCGATCATTCATTCCATCACTATTTGTGTATGGAAATATTTTGAAGGGTATAAATTATATTGATATTATGTTTTGAGTAGTGATGTAACGTATTGCAGGGATGAAAATCAATATTCGAATATTTTAGTTGTACCGAGTGCAATGGAAAACAGGAGTATATTGATTATTCTGCAGTCTAGTGGGTAACGCCGCGGACTAGTTATCAGATCACCAAAAAGGAATATAAATACATTATTTGATTTTTGGAATATTCTCTACCCTGGGCTGAAAAATTCGAATGCCTTTACCGGTAATATGGTATCCAAAAAATGTTGTTTTCTAGCGCATGGACTCTATTTATTTACACATATAATTAGGCCTGCAACAATACTTTTGTATTTACTTATTCTTCGTCAAGTTCTTGAAGTTTGTATTATTTGTAAATGCGTTGAAAGAATTTGTTGAAAATATATATATAAAATTTAATTTATATTCGGATATCGGCTTGATTCGAACCTTAGCATCTAAAAATATTGGCAATGTAGACCAATTTTTACAGTAGGTATGGATGGTCAGCCTCATACTAAACTGTAAGTCTAGGAGCATTTTAAAATTTCCATCATCTATAATCTAAGTTGCAAGGATATATTCATTCAAAGCTCTCAGATGTATGCCCACAAACAAACACGTGTAGTTCGCGCTTACAAATGCTGATTGTGTACTTACAAATAAAATCCAAACCTCAAATGAACATAAGCCCAGCAACTCTTGCCGACATTCCCTGAAACAGGGGTGACATTGGCAAAGTGAACCATTTTTTATAGTATGGGTGGTCAGCCTCATACCAACCTATAAGTCAAGGAATCATAATAATTGAAAAAACTACTCTTTCACTGAAAGTCCTTCATATATTTTCATTCCATTCAATTCAAAACGACTATTCGAAAATATCGTTTTACCTAATTCGAATGTTCGCATTTCATTCACAACACCTCAACGTTCGTCATTTGGAGAGCGTTACGTATAAGCAGCACTGGCGGTGTAAAATAGATGTGCTCACACGCGGCGCGGCACGTGTCGCTTGTTTATCGAGGCATTTCGGTCTTTGTTTAGCTATACCACGAACATGTCTCTCTGGAGAGCTAAAAATATCGATAAAACTGATAACACACAATGTTTTAGCTACGTTGCTATCGATATTTTCCTATCTGCTGACGTCACAGCAGAATATAACATTCGAAAACGGCATGTTCACCCAATCATACAATAATTGTGGGCTGGAAATGCTTTTTAGACCTTTGTTTAGAATCGAGATCTTTCGGTGGTTGGTTTGCAGAATCGATTGCAATTCCTGCCACCTTTCCCTGAAACAGGGGGGGGGGGCAGGGGAGCTCAGCCTCATACCAGCCTATTAGTCAAAGAATGAACGAACGATTGATGACATGGTAGTCTTTCTGTTACCAAAAAAATGAAGTGTCGAAAATACTAAAAAATAAATATAAGTTTAAATTAAGTGTTTTTTTTATCCGCTAGACTAGCGTTTTTGAAACAAGCGCAAGTTCGAGTCCCGCTGTGTCCTATTAATGAATATCATGACTTGATTATGTAAATAACTTTTTCTGGTCAGGCAAAAATACGCTGGTGTATTGCAACCTTCTTAACATTTTTTTTTTAAAAAGAAAAAAAAACTTAAATAAGAGAGGTCCGTTAGTTAGTAAAGCAGATATTATATTGTATTATCACAAACATGTTCAGTCAGTCATTTAGGGACTTGAAAAAAATATGTGTGAGTGGGTGAACTTAATGTTTTGTGTGAGTGAGTGAGGAATATAGACAAACCAAACAATAAAAGGGCCCTTGAGGTGTGCTACACACGAAAACGGCGCTTTTTAAAAAACAAAATTATCCAAATATATATATATATATAATTTGGTTAAATTTTAGTACATAAGTCAATAAGCCATCATTCTCCTGGCTTATAATATGTATTTAGTATAATCTACGCCCGTTTTGGTCGTCATTGTCAGCGAGTGACGTTTATCATTTACGGCCAAATTTATGTCACCCTGATGCGTCCGCCATTTTGGATTTTGGGCATTAAATATTATGAAAGGCGCCCTCGGGTTCTAGGGGATGGAACCCAGGGTCGTAAACAACTCCAAGTCTTTTCAAAATTCAAAAATGACGCAAAATTTATGATGGCTTTGATTCAAATAATAATAATAAGCAAAAAAAACATGTGAGATTTTATCAGTAAATAACAAACTTGTACTTATGATGTTTAATAATAAAAAATAAAATTCAATCATATTTTTAACACAGATAAGGGATTCAGCCTTGCACAACAACAGAGCTGATGCTTCCTTTGTAATCCGATCGACATCGAAATTCACACGATCCATTTGAAGAGGAAACTACCCTTAAAATTGAAAAAAAAAGAGATTCATTAAAATACGTTTGTGATCCGATCGATATCAAACTTCACGGGAACCATTCTGAAAATAAATTACATATATTTTTTAAATGTAATCAAATAAATTGAGCGGTTTACGAGTCTATGGGGAACATACATAACATTTTGTAATAATTGTAAGGTCACACTTCCGTAACCTACCTACGTAATCTTTTTTTTTCGAGAAAGCTGCAGAATAAAAAAAGATATTTTCGGAAAACGTGGTACAATTCCAAATTACTTCTTTCATTGATACCTTGAATCAAAGTATCGAATCGGCGTTTTCTTTCTCACAAAAAATCAAGATTCGCATAAAACGTAAGGCTGGCTTTGTGTGCCGGACGCGCCTCGCCGCTATTACAGGAACTTTGTTACTTTTCAAAATGGCGTCCGCCCTAATAAAATTTCATTCTTTACTCGGTAATAAAACTTTTTTTTTCAATGCGCTAGATGTCGTTAAATGGGTCGTTTTTTCCGCCACCGAATGGCGGCATCAATTCTCCACATATTGGCGCACAATAAAGTGAACCATGGTCACCCCGGCTCAATTTCATTAAATTCAGTATGAAAAGTTTTATGCTGCGTGAACTGTGAATCCGAAATCTGGGTGACCATATTTTTACCGACTATATTTTACACGTACATTAAAAAAATATATATCATCATTCCTGGACTTATAGGTATGAGGCTGACTACCCGTTTTGTAGAAAAATGGTCCACTTTGCCAATTTCACCCGTTTCCGGAAAGGTTGGCAAAAATTGCACGTTGTCTGTTAATTCGAGATTTGAGTTTTATATTGTAGGTCCACACGCAGCATGTGTAAGCGTGAACTTACATGTGTCTTATGGGAATGCATTTTATATGAATCTCAAATGTAATCATATATTTGCAACTTCGACAAAAGATAATCAATCCATTGTCATTTCAGTGAACCTGTCGTCTATTATCGTTCAAGCAACCACTTAAGTAACAAAACAATTCTCCATTTTTTTTCTCTGTTGATTGTAACTTTACGATGTAAAACGGTTAACTAATTTTATGTTTACATTCATAAACCGTAAAAAAAATTATACGACCCTTAATGAAGCTAGATATGATCAACTTTAATCTCCATTGTATCATTTGCAAAAATAAAATATTTCAACAGAATTATAAAATTTGCATATTTTTTATTGTCATATTGTAAACCATCATGTTATCACTTTTATTTTGCATTTTGTAAGTCATTTCAAATTTGAGATTTTCAATTAAGATTGTCCACTATTAGATAATTGCATTAAGATGCGGTTGTGTTGATAAAAATTGCAATTGCAACAAGCAAACATTATTTTTTTTGCACCTGGTTTTTTTCTTTTTTGTTGCATTGTAATTGTTAAACTCTTTATTGTTGAAGCACTCAATTGTGTAGTGTTTTTGTCTCGTTTCAGCATGTAAAAGTCTATTCAAAATCATCCCTCTAGAGCGAGACAAATAATGCAATTTCGGGGGTTGAATTTATACCTGTTGAAATTTAAATTATTCGGGCTTACCATGATCTTAAAAATCTAAATCGGGACAGCTTCAATGCTTTTCAAAGAGGTATTTTAATTTTTTAGGATAATAAAATATTGTAAAATACACAACAAATTAATTGTACCACTATATTGATAATTAGAGTAATGTCGTTATTGAAGTTGCAATGATAGCAAACATTTTAGACTCATCTGCTTACGTGTAAGTTTGCGCTAACACATGCAGCATTTGAACCTATTAAATAAATCGAACCTCTCGTAAACTTAAATATTGCAATTTCTGCAGACTTTCCCTGAAATTAAACTGAAAGAAATTTCCATTAAGGAAATCCTTCCAACATCTGGTAAACTCTATGATCTGTGGGTAAACTTAACAACTTTAAAACTAAATTCAATGTCAGGAGCACATCTCCAATCTCCGAAATTACTATCTATTTACAGAGTAACCATTTATTTATTACAAAACTAGTTTGAATTCCAAAAAGGGGACCGGTTCGATTACCGATTAAACCAGAACGTTTGGTACCCCTTAAATTATGCAACTTTTGGATCAGCTGCGATCGTGCAAAAAATAATTTAAAATAACTAAACATTCCCCCTCTGTACCACAAATGCAAAACATTGCGTTCAAACTCAATCCTAGCGTGTACCAAAAATATACTGAAAGTTAAACTCAACTGGATGCGCTATTTTAGTTTCCCTGCATTTTTTGGAAGAACTGCATTTGACTCATATCGATATTTAGTATTGTTTCTGTGATTTAAACTACAATACAGACGAGAAGTAGATTTTTAATGTCTAGAAAGAAATTATTTTTTGTTCATTCCTAACACTGTTTTTTTTCCTTATTAACGTTTTCAGACCTCAGACCATCTTGAGATATGAGTGTATGAAAACATTTTTTTTGGGTTTTTGGATACCTGATGATGATCTGTAAACTGTAACTGTAACTCTGTCGCCATTCTGTTAGGGGAGGCCAGAGCCTCTGCAGAGCTGCCTCCGAAGGAAGCCTCTAAGGAACGAAAACGTTTCCCATCTGTTATCTTTACAATAATAGAGAAAACAAAACAGTTCAAATGCTTTGTAGTTATTCGTAAAATTAATAATGCATTTTCAAAGTGCTAATACACAAACTATATATCGGCTCGGACCCGACACGGCCTAGGGTGAGTCATCCTTTACCCCTGTGTTCCCAGTACTTCAGCGTTATACTCTGACAATGGGTATTTTGGATACAAAGGTTGGAGTTGATTTGCATTTGAATAATGTATTGGATTTCGTAATCATGTCATCCCTGCTTTTTTCATCATTGATTTTTTTTATACATTTGACCTTTGCGGACCTGGCTTTACTTTCCACCGTTCACATTTTTCAATTTTATTCAACTAAAAAGTTTGTTCAACACAGCGAGCGAACTTTGTGACTTCATAGAACAATCTAGTGAATGCTGGAGTGAAGTTTTCCGGGATCTGTTGCCGTGGTCTGTGGGAGCTGGAGCTTCCGGACGTTTCGCCCATTTCTACGATGGGCTTCTTCAGCGTAAAGTATGATGATGATGAAGATCTTGATGAGAACTGTGATCACAGTTCCAGCTCCCACAGACCACGGCAACAGATCCCGGAAAACATCACTCCAGCATCATCAGCCGGCCGTGTAAGCCTAAAACTCTTATTCAATCTAGTGAATAATGGTAGGTTCATTGAAACACGCTGGAATAATTAACTAAGTTTGAGGATACACGCCTCTGATCTGGAGGTTCTTGTTTCGTCCTGTCGTTGTTTTTTACTTCCCGGGAAGACCTTCCGCCACTTGTTTTTTTTTTTTTTTTTTTTTTTTTTTAAATAGATTTGTGAAGAGGAATGCAATTCACCAACCTATTCTGCCTGGCCAGAAACAGGTATTAATTTCATCATTTAATAATTCATTATTGTTTATTATTAATTAATTATTAAATAATAATTACCCAATAACATCTGTTGAACCAGGGTCAAAATTAAAGTCAAGTGACCCAAGCGGGGATCGAACCAACGTTGTTCCATTCGAAACACGCTAGAAAGATCAGCCCTCTTGGCCCACGCGGCTATAACCCCGACTGAGGAAATGCTTAGCTTGGTATGAGCGTCATGTGCTGTGGGTCCTTCTGACACATACATACTGAACGGGTATGAAGAGGGGTTGAGCGTTACATGTAAAATTAATATTTTGAATGAGAGCTCAGTTGGCAGTATTCTTGCATTCCGATTCAAACCCCACCGAGTATGTCAGTCAAATCCAAAATCAAAGTAGCGGAAAGGCTTCCTCAGCCATCACAGAAAATGAGAACCTGCGTCCTCGAAAGCAGAGAAATTTCCACTCCATGTGAGGTGGTTGGCGTAAAGCCGACCCCCTTACTTGTGGGCTGTGATAGTAAATACGTTCCAATCGCTACATACGAACCATTCGGGGACGAAGCAGCAAAAAGTAACACCATATCTGTAGCTTGTTTACGTTTCGTATTGTACCTACTAAAATTTTACTAATTAAAAAAAACAAACTACAAATGAAAACATACAGTAAATAAATTTGAATAAACATGTAAAATTTAAAAGCTCCAGCCGCCAACATCGCAGATCAACCGCCATTCGCTTCATGCTCATCATATTATTTTTATTATTTACCATCATGCGTATCGTGTTGCATACCTACCCTAATTCTTTCCCATCAGCTGTTCAAAATCCTCCATTTTATGACCTTGTCATACGAGCCTTTGTTTGCGCCGTCATCCCTTGCATTCTCACTCACTACCCCCAATATTAAACATTACGTTTGAACTCGACCATTGCGTTAAATAAAAATAAAACTATCAAAACTTAAACCCTCACTGTGAGGCGCTGTTTTTGTTTCTATACGCGTTTTGTTTAACGCTATGATCAGAGTTTAAAACTACTCCATTATCATAATACTTCTACCATTGTCTTTCTCTGCAAGCCTAATACCTTTTTCAATACAAAAACATTAAAAAATACATACCCGCATTGTTCCTACTATTTATATAGATGACATTTTTATGTAGATAGATTTTTTTGTCCTGTAACTCGTGTTTACATCGCCGTTAAAACTCAAGCGTAGCGTTGATTAAAAATGTATGGATTCTGAAATAGTGTCTCTAGGGAGTTTATTAGCTTCCATATATTTTTAGTAAAACGCTGTGGGGTACCTACTGCAATGCATTCATTGATTGACGTCACATCTCTAATACGGGTCCATTTGAAAGTAGTGTTGTTTTTTGTTTTGTTTTGAAAATTTAGGCAATCACAATGAATCCCTCCCGCAATGCATTTGGCTGTCAAATTTTAAAAGCAAGCCAAAAACTGCATTGTTTTATTAGAGCCATGGCATTTATTAATTCCTGATATCAATGCGATAGTTGATGAATGAAACTGATATTTTGTTTGGTGATTTCTAAAAATCCGTAGAGAGGTTTAATATGGAGCGGTGAAAGAATATAATTGAACATTTAGTCGCTTAAAAACAAATCAAATATAGAAAATGGATAGAAGTTTAAATAGGACAGAAGCTGAAGAAAACTTCCATAACATGCATTGAAAACTTGTGTCTGTAATAAGAATAAATTCCAAAAGGGATAGAAGCCTAAAATAGATCTAAAACCTTAAAGTTAAATCTTTCAGAAAGGCATAAAAATGTAGCAAATAGGTAATAGATGCCTAAATTAGGTCCTACGCCTAAAATAAAAATTGGTCTGAAAACCGAATAAGGGATATTCACTAGGTACTTATTAACACGAGTAGAAGCCTAAAATACATGCGCTTAAAAAGGCTACAAATCTTAAATAACACTGTAATACGTTTGAAACCTAAAATAAGAATACAAACACAATATTAGAAAAGGCCGAAATAGGTTGATGTCTGAAATCGGTTACATGTTCTTCTAATTTAGCGTTAGTCTTAGACTGGAAGTTTTTCGACTAATTTGACGCTGTCTCAAATGCTTTTAATCCCACTGCCTTTTGGGGCAAGAGGGGAAGAATTGTTGACTACGCGTCCTCTGCAGATGGGATGAATTATCGGGATCGTTGGTGCCATGGACCAATCGTCCGGCCGTGTCGCTAAGTACAAAAACTTTACTTTCAAAGTCAAACATTTTTCCAAATAATCTATTGAAACTAAAACGCTCACTAATGGAACTATTTTAGTTTCTATACATTTTTTGGTTGAGGTCAAATATGATGTTTTATACTTGAGGTATTGGAGGGTATTGTGCGATGGTGGAACAACATAAATATGCCACTTGGAGCAGAAACTCCTAAAAGGGGAGGGAAATGCGGGGTTTAAAATGTATTGTGGGCCCCGGTGTTCGAAAAAAATATGGTTAGGCGTAGTGGTATCAACAATAGTGAAGGGACCTTAAACTGGGAAGAAAATGATAAAAATCGTTTTTGTCTGTACATTCAGATTATACGCTAGGTATGAGTATTGTTTAAAATTATTGTTACTAAAAACGTTAAGTAATTTACGGTTTTGTAATCGTAAAGAAAAGATTTTGAATGCGTGGGTCTACGTCAAGGTGTGTAACACTAACACTACCGATAATATATCTGCCTTTTACTTACAATAGGATACTCGTACTTACAAAATAAAATAAAAACAATTTAAATTATCACACACCCTGCAACTCTTACCGCCCTTCCCTGAACCAGGGGTGACATTGGCAAAGTGAATCAGTTATTAAAGTAGGGGTGCTTTGCTTGTACCAACCCATAAGTTAGGATAAAAAAGAATAAACCTTTATGCACTTAAAAAAGAGACTATAAATAAAAATAAACTATAACTTGCAAAGCATCAATGCTGTTTTTTCAATTTAAAAGCCTTAGCCGCCAACGGTGCAGATAATCTTCCATGCTGTTAGGTTCTTACATACTTCTTTCCTTTCATCCGGAGTCATAACCTTTTCATCACCACAATCACTTTACCTTAAATACTTTTAGGGCCTCATTTAAAATTTTCTATCCGAGGGGTCCCGGATTTAGTTGAATCCGGCATTGGAAACGCGGGGCACATAAGAGCAGAGGGGCAACTCTGGCATACGACAACATTCATGACATGTCATTGTACGAACCGGGATGGGGGGGAAAAATACATTTGATTTGGTGCGAGTTCTGGGATGAACCTACCCCCCTATGCAGCCGTGTGACGATGAATCTGTCAAAGATAACTCGTCTACAGACAGCTTGTCCATGGACAAATAAGTCACATGACAATTTGGCGTCATGACTTTTCGGTCAACGACATTTCAGGCAAACAGAAAACTTTTAGGGCCACAGACAGCCCATTTATATTCTGAGTTACAAAGATATATTGACATTTAAAATCCATATTAAATGCATGTCACAAACAGACAGGTGTAAGATCTCAAAAAACTTTCTCTCCAAAAATCCTTTGCAATTCCTGTAGTTTAAATTGATTGTTGTTTTCTGTTATGGAGTTATCTGTGGAACATATATTGTCTCACTGAATTGACGTTGACTAAAAAGTCGTATGAACGAATTCGTGCGAACGATTTGTCCATGGCTGAGCTGTATGTGGACTATATTGTTACGAAATTAGGGTTCAATTGTCTTCAAATTAAAAATACACAGGTCTTCTTCAATAGTTATTTATTTTACACAGTTACAAAATTTATTTTCACACTACTTTCTCGATTATTCCATTGGTTTCGGTTCACTGATCAGATGGCTTCGATGTGTTTGTTAGTCGCTATGATACTGGCCCGCTCTGCAGGCCATTCGCACCTTTATACTCTTCAGAGCAGTATGATCCAGAACTAAAGTCGCCAGACGGTTCCAGAGTAATTATTACTTCTCGACGCTTCACGTACTACCTAGAGATACAACCAAAATCCTACCTACAAATGTAATACAGAATTCCTATAATTATAACAAGTACCTACTTAGCCTAGAGAATTCTACACTTATACACAATTATCGATCCTACCTACCTATACCTATGAGGACTCTTATAACTATAACTACCCATACTTATTTCAATATTTATATTTACATAACACTACCCCCCACCTAGACTGTTTCGTCCCGGAACAGTCTTGACTCTGTGTAGGTAGGGGCATGCTGATCCACGTCGACACCCTGTGGTCAGGAAGAAGTGGCAGTCCACGGATTTCTCCCCACTGGCTTTCGGCTGCGCTTGCTCGCAGCACACCATGACGCTGATGCCGACTCCCGAGAACACTGCTTCAATCATACTCCGGATTATCCGCCAGTCTCGATTAGCGCGGCCGCCACCCATCTTCGGTATTGCCAGACGCGCCTGCTGATCCTCCAACATGTAGTCACGCAGCTCAACAAGGCCGTCCCACAATGCCTTGTAGTCCTCTTCCAGGTTGCTGGAAACCGGGACAACCAAGCAGTATGCTTGTTGACGCCCCTTCGGTAGTCTCAGAGCTCTTCCTTGCGGGCTGCTCGAGGGTTGCGGTTCTCCGAATTTGTATCGGAAGACCCGTGCAATTCCTCTAGACATATCTAGATCTTCCGGTACACTGCATGCCAGTGTGTGGTCCCCAGTGACCTCAAATAAGTCCTTGTGGACTTCTGTGGTCACCCCATGGCGAATCTTCTGTCCCTCTTGCACCTTGCTCCAGAACGTCTCAAACAGGGGCGCTTCTTTGGATGCGACGCATTTTTGTACTCTCTGGGCGGGCTGGTCATTGTTTGACCACTTTGCTCTTTGAGTTGGCCGGTGGTTATCCTTCATTCGAGCTCCCGCCTCCTTGGTGTTGCTGATCTTGGACTCCAGGTTGGCGATGGTGTCCTTCGTCCTGGGCCCCTGCCCAGCTTCCAGCTGCTGGAGCTTAGTCTTAAGCCCCTTGTTCTGTCTCTCCAGGCTCAGCACAGTCTCGTGCAACTCGTCCCTCTCGGCCTCCGCTGTTCGCCGGACCCTTTCACTGCTGGCCAAGTTCTTCGTCAGCTGCCTGTTCTCCGTCTCCATGACTTTGACCTTTCTCTCGGCATCCTGGAGCTGTTTCCTCAGCCGTTTGTTCATCTCCATGGTGGTCTCTACATCCTTGCGGTCGTCTTCCAATTTCTCCGGTCCTTGAGACTTTGGGCACCTCGCGCTCAGGTGTCCTTGCTGGCCACACGTCCAGCAGTGCGCCTTCTGTCTCGTTGGCTCAAGTTGCTGCAGCACTTTTTCTATTATTTCCTCGGTTGTAGGTAGTTTGACCTCCTCTGCCTTGATTGCACAAACCCTGGCGTGGCCCCTGATGGACTGTTTGACAGCCTCAAATTCGAGAGCTCGGCTTAGCGCCTCGTTCAACGTCTTCGGAAGAGCCAGCTTCACTGCTTGCTGCGTCTCCCATTCTCTCAATCCGTTCAGGAACTTGTCCACTGCCAAGCTCTCGCAGATGTCATCAGGGAATGTCGGGTAAGCGTCTCGTACTAGGTGGACGATGTCCATCTCAAACTCCTGGAGGCTCTCGTTGGGCTTCTGCACCCTTGTGTTCAGCTGTGACTTGTACAGCTGCTCCAGGCACTTGTGGCCATAGCGCATATCCAAGCGCTGCTTCAGCTGCCCAAAGTCACCACGGTTGTCCAGGGGTATGGCCTGCAGAACCCTGAGAGCGTCTCCTCGGAGCGACAGGCTGAGAACCGAAGCCTTCTTCTGCTGGCTCCAGGCTCCCATCATGGCAGCCGTCTCAAAGAGGGTCAAATACTCCTCCCACGACGTCTTCCCGTCGAAGGTCGGGAGGTTGTGCTTCGCCAGCGAAGGGTCATCATCCCCTCTAGTGACCCTGGTTGGAGTTGAGCATCCCTGGTCGGTCTCGTCGTGAAGGCCTTTGGGGGATATTCTGGTGGACTCCATCTGGCCCTTGTCGGCCAGCTCGGCACGCAGATGTACCTCCAGATTTGACATCCGAGTCTCCATTTCCCCCTTCAGGGCTGTCATCTTCTCCTCCATTTCTCCCTTCAGGGTTGTGAGATTCTCGTTCATCTTCTCTTTCATGTTGGCGAGGTCTTCCTGCAGGGCCTTGGCGTTTTCAGCCATCTCCACTTTCAGGTCCGTCAGGTTCTCCTGCAGGGTCTTGGCGTTGTCAGCCATCTTCTCCTCCAGGGTCTTGGCGTTGTCAGCCATCTCCACTTTCAGTCCTGTCAGGTTACTGGTCATCTTCTCCTCCATGGTAGTGAGGCCTTCCTTCAAGTTTCCATTGATGCTGAGGTTCAGCTCCTCAAGGGCGCGGTCTCCCCCAGATGCCATGACAAAGTATGCCGGGTCTTCGCCTGACTGTTCTAGAGCTTCCATGAGGCGTGCTTGTAAGGCCGCCTTCCCTCCTGAGGTCTCCAGGTCCCTCTCCAGAAGCTCGTTCTTAAGCTCAGTGACTTTGAGGTCCTTGATGTTCACCTTAGCCATTTTTTTTTTTTCAAAATTTACGTCAAAACAAAAATATTTTCAAATTTATTTAATACAAGTTTTGAGTTTTATATATATAGCTGTTTTGAATACGTACTTTAGCAAAAATAATAATTTGTCTGATTACACTGATTGGTAGGTAGGTACTGTCTTTTAATATTTATTTTTAATTCACCAATATTTTTAACATAATAATGTCTGATAGTACATAATTATTTATTTCGTCTCAAGTCTTTCAAACACACAGGTAGGTACTTAATGTACATTCACACACTTGTAAACAAAGGATAGTTATTCAAAAACTTTTTCTCGATGAATCTGGAACGTTCTTTTGTAATATTTTTCAAGATTTTTATTTATTTATTTTATTTTTTTAATCACACACAATAATAAAAAAACTATGGTCCAATTTGATGACTTTCTCAATGCGGTAAAATAGTCATTATGTTATGTCCAGAATTATGTCCAGAATTATGTTCCATATGATGTTCCAGAATTTATAAGCAACTTGCTTTTGCGTCTTTTCTTTTAACAAAAATTTATTTAAACACTTGTTTTCACAAAAGTCAGTTCACACAAAGTTCAATTTGAATAAAGTTCATTTTATCACTATTTAATTTATTTTATTTATTTTTAGACAGAAGATCTTAATTTTTCTTGACAATTCCGCACCTGACGCCAATTGTTACGAAATTAGGGTTCAATTGTCTTCAAATTAAAAATACACAGGTCTTCTTCAATAGTTATTTATTTTACACAGTTACAAAATTTATTTTCACACTACTTTCTCGATTATTCCATTGGTTTCGGTTCACTGATCAGATGGCTTCGATGTGTTTGTTAGTCGCTATGATACTGGCCCGCTCTGCAGGCCATTCGCACCTTTATACTCTTCAGAGCAGTATGATCCAGAACTAAAGTCGCCAGACGGTTCCAGAGTAATTATTACTTCTCGACGCTTCACGTACTACCTAGAGATACAACCAAAATCCTACCTACAAATGTAATACAGAATTCCTATAATTATAACAAGTACCTACTTAGCCTAGAGAATTCTACACTTATACACAATTATCGATCCTACCTACCTATACCTATGAGGACTCTTATAACTATAACTACCCATACTTATTTCAATATTTATATTTACATAACAATATATTGTTTATGACCGAAATGTCATCGACCGAAAATTCGTGTAGATGAATTGCCTTGTGCTGGTGAGAAGTTTCCCGGGATCTGCTGCCGTGGTCTATGGGAGCTGGAGCTTCCGGATGTTTGACACTTGTCTTTGTTGCCTTGTGACCGAATTTTCCGAGTTCGATGTGTCTATGGACGAGTTAAATGTGTCCAAAATATCGTTGACTGAGAAATCGTGAGGCTAATTGTCTTATGACCAATTAGTCCATGGCCCAACTGTCTGTGGCCGATTAGTCGTGGAACCGCATGCAGCTGCCACGTCAATAAATTTCATGGTAATGGATAGAAATAACATGGGCGACGAACACTTTAAAGGTTTGCGAATTGAAAGCTGGTAATTGTATGGAAGTGCGCGCGCAATTTGTTTGCTGATGCGGTCCGCTCGGCTGAGAGAGTGTTTGCTGAAAAGCTTCAACAAATTAGTGTGACTGTTGCTGTGTCTTCATTCTACTACGACTGGATAGAGATCCGGCAAAGTTCTCTCGTTTCGTCCATCTTAGCATATTTCTTCATGACAAATAAGTTGGTATAAGAATAAGAGAATGAAAATCAGCTCCCTCGGTAAAACCCCCACTTCAAGTTAAAGCGATTGGCGTAAGGATGTCCGCAACAACTGTGAAAGAAAATAGTTTCTACTAACCACATGCAACACCTTCAAGGACAACGCGGTAAGAAGTAACACTGTTCGTGTTGCTTAGTTACGCTGTGTTTGCGTTGCGTAATTCATCCTTAATCGTCGTGCATAAATGGTGCATGATGACGTTGGCTACGACGGCAATGAAACTTCGAGAATAATGTAAGATCTTCTGCAAGGTTTCCTCAAATATACGAACAGAGAAATAAATGTTAAAAATGTAGAAACATGACGTGAAGTGGTTGAATTTTATTGGATAAAGTGACTATCTGAAGTTTAAATTTAACTGAATTTTCATATTCTTAACATCCCTTATTTATGCTTTCGTCCCATACTTAATATTAATGAGAAAATTATAATTTTTCGTAAAATATTTCAATTTTCACAGTGTGTAAGTTATGTAAAATGGCACTGTTTCCATCCCACTACCCTAAGCTTGAGTGCAGGATCAGTCCGCCCAGCTAGCTGGGGTGTGTCCCACTCAAAGTCTCAAGGGCCTCCTCAAAGCCCCTTCTCTACATCCTGGTTCGGCCTACGAGACTCGGAGCTTGCTTTCGCACTCCTCGTAAGATATGCGATACTGTTAATTTTATGTAGTTTGTCTGGTGTGAAGTTTGGTGAAATTTTAATTTCACACTTGACTCCAATTTCCCTGAAATAGAATTCTCTCATTCTTCTTCTTTTCATTCTTCGTCTTCATCATCTTTTTCGTACTTTCCTTGTCCCTCTTTTTCTTCTTACTTAAGATATATTATGTTCATTCGGGACTTCCCTCTTGTGTGATGCAGAAGACAAGCTGTTCTTCCATATTTTGGGAGGTCAGCCTGGTAGACGCTGGCCGTCTGTTATATTTTACAATGCCGTCTCAATCTTTGATTATCGAAAAACCATTTATATTTACTATGGGCTACTTCCCCGATTTTGGGAAGGTCGGCAAGAGTTGCAAGGTGTATGGTTATTCGAGATTTGGTTATTGATGTGTTTACTCAAACTTACACGTGTCTGCCTGTGAGGATGAATTAAATGTGTTTTTGTTGTTGTTAATATTTATTTGCTTGCATTTGTAACCAGCCACTATTCTGCTAGGGATGGCCAGTACCTCCGCACATGTGTCTCCACTTTATTCTGTCCTTGCACACTTCTTTCATCGACTTAACATTCATCACTCTCTTCATCCAAGCTCTTCTCTTATTTCACACTGCAGGCTCCAATCAACTTAATTTATAGATTGCAAATGTGTGATGTCACATAGCCGAGGAATATTTTTAATATACCGAGAGTTACTTTAAAAAAATACCAATTATTTTTCAGCTTTTTAAGTCCTGAAAAAAAACTAAAAATTTACGGAATGACAATTGCAGAAATTTTACCTGTATTTATTTTTAAGATATGCCTTGGACACATTTATCACGTTTTTTGTAATAAAGCGATAAAACCCTGTAAATTACCCGGCTGTATCAGATGAATGTAATGCCGATATTAAATTTCTTTATTGAAATACCTGGCGCGAGCAGCCCCGGGCCCGACTTCGGGGTCGTTAATTTTAACTACAGATTTTGTGGACCGGAAAATGATGCCTTTATTATGTGGAGCATCATTCCTTTGGAAATTTCGCCGGCGCACCGTCTCAAATTTCAATTTAAAACAACACATAATTCTAAGGGTGTCTCTCCTACCCTGTATTCCCCTGAGAGCTGAGACAGCTCTGATTGTAAATTAGTTTTTACATAGAAAAAATCATGTTGGATAAGATAACATAAGATACTAACGGGGCTATTCTTAGACATTTTAGTTGTCGGTTGAGCCCACGCTTTGACAAACTAATGGTGCCTGAGCTGGAAGTTTTTTCATAACAGTCATTCTTACCTACTTAATTTTGTAATATTTGTATGAAAACAAATCAGCTGTCCACTTGCGGCCATATTGGATTTACTTGCGGCCATAGGTCTTCATACAAATGCATCATATTCCATATTTCGCTTAAAAATAATTCAAAACGTTTTCCTGAATTGAACAAAGGATCAACTTTAAGGAAGTATACTCGATCATTTATTCAGCGCGTAAAATTACTGATTATATGTATCTGAGATAACATCAGCACACTTTTCTTTGAAGTAGATTTTATGCGAAATTTCAGCATCCGAGGTGTGTGTTCACTAAATATCCCCTTGAATAAGGGGCGCAGTACTTTGCGTACAAGCCAGGCCTAATTGCTTGAACACAGCAATTTTCCCTTTGCCGACTTTATTTTTTCGCCTAATATTTACTGGAAGGGCGCGAAAGACGAAGCATCCTAGTATTTAAGTACCCCGAGTGTAAGGCATTACATAAACTCCCATCGATCGCGTAAATAGAAAATGTATGAAAACTAAAGCACTCCCTAGAGGTGCTGTTGTATATTTCATACATTTTTCTGTTTACGCAATCGAGGGGAGTTTATGTAATGTTGTATACTTGGTGTTAAATAGTATTTTCGAGAACATTATCTCTACTCTGAGGAAATAATAGAGATATCTCACAAATGAGTCGTACAAAACCATAGGCGGTTATCTAGAGTATTTTTAAAAATTTGATAGGTAAGTTTATTGAAATTATGAGAAAATAATTTTCTGTTCTTCTACTTATTTGTTTTATTTTCGGAAAAAAGTCTTAGATTGCTGTCTTTTGATCTATAGTAGTCAAATGTACAAGTATACATTGAACAATATCTTCTTTCTTCTTTATTTTGCTTTCTTCGGTTCATAAGCCTTGAATGTTCAGGGCCTCCCGTACCACAATCCTGCAGGACTCTCTGTCTTGTGCTGCTTCCCTCTATGGTCCTCTTACTCCCAGAACTTCGGCATCACAATATCGCCAATGAAAAATAATTATTTTTTTGGATCTTCAGTAAGTTTTTTGTGAACCACGTACCATCTGATCAATAGTTAGATTCAAATTTAATGCGAACTCAAAAGTACGTTAAACACGCTGCATGCGTTCTCACAAGATGTTATAGAAATCCAAATCTCTAGCGATTATGGATCCTGCGACTTTTGCCGTCATTTCCTGAGACAGGGGTGAAATTAATGTCACCAATCATATTTATTTTCGAATCGAATACAGAAAAATAGAAGGTTAACGTGTGAACCAACATCTGGCACAGCGTATTTTTAAATAATTGATTTATCTATGGATGTCGTAAGAAGGCTTTCATAAAAAAAAACTCGCCCAGTATGACGTCATTTGTAAAAAAAAATATAAACCGTTGTACAAACAGAATAACTCTTATCGTTAAAACTACCCATATCTAATATAAAAATTGGTTCACTTTGCCAATGTTTCAGAAAAGCTTGCATTGCAGAGTGTATGTGATCTAAATTAATGTAAAATTTTATGTAAACTAAAATCACAACTGTTTTTTGATAAACTTAAAAATGCTACAATACTTTGTGCAAAAGTTATAAAAATGAATTTAAGTATTTTTTTAAATGCTTCTTCTTTTTTTAAGCATTTTCTAATTTCATGTTTTTTTTCGGATTTTATATCACATACAAGGCTCTCTCCTTGAACTAGACCAGTGCTTTCAAATCTGTGAGTCCCGCGAATTATTTACGGGGGTCGCCTTTTTATGGGTATTGTCGGCAAAAGAGAAAATGCAAGGTTCTACCCAACAATTAAAACACAATTTCAATAATAAAGATGGGCAGTATGTTTTTCAAAAAATTGTCAAATCGTTGTGCTATTTTTAAAATCCGTCTTCTAGTTGAAATGTCCATCATTGAAGTTTTTTTTTTTAATTTGAAAATATTAACTTCTTGTTTGTCTACGGCCTAAGGAGGTTTTTTTTTTTAACCTATTAAGGGGCTGCTTATTCAACTAGACTGAACGTATAGTGCAATATTTCAACGCGTTGTCGCATGTGGCTTATGGTACCTATTTATTTTTATTGGGTAAAATAGCCGAGTGTACTAATTCTCGTTTTTTCTGATGGCTGACTAAACGGTGTTTAAATTAATGAACCGAGAAACGGAAAATAACTTCTTACACCCTTTGTGGGGATCATATTCTATATTTCTGGCATGCAATGTAAACATTCTACCAGAGCTATCGACCCTCTTCTTCTTTTACTTCTAACGAAGGTTGATAGTCATCATATGCTAGATGCTGCGGCTCTTAATATGGATCCATTTTTTGACGCGTGTTTTTGAGCAACGATGTCCTTTAGTTCTTCGACCGGACATTCAAAATGATTGGAAAGCACTGAACTAGACTATGAGCTCCTAGCTCATCGCTTTTCCAGTCCGTCTGTCTTCAGAAATATGACCATCAATCACTCGAGATGTTAGCCGGAGAGGAGCTGGCAAACTTTTCGTATCAAGATTGCTTCGTCCGTTCCACCAGGCAAGCACAAAAAGCCCGTCTTTTTTTGCGGGGAATGCAGCAATTTCGCGAGATGAAATTTTAACATCCCTCGCGCGTTTTCCCCGCGCACTCGCTAACACTGTAAGGAAGTGAATCGATCATACGTAATGCTATTAGGGTGTGCTCTGTGGAGATGGCAAAGATTGTGTCGAGTTAATGAAGAAATTAATCATATTGTTTGCGTTGAAATTTTGTAAATACTTATTTTTTTTAATGAGTCCGAAAGTTCAAAACATCCCTCGACTATGTTAGCCATATTTTTAGGAAAAAAAAGTATTATTAGTTCCCTTTTCCTTGACTTATAGAATGGTATAAAGCTGGCGACTCATACTATAGAATTAACATTATATTTTGAAAAGTTGCTGCAGGATTTATGGTTATTCGAGATTTGGGTTATTTTGTAAGCACACATGCAGCATGTGTAAACGCAACATTACATTGGCACGCTATTAGCTTCACTAACATCAAACCACTTACTCTAAGGCTCATGGACACACCTCTGATCTGGAGGTTCTTGTTTTTTCGTGCCGTTACTTTTACCTTCACATGTAGGCCTTCCGCCACTTTACATACATATACCTATCATTGTATTGGTAAAGTCTCTCTAGTTATTTAGTGTATTAACACGTAGTATGTACGGAATATAATCGATTGGCATATTTAATTTAAAACACCCTTTATCCAAGGATATTGTATCTTTGTAGCTTATATTACAGAATACATACAGTTTTTATAGGTATTTTCTTTCGTTTTGATTGCAATGAACAAACTCACATTTCTTAGCTTACATATTATCTTTCTTGCTATAACATTTTCCATCAGGTACTGGCAGCTCCATTGACTGATTTTGCTCACATCCAGAACCCCTCGGGGGTTTCTGTATATCGGATCCGCAAAATCACCTCTCATACTTCCCACCCTGCAAATTATATTGACTTATTTACCTATGGATATCCAGTACTCTTACTTTACGCGTTACACAAAAATGCATAGAAACTCAAATTCACAACACATGTCTAATCTAAATCTAAGCTGCAAAAAACTCAAAAACTGCAAAATCATTTGAGATTCATATTAAATGCATTCCCACAAGCAGACATGCATAATTTCGCGCTTACACATGCCGCATGTTCTGTTTTAAATTCCGTATTTAAAAAAAAAATCCAGTTTAGGAGACTCCTTGTATTTCAGAGAATCTAGAAGTCTTTGACACTTGTTGTAGTCCAGCAGAGGTTTAGTTGTTGTGATGTTTTGTAGCAGAGCCGTTTACTGCGTAGTGTTGTATTGGGACCTGAAATAAAGGGGCGATTGATATTGGTTTTGAATAGGTCAGGATTAAATTGGGGTGGGAACACAGATACCGCTAACCCGTTTCATAAATGGGCAGTTTGTCAAACGAATGAGTCGTTAAACACCAAGTTTCCATAGTTTTGATGTCGACTGCGAATATTTAATTGCAAAAATATTTTGCGGTGCGCTTAGCGATGTGTGTTGAGTTTAACGTAAAGTTTTACCCTTGCATTAAACTTTGCACGATCATAGATTTTCACTGAAAATGCACGGTAACCTAAACTTTGACTTGACGTTTAAATTGACGTATATTTATGGTGAAACGCTATGGTTGAGTTTTGAAGTAAAGTTTTATACTCTAGGGCAGGGGTCGGCAACTTTTTGTTGTAAAAGGGCCAAATATTTTACGTGGCATTTAGTGCGGGCCGCACTTGGGCAGTGGCGGATCTAATGGTCAACATTTCAGCAAATGCTGACTAGCACCCCCCCCCCCTCCCCTGCCGCGGCCCCCGGGACCCTCTTGTGAGTCATGCATCGTTAATATTAATCAATTGACATACGAACTACAAATGAAAATTACCCCCAAATTCACTATTAATTCTACCCCCCAAAATAAATCTCATATTGTAGAATTCTCGCCAATTCAATTTGGGAATCCCACGATTCTTTAAGGTTCTCATTCAATACACTAATTTTTATAATTTTAAATTTCTTGATAAAGCTTTTATTTTGTCATTTACTGAAAATCGATTTGTAGTTTTCCAACACGTGCGTTGCGGGCCGCAACAAGACGCCTCAAGGGCCGCATGCGGCCCGCGGGCCGCATTTTGCCGACCCATACTCTAGGGTACTGCATTTGTCTCCAGGCTAAGGAAGTATCCGAAGTGAATCGCTGGTATGGAACGAAAGTCGGTGGTGATTCGTTTCCCGAGTGGCAATTTGAAATGAAAACCTGTCTCTATTTAATTGGCGCAAGCTACAAGTATTCGCAAATAATTGATTCAATCGTTTAATGAGTTTTTCAGTTGTGTTATTTAATTATTTAGATAAGAATATTCACTGCCTTATTGCTTTATTAATTAACACACACATACAGATAAACATGTATTTTGCAAACTTTGATTAAGATTATAAAGGTAACACGATGGATACACAATATAAAATTATCCAAAAACTAAAAAAGATAAGTACGTTAAAAAGGAAACAAAATAATATTTATACATTTCAGTGTATTAGGAAAATAAATGAAAAATAATACTTTAATGTACACAACAGGCAATAGAATCTTCAGGCGTAAAATGAAGAAAGAAAAAGAAATATATACACATATTACGATGATTTATATGGTGAGCGATGTGTGAGCTTGGTCATCGCTATAGAAAGCGCCAATTCTCAAGAAATCCCAATTGCTGTAAGGCTGAATGGAGCTTTAGTGGCCAGTTTAGCAAAGGCAGATGATTGTTTCAACCCAGCGATTTCCAAATGTGCTTTGAATCGACGCATCTCAGTATTGAAATATTTGAGCACAACTAAACAAGGTCTCTAGCTACCCGTAGTGGAGTATCAACATGGTAACAGCTACTGTTTGGTAGAATATAACTAATGTTGTATACCTTTATACAATAGTTATAGGTGGAGCTCTCGCAACACCATCCGAACAATTGGATTGTTTGACAAATATCTCGCTCGAAATGTGTTAGGACTAGTTTGCTCCTCCCTTCTCCCTATTAAAGGCAAAACTCCCAACCCCCCAAGTGAAGGCAACCCTCCCCCCTCTCCAACGAAGGCAACTCTCCCCCGCAATAAAGGCAACTTTACCTATAACTCTGTCGCCCTTCCGATAGGAGTGGTTAGAGCTTCTGCAGAGTTTCCTCTACTTCTTCGTATTCTTAAATTATTCCCTTCTTAAAAAACGCATCTTATCTGCGCATATATATATTGCAACTTCTTATCGCGTTGCCCACAAAGGAGTCGTGGTACCCATTTTTCACAATTTTACCTATGTGATCAAGCCTCAAGCCATACAATTCAAAATTCCATGCAAAAACAAAATGTCTCATTCCCTCTTTTTCTTTTTACGATTCATCTACGTACATTTATTCAATAACTACACTTTCGGTATCAAATAAAGACAGCTTCCCCGTATTTCCAAATAAGAGCGACTTCCTAAAATAAAGGCAACTTCCCCCCTCCCCCAAAAGCAATCCCTCCCACCCCCAAAAAGCAACTCCTCTTACCTCCAAAAAGCAACTCCTCCCTGCCCCCGAAAAGCAACCCTCCACTCACCCCCAGTGAGAGTCCTGGGAGAGGTGTGGCAGTGACAACTTTCCTTTATCGAGCTTTAAGCAGAACAGATCTGGCTTTTGACACTTTTCGGAAACTGTCAAAACCTGACGATATTTATTTTTCTGATTTGCCTGGATATTTTTTTCAGTCTTGTAATAAAATACACAAAACGTGTTTTTCAAACATAAAATTATCAAGGATTTAAAGCTTGCCCTTGTTTTTTGTTGATAAAGTAGTATGTAGATAAAAATCTATTCTGCTTATGCCAATGCGACCCCTGTTTCAGGGAGGGGAGTTGCAGGTACACCAATAAGTTTTGTATGTGAATCTTTAGCCGTCTTTCCTTAGGTACAGGTAAAGTGAATTATTTTTTACATTATGGTCAAGCAGTCTCATACCAACCTATAACTGAAAGAAAACTTATCTTATTTCCTTTGCCAAATTCTCAATACAGGCAAATAGTTCTTACCGTATTTAATTTATTACAAAACAAAAATCTTAGATTCGATTCTTAGTGATCTAAAATCATTTCATATTTCATACGACATTAAAACTGCACGGTAGATACACATATACTAGCACAGGTTTTTTACGATATATTGATATCTTATCCTTCGGGAAGCGGTAAAAACCCATAATGTTGCCTGCTCACGCTTGAAATGGCATACACGCCCCTACTAGTTTTAGTTTCCAAAATATACAAACATATTAGTTGAAAGATTCAGGATAAAAATGGAAATGTACATTTCCTTCGTCTAGATCTTTTATTATTTGATACATTGACATTTTGTCATAGTATATAACTTCTATTTGTGCCGAAATAAAAAGAAAAAAAAAACAATACGTCAACCAACCACCCATATCACAAAGTTTCCCGGGACATTGCTCCAAGCGACACAATCCAAAATAGTCCTAATGAATATTGCGCTAAAGCTCAAAAACGTTTACGAGGGAAAACTTTGTTTTTTTTTTCACCCTTGTCAAAAACAAACATTAAAAACTTTTCTATACTGCAGTGAAATTTTCATACAAAAAACAAGCGAGTGTTTTTTTAGTACATTTCTGTTCGATGTGATGTGCTCCGAAATCCGCTGTCTTCAATATTCGTTGCCTTCATTTTCGTCTGAAAAGCTCTGAATTAAATAAACATGGATAAAAAAACGTATACTAATGACGCGTTGTTCTTGAATGAGTTACATGTGGCGAGAAGAACCTATTTATATTCACAGGCATGGTAGCGGCCTTACGCCAAACAATATCCTACACGATGTGTGAGTTTTTTGCTCTTGAGGTGGCATGATCACAACTATCGTAAAAGCTGAATTCACTTTGCTAGTATAATATTTTAATTTTGGAATTAAAATAAACACCTAAACGAGACATATTTATGATACCCTTGGTGGGGATCAAAAACCTTCTTCCATGACCCTATAGCTCATATCTCCCCTTGGCCTCCATCAACCTTCTCCTCCTGTCTACCACTGCAGCTTTCCAGTCTGTCACCTGCAGTAGTTGGTTTGTGTCCTTCCTCACCTCATCCTTTCATCTCAGCCTAGGTCTGCCAACTCTTCTTTTCCCACCCGGATGCCCCTCTAGGATCCTTCTTGGTACCCGTGAAGACGCCATTCTCTGCACATGTCCGGCCCATCTTAGCCTGTTTAATTCAGCATTTACAAAGAGAATCGAAGCCTAGCCCTACGGTATTGAACGCAAGCATTCTACTAACTAAGCTATCGACAGAATAATTTGCGTAACAATCAATGCCTTTGCCACGCATCCATTGTTTAAGGCAATCAAGATTGGCGAATACGAGGTTGCGTGAAAATAAATCGGTTCTACATGCCGCATGAAGTTGCAATGTATGTGAATCATAATTGCGTTGCATTTTTTTTTTAAGAAATCCTGTGCGGGAGACTCCCTAGATTCTAGAGACTCTTGGGGTCTATGACACTTGTTTTAGTGCCGCAGAGGTGTTTACGAGCTTGGTCGTCACTACAAAGCGCCAATACTCAAGCAAGACCCAGTTGCTGTGAAGCTGGATGGACCTTTTAGTGACGTTTCTTTGTTAAAGGTTTTATGATTTTTTTTAACCCAGCGAAGAGCATATTAGAAATATAAGTGGTATATTTTTTGTGATCCGCCGGGATCGGAATCCACAACCTTCCCATTCAGAGTCCGAAGTGTTGCCACTGGACTACGGACCGGTCATACATTACATATCAAATATTATTTTTCTTTGCATATTCTCATGATAATAGAAGCAAATTCTATGGCACACACATTTGATATTCGCCATTCGTATTGGTCGATTATTGGAGCTTCGGCTTACATTCTTTGTCCAGGGTTGATGTATTGTGAAAGATCAATATTTGTGGAAACATAGGAGCGGGGGCGTTTAGGGTAGTTGGACAAACATCGGTCAATAGATATTCGTGTAGGTGATCGATCACATAATGTACGCGCATACATATGTGACATACGTGTTTATGTAACTTTTTTTTATGAACCAAAGGCGGAATTCTAGGATTCATTTCGTAAGTGAGATGAGCATGTGGTAACACAGGAAAGCATTTTTTTCATCATTGCATATATTTTTCTCTGTTTTTTAATCTATCTACATTTCCGCCTTTGATTCGGTTCTACTCATATTTATGTTGTACATAACTAAATGGACGTAGATCTGCAATGTACGCATCAAAGGCTTTTTTAAATAGATAAAAATAAATTTAAAGCTTTATTTCATGGACTGCTTGTTTTTTATGTAGGTACATACACATTACGAGTATTGTATTTTTATTCCTTGCCTTTTTAGTACCTATGAGGCTAACCTATGAGGCATACTCTAAAAATTGCTTCATGTTCATGAATCTTAAATGTCTTTATATCATTGCAACTTAGATTTTTGCAACGCCGTTTCGTGAAAAAAAAACGCTTCACTGTCACTGATCTGTTTGAGTTTTTACGGCTAATATGCGTAAATTTTTGTTCGAGATCATAAATCTTATAATGTGTCTTAAATAAAGAAAAATAAGAAGGATGAATTGATATGTTTGTATATTGTCGCGCTCAATAAATGGATTTTTCATGTTACATTATTTCAGGGACTAATTTTACGGTTTTCTCTTTGTTTCAGGTAAATGACATAAAATATCGTAAGACGTTACAGGGCTGAAAAATCAAATAGCTGTACTAGTGAGTGAATTTTATTATTTTTTCTAATTTCAATATTAAACGAAAGTATTTAGCGCAGTGGCAAGTTTCTTTGCTTCTCAAGCCAAAGGTGCATTTTTTTGAAGTTCAGGAATAATAATTACAAATAATGCAACATTTTCATTCAATATTATATGTTTGTTTAAGGAAATGTCAAATTTTTGGATAAAAAAAGTATTCCCATTTATTTATACAATTACATGTGTTTTCACATCAATTAGTATCTAATCCTATTATTACTGAATGTTTCATTTTGTCGCGGGAAACGGTTATCTTTTTTTTTGTACAAATAAAGGATTGTAAAAATCATCTTATTGTATTTTCTAATAAAAAAAAACTTAAATATATATCACCAGTTAGTGTCGAACCAAGAAATATAGCTCTAGCTTTTATAGACGAAGCAATTGTTGTTAATAAAGAAATGTGCTGGATAATTTTATTATAAGAATACTGATAATTGTAGTTTATTTTACAGTAAAAAGCCTTGGTGATTTTTTCATGAATTTTCTTCTAAGTCGCTTTCAAATCGCTTCAAAGTCGCCCACGAGTTGCCCAAGGGCCTTTCTTTAACAAGACCCGAAGTGTAAAACTTTTCGTTTAAACGGAACTATAGATTTTCATCAAAAATGCATGAAAAGTGACTTAGCAATTGTAGTGAGCGTTTTAGTTGCTATAAAAATTTTGAAACAACTCTGTGTTTAAATGTAAACCTGTAGTTTTATACTGTGAGGTGTAGTCACTGAGAATGGCTTAGGGCTTAATTGCTGTCGCTTCAAACTGCCCCAGAACCAAATAAAAGAATCGCTCTTTCACGACCAAAACCCTTTGAGTGGATACTTTTTTTAGTTTTCTTTTTAATTGCATAAAATTGCTTTCAGCCTGACGATTTACATAAAAAAAACTACCACGAGTTTTTTTTTTCAAATTTTACACAAAGATCGCTGTAGTTAAAATATGTAAATTTTCAAATTTGCACTTGTTATACTTACTATTTTTTGTAACGATAAGAAAGAAACGTATATTATTATCTATCTACGAGGTCTGTAAAAACCTTGTATAATTTTGTGAACTACGTAAATTAGTTTTTTTCTTTTGTGTTTGAAGGTTGTGCGGTCAACATCAGGCTGACCACCCGTACTGTATAAAATTGTTCACCTTGCCAATGTCACTTCTGTTTCAGGGAAGGTCGGCAAAAGTTGAAGGTTTTATTCATTTATTTAAGATTGGGTTTTATATTGTTAGTCCACATGCGGCATGTTTTAGCGCGAACTTATACGTGTCTGCTTGTGGGAATGCATTTGATATGAATCTCAAATGTAATATATCTTTGCAACTTAGATTAAAGATATTATGTAGGTTTTCGGCAGTAACTTTGTGAAAGTCCATTCAACAGATTTCAATAAAATTTCTTTGTTAAAGTTCGCACTGAGTTTTATTTATTAAACACTGGTGTTTATATATAGTTTTCATAAATATATATTTGTCTTAAATCATGTATATTTTTATTTTCCACCCTTACGGCCTTATTCAAAAACATTTTCCAAGGGTTTTTTTATTACAAGATTTTTAATTTCTCTAAACGCTGTCAACTATTTAGCTAAATTAGATAATTCAACTTTTTTTATTTTCAATTTTAATTTAGAGTAATCTCCAGGCAAGTTAGAGATTACTTAGCGAAGGAGTGACTCTGAATAACAGTGTTCCAGTCTTTCTTGGATATTATTATTTATGTAGCTAATAAAGGCTTTCCTCGGTGACCACGATTTTTCTTCCGTCCATGAAAAATCTCTCGAGAAAGCCCAGACTTCCCGCCCGGCCTTACATTTCTGTTAATATGTACTATAACTTACTCCGTCCCTTTGTTACACATTTTCACTGCTATTCAGAGTCATTCAAACCTACACTAAGCTATTCGAGTTTTACTCTAATAATCTTTGAAAATGAAAACAACACATGATTTTACAATTGTGGTGTTTTAATCGTCCGATGCAATGAGTAAATATATAGATATTTATCCTTTTTCAATGAAATTAAGAGCCTAATGCTAGGATAAAATTGAATGCTTAGTGTCGATTGATTGTGAATAACGCTGTTGACGTATATTTTCTGGACTAAACATTACATGAGCGAAATGAAAAAATCAACAAATTTTTGGAAACTTTTGTTACGTATAATCTAAGTTGCAAAAAATCATTTATACAATCAGGCACGTGTAGTTGTACACTCGATCTATGTATAATCTAAGTCGCAAAGATATGTAAACATTTAGATTCTTAATAAATGTGTCTTAATAAACAAGAATACACGTGAAGGTATGTTCGCGCGTTTACACATCTTAATCTAAATCTAAATCTAAACTGCAAAGATATGTATCATTTAAGATTTATATTAAATGCATTCCCACAAGCAGACATGCATAATTTCGCGCTTACACATGCCGCATGTGGACCTACAATATAAAAAACCCAATCTCAAATGAACATCAGCCCTGCAACTCTTGCCGACCTTCCCTGAAGCAAGGGTGACATTGGCAAAGTGAACCATTTTTTACAGTATGGGTGGTCAGCCGCATACCAACCTATCAGTCAAGGAATGCTGCTACAAAAAATACCCGGACTTCAAATAAACATGAACTCTGCAAATTATGTTTTTTTCTGAAACAGGGGTGATGTAGGCAAAAGTGTACCAATTTTTACAGTATGAGTGTTTAGTTTCACACCTTCCTATAAGTCAATGAACTCGATGAGGGTAAAGTAAGAAATAACATATTAGGATGATTTTTTTGGTGAGCGCTGTTAAAATGTTAATCACACCCTTAAGAACTCTTTCGAGCTTGGTCGCTTTTTTTTCTTTGCTGTCCCCAACTTCACACAAAATTCATCATGTGAGTTTGACACCTATGATCGAAATATATACATCTAATCTAATCTAATCTAAGCTGCAAGGATATAAACCATTAAAGATTTATATTAAATGCATTCCCACAAGCAGACATGTATGATTTCGCGCTAACACATGCCGCATGTGGACCTACATTATAAGAACCCATCTCAATTGAACATAAGCCCTGCAACTCTTGCCGTCCTTCCCTGAGACAGGGGTGACATTGGCAAAGTGAACTGTTTTTTCACAGTATGGGTGGTCAGCCGCATACCAACCTATAAGTCAAGGAACATACATGACAAATTACATTTAAAAAAAAAACACTTAATTATAATACATAATATGTATGGACATCAAAAACTAACAGAAAACAAATTTTAATTTAAAAAACCCTAGCCGCTAACATCACAGATTAACCGCCATTTCATACGCCATACATACATTGTGGATATACCTAGATATAAATATCTTTTCTATTATCCTCCTTCTTGGAAATCCGTATCCGAACACAAGTGATGTCTCAAACACTCGGCGGATTGTGATTATAAACCGAATTCCCAGCGAGTTGTATGTGTACTCAGAGCTGTAGAGGGTAAACAACGCGTCTAAATCGAAATTTTCCATGTTTGGGAAATCGAACCCTCCAATTCAGTCTCACATATTATTTACCCACAGAATTTATTCAATTTTCGGCTCGCTACTTGTAAAATAGATTTATATCAAATAATAAAATATTATGTAGAAAATCAAAGTAAATAACTGAAATTTTCATTCGGGATATTTTCAAGGTTTACTCATTCCCACGCGAATATGGAAACCCCTACTTCAAGTTTAGTGGTTGGCGTAAGGATGACTTATGAAATTTGTGGATGAGAGATTCCTTGACTTATAGGTTGTTATGAGGCTGACCACCCGTACTGTAAAAAATGGTTCACCTTGCCAATGTCACCCCTGTGTCAGGGAAGATCGGCAAAAGTTGTTGGGCTTATGTTCATTTGAGGTTTGGATTTTATTTGTAAGTTCACATTCAGCATGTGTAAGCGCGAACTACACGTGTTTGTTTGTGGACATGCATTTGAGAACTATAAATGAATATATCCTTGCAACTGAGATTATAGATAATAGTACTAATCGTCTTCAATTTGTGCAGCTAAGTGACGTCATCTGTTTTTATCAGACACATTTATGATTTATAATAGGGTATTGATTAAAGATTAGCGCTTCATTTAGATTTTTAATTGTAGTAAACTGTACGCGTTAGATGTTGCAGGCCGTATTGATATTTCTGACACCCTTTGTGGGGATCAAACCATAGCCTACTGGCATTCAACGCAACGGTTCTACCAACTGATCTATAAAATATTCTTCTTATTTTTATAGTAGATCTTAGATCTGTTTATTCGGGACTCCCCTCTTGTGATGCAGATGAGTTGTTCTTCCATCTTTTGGGTGGTCATGGTAGACGCTGGCCGTCTGGTATTTCGCATGCAAAAATTCGGGTTATCCTACTTTCACTCACGCAGTCTACATGGTCCCTCCAGAACCGTCTCCTCTCCATACTCCATCTGCCGATGTCTCAGTGTCGCACATGCTTCTGCTTTCCAAGTTCCTTAACCTATAAAAATGTTAAACTAAATAATAATTGCGTCAAAAAATAATGTTATTTTTATGTTAATGAAATGATATTTTACTTACAAACTATTCACATCTCAAGAGTCCTTTTTACCCCAGCTACAAAGGGGGCACGATTCTGGATGTGCAGACATTCCATCTCCCATTTGACTTTGCCACCCTTTCACCGAGACTCGCATTGTTCTTCCCAGCTTCCATCTTTTGTATTCTTCCTACACTATATTTCATTTCCCGGGCGAGAAGTTGCGGGAGACGATTCACGAAAGACAAGATGTGAGTGCTGAAAGATTCTGAGATATCTCGATTCGCTAGAATTGTAATTATTTCGAATCATCCTTCTTTAGGTAACTCCTTTACGATTTACTTGATTGAAGTAAATAAAAAAGTCATAGTGCGAACTGTATAGCTTAACATAATGAAGAGTAGAAGGTGAACTAACGTAGATATGAAAAAAACGGTTATCAAGCTTCCATATAAAATAATAGGTCGAAAAACGTATGTATGTAATTTACTAAACGTTTGTTATCGTAGACGGCGAATAATTCAATGATGGTTAATAAAACGGTAATAATCGTAGATGATGAGCGATTGGTTAATAAGCTTAGTTGAAAAATAAAAGGTGTTCTAGCATAGATTTGAAAAAATAGGTTGTCAAACACAGAAAATGAATAATATGATAAGAATTGTCGACGATATATAAGTGATAAAAAAATCGTAGCTGTCTTATTTACAGGCTAATAATCGTGAATAGTTAATGATAGGTGACAAATGTAGATAAATAGGTTCAGAAAATTAGATTTAAAAAATCACATATGGCCAAAAGTAGTAAAAAGAATTAGGAGAATCGTGTGAAGGAATTAGTCAATGTTTAAAGACAGTTAAAGATGATCAATACTAGATTCTTATTCGTTATTCACTTTAAATTACATGAAAAAAAGAGTTATACTCGTATTAAGAACTGTACATATTGAATAATTGGTTCAATTCGAATCGTAAAATGTCAAATGCGAAACTTTATAGAATACACTCTGACTTTCACGCCCGAATCACATTCATGCTTTCATGCTTTGAATATTTGCATGACAAAAAAATGATTTTTTTTTGCCAAAAAGACTCCTGCCGGCTGTCTGTGGTATTGTGCATATATTTCTTCTTTTTTCATATTCCTACAACCCAAATACAGGCACAACCACACCACGTCTTTTCCATTAAATTTTCTTCCCTGATTAATTTTTCTCCATATTTTTCTTTTATCCCGTCCATTAGTCAAAGCGAAGATTTTCACGGGTGAAACAAAAGGAAAACGAATCGATTTGTGTGTAGTTTTAACGTTCATATTTTGGATTCCTTTGTTCGAAAATTAAACCATTCATTTTTCAAACATTCGTGCGAAAGCATTTTTTATAAACGAATATTTTTCTTTTCGAGCGATTAAATGTTTGTTATCTTTCCTTTAATCGCAGCTAAGTTCTTTATTTAGACATCTGGGACTTTTTAGAAGTCTAATGTTTAACGCTATGGACTCGTAATCGGTGGGTCGTAGGTTTAATTTCATGTAATTTTTCAAAACTGTTTTTTCGGTGGGTTGAATAAAATCATATAATTCCTGTATCGGAAAGCGGTCTCCAAAGATTCATCCAGCTTTTCAGTTATTGGGTCTTGCTTGAGAGTTGGCGCTTTCTGTAAAAACGAACGAGCTCACATACGCCCGTTGACGGAGATGTGATTCACGTAAAAAATGCGCTGAACAAATAAATCAACACTAATCAAAGAAATACTTATTTATTTGGGAAATCATATGTGTCACTATCGGTGAAAATCGAACTCTAGCAGCCTGGTTCAAACCTAGACGTTCTACCAACTGAGCTATCGACCAAAGAAGATGACGTGTTAAAATGTGGAATTTTGTTTTCTAAACTCGATTTTTTTCTTGTTTTTCGCTGTTTTGTATATTGGTTCTACCAGGAGAGCACGCGGCCCTAGGCGGTCGATAACGTTACCTATACCCCAAGTACGCCACCTTACGTTTTCACTAAACAAAAATATATACATGAAAACTCTAACAGCATGCGTAGTGACCGTTTGACTTTCCGTACATTTTTTGGTGAAACGGTATGGTTTAGTTGACGTAAAGTTTTGTAGGTTGTGAGGCATGCGGGCAACATCACTTATTCAAGCGCCAACTCGTTTCGCACCTCCTCGCCCGTATACCCGCGTGGTGGCCTGGTAGCTCCGGGTAGCTCGCGGCAGGTATCAGGGCCGCATGACAGCCAAGCAGGTCTAAAGCCACGTGTTACTGACGAATGCACGCTACAGACGAAGACAGTAGACATTATGCAAGTACTAAGTGGCTGGTGTTAGTGTAAAGTTGCAAGAAGAAAACAAGTTTACGTGTCAAAGCACAGGCTACACGGAACCTACCTTTCTTTCACCTGAAATATTGCCTGGAGTTGTGATTTCTCGTTTCGTTTTTCTTTTATTTTCCAAATCATATTGCCGGCATGTTTTCAATAAAACACAAATCAACAACAGGGGCATAACTTTGACCGGACCTTAATCTAGTGGTAACGCTTCGGACTCGTAAATAGAAGGTCATGAGTTCGAATCTTGGAGGAGCACCAAAAATGTATCATTTATATTTTCAAATATGCCCTTCGCTGGATTGAAAAATTTATATACCTTTACCGAAGACCGGTCACAAAAAGTCTATCCAGCCTTACAGCAACTGGGTCTTGTTTGAGCATTGGCACTTTCTATAGTGACTACCAAGGTCGCAGAGGGCTATTACGGTGTGATTCCCACAATATCAGCGCTCACCAAATAAATCATTCTAATATTGTTATTATTTATTATTCATTAGATGGCTTGAACCTAAAACCAGAATTAAATCTCATTGCTTTCGGAAAATTTGACTTTATTTCCCTAAATTATAAACAAGAATAAAAGGATGATTAAAAAACGATCAAGACATTGATTCTTTTGAAACCTGCAAAAGTATATTCATTTCAAAATAGGTTTTAAAACCTTTTGATGTATAAGGAGAAAGCCAGCTATTTTTACTATTCCAGTGTGAACGCGCCGCTTGTCGCCGTGTCCCCTATGAGGTTGCTGTACCTCCTAGCGCCTCCTGCGTGCCTGATACCTTTTAATGGTAATCTACAGAGACATGCCGGCATCGTGGTCGCCAAAGAAATTAGGGAAAACAGATAATTTATACCTCCCATTCTTTATGCCCTCCCCGTACACACGGAAGGGCGTTCAAAGCCTTCCACACGGTTTCCCCTGCTATTCAGAGATATTTTTAAACGAAAAACTCACACATTTATTCAAGAAAAACTTTTTACATAAATTAAGTATAAAGGTTATTTTGTTTCAATATAATTATTATTTCTACCTTATTGATCTGATCTGAGGCAGGGTTGATAACTGAAATGGTTTTAAAAAATGTTATTGTTTGCTAAGGACTTTTTTTTATCTTCTAGGCCTGTGAAGGAAATTTGCCATCGCTATTATTATACAGTTGGCCAGAGCCTCTACAAAGATGCCTCTTTTATTCTTCGTATATGTCTTTCAGGTAAAATGTTCTTAGGTCATCTAAAAATTGACTTTATTAACCAATAAAACATTTTTTTTCTTTATCATGCGTTAGATAAAACAATCATTATATATGCAAAGCGTTCACGTATTGAAAAAATTGAATAGTTTTTTGTTACTGCAATAAGAATCGAAAAGAATAAATTGTGATAATATAATACAAACCGCTAAAAAAATCAGTTTGTGTCAGCTCATACGTTGCGGAACCCCCGATTGTGTTTTGTGTGGCGTAATTCCTTGTATGTATTTTTTTGGCTCGCATTTGGCAAGTGTGTAAGGGAAAAGTTGGGCGGCATTCCCTCCTTCCCCCAGCCGACCGCGTCAAAAGAAACGCAATGAAGACTTTGACTGGAAAACGACAATTTATGTAATATCGAACTTTGGAGCGTCTGGGAGAGGGAGGGGGAGTGGGAAGCAGACTGGAGCCTGTAAGATATGAAGTGTCTACGCCGACAAATCAGCGCTACGATTTCACTCAAATTTGCTACGCCATACAAATGGAATAAAAAAAAATGAAGTCCTGTCTTGGATATATATTTTTATGATTTTACGGGTTCAATTTGATATACATTGCGGTTATTTATTTTGCACAATTTATTTTAAGATACTGTTTACAGAGTGGCTTTTGAACTGTATTGTTTGACAGCTTAGACTCAAGTATTACGCTACAGACAGCTTTGGCCCTTTTTATATCAGGCATAAGGATGGTTTTTGAAATATTGGGAACTGAAACATGCAAGATTTTGCCAGAATATTATATGTAGAATATTCGAGCAAATACTCACACAATATCGAAAAAATACAAGTACAATTATTTAAGCGCCTACATCTAGAGACAGAGACAGACTCACACAGACACACATAACATTTCTAACAGTATATTAATAGAATATGATGCAGGTAGATTGAAAAGATACTAAAGCACTACGTCTTGTGAGTTCCTTGACTAATAGGTTGGAATGAGACTGAAACCACATACTGAAAAAATAGTGCACTTGTGTCAATATCACTCCTGTTTCGTGATAAAGTTGGTATGAGTTGCAATTTAAGGTCTGGGTGTTATTTTGTTAGTTCACATGCGGCATGTATAATCGCGAACTTACATGACTGCTTGTGGGCATATATTTTACATTAATTCTCCATATGAATATATCTTTACAACTTACATTAGGTAATGATTATATTGTCACTGGCATATGTTTCACAATGCTGAAGTAAATTCCCTGAAAATCTAAAGCCATTTTTTTAATAAACCGAAGCTGCCAAATTGTCAAAGCCTAAACAGCTTCTATAAAAAGTATTTTTTTGTCGCCGCTAGCAACTCCGATACCAAGAGAAGCAATGTGAACTGTACGCCTTGTATAAATAACTCGTAAATTCCCTTCCATCGCGTAAATTAAAAAAAAATATATGCACCAAAACTAAAGCACACACTAGGTGTGCTGTTGTAACTTTCATATATTTTCCTATTTACGCGATGGTAGGGAATTTACATGATGTTTTACACTAAAGAAATCTCACACTATTTCTAACTTCGACTACGGATGTGTGCCAAGCCTATTATTATTTGAACTTTTTTCTCAGCGCTGCCTTTTTGTATCCGCCTCAAAAAATTATGAATATGAAGATATCAATGAAGCGAATGAGGGTTGGTATGTAGCTATACTGAATATTTCTTTCAACAAAATATCTCGCAGAAACTTCTCTTCGATACACTTATTTTTACAAAATTGAGCTGTCTTTTGACTTCCTTGCCTTGATAAAATAAAGTGAATTCTTTTCCAATAACTTTTCCTGTTTTCGAAAGAGTAGGTTTTCAATTCTTGTATCGGTAGGCATTCTTTAGTTTAGCACAAAGCATTTATTGAATTCTCCATCATCGCGCAACACAACAAAAACACAACATATAGTGCAACTTCTTACCACGTTATCTCTTAAGGGGTTATACGTGGCGTGTGGATTTTTTCAATTCTACAGGTAAAGAAGCCGGCCTTGCCAACCACTGCAGTTGAAGTCAGGATTTCCCAGTTCTGGGAGAAGGGCTGGTTCATTTCATTTCAGACACCCTTGAAAGGAGCAAACCCCAGTCCTCTGACATTAAACTCAAGTATGGAACCTACAGACCAACTTGAACTATCGTCTAGAGAGCTATTGGAGTTTTTTTTCTGAGTCGGAATGGAAGTTCTAAATATCCCTTGAATGTCGGCAAATGTTGCAAGGACATGGGTTCATTTCAAGTTTGCTTTTTGAATTGTAAGTACACAGGCAGTAAGTTTAAGTGTGAACTTACCAGGGCTGGAAGTCTCATCACCACGGTAATTCTTATCTACCGAACATCGGTAATATTTATATATAATATAATATTAACATTTAAAAATCTTGCAATAGAGTTCCTCCCAGCGTGTTGATAGCTGTGAGGTTGCACTGTAATAAGGGTGACCTGTTGTGCACAAAAAAATAAAAAAATGTATGTAAGACTAATCAGCTGTTCACTTGCGGCCATCTTGAATTGACAGGTCATCATATAAATATGACCGATATTCGGTAGGTAAGAATTACCGTGGTGACGAGACTTCCAACCCTGGTCTGTTTGTGTGAATGCATATAAAATGAATTTGAAATGTTAATATATCTTTGCAACTTAGATTATAGATTAAAGGAGGGAAGAAATGTGCAAATCTTGGCACTCTCTCGAACGGAGCAAATTAAACACTTTCTTCAAGCTACGACGACTATTTTCCAGCCACTTTCCAAAAGTCCTGATGCATTTCTGATCTTTCATTTTAGAAATTCTTCGTCGATAGGACCTACGGGTTCGAAAGAGTGTCTGTATTCGTAGAAGCACAATGGCAGAGCTCACGTCGGAGAGAGTTAGAGGTGTTGGAGGGATGTGGCGTGCTTGCTGCCCGACACGCGGCAGCTGCCTTGTTTACATAAATTACTCAGACTCCTGCATGACAGCGAACTCACACCGGTATCGATCCATGGACATTGGCTTGCAACACCAAATGCACTTTCATACACTGACAATAATTGTGTCCCAAAAAAACTCATTCAAAATTGTTATGTTGCTATGCAAATAAAATATGAGAAAGTGCTGTGACGTCGATTCGGTCTACCTGAGGGGTGAGCCGCGAGTGTTTCCGACATTACCCGAAGACTCTCGATGCTTCATTCGGGATGAGTTCGGAAACCCGAGACGGCAGTCGGGGGCTAGAGGCGACGGAGAGCGGTCGAGCTCAAAAAGTGCTGCGAGATTTGGCGCAGTAAACGTGGGTCGCACTGGAGCCAGATAAATAAGATCGTCCACCCTGGAGCCCCATCTTTAGAGGCGTTAGCCTCGGTGACTGCAGCTTTCGAGGACGCAACGTTTAGGAGTGATTTTAGTGACGAAGTGCAGGTCAGGCCATTCCTTTATTTCCTTTCCCCCCCCCCCCCCATATTACTTGATAATAAACTCCGCTTTGTTAATTATAAATTATCTTTAAATAATGAAACCTTTCCCAATATAGAATAAGCAACACCTCTAAAGAGATTCCCCACGCCCTGAGTGATGCTGATAAGAGCTAGCCGGAGTAAGTATCCTGAAGGTACATTTGAAGGTACCTTTCAATTTAAACATAACACTGGCGCATTCAACTGGGTTATTCTTTTCGGTGTTGCGATTTTCTGTTTTGGGAATTGTTTTTGTTCATATTTTTGCCTTTACCTTAACTTTCGTTTTTTTACCAAACTGATCTTTCTATAAAACTGAAAAATGAACTGTGTTTATTTCAATTGTCTTCTGCATTTTGCACTGATATCTTTTTGACATTTAATTTGCTTCATATTTCCGTTAAATTTGAGAGAAAACCTTTGACGATGTTCATTCTGTACTTTATTTTTTGACGATGGTTTATTTTATTATAGTCCAATTTATTTTCTCAAAAAAAAAAAAATTGTAACAAGAATTTTGCAGTCACAATAATTTTATTACCGTGTCTTTGTTTTATGAAATTCTAGTATATATCTTCCAAGAAACAGTGTATACATGGTTATTTTTTTAATGCTGGTGTACAAAAGTGCCTTTCAACATTTTGAACTTCCTAGAAAAGCACTTAGTCTAAAGATTTTGGTTATTTGTAATTGATTTTGTTTCTATTGTTGTACTTTTAAATGCATTCGACATATATAATTAGTTTATGCAAATTTATATCGTTATGGTTCTTGGAAAGATTACATAAAGAAAGTTTTTGAAAGGTTTGGAAAGTTTTAACTTTAAAAATGTATTTGAATGGTTTACATAGCTTCATTAATCGTTTCTTTTAAATTGACTCAAAACTTAAGCCATTTTATTGTTTTGCCAAAAGCCATTATTTTTGTAAATTCGTTCACTTTAAAGTAGGTAATATTTTTTTGCTATTGTTTTTTAATGTATGCTTTAATTTTTAATTTGGATTGTTATTTTAAGTCCAGTTAACTTCAGCAATATGGGTAAGCCTGGAATAATTGCTCTGATTGATTCAAAGTCCGATCTTTCACTGAGAAAGTCTCTTGAAAAACGAGGAATCAAGCCAAAAAGTAAAAGCATCTCACTACGGCGTCAATGTTTGAAATTTAACCGAAAAATTATTTTTAAGATGAATACTAAAAATAACGACCAAACAGTTTCTCGCTCAAGGGATTCTGCCAAGAAAACCAACGGAGTTAAAGATTGTGTGCGTTACGTTGTACGCGAAAACAATTGTAACAATCTGTCTTCTTGGAATTTAAAATTTAACGGCGCGATGGACGTGCGAGAGTTTCTTCTTCGTGTCGAAGAACTAATGATTGCACGCAATGTAAGAGAAAAGGTTGTAATTCGAAGTTTTGTAGATTTTTTGGAAGGTACAGCCTTGATGTGGTACCGAACTTGCGAAGATAGATATAATTGGACTTGGAAAATTCTCAAAGATAGGATGACGCACAAATTTGCATTATTAGATGCTGATTACGCTATCAAGGCAAGTCTATACCAAGCCAGACAATCTAAAGGAGAGAGCGCTGCGGATTTTATACTGAAAATTCGCACTCTTAATAAAAAACTCAACGACCCACTTTCTTGTAGCGATCTACTTCAAATTATGGTTCGCGGATTGCTCTCTTCGTACGCAGGTGTATTAGCAAGTTCAAAAATCGACTCATTTGAATCATTGGATAGTGTTTGCACCAAATTTGAGATCTACTCAAACTTTAACTCTCAGGTTTTATCTCAAAAACTGATAGATTCTGAAAAACCTATGGAAATAGCCTGCCCACCTAAAAACATTAGAAATATCATTTGCTTTCAATGTCGTCGCCCAGGACACATACAACGTTTTTGTTTACAGAAAAATAGTCAATCTTATCAAGAAAAAACGTCTCACAAATCCATCCCGATACCTAATAAAAGTCAGACTGTTCAAAAAAACTTATAAGCAACCACTCTCCCAAGCTTACACCTCACGCAGCAGTCATTTGTAAGAATGCTGTTGGGTGGTTGCCAAATGAACGAGAAAATGACAAGACTGCACAACTTTCATTAATTAATTGTAAGGAAGGTTCTGATGGCAGACCTTATACAACATTTGAGGTAGGAGATTTTGTTCTCACTGGATTACTTGATAGTGGAGCGAGCGTAAGCTGTCTCGGAGGAAAAAATACATTCGAAAAATTCCTAGAGGCGGGTTACAAGATGAAACCTTATTTAGCCAACGTTACTACGGCCGATTCCCAAAACCAAAAGGTGCTGGGAACACTCTCCCTGCCAGTAAAATGCGACATGAAATCACACCAGGTGGACTTTCTTGTAATACCATCTTTGGCTCCTGGATTTATTTTGGGAATGGACTTTTGGAAAATATTCCAGGTAGTAGACTGTTGGCCCAATTTTTCCGACGTAAATAAAAACAGCTCTGCTTGTGAAGTTAGCGCTGTATGTTCAGTAATCCCTATGGAAAGTTTATCACAGATTCAGCTGAAATCTATTAAGGAGGTGGTTTTAAAGTTTGAACAAATCTCATATGAGAAATGTGGCTTAGGCCGCACTCACTTAGTGACGCATCATATTGAAACGGTAGGTCCACCCATAAAACAGCGGTACTATCCACTCTCACTAGTTCGACAACAGCAGTTGGAGAAGGAGCTAGATATAATGCTGTCCTTGGGAGTTGTCCGCCCTAGCAGAAGCCCGTGGACCAACCCAACGTTGCTGGTAAAGAAACGAGACGGTACCCTGCGGTTTTGTTTAGATTCCAGGCGTTTGAATGCCGTAACAAAACCTGATGCATATCCACTGCCGTTTGTACACCGTATTCTGGACCAGCTACGCGGAGCCCGCTTTATTTCGTCTATTGATCTTAGCAAAGCGTTTTGGCAAATACCCTTAGACGAAGAATCTTGTGAAAAGACGGCATTTGTAGTGCCAAACAGAGGAATGTTCGAGTTCACTGTTCTTCCTTTTGGTCTTCGCAATGCACCATCAGAGCTCCAGCGTCTTGCTGACAGGCTTTTCGGGCCTGAACTTGATAAACATATTTTCTGTTACCTAGATGATTTAATAATTGCTAGTGGCACGTTTGATGAGCACTTAGAGACCTTGAATAAAGTGCTGGAGAAAATAAAATCTGCTGGACTTACAATCAATTTCAAAAAGTCTGAATTTTGTAAGTCTCGCTTACGATACTTGGGATTCATTATTGATCAAGAAGGGCTAAGAACAGACCCAGCAAAGGTAGAATGTATCGCAAATTTTCCTCGCCCAAAAAATTCGAAAGAAGTTCGAGCGTTCATAGGACTTGCTGGCTACTATCGTCGGTTCATTCAAAATTTTTCTAGTGTAGCCGCTCCTTTAACAAAACTTACAGGATCTCGAAACGGAGTTACTAATTTCAGTTGGTCAAAAGGAGCTGAGGAAGCTTTTGAAGAATTGAAATCAGCTATCAAATCTGCCCCTGTACTAAATTGTCCTAACTTTTCCTTACCGTTTATTCTCCATACAGACGCCTCTAATGTTGGCATAGGAGGAGTATTAGCGCAAAATTTTGAAGATGGGGAACACCCTGTAGCATTCTATTCAAGGTGTCTGAACAGACATGAAAGAAACTATGGAACAACTGAGAAAGAGCTGCTGGCCGTTTTAGATTCAGTAAATCATTTTCGAGGTTATTTAGAAGGGACACAATTCACCCTCGTGACAGATCACTCTAGTTTAAAATGGTTGCTTTCCATGGATAACCCCTCGGGAAAATTAGCAAGATGGAGCACTCGCCTGTTACAGTATTCTTTTGAGATTGTTCATCGAAAGGGAAGCCAAAACGTAGTTCCTGATGCTTTATCCAGAATTGAACTCGCTGCTTTAACTTTAGATACACAATCAGCAATGTTGGATCCTTGGTATGCAAAGATATTTCGAGAATGCAAAGAATTCCCACAAAAATATCCTAGTTTTATGATAGACCAGGGAAATCTCTACCGACACGGCAAAACTTCGTTCAAGATTAACGAGGATCATTCATGGAAACTCGTCGTGCCTGAGTACTTAAGAGAGGAAATTTTAAAAGATAACCATGCTTCTGACCAGGCAATTCACCCAGGCACATTCAAAACATTTAAAAAATTACAACAAAATTATTATTGGCCTAGCATGTACAAAAGCGCACGCCAGTTTGTCTCCGAGTGCAGAACTTGTAAAGCCTTCAAACATAGTACGGCGCCGCCCAATGGGCTGATGACACGCCCTAAAAAAGTGAATCGACCTATGCAAATGCTTTCGGTCGATATTATGGGTCCTTTTCCACGAAGTTACGCTGGAAATGCTTACATTTTCAGCGTTGTAGACGTCTTTACAAAATTTTGCTGGATTTTTCCATTAAAAAAAGCTACTACGAAGGCAATCAATAATTTTCTTGAAAACTCTATATTCATTCCTCTAGGCGTTCCCAGAACCATTGTAACAGATAACGGGAAACAGTTTGTTTCTAAATTTTTTAAAGACTTGTTGAATAAGTATGGCGTCCGAGAGACTTTATACAACAGTTTCTACACCCCTCAAAACAACCCGGTAGAGCGTTACAATCAGAGCATTGGAACAGCACTTGCAATGCTTGTTGAAAATGATCAAAGAACTTGGTGCAGAAACCTTGCAAAAATTCAGGCATCTCTTAATAATACCATAAATATAACGACAGGCTATACTCCTTTTTTCTTGAGCCATGGGTTTGAGCAAACGGTCCACGGGTCTCTGCATGAATATCGTGTTTCAGCAACAGATACGGTAGATACCCCAAATGACTACGCTCACAGGCTTGAAGAATTAGCCGTTATTTATGAAATGGTGAATAAAGCGTTGCTGTCCAGTTTTCAAAAGAGCGCCAGTCGATACAACCTTAGACGGAAAAACGTATCTTTCGCAATCGGAGATGTTGTTTGGCGACGAAACTTCAGTCAATCAAATGCAGCGACTTATTTTTCGGCTAAACTGGCTCCTCGTTTCATACCGACAAAAGTAATACAAAAAATATCAGAGTTGGTATACAGGCTGGCTGATATTGATGGAAAAGCTGTTGGTAATTACCATGTAAAAGATATTTTGAAGTCTTAGGTATTTTTGGCTTGAATTAGGATGTTTTAAATATTTTTTTTTTGTTTTTGTTTAATTTAAATATATTTGACTCCAAAAGAAGAAATTCTCTACGGCGCATCTTTTTGTGTTAAATTTCAATGATTTTCCAAATTAACCTTTAGACAAATGAAGTTTCTTTATTCTTCTAAAAAATGAAGTGGCGCCGCTGGGAAAGAGTGAGAAAACGTGGTCCTTTGGGCAAAGGAAGCCGTTTTCCGGGATTCTACATTAGTAGATCCGTGTGAGAATTTTCCACGACTTGTTATGAAAAAGTGATCCACTGCTTAACGTCACAATTCTTGTGTGGGAAAGAATGCTGGTCCTTTTCTTTTTTTGAAAAAGAAGCGCATATTTTTGAGGTTTCATGTTTTGTAAATCTGTAATCTGATATTCACTACTTGGTGTATAAGATGACATACATTGATTTGGTCATTTTGTCGAAGGGGGAAAATTCTGTAAATACAGATATACTGTAAATACAGTTATTTTAAGTTCAAAAGAGCTGCTATGTATTTATTTGTAAAGTCTAATCCCCTAAAATGTTTTGATATGGAATGTTCCACTCCTTTTTTTTCGAGTGTGTTCGTAGTGAAAATTACGCACTAACATATTGAATATTTTGAGAGAGTCTTGGATGTTTTTTTGTGTATTTTTTTGTTTTGCTCCAAATGTATTTTTATATATAATAGTCAACTCCAGTTACGAGTTATGACTTGGTTAATATAAATACCAGTATAAATTATGTTTTAAGTGTGCTTATAATTTATTGTAAAGATTTTTCGACAAGTTTTGGTTAAAAAAATAAGGCCTAGTTATAAGATCACTGATTATCCGTGTCTTGTCGGTTATTTAAACCACCTTGAAAATGTACCAAAATAAGTCGTCAATTCTCACAGCCACCAGTTTTCTTCTTCCTTCTTTCTGGTGTGTTGATAGGATAGAAGGATGTTTCTGTAAAATACCCTTTCCATTTTTTTTTCTGTTCCCATAAAAACTCAATTTTCCTAATGGCCAAATACCTAGTTTTGTTTGTGTGGACTTATAAGACTTCTCCTGGTTTTCTTATTCTTTATTTTTTGTGAGAAAGGGGAATGTTATGTTGCTATGCAAATAAAATATGAGAAAGTGCTGTGACGTCGATTCGGTCTACCTGAGGGGTGAGCCGCGAGTGTTTCCGACATTACCCGAAGACTCTCGATGCTTCATTCGTGATGAGTTCGGAAACCCGAGACGGCAGTCGGGGGCTAGAGGCGACGGAGAGCGGTCGAGCTCAAAAAGTGCTGCGAGATTTGGCGCAGTAAACGTGGGTCGCACTGGAGCCAGATAAATAAGATCGTCCACCCTGGAGCCCCATCTTTAGAGGCGTTAGCCTCTGTGACTGCAGCTTTCGAGGACGCAACGTTTAGGAGTGATTTTAGTGACGAAGTGCAGGTCAGGCCATTCCTTTATTTCCTTTCCCCCCCCCCCCCCCCATATTACTTGATAATAAACTCCGCTTTGTTAATTATAAATTATCTTTAAATAATGAAACCTTTCCCAATATAGAATAAGCAACACCTCTAAAGAGATTCCCCACGCCCTGAGTGATGCTGATAAGAGCTAGCCGGAGTAAGTATCCTGAAGGTACATTTGAAGGTACCTTTCAATTTAAACATAACAAAATCTAGAATCACTGCTGGGTCGGGGTCACGACCATTGGGAAGGCCTTCGGCCACAAAAAAAATGTTACCCCCCTTACCTGTAAAAATAAATAGGTTCCACTTGCCACATGCGAAACTCTTCGGGAATAACGAGGCAAGAAGTTGCACTTTATGTGTAGCTCAGTTGCGTTGTTACATTGCGTGTCACCGCTCTTGGATAAAAGTAAATATAAAATTTAAGGATTGAAAATTTCTCGCTTACATTAACAAGTTCATACGAAAATTGCATTTTCAATTATCAGGCTCTCTCAAGGTTTCCCCCGAGCAAATATGAATCTCTCCAAAAGTCAACAAATGCAAAAAAAAGCGGGAAGAAAATTACATTAAAAGATAAAGAAGTTTATTTATCCCAGTTTCTCATTTGCGGTAAAAAGTTTACGCAGCAATAATCTTTATTTAGATATTGCTGTTAAAGAGGCGCAGAAAGGTGAGTGGGAAGCAGTGGCGTAGAGCTCTACTCAATTGTTTCCTGTAAAATGAGTATATATTTGGCAACGTTGCGTATAGGTAGATTTCAGTCGGTATAGCACCCCCGTACTAGTAACACGCACAAAATTTTATTAGATAAAACCCTGCAAATAAAAGTAATTTATAAGAATTGATCGTATTTAATATCGACCACCATTCCTTCCCTTTTAGACATCATAATTTTCATTTCTTTTCTTCGGATATAACCTGTTAAAAATGTTAAAATATTATAAAAGTTTAAACAAGGCTTAAAACTTCGGGTTTCTATGAAAATCACATGGGATTTGGGATAATAGTTTCGTAATTAACGAGTTGATATGAAAACAAAATGTGCTATCTTTGATTCCACGCCAGACCAACCGACTTATTGTTGCCGTCATACTTTGGTTAAAGAGGGAAGGAATCAAGAGAATAGAATTAGAAGAAAAAGAATCGGGCTATTTCTTATGGAACTCTCATTTTTTTCAACCGGGCTACCTCCTGAAAAATCTCACCATTCGTCACTGTTGGGAAGATTCTACTTGGGGAAGGGGAAAAGATTGGACGAAGGAAAAAAGATTGAACCGGGAAAAGGAAAGAAAAAACAACAACACTCCCCTTTGACCGTAAAACTCATTAGAATTTCTAGTCTATTTGCTGGACTCGTAGAAGGGGAAAGATAAAAACAGCCTGGGTGTAGACCTCTCTGTTGGTTTTTAAAAAGGTTTAATATAGAACCAGTACGGCACCCTGGCAGTCTAGTGGTTAGAGCTATTGGCTTGTAATCAGAAATTCTATTCCTGATGGAAAAAATAGCTTTTCTATTTCAAATGCGCTTTTTTTCCCCTTGGTTGGAAAATTCGTCTATTTTTACCAGAGGCCGGCGACGACCAAGATCGCAGAGGGCTCTTGAGGTGTGATTCATTCAGGGCTCTTGAGGTGTGATTCATTCAAAAACAGCGCTCACCAAGCTCGCTTGAGATGTTGGTGATTTCTGTAGTTCTTGAGATGTGTTTCGCACGACAACAGAGCTCACCAAATAAATCTGTGTGCGAAAGGAACAACGGGATGAGTAAAAAAATGCAAGTGAGGAGAGCCAAAACAAAATTTAAGTATTTGCCAAATATTTGAGATAAATATTCATGTCATTAGTCCTTTTTCCTACATAATTTTATTTTATTTTTTGACTCAAATCCTTTTCCTCACCAGAATCTAAAGCATCTAAAAAATCACTCTGCATTGTAAACTCAAAACTCGTTTTTTTTACTCATTTCGTTGTTCCTTTCGCCCATAGAAATTATCCACACATTTATATTCATACTAAGAACCTTTTTATGAAATGTTATAAATATTTGTTTACTCGTGAAAATATAATTTTCTAAAAAAAAAACAATAAAGCCATTACGTTTTTTTTTGTAATTAGAAAAGAAGTCTGTAGTTGGAAAGCTCTCTAATCTTGTGAGTCGTCAGTACAATATGCAGGCATCGAAAGTCAGGCCGGAGTAAAGTCCTTTACAAAGGCCGGCTCCCTTTAGGCTTTCTTTTTACTTCAGTCATTGTTCGAGGCCACTTTCAACAAAGCCTCTTAGCGAGGTCTGCGAGAACATTGGATCTCTATTTCTTTCTTTCTGGGATCCTAGTAGCAAGTAGGAAGTACTGAGTGGTAAGTGAAACTTGCAAGTTGTTAGTGTTTAGTGATAAGATAGTGGAAGACCGGGAAAGAAATGTTTTGTAAGTATTTGTAAAATTGTAAGGTCGGCCCTTATCTAGAAAAATAAATAGTTGGCACTCGCAACATGCGACCCCTTCGCGGAAAACTGCGGCGATTTGAACTGTATGTGTGGCTTAGTAGCGTTTTCTTAGCGTAGCGTGAAAGTAAGGGATAGTTTTTAACTTAAAGCTGGAGTTTGACATGTTTACAAATTATCTCCCTCTTATTCCCATCCTAACAAAGTTCTCTTCGTTCATTCATATTTATATTTTATCCATGCATTTTCTACTTTTACATTCACTTTGTATGTACCATTCCCGTAGAATTTCACTAATTTTATCCTTCCCTTCTTGCCTCTTACATTTATTACATAGATACACTCGTCCATAATGCATTCTTTCCAAATGTAAAACCCACCTCATATTACTTTGTACCTTTGTCCTCACATCTTCCTCTAACTTAACTGGCTCCACTTTTCGCAGACCGCAAAGTAGATTATCTGCTATTCAAACCAGTTTCATTTATACGTTTCACGATTTACAGTGTTGTTCTCTCATAGAGAGTCCTATGTGGCATCGAGAACAATAAATAATTTATATTAAATACACTTCATGCTTTGTTTTGCGTGAGTACTATCCATTGACTTACCTAGTGTAAACATTTCAGTCTTATTGGCCGATCAGGTTTGAGTTCAACTTCGTTGTGTACATTGACACCGAAACTTTTTGCAAGTAGGAAAAAAAACTTTTAATTACTGTACTAAGCATTATTGATCGCACTCAGAGAAAAAGAAGGATAACAATGAACAGAAGGAAAGCTGCACGGATAGAAGAAGTGAGAGGGAAGTTTCAAAGGTTTTGGCCACACTTAGCGCATTTTTTTCACAGTAAAAAAAATGATACTGAAATATAAAGGTATTTAATGTTTTTGTGTAAGAAATGAAATTCCCTAATAATTAATATTAGGATGGTGTGAGGCTGACCCTCTATGCATCAACTTATATTTTCACTTTTTCCGATTCCAATCCAATTTCAGGGAAAGGCTCCAAGAGTTACATTTTATGTTATTTGAGACACGAGTTTTCTTTTGTAAGTATCTACGCATGCATACCGCCCCCTTGACGTGTAACAAATAAATATAAACCACACGCTAAATACGACCCGTTCGGGGGCAATGCAGAAAGAATTTTCTCTGTATGTGCAGCTTAGTTTTTATTGCGCTTACATTATAAGGTTACCTAGACACAAGTGACTTTATTCATTATATTCTATAAACCAAGAATTACCTTTTTGTTAGGGAAAACTGACCTTAAAGTGGTTTAAATACAGAAAAAATATGAATAAAAGGAAAGGAGGTGTCATGCGACTTAGATTATTTTTTTACAGAGATAAGGAAAATCTGCACGTAGGTATAGTTTAATGTACACTTCATTCTTTATATTTTTTTCTGTGGTACAGAATCGATTATTTTAATAATCGGCATTTACCCAGGCACCAATTATTTTCAACCCTTTCATCTTGTACCCCCGAGTGTAATTATAAACTAAAATATTATAACCATCGATAATAATTACCCCCGTATGCCAATTTTCCCATGAGGTAAATTACTCCACAGTCAATTACCCTCCCTACCCAGGCTTTTACGTGCACCCTGAGCAAGCTCTGGGGTAGTTTGTGTGGCCCTAAGGCCCAGTATTTTCAACGTTAGCATAGCGACTTTACACTAATAAAAAAAACTACCCACACGATTGACATAAGTGCGTCTTTTTCACTCAGTATAAATCGCTGTACTGATGTTGATATATCGGACCCAAGGCCTGTCATTTTCAACGTTAGCATAGAAACTTTATGCTGAATGAAAAACGACTTATGTCAATCATGCAGTTTGATATTTATCAGCTTTAAGTGGGAGGTAATAATAAGTGCTGAATAAGTGTTGATTCACTGATGTGAGAAATCGTGGTTAAAACATTTTTTTGGGTGTAACTTCTCATAGAAAGTGAACTAATTATAAGCTAAAAATAGAACTAAATATAAGTGCTCATGATAAACTACAGGACTATCACACTTTTGTTGTGTTTTCTCTCGTAGAAAATATGAAAAAAGGAAGAAACCATATTAGCTTCATACGTCACTTATACAGTATTTGTGGGCTTGCTTTTAATATAAATTTTAAATGTTAATACATCTTTGCTACTTATATCATACATTCATAACCCAGTCATTTCGCACCGTATTTTTTATTTGTAATACACCCCAGCTATCATCATGTGAGAGCTTAAAGTGTCGTAGAGAAGTAGAGTCGCTAAGATACTCTGAAGAGAGGTTGCTGAGAAAATTACATATTATATTTTGCAAGTGTTCAACGTTTACTTCTTTACAGTGTGCAAGTGCTAAGTGGTAGGTTACCTAGAGTGTCCAATCGTAGACCATGTAGACGCAACTAACTGTGAATGGGAGTTTTAGCTTATGATGATGCTGGAGAGTTACTTTCCGAAATCTGTTGCTGTGGTCTGTGGGAGAGTGAGCTTCCGGACGTTTCGCCCTTTTACACTTTACTTTAACGCTGAAGATGCCCGTCACAGACATGGGCGAAACGTGCGGAAGCTCCAATCCCACAGAACTCGGCAACATATTCCGGAAAGCTATTATCCAGAAAGTAACATTTCTCCAACCCATGAAGAAGCAATACACAACGGCTAAGAAATATCAATCCTGCTTCAGGGAAGGTAGACAAAAGTTGCAAGGCTCATTTGAAATTTGTTTTTACGCAAACATATCCGGGGTTATTTCTTCATTAACTCTAATTGCCTTTAGTTAGAAAAAAAATAATAATGCTCCCGTGTGAGTACACAATATACAGAGAAGCAAGAACTATAAACTGCAATGTTGACCAACCCGCGCGTTTTTTGCTTTACCTGATTAAAATAATGATTATAATAAATGGTTTGGTGTCTGGCCATCGTAGTTCCTTTTTTGTCCGGTCAGTTGGTAGAGTGCTTGCATTCCATATCGAGAGCTCGGGTTCGAATCCCACCAAGGGTGTCAAACATGATTTCCTGTTTCGCTGCTTATTTAAACCAAATTGAAATACCGGCAAGTTTTACTCAGCCTTACAATAAATGACTAGCAGCCCCCATAGGAGCTGAGAAACCCCCAATTTAACCAATGTAGTTGGCGTAAGGCCGGCCCCATTACATTTAAAACAGTTGAGTTGCGTTTTATTGTAAACAAAATTACTGCCCGGCTAAATGACTGACTACATCTTCTGCAAGCGCAAGTTACACTGACATCTAATACCATAAACCACTAACCACTTGTCACTTGCTGCTAACGATGCACCACTTAATACTAGCTAAAGATCACTTACACGTTCCACTTGCATGCTATCCTGAAGCAAGCATTATCATGGAAGATCTCTCTCGCAAGTGCTCAACATACCCCACCGTTGATAAGTGGAAAGTGGAAAAGTTGTTTGCCGGGGGTGGCCGGGAGATATTATTGTTATTTGTAAGAATAAGTGATAAGGGAAGGAGCGCGAGAAAGTTTGGGCGCTCACAAGTAACATGCAGCTGATTTTAAAGTGCTCCTAGAGGTAAAATAAAATTATATGAGCAATGAATGAAGATGCTACTTTTGAGAGGTAGAAAAATTAGAATATGAAGGAAGTAAATAAAATTATGAAAGGATGGGGAGTAAGTCGATTAATTAAGACGACAGTGAATTACGGTAGTTGGAAATATTGTATAGAATTGAAAACAGATTATACCTACTCACCGTGCTGTAAGAGCATAACGGTTTTCGTACCGTTTCGTCAAAGTCGTATCCGACGTCATCAAGGAAGTGTCTCTAAATTACGATGAAGATACACGAATCAAATTGACAACAACAACAAAAATGGTTGCTAGGATCAAAGATTGTGGTGATTCATCAACATAATATTGTGCGCAGAGACTATGTGACAAAGAAGCATGACTTAAATTGTCAAGAAAATTGTTGTTGCTCGTGATCGCAGATTGTATGTGCATGAAGGGAACTTTGGTGATTTATCGACATAGTATTGCGCAGAAACTATACGACAAAAAAGCGCGATCTTAATTTTCAGAAAAATTGTTGTTCGTGATTAAAGATTGTCGGTGCATGAATTAGGCATTCATTTTTTTATTGGCGATTTATCAACAAAATGTGGCGTAGGAATCTACGACAAAGAAGCACGACCTAAATTGTCAAGAAAATTATTGTTGCTCATGATCGAAAGTTGTCAGTGCATTTTGGTGATTAATCCACACAATATGGCGTAGAGTAGAGACTCTACGACAAGGAAGCACGTTCTTATATTTTGGACCTTTTATATTTGCCGCAAATGGTCTTGTATCGATTTTAGTTATGATATGAAATAGCGCATTTGACGTACAAGTATATTATAGATTCACTAGCGGAGTTGGTCGTTGGTCGTTGGGTGAACGCTGCGCAGAGGAAATGCAAACGGTGCCGGGTTCAGAATTGATGAATACAGCTTAGGAAATTAAACAGGATTTATCTGTTCCCGATAGAGATATGGGAATCGAATTTCAGCCGAACAGTCTGTGTTCGCATTTAATACCTGAACAAACCTTCGCTCCTATGAACGTGGCATATACGAGTATAAAGACATGAATGCCTCTCTAATGTAAAAATAATCCTAACGTGATAGTTTTCCCTAGTGAGGGCAAAAAATATCCCACTTTAGTCAAGAGTATCCCGTTTAGATTGAAAGCAATGCCACTTTTCCAACACTTATTTATTTATCGAGTATTGTAAATTACATCGAACGATTAATTTATAACTTCTTCTTCTTTATCTTATTCCTCATTGTTGAGAGTTGCGACCTTTGTGGAAGAAAGAAATCATTCTTCTCCAGTTCCATCTTGACTGCGAATTATAAAAATCCTGAATTTAATTCCCAAATATTAAATGATTTGCAATTCATTTAATTTGACATTTGAAGATTTAATGTTCATGCTTTATTTTGTTTACACATGGATTTCGTAGAAAAAAGGTAATAATTTTTTTTTAATGTTCTTTTTTCTTTGTTCCAGGTATAACTTCCACGAAATACGATGTTGACCTTTCTCTTCCAAGCAGTATGACAAATTTTACTCACTGAAATTCAATAAAATGCGTCTTTTTCATGAAATTTCATAACAGTTTTGAAGTTGAAACTTTTACTGATTTAAGAAAGTATACTTAGAAGTATCAGGTTATAAGGTTTTATAAAAAGTAATTTAATTTTGACCTAATTCTTTTATGCTTTACATTACGAGTTTTAAGTAAAGTACGAGTATGTCGACTTTGGTACATGCACTGAACAATTTTTCTTTGGTGAATCACAATCGGTCTAAAGGTTTTTCATTAGAGTCTGTAGCGTTCACCTGCCATTAAGTATTAAAATTTAAATAGATAATAATTAAAAGAAATAACATTTATACCCTAAATCCATTAATATCTCGTTAATTTATAAGGCTTTGATGTCAGTTTCATGCTAGCGCTACAAAGGAATATCGTCTGCAGGGAACTCTGAAACAATCACGGGGCAGATCTGAAACAGACGCCACTGGATAGCACACAGCGGGCGGTATTCAAGCCATGGCTCCTAGTTGTAACAGGCAACTTATCTCTAGCTGCCATGGCATGTTACAAATGACCCTGGTCCTTGGTTTAAACCAGGTTCAAATGCAGAAACAGCATTTGCGTGACGTCCAGCTCGACCCATTACAAGCGCTTTTGTTTTAAATTGTTTGGCAATGTTGCAGAGCATTGAGTAATGTTGCTATCTTTTTAATGAATTGATATTCATTCCCATGGTTTATTTTTAATTGAAAGTATTGGACGTGCTATAGTTTAACCATGATATATGGAGTCTAATAAAAAAGGAGAGGGTATTTGCGTCGGTTTTTTTTTTTCGAATTTTAATTAATTATTTTCTAGAAAGTTTTTCTATTGTTGGACTGAACAATTCCCCATGTTTACAATTTTTGGTGTTTGTATATTTGCACGATGCTGAAATATGAACATAAAAGGTTAAAAGCTTTGGCAGGCTTATATGCTAATAATTAGTAATAGCCAACTCAAAAATTACAACCCTCTTATCAAGAGTATTTTCGGCTGACTGACGAGGCATTTTTTTATTGTTTACCGTCTTCGCTTATTGCTTCCAGAACTCTTGTCGCATAGTTTCGCAGTGTGGTATCGCCATTATTGGTTTCCAAGTCTCCACGCCAGATAAATAGTCCAGGACTTCCTGACTATCTGCTATCGAAGTTTTGATTAATGTTCCCGATGGCGACTGCAACGACGGGAAACTGCAAATGAATAACAGTTAGGGCGCAAACTTACCCCTGCGGACTGAAAACTGTTGGTGTTCATGAAAACTGCGTACTTAGCGGGGCATTTTCTGCAGGATTTAGTAAATTAGATAAAGGGCATACAAAAGAAAGAAATCATATTTTGTATGGTTTGTTTATTAACAACTGTGAAAATTCATATTGTAAAGTTTAATGGAATGCAAAAAAATGAATCGTTTCATAAATTACATACAGTAAAATGTAAAAAAATTAGGAATTATGCATTTAAAAAAACACAAAATGCAAAGCATCAAAGACACAAAAAAAACACAGGACAAAGGGCATGTAGCAAAAAGCATGATGCTTACAGGATTTAAACAAATCAAATTAATGATTAGGAAAAAACAGTTTTAAAATGCATTTTAGAAAAGGAGCGTTGCATCGTGACGCCTCGTATTATTCATAAAGCCCTTCAGACGTCTTCTTCTTCTTCCTCCCTCCACTCGAGATGCGCCCCGGCTCTTGTCTGGTGTGTATTTTTGTTAGGTGTTGTTTTTTGCCCGGCCAACAGTTTACTCAGCACTCACAGAGGCGCGCGGTAATTGCCGGCGTAGCTCGCGTCGCGTCGGTAACCCAACGAGACATCCATACACCGATAGCGCAACGCATCCAAACTATCAACCTGCATTTTGTTATACATCTTTCTCTTGTACGTAATAGATAATCGATAGCTCAGATGTTGGGATGATTTAATTGGTGAGCGCTGTTTTTGTGTGAATCTTACCTTAAAAGCACTCTAGGAGCTTGTTTGTCACTTTAAAAAACGCCAATTTTCAAACAAGACCCAGTTACGTACTGTAAGGCTGGATGAACCTTTGTGACCAATCTTTTAGTAACTAAAGGCAGATATACATATGTTTTTTGAACCCAACAAAAAAATAAAAAAAAAAACATTTTGTTAAGTTCCGCTAGGAATCGAACCAACGACCTTCCGATTAGGAGTTCGTAGCGTTAACCACTAGACAACAGATCGATCTAACTTTGAAATGTGCATTCAAAATCTTTATTTACGGTTCAGTTTGAATGATTATTTGCACTCCACCGGAAGTTGAACTCACGACTTTACTTTTGTACAATGAACCGGAAAGAATCTGTGTAGTTGCGTACCCATTCTTAAAATACTTTGCACGTCTCTGCAAATACCGTGCAAATTTTAACATTTACATGAAAACGTGAAGTCTTAGCAATTGCAATACACCTTTCAAGGCTTCACTACAACTTGCTCTCCATTCACGCTCGTCTCTTACTTTTCTGCACCCAACTCCGCACTCCTTCTTATCTGTTCTGTCTGTTTTCCTTTTGTTATCTTTTTATTGTTTAGCTTGCACTCTTCGCACGGAACGCTATTAGACGCTGCTTGCAACCCAAGGGACAAAAGGAAAGAAAAATATTTTAAATCTACAAAAAAGATTACCTACATTTCAATGCTTAAAAAAATATTGTTACAAATTCCTTTAGTTTGGACATATAATTTAATAAGCTTTTTGGTTCACTTTGCCAATGTCACCCTTATCTCAGGGATCACACCTCAAGAACCCTTCGCATGCTCGTCGGTCGCTTATCAGCGCCAATTTTGCAAGCATACCTATTAACTGTAAGGCTGGGTGTAACCAGTGTTTAGTAAAGGAAGATAGTTTTACTTTAATATGTTGAAAAAAATATTTGTAATTTTTGGTGATCACAGTTAATAGAACTCAGTACCTTACTTTTACGAGTTCGTAATGTTAATCACTAGACTACAGACCGGTCGGTTGTTTCCTACTTAAATGATTTTGCTACATTGTCTTCCATAGATTTTAATTTCATTCTTTTGACTATTTTTCTTTATGAAATTTCTGAAATACAGGTACGATGCCTGTCTTAGGTTAATTCTCTTCTCCAATTATTATCCTTGTCAATTTTATTCAATAACTATATTAATATTTTCTACATTTCCTCAGCATGCTCTACAAATGGTTAATATTTCTCGTCCCGGGGTGGATAACCCTGTAAAAGGTTTCAGCCCTCCAAGTTACAATACTTAAATTTCATACTCAACCATAGCATTTCTCCAAAAAATGTACAGAAACTAAAATAGAGCCTCTTGTGAGTTTTGAGCTTCCTGTGCGTTATTAGTAAAACGCTTTGGTTAGGTTTAAACTCGACTGGGTATCAGGGTGGCAGAGAGTACAAGGATGTGGTAGGTTTGCTATGGTAGGAACACAAGTGCATGGGGGCGGACACTAAACAAACCGCGACTAATCTTGTGCGATCCATCGCATCGCCTGCCCTCTCATGCGCTCCTGATATCCCCATGCAGAGTATATATGTATGGAACAGGCTCTAGTGGAATAATCTACAAGTTTTTGTGATACCGAGTGCTTCAAACTGCTACGTAAAACGACGTTGAATTGAAAATAAATACCCAAAAAGCTAATAATTTTTTCATAAAAGCAGAGTTTTAATTGCAAGTTTAAATTAATGTAGTTTTTTACCAGCGTATTATGAGCTGATATACATATATGATCGATTAATGAGAGGAAGAAAGCGCAATTCAAATTTATTCCAAACATATGTAAATTTAAGACTAGTAATTTTTTACTCCTAATATTTTCTAACGTTTTGGTCCTCAAACCATCGTCAGGTATAATTTGGAAAAAAATGTAAGTAGTCATAAATCTGTGCCACAGATTAAGTATAAAATCAGCATAACCATCTTCCTCGTCTTATCATACAGGGTAAGATTGAAGGCACTTTACCCACCTCCACCCACCAAGTTCATACAACTCATGCGGAGTCGCTTCACTTGGTGATACTTCACTTGCAATGTTTTTTTGGCGGCGGAAGGCCTTCCCGTTGAAGTTAATCAGCTAAAGTTACTCTACTCAAGAAAGGAAAAAGAGGATCCTCAAATCAGGGGCTAACGCATGACTCTAAGAAGTCCCACCCTCCCCAGAACGTCGAGGTTACTGAAGCTAATGTGCCTGACGGGAGCCCTTCATTGACGTGTATCGAACGGAAAAGATTTCAATCGTCAAGGACATCGTGGCTGAAAAACCTGCGACAATGGTTCGGCAAAAGAACCAAGTCCCTGATTCAAGCCGCAGCATCCAAAGTCAAAATAACCATGATAATCTGTGATCTTCGATAGAAGTGGCACGAAGAGAAAAAAAAAACAGTAAGGAATGTACGGAGACCTCATTAAAGATTGAGTAGGGAACCGAAAACAGTCTTTTTTTCGCTATGGACCCTTGAAAAATAGAGATTGTTCTCGTTTTTTGGCAGTGACGTCTTGCTCTCGTGTACAATTGTACGTTGCTCACCTCTGACGCCACTCTCGGGAATGAATTCTTTCTCCTGCATGGCATGCACGGCACTCAAGGCATGTAATCAGTCTGCTGTTGAATGGCAGAGTGGAATGGCTGCCGGAGCAAGGCAGGGTGGGCTTCAGCGCCCTCCACGGTGAATGGCGGACGAATGCTCGCTCTTGAAATGCGAGATTGTGTACGACGCTCTTGTGAAACTACATTTGAAATCATCCCGGTGGAAAATCCCTAAACTATGACGTGTGAAGAAGGGCGGAAGGCGTTAGTTTTTTGCACACACACTTTCATCATAAACTGACTATTTCTTGTACAATGGAATGGTTGATTTAAAAAAAAAGACACCAAGACATGTAGTGATCAAACTGAGAAAGAGTATTTAAACGTATTTATGTGAAACGATACAAATATTTGACTGATAATTAAACAAGAATCATCACAGTATCTTACAGCTCACGCCCTTATATCTCCCATGTATTTCAGTACTGACTGCCTTTTACCGTGCGTGGTATTTTGTTTTTTTTTAATTTGTAAAATCTAACTAGCAGCCTTTAAGCCAGATTTTCATACATGAAAATATTTTTTAGGATTTTTCAGGACCGTATTGAAGTTATTCGGCCTTGGCACAAGGAACCAAAATCATTTTCAAAATATGTCCTCCATATCTATAACTATAAAGAAGGATGTATGTATGTATGTATGTATGTATGTATGTCCCCTATAGACTCATAAACCGCTCATCCGATTTTGACGAAATTTTCAGGAAACATGTAACATATTCTTAGAACGAATCCTGTGAAGTTTGATGGTGATCAAATAAACAGTGGTTCTCAATTCTCGATATTTCAGCAACGAGGTCGGTAAATTTTGAAACCACCCAATAGAAGAAGACCATTATATTCAACTACAATACATAATCTTAGTTGCAAATATACATTTACATTAAAGATTCATATAAAATGCATGCTCACAAATAGACACATGTAAGTTCACGCTTACAAATGCTGCATGTGTACCTACTCATAATTTAAAATCCAAATCTAAAATGAACAACCCAGTAACTTTTACTTTACGCCAACTTGAAATGGATGTTATTCAGCTCCTGAGTGGCTTGACACTCATTTCTTATGAAGGCTGAGTAAGCCTTGCCGGTATTTTATTTTGGGTTTAAAATAAACACTGAAACGGGAAATAATTTCTGACAAGTTCGGTGGGATTCTAACTCGAGATCTCGGCATGGAATGCAATCTATCTATCTATATCTATAAAGAAGGATGTGTGTATGTATGTATGTATGTATGTATGTATGTATGTATGTATGTATGTATGTATGTATGAATGTATGTTCCCTATAGACTCATAAACCGCTCATCCGATTTTGACGAAATTTTCAGGAAACATGTAACATATCTTTAGAATGAATCCTGTGAAGTTTGATGGTGATCAAATAAACAGTGGTTCTCAATTCTCAATATTTCAGCAACGAGGTCGGTAAATTTTGAAACCACCCAATAGAAGAAGACCATTATATTCAACTACAATACATAATCTTAGTTGCAAATATACATTTACATTAAAGATTCATATAAAATGCATGCTCACAAGTAGACACATGTAAGTTCACGCTTACAAATGCTGCATGTGTACCTACTCATAATTTAAAATCCAAATCTAAAATGAACAACCCAGTAACTTTTACTTTACGCAAACTTGAAATGGATGTTATTCAGCTCCTGAGTGGCTTGACACTCATTTCTTATGAAGGCTGAGTAAGCCTTGCCGGTATTTTATTTTGGGTTAGAAATAAACACTGAAACGAGAAATAATTTCTGACAACTTCAGTGGGATTCTAACTCGAGATCTCGGCATGGAATGCAGTTACTCTACCAACTAAGCTATAGACCGGACTTTTTACAAATATGGTGGATCGATATCGGTTTGGTTAGGGGTAAGCAACCTGCGGCTCACCAGCCACATGCGGCTCTTTGGATGTGAAGTTACGGCTCTTTAGCTTCATACGCAAATATAAAAAAAACACAGAATTATACTTCTGATCGAAAAAAACTAAATCGTTCTGAATCGATTAACGATCTCTCCGCTACTTGTACTCGATTTTCACCCCCCACCCTCCCCCCGCCCCATCGACGCTATTTATTGTTGGCAAAAAAACATTTGTGGCTCTTTACAAATCCAAATCCAAAATAAGATATGTATCATTTGAGATTCACATCAAATGCATTCCCATAAGCAGACACGCATAATTTTGCGCTCACACATACCGCATGTGGAACTACAATATAAAAACCCAATCTTAAATGAACATAAGCCCTGCAACTCTTGCCGACCTTCCCTGAAACAGGGGCGACATTGGCAAAGTGAACCATTTTTTACAGTATGGGTGGTCAGCCTCATACCAACCTATAAGTCAAGGAAAAACTTTGAAATTTGTAAATTGTAATTTTTGGCTCTTCCGACTCAAAAGGTTGCCGACCCCTGGCCTAGACAAAAGTTCCAAATTAAAAAATGTTATTCAAGTATTCCAAGTTGAATTTTAGAAATGTAAGAAAGCTTTTATATCCCGCACTTATAAAAAATACGATAAACGAAAGTTCGTAGGTCACAACTAGAAGACCATATTGAAATATATTATTATTATTAAAACCTTTTATTGAAACATACTTTTAATTAAAATATACATAATATAGTTGTTTTTTCAAAAAACGCATTTCTGTAAAATTATATACTCACCACAAATTTAAAGATCGTTTTTTTCTCGGCGGTTAAACGTCTTTCTTCTATGTGACAATGGTCCAAAGCAACCAAAATAAACAAAATGTTTGCCTTTTACCTAACCCGGCCGTGCGACTTACAATTTTGTTGTCAATAGAAAATGTTCCGTGTGCACTACCTAAAACTTTCACTTATTGAAATAATGGATAGAGCACATCTTAAATGTGGGGAAAAAATGTGAATTCACTTGGCCGGGATAAAGACAGGACAGGGAGTCAAAAATTCAACATAAATTAAACACTTTTATGGAGATAGTTGAAAAAACACTTAAGTGCATCATATTGTATGAAGCATTTTCCCCAACTGCATACGTTTCACAGTGCGGTTACATTGAAAAATATTCCTGATTGTTTGGAATACATTTATTTCTTCACTTTGCTCAAAGAGTATAGTGATTTTTATAGATTAGTTCTTTAATTGTATGATTATAAAATTTAATTTATTGTTTATATTATTTTCTTGTACAGGTCAATATGCATCTGACCAACTATAAATATAAAATGGTTCACTCTGCCAATGTCACCCCTGTTTCAGGGAAGGTCAGCAAAGAGTTGCAGGGTGTATGTTCATTTGAGATTTGGGTTTTTATGTTGTAGGTTCACACGCAGAATGTGCAAGTGTGAACTTATACGTGTCTGCTTGTGGGCATGCACTTAATGTGAATTCCAAATGTAACAATTATATCCATGCAACTTAGAATAGATTAGATGAGTGACGTTACATAGCCGATTTTTTTATCTTAAATATAAATGGAGCACCGCAATCGATTTTCCCTATGCTTGGCTCTGCTGCTTAACAGTTGTACCTAGACCTTTTTTTTTAGAAAACGTGAAGATTAACCTAGAGATAAATTGTGTGAAGCTTGATTCCGATTAGCACACTTTTTTTTTTATCCTGTTGTTTCCTCTTTTATCTGTAGAAAAAAATTGATACCACATGCCCAAATGGCGTAGTGAAACACGCCGGGTACTGCTAGTATTTTTATATTAATTGACAGCCTGATCAGCTGATCCGGCGCGGCCATGTTTTATCTTGATATAAAATCGGTAGATATATCAAGACTGCTGTGGTTGTAAGTTTCTTCTTATAATCAAAATGCTAAAGTTAAAGTATATTTTTTTATTATGTTGACTTAAAATCTAATATTGTGGAAGTCATGCACGTGTGTCACGTCTTTTTCATGTAAGCCAGAGCTTTATATCTCGCCTGCTCCGAGCACAACTCCGAGGTGTGAGGGAATAGCGCGAGTTGTCGCTGGTTAATTGGATCATATCACATTGTGTGTGCAGTTCATACTGGCAAACTCGTTACACGCAAATGAACTTTCTGGAGGCGAGACATGTGTAATCAGGTGTGACGTAGACAAATCATAATAACAGTGTACAATTTACTCGGCACATTTATTGACGTAGACAAAGTTTCCACAGCCGGTTGGCTAAGGAAAGGGCGAACAAATATTTTAAATTGCTTTCCGTAGTCCGATACAACCACTTCAGTTCGCTTACGTGTCCCGTTTTTTGAGATGGCTGGTAGTCATTTATTGTGACGGCTAAGTAAACCAGTTTTATTTTACATTGTAAATAAACAACGAAACGGGAATCATTTCACATGACACCCTTGGTGGAATTCGAACCCGAGCTCTCTGTCGACTGGACTTTTTAACTAAAATATTCCGACAGATAAATAGTATTTTTTTTGGAATCGTATATTTAAAAATATGTTCTTTTCATTTCTTCGTGACTATAATAATTATGATGCCTTCATTTTCACACTACATTAAACTAAAGAAAAAAATCTTTAATATTTCCCATGCCGCGTCACAGTGGGGTAGAGTCCCCTCATTCCCGGACAAAAATCACTCAATTCCTTAAGTGTACGCCGTATAAATATAAAGCGCGAAATCTCTTCCAAGTTGAACGGTGCCATTTCAAAAAATCCCCCCCTCTTTCTCCCCTCTTCAGCATTGTTTCAAAATTAATGATAATTTTTGTGCGCCTGCGTACAAGGACACTTCATAAAAGCGCGGGGTCAGAATCCTACACTTGTGCTTGTAAGGGCATTCTTTTAAAATATTTAAAATGTTCCCTTTATTGTCGACTGTGCCATGATGAATGGTTTCATTTTTTTTCGCCAACGCCCCCGCAATTCACAAGCCAATTCCAACTTGAATTTTTCATTGTTTTTTTTTTGTACCTACTTACAATTTTTACCGCGCTACGCACGCATACCGTGTTATATTGTGTTGCAAATTTCGCTCGAGTTAAATGATACAATTTTTTTTGACACAAAACTTTTCACGGAATAAAAAACACATTTTCAAGGTAGTTTAATGTAAAAATATGCATTTTTTCGTTGCTTCTACGCACATACTTATTTTTTTATTTAGAAGCTATAAAACAAGCATTTAGTATTTTTGATACCGTAACGGCATATAATTAATATGCTCCTATTTTAAAGAGTGTGAATTTTCTATATTAATGGAAAAAATCCTTGAAATATTTGTGTAAAAAGCTGACCACCAATACTGTAAAAATTGTTTGTTTGCCAATGTCACACCTGTTTCAGAAAAGGGCGGCCAATTTTATGTTTATTTCAGATTTGGGTTTATATTTTGTGTGTACACATGCAGTGTCTAATTTTATCTACACATTCAGCATCTGCGAACTTCCACGTGTCTGCTTATAGACATGCATTTAATATGAATATTAAATCTTAAAATCTTAGATTATAGTGGCAATATTTGTTTCAAAACTATCCACTCAGTAAAAATGCAGAAAAATGATTAAAAATATAGATTTTTCAGAACCAACGCTTACCACCATGTATATCTCGTAAATAAATATTGATGATTTTTTTAGTCTAATTGTTGGATTCTTACATAACACATATTTCCCCTGTATCATATAGTTATTAAGGCGGAAGCATAATCTCTGCTTATTGGTCTTATTATTGGTAATATGCTTGAATCGACTGATCAACACTGCACCATTGCAGTCCCTATATATAGGTACAAAAGAGATCTTTCTCGCATATTCCAGATTATTCTTCGATTTCTCGCTTTTTATTCTCACCTTGAAAAAACTCGTACTACGGGTACTGAAAGCCGTTCTATGCACTACCATCATCATGGACTACTCCCAGATTGTTCTACCCACACTGTCGTACATGTGTAGGTGCGCGTAGGTACTTTGATTTATCCGTAACAATTCAGTATTTTTCTTTAACAAAATAATTGTTCAATTTTTAATTTGTTACACTCGCAGCCGCAATTCCGAGATGACACATTGGCTTATCCAAGATGGCGTCACAGTGCCACGCCGCGCCGCCTTGCAGGGCAGGGAAGCGTTAATTACTTTGGTAAAGTTACGAAATGGCGTTCTATTATCTTCGCATCAATCATGTCTCGGTTACAGGTAGCAGCTCGGGCAACACACGAGGCAAGTCGCTCCACTTACTTGTCTACTTCTCACTAAGTTACTGGCTCACTTACTCATCTACTTGCCGCGAGGTTAATCAGAGATGTGCTAAAGTTTCAAGATTATAAACCTTAACTATTTAATTGTTTTTATTCATTTAATTCAATGAAAATGTATAGTGCTAAATGAAAGTGGAATAAAAGGGTTATTCTTTGACTTAGAAGTTGTTATGAGGCTGACCACCTATACTGTAAAAAATGTATCATTTTGCCATTGTCACCCTATTTCAGGAAAGGTCGGTAAAAGTTGCAGGGATTATGTTCTTTTGGGATTGGGCTTTTATGTTGTAAGTCCACATGCGGGATGTGTAAGCGCGAATTTCTACGTGTCTGCTTATGGAAATGCATTTAATATGAATCTCAAATGTAAGGTATCTTTGCAACTTAGATTATAGAGCAATGTTACGACAACCTGAAATGGGTCTTGGCCTCCTTGATCAACCGCAGTCACCGCTGCCTCTCGCGCCTTCCTCCTCCAGTCCCATACTCCTACCGCGCAGCAGTCTACCACCACTCCGTCCAGCCACCTTAATCTGGGTCTTCCCACTGTCCTGCGTCCCTTTGAGTCTTATAATCACAACCATCTATCCCAGGCTCCGATGGTCCATTCGCTGGATGTGCCTTAGACAAAGCAGTCTGTTGACTTTTATTGACTGGACCGCATTAATGAGAATCGAGAAGGAAGATCGATTTTCGAGTTTAAAATCTGTAATGTAGAACGTATCATTGCAGTTAATTAGTAAAACCTATAGTTATGTTAATTTGGCACCATTGCGCATTAAAACGCTACTAAGCTACACATAAAGTGTAACTTCTTGTCGCATTTTGTGTGGCGAGTGGAACCTATTTGTTTTTACACTTAAGGGGGTCGGCCTTACGCCAACAACTTCAGTTGAAGTGGAGGCTTCCCAGCTATCGAGGGGGCTGGTAGTCATTTCTTGTAAAGCCTGAGTAAACCTGGCTGTTATTTTATTTTGGGTTTGAAATAAACACCGAAATGGAAAATAATTTCTGCCACCCTCGATGGGACTCGAACTCTAGCTCACGGCATGGAGAGCAAGCACACTACCAATTGAGCTATCGACCAGACTCAGGACCAGCGCCATAACTATAGCTCCCGTATTACTAACTTTTACCTGTGTATAAGTGAAACGAATAAAATAATTTCAGAGAAGCCCACCGTATTAGTACCGACCAAAATTACCTTAAGGAAGAAAAGGTCACACAAGTTGAGCGTGAAATTCGGTGGCTTAGACTTAGTTTACAGAGGCTTTGAAATTATTTAAAAAAACTCAAGGCCACGGATTCAAAGTAAGCATTTTAAATTCCGGAAATCTCCCGTTACGAAGTGAAAAACTCATTAATGCATGCCGGCTTAGGTCTCATCAATCAAACACGCGGCAGTACAAGCTCGCATAATGCCGTTTTATTCCCCGAGCATCTGACTTTGAAGTGCTCTCCGTACATTAGTAAACCCTAAAACCTAAGAGCGTTTCACCAATAATGTGTGAAACCTAAAACGCCCACGCAAATGCGCTATTTAAATTTCCATGTATTTTTAAGTGAATTGTGTTTACAGAGTTTTAAACGTAGAATGTTATACTTGGGGGAATGGGTCTTTAATAAGCAGTAATGCTCCTTACAAAATCTCCCATTCACAGACAAAGGGAATTGGTAAGCGAGTGGCTTAATACTAAGATGCCTCGATATGCAACTTGATTTGTTAAAGATCTGTGGACAAGATAAAAGAATGACAATCCATATTCTTAAGCCGAAATATCTGTCATTGTTATCAAGTATCGATAAATGAGCACGGACGAGTTATAATTTTATTTATTGTTGAGGCATTAATATAATAATATAATTAGGGAAGTATCAAAGTATAACCATCATTAAAAAAATGACCAACCACACCATACTTGTTGTACTATATGAATGTTTTAAAAATTAAATTATTTATTAGGATGATAAAGTATGCAGGTATATTTGGTATGGACTTGAAACAAAGTCATATTTTACAAATGTTACATGACTTGGTTTTAATTATAAGCACCTGGCTTCTAATTGTCATGTATTTTATCGTGACTCTTATATTATGAAGAATATTATGACGTGAACCCTTAAAGTCTGAAAACTAGAATCATAAACTAAGACCAGTCGGTAGCTCAGTGGTAACACTGCGGACTCTGAATGGGAAGGTTGTGGGTTCGATTCCCGGCGGAGCACAAAAAATATACCATTTATATTTTCAAATTTGCTCTTCGCCGGGTTGAAAAATTCATAAAACCTGTACCAATGACCGGTCACCAAAGGTCCATCCAGCCTTACAGCAACTGGGTCTTGCTTGAGAATTAGCACTTTGTAGCGACGACGATCAAGCTCGTATAAAGGTAGATAGCTCAATTGGTAGAATGCTTGCATTCCATGCCGAGAGCAAGGGTTCGATCTCAAAGGTTTACTCAGCCTTCACAAGAAATGAGAACCAGCCCCCCCGGGAGCTGGGAAACCCCCACTTTAACTGAAAGTGGTTGGTGTGAGGCCGGCCCCCTTACCTGTAAAAATAAATAGGTCCCGAAGCGCCACATGCGACCCCTTTGGGAAAAACGCTGGCAAGAAGTTACACAATATGTGTAGCTTAGTTGCGTTTTATTAACTTTGTAATCTTCATCTCAACAAATAGACATTAACACACACTTTATTTGTATTGGTTGTTAATTAGACCACCTGAAGATGCGAACGGTATGTTTTCAAAACTGGTCGTCGAAATGTCAGTCAGAAAACAAAGTGTGCAGGGACCAGTTACTTTAAAATGTGACTAAGAATTCCATTCACGTTCTTCTGTCTTAATCCTTATATTGGCTTTCCAGCAATGTCCATCAATCTATTTCGCCATTTCACCCCATAGTTAATTTGCATTGATGATGATGATGATGATTTTTATAGCGCCGTTTCGTGACTACTGGCACTGCAAGGGCGCTTAATTATCGCTTCTATTCTGTCACAGCGTCGCCCGACTTGTCGAGGCTTCACTGTCAAAAACCCGCCGGCTAGTGCAGGGTTGTGAGTGTGAGCATTGACGTCCTCGTCTCAGGGTGGTTATAGATGGGTTGTGACTACAGCCTGAAATAGAAAGTTCCAAAACCAAAGAAAAGAGAAACAAAAGGTGAAAGGGAATGTGGTTTATTTAAAAGAATAATTCTTTAAACAGAAGAACAACATTTACAGAGGAGGTAACTCATAGTTATATATTTGATGTATAAACTCATCAAACTACGAGAAGCTTATCTAATAAAGTTCTCAATATTCAAAGTTATTTGTTTTATTTATGGTTTATTAATAATTATCATTACCCCAAAGGTAGACATGAACTTTCATTAATAAAAGTATAAACAGTCTTGAGACTTTATAATATCAAAGAGCACTTTCGAAAACTTCCAGAACAAATCGAGATCACATGTAAACAAACAAAAAGGAAGATGGCGTCGAAAGCTTCTGGAAGGAATTGAGTACCAAAAACAAAATGGCATCTGGGGACGCTCGAGAAAACAGAATGTATTTCTCGGACAAATCTACGTAGGTATTCACTGATTTTATTACAATAATGTGGAATCTCTGAAAACACACTCGTAGAACAAGCTACATGCTCAAAGTATTCACAAAGAGAAGGCAAACAGTAAATGGATTAGTCTCACTACTGCGTGGATAGACCACGTGCAAAATTCACAGTGAGGTTATTTATTTACGTAAATCACAATACAATGGAGGCTTAATGATTTCAGTATAACAACATTAAACCAATAGATGAAAGTCAAATGAGAAACATGCTCTATTCTCTTGGAAGAATATAAAAAAAAAAGAATTTAAGAAAAGCAATCGATTATCTGATTTGAATTATCCATAACTAAAAATGACAAATGTAGACAACCCATTGTAATCAGATGGTTATTCTTTGGTAAAGACAAGATAAAATGCTTGCGCATCATGGCGAAAGAATTTATTAATCAGGATAAATTAAACAATAAATCCGTGAAAACAAATTATCATTATACGGAAACAGACATTAAACATCATTTATGATAACAATAATTCCATTATTCCATAGGATGCTAACAGATTAAACAACTTTACGTGAAATCCAAAATAGCAAATGGCCGAATCACGCGGTCACATTTCTAAATACTTGAAATTTTAAACAATTACAAATCTGAGATGAAAATAAATATAAGGGGGATTATGGGACGTTGGTAGGGAAAAGGATTGGGATATAGGGAGGTAGGAGGTGTTACTTGAAATTTTATGTCGCGGAATCCATCTTCGTCCGTTGTCCGCGATGCAGAAAAAGGTCCTCTCGTCTCGCTGGTCGTGTGAAGAATGCGACGGTTGCTGCTGGTCGACTCGGCATGGCCTACTCGTTTTGCGCGCTCCACCAATGGTATTAGCCTCGCATCCCTTTGGCGTGGGGAAAACGGAAGTGAAGCCAACGTAATGCTGTCAACGTTGCTTGCAGATCCCCGCTCTTTCCTTAATATTGTTAGCGGCTTGGAACAGGCGCGACAATTCAATGCTAGGTAGAACTTTACCTATATTAATAAAATTCGGATCCCATATGTTGCGCGGTTTCACCAGTTCTCGTGGAAGGCCTTCTAAAAGGTAAAAAAAACAGCTGGAAGGTTAGTTTTCTGTAGAAACAGATCAAATTGGTCTTTGATAAAGAAAGAAAGTCGATAGTTTTGCATGCAAATTATTCGTAAACCGAGACTGTCTTATCACAATGCTGGTACTTAAACATCAAATTTCTCTTAAATTCTGGCTGAGTTATAACAGACATCTGGGGGATTACGATTGTTTAAAATGTACTTCTTTTTCTTCTTCATTGTTTTAAGAGTCCCTCTTATATTCACAATGGCTGGAATTATGTTATAATTTTCCTTTTCAAGTTTCGTGTTTTTGTTTGTTTTAAAGGGGGCGCCCGCCGGCCGCACAATTATCGCCTAAGTCTTTAAAATGTATCGTTCGTTTTGGAATTCTTATTTATGACTTAACTATGTGTTGGACACGGCATAAATTCAATAACATCAAAATTTTAACGTCACACGGTCGTGTTGCCAGGGAAAATGCAAACAAAGATTTGGTTTTTCGTAGCTAAGAGTCCTTGTCACATGAACGTGCGAAATTTATCTGCTGAGTAAAAACACTTTATTTCATTTGTGCTAATTTGTTCAATTTTGATGAGAATCTAGCCTTAAGCCGTGGAATAAAAAAATACCATAGAAAATTAAAATATTTTAGTTTGTTATTCAATAAACAACACTTTTAACTTTTAAACACTGTTTTTAATAAAAAAAAAAAAAAATTTTGTTCAAGATTATAGGTTGGGCTACAATTAATTTGAAGGCATATTTCATATACCTGCTATAAAGACTAAAAAATAAAGTCGCCTTGACACATTTTCGAATCGTAAACATTCAATGATTATGATAAAAAAACAACAATGTTATTCAATCTTCTACGATGTAACATAAAATAAATCCACATTTTTCCTTACATTTTCTGTGTTCTTGCCATATCTCCGTTGGTCGGCCTCTGGGAGCCGTTATTTCTACTTCGACATTTTTCAGCGTTCTCTCTTTATTCCCGCTTGAACATAACATTCTTATCCGGGACCGCATCATGCGAAATATAAAGTTGTAAACCGCCGGCTGAGATTATTTACAAGTTTGCGCAGACAGCTCTTGTGCCCACAAGACGTTTCTATCGGAATTTGCAGCATTATTACAGAGAAATTTTATCAAATATTTAACACTGTGCGGAAAATTTCATGTTTTTAATATCCGAGTGCTGTGATTAAAATGTCAATATATCTTTGCAACTAAGATTATAGATTGTAGATTCGTGGATAGTGATTATCATCTTTTAAAGGCGGTGCCTTTTTGTACTAGTTATATGTCTCTGTTGGTTGTCATCCTCTTAAGCTGCGAATAGGAGGAGACATCTGTGTGCCGTTTCAAATCCTGGAAGTATGAAATTCTTGAACGATCTCTTGTTCGTCCTCCTTTTTTATTTTTCTTCAAAAATGTAGCTAATAAAGGTGCTAAGTCAATCATGTGTCCTGTTAGATTGGTTATCCTCTTTAAAATGTGGCTTACAAGCTTTCTTCTCTCGTCTACTTCCTGCAACATATTTTCGTTGAACTTCCTTTCAAGTTTCGACCTATAATATCTTGACCATCTTCCTGCAAAACCCGTTTCTCAAATGAGAGAGCCTGGGCGGTCACTTTTGAATTCGTATGTTTCAAAATAAATAAGTTCCACTCACCACATGCTACCCTTTCAGAGACAACGCGACAAGAAGTTGCATTCTAAAATCTAAATTGCGTAGTTGCATTTTACAAATCTCTATTCAGTCTACATTTAATGGTTGAGTAGACTCTTACTGCGTTGGTAGCCTAAGTTCAAGCCCGGGCAAGATTTGGATCTAATTTTTCTCATCAAAATCAACCCGTTTCTTGGCTTAATCTACGTTCGTTAGGCATGCAAATTCCGAAAGTCAAAAGTGATAAAAAAAAAAAAAAAAAAAACGTCAATTTATTAATCTTGTTACTTTTATTACTATTGACTTTCTTTATTGCAAAAACATAATTTCCTTCATCCGGAAAATTAGCGACAGCAAACGAACCGCGTTTGTTTACTTACAAAATGTAACACGTTTTAAATTAACTCTCCGATGGGGGATTGTTTTTCCAGATATATTGGTGTGTGTGTGTGTGTGTTTGCAAAGAGGGGGAAGGCTGGGTTAACCTTTTCTGTGGTCACTTTTGCCACCACCACCCCATGTTGGTCCTAGACCGCTCACGTCACCGCGAATCGGACAAAAAGTCTCAAATAAATCCTCATTTTTTAGCAAAGCCGTCTGGACGTAATGCCTCTGCGGGGAAGGCAGCTAATACCCAAACCACCCCTTACCGCCCCCCCATTCCCCCAACTGGTTTCAAACAATTTCATTTTGAACTTTTACTTCGCGTTTTACGACCCCTTTTCACGTTTCGAAGACAAAAATAGCTTCAGAGTTAGTTTGAGAGAAAAAGTCGCCCCGAAAGTTTAATTTATTTTTATGTAATGGGATATTTCCCTAATCTAACGAATATTGCTCTCAATGGTTTTTGAAAATCTTTTCATGGTTCACAAAAAAAAACTTCGCATCGGCTAATGGATCCTGAAATAAGGATATCCAATTATCTTTTCTCCCTTAATGAGGACTTCCAGCTGTGTGCTGACCTATTTGCAGCAACTCACAAGCTGCAATATTTGCGGGTCCTTCATGACTCATTCTGGAGACACGATATCTTCAAAATCGCCTCCTGGATCTTCTCTATAATCTATAATCTAAGCTGCAAATATATGTTATCATTTAAGGCTTATATTAAATGCATGCCCACAGACAGGCACATGTAGGTTCGCGCCTACATGTTCTGCATGTTTGCATACAAATCAACAAAACCTCACATGATCATAAACCTTTCATTTCCCTGAAACCGGGGTCACATTGGCAAAAGTGAACTAATTTTTGTAGCACGGGGAGTCAGCCTCATATCAAGCTATCAGTCAAGTCTCAATATATCTTCACGAATTCACAAGAATTCACATATCGGATGTTTTTAATAGTCCTTTAGTTTTTCTTGTGTGCGCTCTAGCTTATACACCATAGGTCATAATAGGTCTGTGTATACCTACATAGACTTATAGGTTGGTATGGGGCTGACCACCCATACTGTAAAAAATGGTTCACTTTGCCAATGTTACCCCTGTTCCAGGGAAGGTCGGCAAAAGTTGCAGGGTTTTGTTCATTTAAGGTTTGGATTTTAATATTTGTAAGTAAACATTTAGCATTTGTAAGCGCGAACTTACACGTGATTATTTGCGGGTAAGCATTTGAGATTTTTTAATGTAAATGTATCCTTGCAACTTAGATTAAAATTGTATAGTATGTGGTCATTGCGGATGCCATCTGTTTTGTTAATTTATACAAAAAAATAATCCATCGAAAGTAGTCGAAATGTAAGAATGAACTGAAAATGGTTTTGATGTTGAGAATCCTCCCTAAAGTGACCGCACAAAAGATCAGCGGGGGATCAGACTGATGTTGTTTTGCCAGACAAAAAGGATAAGACTCTGTACAAAGCAGATAATATAAAACAGAACAAAATCCAAATAGATAAATTGTTATCTGACCCTTGCCCGGGGCGCCTCAAACACTGAGACGGACCTTATCAGCTTATGTTTTTACTTACTTTTAATGTTCTATTTACATATTTTTTTGTATGATAAAGCAGTTTGACCATAGACCATATTATCCAATTGATGGTTCCTTGACTTCTATGTTGGTATGAGGCTGACCCTCAATCTCCTCACCACACCCAAGAGCTTAGTCTCTTTTTGGTGTGGTATAGCGTAGCAACAATTTAATCTAATCTTATCTAAGTTGCAAAGATATGTAACATTGGGGATTCACATTATATACATTTTCAACATGCAGACACAAAACAGACATGCTCAAACCCTCCTCGTACCCGTCATGTATGTATGTGTCAGAAGGACCCACAGCACATGGACGCTCATGTAAAGCTATATATTTTCTTGAGTGGCGAAAGGCCTTCCCGTGAAGTGAAATCAACGGCACGACAAAACAAGAACCTCTAGGTCAGAGGCGTGCCCATGACTCTAAAAGTAAATGGTTCGATGTTACTGAAGCTAATAGCATAACTCGGGTGGCACTCCTTGTGGGATTGTTGCTAGATCACGAGTAGCGTGAAGACGTATAACATCCGCTTGTACATAACGCTTTAACATCCCGCATGTTGACTTACAATATAGAAACCCAAATCTCAAATAAACATACACCCTGCAACTCTTGCCGATTTTCCCTCAAAAAAGGAAAAGGCAAAACATATTTTGTCACTGGTTGCTACGAAACTTTGCCCTATTTAAGCGTTAGGTTGGTCCGCCGAGAAAAAAATCTAAATTCAAATTAGTGCCGAGTTTTCGCCGCCTAGCGTTAGTATGTAAAGGCGACATGTTTGAAAATGAACTCCCCTTCCATTAAATTATCTTCTTTATTGCATGAATACACAAGTGCCGTATTTGTGTGGCAAGCAATAACAGCGCAATCTGCCACGGTAAAAATTGTGAAAACATGCAATCTTTGAAATATTCGTGAATAAACATTGTTAATGACGCTGGCCGTACCTGTAAAGTTGCCGGGGTGGCATTCCTGAAATATGCTCATGGCGGAACTTCATCGCGCGCGATAATTGCGTTATCTCTCGACATGTAAACACTCGTTACACTGTATTGCTTTTTTGTATCCGAGCTTTTTGATACCTGTGCTTTTTAATATCCGAACTTTTTGGATCCAAGATTAATTATTTAATACCGCGCTTTTTTGTATTCGAGTATTTTGATACCTGTGCTTTCTACTATCCGTGCTTCTTGTATCCGGGATTAAATACCGCGCTTTTTTGTATTCGAGCTTTTTCATACCTGTGCTTTCTACTATCGGTGCTTCTTGTATCCGAGATTAAATACCGCGCTTTTTTGTATTCGAGTTTTTTGATACCTGTGCTTTCTACTATCCGTGCTTCTTGTATCCGAGATTAAATACCGCGCTTTTTTGTATTTGAGCTTTTTCATAACTGTGCTTTCTACTATCGGTTCTTCTTGTATCCGAGATTATTTAATACCGCGCTTTTTTGTATTCGAGCTTTTTGATAATTTTGCTTTTTACTATCCGAGCTTTTTGTATCCGAGATTATATGATATCCGAGAATACCGCACTTATTGTATTAAGGCTTATTTGTATCAGAGCTTTTTGTATAACCGAGCTTTCTGTAGACGATTTTTTTGCATCCGAGCTTTTTTTTATCCTATCGGAGACCTTTAATAGTTATAAAGATGACTGAACGTCCTTATCTCTGGGTCCATGAGCATACATGAAGTTTGGTTGTGAATCACACATCGAAAGATCCAAATCTAGAAAATAACCTATAGGTTTGTATGTTACTGACCAGACCACCCATGGTGTAAAATATGGTTCACTTTGCCAATGACAGCCCTGTTTCAGAGAAGTTCGGCAAGAGTTGCAGGGTATGTTTACATACGGCATGTACCTACTAGAGTAAAATTATACGTATCTGCTTGTGAGAATGCATATTATGTGAATCCCCATGTTACATATCTTTGCAACTTAGATTAGAATGATTGAAGAATACTTGTTCGCATCATATTTACATGTTACTAGCCTCTATTTGTTGGGCACACTGTAATCGCGTGATGTTTCATTCTCGCCGGCATTATTTTGTCTTCGTTCTTACTGCCCGGGACTCGCTAATGAAGAACAGCGCTCCAAGTAAAAGACTTTACGTGTAAACACAGCCCTCGCGTTTACCAAAATAATCCAGGAATTGAAAACACTCACTCGATGCGTAGTTAAAATTTCTATACATTTTTTGGTAAACGTTATGATTCAGTTAAAACGTTAAGGTCTATAGTTTAGGGTTTAGAAGTGACGTCCACTCCTTAACTGATAATTTGTTTATTTTTTAAGTCCAATTTCCGAGAGTCAATGGAAGGCAGCACGCAAAAGGCTATGCGCACTTATATTTGTATTTTTTGTTGAATTTTTATCTGCTTAATTATTCATGGGTAAAAAATCATCGATAGGAGGCATTCGAGATAAGGATTTGAAAGAAGAAGACCAATAAATTGTGGATGAAAACTGGAAAGTATGTTTGGAGAGGATATCAAATTATTATTACATTCGATTAGGTATAGGACATTTCATTGCAATGTGTTTTAAGGAAAAATCTTGGGAGGACATACAAAATATCAGCCAGGAACTTTATTGACCTAGAATTTGAAGCGGCTCATGGATGTCTCCCCCTATTCTCAGCTCAAAAAGACGGAATCAAAATAATAAGATTGCTAGCAGAACAAGGTACTGTCTTCACAAGAGGATAGCAACCATCAGAGACAGAGAGAGACTAGCACAATTAGGCACTGTCTTCGTAGGAGAATAGCAACCAAGAGGGGCAGATAACTTATCAAAACAAGGCAATGCTTTTACTTAAAAATAGCAACCAACACAGACAGATAGCTAGCACAACAAGGCACTTTCTTTATGAAATGGTGATGAATCAATAACGTCTAAGTGTTCAAAAGAAAAATAATTATGAAATGTATTTGCCTCCACCCAGGGCTTGCGATTGCTTCATCCCTTCAGTTGATACACTCCCCTTTCTCCTCAGTTGACATACCCCTCCCCATCTACCCCTATGATTGATTACTCCGAGTTGACAACGTTCGACAAGACTTTGAATTTAGTCCCCGCCGAACTTGGTATCTGCGCGAGAGAACGTTTACGCTGAGATCAAAACAAACTTTGTACGTATTAATAACATTTACCTTACCCCGTATACACTCAAGCCTCCAGATTCATCATTAACGTGTTCCAAATAGACACTGTTGAAAACCAAGATATTTTTCCCGAGAAATCTTATCCGTTTTTTCTTCCTCTTGTTATAGATCTAGGATCTGTTTATTGTGGAACTCTCTCCTGTGATGCAGTAGACCAGCTGTTCTTCCATCTTTTGGGAGGACGATCTAGTAGACTCTGGCCGTTCGGTACCTCCTGTGCTACGACACCGTTTTTTTCTTTTATTTAATTCTTTAATATGAAATTGTTCATTTTACAAAAAACTTCAAGATTGTTTTTTATTATTGAAGCACTGTTTTATTTTCGATACTATTGTTAAGATTTCAAATTACAAACGTTACCGGTCCGAATTTGGCAGGTATGGAAACTTATGAATATTGAGGTATAACCTCATAATGTAACCATATAAGTAAATATTATTGCCGTCTTCTTATACAGGAGATATAACAATGTATTCCAAGACGAGCAGATCACTTCTTGGAATCAAAACACGAGTCTGTTAAACAAACAGAGCGTTTCATCATCTCTGTATGCTACGGCAAAATTAAAATTATGTTTCGAAGACAAATTGCAAACGTGTACATCTTTTTTAATACTTTCGTGAAGACGAAGTCAATCCAAAAATTTATTCCCTAACTTCAAAAACTAGTCGCAATCGTAACTAAGCTACTCATATAGTTTAACTTCTTGCCTGCGTTATCCCCGAAGGGGAAAGCATGTGACAATTTTGGAGCTCTCTATTTTTACGGGTAAGAGGGCTGACCTTACACCAACCAATTTAGTTGAAGTGGGGGTTTCTTAACTCCCGAAGGGGCTGGTAAACCTTGCCAGTATTAATTTTGGGTATGAAATAACCACCGAAACGGAATATCATTTGGGGTGGGGATCGAACCCTTGCTTTCGGCATGGAATGCAAGCATTCTACCAACTGAGCTATCGCCTGAAAACGAATGAAATCTAAATAAATAAATAAAATAGAAGAAAAACTTTAATCCAAAACAGGATTATTCATAGAGCTGCATATACTGTTAGTGAGTAGATTAGTGTGGTAACGTTTCATCCATATCCCTGTGGGGTGTCATAAGCGTCCCTCGGCGCTGAGGTCCAATTACTCACTTGTCTTGCGCAGCAGCCCTAAGCGGCGCTTACAGAACTTTGTCCGCACAGAGGAGCTCTGAAGTCTGGCCGAGTGATGTCACTTGTTCCTGACGCCGGCTGGCATCCTGGAAAATGCATTTCGCAAAGTAAATTATAAAACTTGCGTACGTATTATATTTAGATATTATTTTGCCTTGACTAAAAGGTTAGAATGAGGCTGCCCACCCATACTGTAAAGAAAGTGGTTCATTGCCCCTTACGCTGGTTTTCATCTCGGAAAGTAAATTTTGCTAAAGCAAATTATGAAACTTACTTGTTCATCTTTAGTTGTGTTTCCCTTGACCAATCAGAAGGGTTCTTGAGGTGTGATTGCACACAAGAACAGCGTTCACTAAATAAATTTTGGTATGAGGCTGAACAACTATACTGTAAAGAAATGGTTAAATTTTCCAATATCAACCCTGTGGAAGGGCGGAAAAAGTTGCAGGGTACATGAGTCGTACAACTGCAAACGCCGTCATCTCCAAATTTTATGATTTTTGAGATAATTATTGAATTTGATTCTGCGTAGTGTAACAAATCATTTGCTGTGTGCAATGTGATGAAAACCTCACTTAATCCTTCGTAATTTTAATTGAAAAAGTATGATTTCGTGCAAACGCCGTCATCTCCAACTGGTTTCAAATCGCTCCTCCAGTTCTTGTTTACCGTATACGCCAATCTTGTCCAATATGACTTTTTCATGCAGTTGTCTTATGAATCAAATTCTACACAATCTGAGCTAAGAAAAACCGTATAGCTCGATAATTTGAGAGTTCTTTTAAATATTTTTTAAATAAATTTCTTGTTTTTATAAGACACATTGGTCCAGTACATATGCAAACATTGATCATGTAAAAATTTCTCAATAGCGTATACGGTAAACAAGAACTAAGGCAGCGAAATAGCGTTCAAAACACAAGTTTATTTTTCTCAAAATCATCGCGTAAGGAGTTGACGGCGTTTGCATTTATACGACTCACATGTTCATTTTAGATTTGGGTTTTTATTTTGCTTGTACACTTTTAGCCAAAGTTTGAATACAGAAGAAATGTCAAAGTAAAAAGAGATAAACAGAGTGAGTGTAAAAAATAAACTTCAACAGACACATTGGTCCAGTACACATACAAACAAACATTCCTTATGTGAAATTACCTTTGATGGGCATAAGACAAACAAGCACTAACGGGTTGAGCTCCCTTAAAAAATCTCTTCAGTGAAATAACATATTTTGTGGAAGTTGAACCACATGCCTTCTAATCGGTAGTCCGAGGTGATAACCATTAGACTACATTCTATACGAGTGCATGAAACTCATTAAAATGTAGGAACTTGTAACAATTGTTGTCTCACAAATAATGGCGGTCGTTATAAAATGTGAGACACACAGAAGTGCTGGGAGCGCTTCTGCGGACAAACTTGCTTTCCTTATGAATAAATCTGCCGCGCCGCTTCCAGAAACTTCCTAAGGAATGCTCCCTGCTCCCTGCTTGTACATTTTAACTTTTCCATTATAAAAACAAGCGTGCCATTGTACCTACATATATACTTACATTAAACTGCTCATTCTTTGTCTTTAATATTTTCTTAAAAAGGAATGCAATTTACCAACCTATTTTTGCCTTGCCATAAGGAAGTAGTACATTATGTATTATCTATTCCTTGACTTATAGGTTGGTATGAGGCTGAACACCCATACTGTAAAAAAATCACTTAGCCAATGTCATCCCTGTTTCAGGGAAGGTCGGCAAAAGTTTCAGAGTGTATGTTGTTCATTTGAGGTTTGGATTTTAATTTGTAAGTACACATGCAGCATTTATAAGCGTGAACTTGCACGTGTCTGTTTGTATCTTTGCAACTTAGATTATAGATTATATTATATTCCTTGGCTTATAGGTTGGTATGAGGCTGACCTTCCACGCTGTAAAAACTTGGTTCACTTTTGCCAATGCCTAAAGGCAATTTTACAATGCACTAGCGGCAGTATGTCTAGAGTGCAGACTGGAGAGGTCCGAACTATTTCCAATTCTCAGCGATTTAATCCTGAAATCTTAATGGAACTTCCATTTAATCTGCGTCTACACTGCGATCCACTCTTCGGAAGCAAAGGAACATTAAACTTTCAGGATGTATGACGTCATCAAGATGGCTGCCACAACCAGAAAGTTGCAAGTTCCCGCCAAAATCTATCTATAGTACAACGTTTTTCTATTAAAACTGTACCCCTAGTATAAAATATTACGCGTAAACTCAACCGTAGCGTTTAACCAAAAAAAATGTGCAAAAATTATAACAGAGTCCCTAGTGAGCGTTAATGTTTACATACGTTTTTTGTAAAAGTGTATCGTTGAGTTGAAACGAAAATTGAGGTACTGTTTCCAACTTTAAATAGTTTGAAAAACTTCTGTTAGCTTCATCTGAAGGCAGCTCCTTCATTTTGCGTTTTTTTTTTGGTCGACATTTCGTGACTTCTTTCTGATTTTCTTATTTGCTTTCAAACTGTATTTCAAACAGTTAGTTTTCATTAACATAAACTTCAAACAATATTTTTTCTTTAAACATCAGCTTGACTTCTAGGTTGGTGTAAGGCTGACCACTCATTTACCCCTTCTAGTGATCTTCAAGTCCCTTTTCACACGAACCGGTTCGGTGTAGGATTGGAAATGACGTATGTTGGGTGATGTATTTAAAGCTTTAACACGATCCGACATAGTTAGACCAACAATCCCATACATTTCCGGACCCTAACCGGGCCGTTTTAAAAGTGATATCGGTGTATTCATTTTTTTTTCACAATGTCACCAATCTTCAAAGACTACAGAGTAATCTCACCCCTGTTTCAGGCAAGGCCGTTAAAAGTTGCAGGATTGAAGTTCATTTGAGGTTTGGATTTTAAATTGTAAGTACACATGCAGCATTTGTAAGCGCACCTTACACGTGCCTGTTTGTGGGCGTGCATTTAATATGAATTTTAAATGCTTGTATATATCTTTGCAACTTATATTATAGATTGTATTGTAGAATCAAAGAAAAAAAAACTATTAGAATCACTACGAGTCCGTAGGTTAAATTTTTTATTTACGTTTCACAACCTTAACTTTCCTCTTTTCTATTACACATTTCCTCTGTATATCTCTTTTAATTACTCCCATTATTTTTCACATACTTTCATTTCCTTCTTTTATTTCCACTCCAAATTAAACCAAATAAAAAGCTATAAGTTGTCTTATCTTGAAGTGGTCAATTTTGTATGCAGTCATAAAACGCGGTTTTTATTTCTTTCACTAATTGCTGACGCGGCGACATCGCAACTGACCTAACGCAAAATCTATTAAGTTGGTACAAAAACACAAACATTCGTTTAACGACCGCTTCCCTACGTATCTACTTGGACTTTACGATCTCCAGTTGACTGACGAATGCGGTTGACCACTCCGACGAATGTTAGTTAACCCTAAAATATTCAGGCGTATCTCAAAGTTTAAAAGCATGAAATAATTAAGTATCTTGGCTAGAGGGTTTTTTTCTTTTGAGGTACTATGAGCGTTTTCATATTTATGGACAGATAGCTAGCCTTATCCATAAACCCTCCTCTTTTCTCATCCGGAATCGGAACCGTCAACGACGGCAGATGTTTTTGATCTACGAATATAAAAGTATGAAGAAGAAGGTGACGAGAAGGGGCTCAGAAACAAGAGAAATCTCTCCAGGTCTTTGAGAACGAAAATTTTCATTGCATTATCGAACCTGATGATGACATAACGTGGCGCATCCGTACCAACGCAAAGCCGAAGTCCATACTTTAAGAGTCAAACTTCGTGCCAGTTATGAAATCAAGAAGAGTTAAGAGGGCTGGACGTGTAGTACGTGCAGTACGTGCAGAGGACTCTAGGATAATCAGAAATGTCTTAGATGGTGTGCCCTCCTGTGATAAACCAGACTTTTAGAAAAAAATATGAAGCACGAATATTACATGATTAAACTCTTACATTCACACCCGTATTGAACAGATTGGTGAAATCGATTTCAAAAACAATACTTAGGGAAAGTGGCTATAAATATTATCACATGATTTAGATTGTTGTATGCGATCAGTTGGCCAACGTCTATCAGGCCAACTACCCAAAATACGGAAGAACAGCTGGTCTTCTGCATCACAAGAAGGAAGTTCCGAATAAACAGATCATCAGATCCGCAATAAGAAAAATATATAGTTCGCCCTGTCACTAATGGGAGTGTATCTAGAATTATTAGAAACTATTGTATCGGTTTTCGTTACGATAACGGATAGTTTTTTTATTTCGGATTTCCGATTCTTCTAGATATAGTTACCGAGCTCTTTAACATTCCTAGTCCTTGAAAATTTTAGGGTTAAGTGTGGATGGTACAAGGAAGCATTGAGGTCGCAAAAACATCTATACATACAAGGCTGTAATACGAGCGCGGACCAGACTCTCAAAACAACTTCGAGCCAAGTCTTACAACTTGTCTCGTGGAGCTAAGACGTTTTATTTTTTATTTAACTCTGTGGTAAAATTTTGCACTGCTATTCAGGAGTCATCCGCAGAATAGATGTAGCTGTAGTTACATTATATAATCCTAAGGTTTGGACTTCCCAAGCGATTTGAATAAAAACAAAAGGGAGTCCGGTTGATGACTCAATTGGTAAAATGCTTGCATTCTATGTCGACAGTGTTCGATCCCCACCGAGGGTTCCAGAATGTTTTCCGTTTCGGTGTTTATTTCAAACCTCAAAATAAAATACCGGCAAAGTTTAGTCAGTCTTCACAAGAAATGAGTACCACCCCTTTCGGGAGCTGGGAACCCCCTACTTCAACTAAAGTGCTTGGTCTTGGCCCTTGCCTGTAAAAGTAAATAGGTTCCACTCGTCACATGCGTAACCCTTCGGGGATAACGTGGCAAGAAGTTTCACTATATGTTTACCTTAGTTGCCTGGAAAAAATGGTTGATAATACGGATCCAAAGGGGTGCAGGGCAAGGGGAAGGTCCGGTTTATGTGGCGGACTGCCGTGCGGTAAGGCTGAAGAAGTAAAATTTTGGAAAGGCAGCGGTGACCGCGATTGATCCAAGAGGCTTGCAGAGGGCTCTTGAGGTGTGATTCACTCAAAAACAGCTGTCACCAAATAAATCATCCCAATTTTAATGTTACTAAATATATTTAAGATTTCAAAGGAAACAAAGTTTCTATTATTCAGGAATATAAACTTACCATTCGTCCATCTGGGGTTGCAAGTGCCTTTCAGGAATAAACTCTCCCGGAAGGAACAACTTGAAATGGCAAAGTTGCAAAAAAAAACGTAATTAAAGCGAGCTATGACAAGTTGGTTTTGAACCGACGACAACCAACTATCGCTTTGACAAAGTTTCTGCGCTGCGGTGATCATTATACGTAGAAGTCTCAAGCTGCTTGTATCTACTTGGGATTGCAGAAAACGAGGGAATGGATGTAAAAAGATAAGATGGATGAAACTTTCTTCCTTTTGAGACGAAACAAATTACGAATCGATGTATTTTAATGATTTAAATCTACAATAATGTACAATGAGATGGTTTTAGAGGAGTGCAATAGAGTACACTGTATCTACATATAATCTAAGTTGAAAAGATATATCGACATTTCAGATTTGTGTTAAATGCATGCCCACAAACAGACTAGTGTAATTTCGCGGATATGCTGCAGGTACATTTACAAAGTAAATATATAAAAATCAAGACATCAATTAAAATCAAAAAAATATCACGAATAATACCACGAAACGGCGCCAATGAAAAAAATCAACTAATTCATCATTATTATCATGGTTACACCCGTATTCACAATCAATGCTATGAAAACTCGGAATGCAATATAAAAGCAATTCTATGGTGTGTTGTTCCAACAATAGTTTAGGTGTGGTCGAATTATCTCAGAGGTTTGTTTTATAGTTTTATGGATAGCGTCAGGATTTTTGATAAAAAAACACAAACGAATAAAGTATTAAAATACTTGAGTTTTCCGAAAATAAACCACATATTTAGTTAAATACTTAGTTGTGGAATAAAATCCATAAGCTTGTTTCCACAAAACTCATACGAAACTACAGTTAGATTATCTGCGAGCTCGCACGACTGACTTTTCATCTGAATCGTTAAATGTACCCAATGTATAAAACTTTACGTCTAAACTCAAACGTATTCATAAACTAAAATGTATATTAACTACAACGCTTACTAGAAATACTGAAGGTAGCAATGGATAGTAACTGAATAAGAATTTGGATAATTTATTTGGCGAGAGCTGGTTTTTGTGAATCTCACATCAAGTGCCCTTTACGAGCTTGGTTGTCGCTATAAAAAATGAAGTTATGTATTTCTGATGATTTTTGATATTGAAATAAACATTAAAACGGGAAATCATTTCAAACAACCTTGGTCAGAGTCAACCTCTAATTCTCTGGCTTTGAATGCAAGATCTCTATCAACTGGATCTATATTTTATTTCACTTTACTTTCTCCAGCTCACAAGCCTCGAAGGCTCAGGGTCTCCCGCACTACAAACCTCCAGTAATCTGTTTTGCGCTGCTTCCTTACATGGTCCCCTTACTCCCAGGACTTCCGCGTCGGCCTCGTTTACATACCCAATCCTCTTGATTTCATTACCGACACTACGTTTGGGTCTTGAAATATGGACGTATTTACAGTTGAGTTTTATTCTAGATTCGTTAAAATTTCCGTGCGTTTGCGTTTACGCTTTAGCGTCACGACCTTGATCGCGTTGCGCCATTTTTGCGTGCGAAAATCCCTTTTGCGAAAACTATCGTTAAAGTCGACCCACCCTAATGGCGAAACTTTTCGGCGCGAGGTATTTTAAAGAGTTTCCCCGCGTTTGTGATGTTTTACATTGATTTCCCAATGTTCTACGCAACCTCTACACTCTACAGTGTGGAATCGATACCCAGAACCGAAAACTTTTACAAAATTTGCGAATTCCTATAAATATTCAAGGTGCAAAAGTTTTCTGTAGGCACAAGGAGTTTTAGCAGGTTTCATGTTTGGTGAAACCCTGGAAATTAAAAAAACGGTCTGTACTCCGAGTATAAAATATTTGCGTTAACTTCCGTCTATAATTAATAATCTAAGTTGCGAAGATGTACTAGAATTTAGGATTTTAAACAAAGTTAGAGATATTTAAAATAAAATATTTTTTCAAGAACGTAGTTTTATTTTCACAATAATGTTATCTACCTCAAGCACTTTCGACCTTCAATATTCAGGTCATTATCAAGAATTTTTTGATAATCACCTGAATATTGAAGGTCGAAAGTGCTTGAGGTAGATAAAATTATTGTGAAAATAAAACTACGTTTGTAAAAAAATATTTTATTTTTAATTAAAATGAATTTTCACTGTGTGAATACACAAACCCTACAAAATCTTAGAGATATTTTTTTATTTTAATTGATGTCTTGATTTTTATATATTTATTTTTAAGACAGTGTTGTTTTACATGGTTTAACATTGATTTTTAATTGTGTTCCTTGACTCATATGTTGGTATGAGGCTGACCACCCGTACTGGCTTTTATAGTGTCTCTTTTTTCATTGTAAACCTATTTAATTTCGTTGGACATGGGTTACTATATCAAGTCATTTAAACATGCCATCCATATTTTTATATTGATTGATTGGTGTAACACTCTAAACACGTATATTGTACATTACCCACTTATGAAGGTCGTATTGAGCTGACCCTACATTATGTAAAATCTTGGTTCACTTTGGGCAATGCCACCTTTTTTTCAGGGAAGGCCAGCAAAAGTTGCAGGGCTTATGATGTTCACATTATATTTGCGCTATTATTATGTAAGTGCACATGCAGCATAGGTAAGCCCGAATATACACGACGTGTCTGCTAGTGGTCGTGCATCGAGTACGAGAATTACATTTCAATATATCTTTGCAACTTAGATCATTAACCACTTATGAAACTTATTCTATTTAAACATAATCATAGGCTGAAAGAAACCCGGGCCGGTCTAACGACTCCAAGATTGATTACTAAGCACACAGCGCTCTAAAGAGATAATTACTCTCTTAAAACTGAACTACAAACGTCTATAGATTACATGAAGAACGGATAGTGCTGGGACCAGATCACGGATATTATGTAGATCATCCGGTATCCAGACAACATTACGCATCTAGGATATGCATGTAGTGCAACTTCTTGTCGCGTTATCCTCGGAAGCGTCACATGTGGCGAGTAAAACAATTTTATTTTTATTGTTTAGAAGACAGCGTTAAGCTTACCAATCCATTTTCAAGGCCCGGTTTTTTGTTGCTTAAGCATAGCGACTTCATCCTGAATGAAACAGACGCGCTTATGTCATTCGTGTGGGTAGTTTCCTTTATCTATTTAAAGTCACATAAGCTAACATTAAAAATACCGGGCCTAAGTGGTGGTTTCTTCTGTGTTTGATGAGGTCAGTTGTAATTTATTTTGAAGGCTGAGTAAGCCTTGCTGGTTCTATTATTTTGTATTTCAAATAAACACCGAGAAGGAAAATATCGTAGACACTCTTTGTGGGGATAAATTGAGAATAAGGAAAAGAAGAATTAGAATTTTATTCGTCGATATTTAACTCTACATAAACATCGTGTAAATTCCCCACCATTGCGTTTATAGAAAAATGCATGAAATATACCACAGCACCTCTAGTGAGTGAATTAGTTTTTATACATTATTTACTATTTACGAGATTGTGGTAAATATACGCAACATTTTATCCTAGGAGCACAATACGGATAGTAAGGAACGGATATCCATACACATCTCTAAACTCCTTACATATTATGTTCACAGAACCTTCAATGGAAACTTTAAAAACAAGTCTTGAAAAGAGTTGTAATTAATAACACCTTGTTCAGAGCGTCAAGTATAAAGCATTGCGTTTCAACTCAACCACCACGTTTCAAAGAAAAATTTATGAAAACTAAACGACTCACAAAAAGCGCTGTTTTAGTTGCTATACATTTTTGTTTGAACTCTATAGTTGAGTTGAAACGAAAAGTTGTACACTCTTTGTATGCGTCGTTAATTTCTTGTTATTTTTTCCGTACTAAACAAAAGTTTATTTTATTTGATCGATTGTCTAAAATTACTACGCCAGGATTTCCCCTCGACATTCTTTCATGTCTTTGAAATGAACAGATGAATCACAAAGCGATTTATTACTTTCTCTTTTAAATCAGACGCCTTTACAAATTCCCAAGAGACCTTTAGTAACCTTATTATTTTTTGTACCCAAACGATCCACTATTATAGTAACTGTTTCCAGCTGTCATTCCACTGGGGGTGTAAGTCGAAATAAGAAAGTTCGGTCCTTACAAACGTCATTTTTGTTTTGATCATGCCATCTGTAATTGTCATATTCATTCGCTAATTCAGAAATTTGGTCTATCCATACTCTTTTCGGTCTTCCTCCATATTAATTTTGTTTATTAACATTAATGAAATCTAAATCTAAAGCTAAGCTGCAAAGATATATATCATTCAAGATTAATATTAAACGCATTCTCACAAACAGACATGCATAATTTCGCGCTCACACATGCCGCATGTGGACCTACAATATAAAAAACACCAATCTCAAATAAACATAAGCCCTGCAACTCTTGTCGAACTTCCCTGAAACAGGGGTGACATTGGCAAAGTGAACCATTTTTTACAGTATGGGTGGTGGTGGTGGCTAATTCAGAAAATTGGTCTATCCATACTCTTTTCGGTCTTCATCAATATTCATCTTGTTTATTAACATTAATGAAATCATAGAACATAATATGTTTGCTTATAAATAAAGTACATAATTTATGAATTACTTGGTACACAAATGCTTTGTTTTCAGATAGATAACGCAAGTCTAGTGTCAGTTCATCGACCTCCACTTGAAGCAAAACTAATCTGCACTTGTTTATCAAAACAATTCGCGAAGATAACGATTTATAAATACACCGAGAAGTGGGCAAAAAAATGATACGTTTACAATCAAAAGCAGTAATCTAGGATGCTTATAGAAAATTAAATAAACATATTGAAACACTTGAAATCACTTTCTGATCATTTCCATACATTTAACTCGTTTCAATAAAAAATCCTACATGTACAAATTTGTTTCCATATAACTTAGTGTAAGTGATGTAATGATTGCTTATTTTTAAATACAGAAACAAACATTTCCACAGTACCAGGTTGTTTCAACCATAGTTCTGATCTAAAGCAACTAATTAAGTTTTACTCCACATAAAAATTGCACTCAATTATACTATGTTTACTCCCCATTACACACCCCCTCTCACCCTTACACACCCTAAATCTCTCTTGATACATATCTTTCCTTTTTTTCTTATTAACTCATAGCTTGGCATGAGGCTGCCCACGTATATTGTAAAAAAATCCAATGTCACCCTGGTTTCAGGGACGGACGGCAGGAGTTGCAAGGTTTATATTCATGTGAGGTTTGCTTTTTTTGTAAGTGCACATACAGCATGTGTAAGCACTAACTTACACGGGTCTGCCTCTGGCCGTACATTGAGTATAAGCCTTAAATGTCTTTGCAACTTTGATTATAGATTTTTTACAGGTGTACTCAGCCTTCACAAGAAATGTGAACCAGCTCATCGTTGAAGCTATAAACAATGATGTTTTTTCATTCTCATGATCCCTCTCTGTTATTACTCTATCTTGAAGTGATAATTTATCACTTTATTCCGAGTATAAAACATAGAGTAAACACTCAAGTATCGCGTAAACTCCGTAAACAGAAAAAAGCGACTCTAGTGAGTGTTTATACTTGCATTTATTTCCTTCTGTTAACGCGACGGTCGAGTATTCACGCGTTGATTTATACTCGGGCTGCTGGTATTCTTATGTGATATTTCATTATATGACAAGTACAGCGTCCGCACTCAAAGCTCCTCTCCCAACTTACTGCATTTTTCAAATTTTCTTGTTCTCATACCAACCTAACACCATATTCAGGAAATCCAGCGCAGCGGCGACCAACCTTTCTTTATTCAATCTTTTATTTGTTTTTTATTCTTAACTTATATTTTTGTATGACAACAAGAACAATAACCTCTTGGTCACAGGCTCGCCCATGACTCTAAAAGTAAGTAGTTCGATGTTATTAAAGATAACACTGTGTCTCCCGTTGCTACAGTAACCTCAAAAAATGGGGTTACAGAGATGAAGAAACCTACGAGTGTGGCTCCGTGCAAAACAATGAACATCTTTTCTCTTGTCCCCTGATTGGAGCGACGTGCACGCTTGAGGACGTAGTGATGGCGAGCGAGAATGGAGTTCATGTGGCCGAGTATTGGGGGCTGCACATAATTATGATGGTGTTCCGGACACGAAAAGTAAGTAAGTAAAGATAATAACATACCTTGGGTGGCACTCCTTGTGGGATTGCTACTAGATCACGGATAGTGGGAAGAATATAATGATAATTAGAAGAAAAAGACTGAGGGCAGGAGTATTTTGAATCCGCTGCGGATGCAGCTTGGAAAAAGGAAGCGCAAAATCGCTCGAAAGAAATTGGTTTTTGGTAGCAACATAGTCTGCATAACCGACTGGGCCGATCGCCAATGTTACTCCTACTTATAGGAGGCAAATTTGCAGAGGCCCTGACCACCCATAGCAGGATGGCAAGAGATTTAAAGTCACAGTAACCGTTGTTGAAGGGAAAGTCCGTGTTGCAGGGCTCATGTTCTTATTTTGTATGTACACATGCGGCATGTACAACCGCGAACTTAAACGTGTCTGCTTGTGGTCATACATTTTATATTTTTAATATTTTATGTTCAAATATCTATGTTACTTATATTATAGATTATGAATTATGGAAAATATAATAAGTTTAAAAATTCAATATAGGTACTGAGGTGTAAAGAACATTGTCAGAATTAAAAAAAAGGATAATGGATATTTAACAGACGCCATGACGGTTGAGAAATAGACAGGTAACGTTAAGAAAAAAAAAATGCTGTAAACAACAATACCAGGGATAAATAAAAAAAAAACATAAGTCTATGTGTTATGTATGAACTATCTATAATCTATGTTGCAAAGATAGTGTAATGTATAATTATGATATGATTATTTAGAGTAGGTAATATCATATATAAGGTAATGTATTATTGTAATATAATATTATTAGAGATTATTATTGCTTCACTGAGCAGTCTGGTTTTGTCTCTCGCCTTGTAAACACTGAAATGGAATAATACATCACATTGAAACCAAGACTCATCTGTTCGTCTGATTGATATCCCCCATCCACAATAAACATCCCCAAAATACATCACAGTGGCGCAGTCGGTAGGATAAAGAAGAACCATATAAAACGGGATAAAAATTTTTTTTGGAAGAAATAAAATAATATTGTTGCAAGAGCAACATGTGGGAATCTTCGAGAAGGAAGAAGGATCTGAAGACTGAGGATCACGAAGCCAGCTGAGGCGAGGTTGCTGCAGGGAGAACTGGAAGAAGTCTGAAGAGAAGGAGCGGTTTTCTTCAAGAGGAAGAGAACTCACGGAGCCAAGAGGAATCGCTGCAGGGAGTTACTGCAGCGGTTTTTTTTTTCAAGAGGAGAGGATCCAACTGGGGCGGAGTGCTGCAGGGAGTACTGCAGGAGCTGGGAGCCTTGAGGGTCGGTTTCCTGGAGGTGACTGCTGCAGGGAGTGGAAGCCACTTTCTGAGGGTCACGTAGGCGTTTCCTGGACTGTCGGACGCAGAAGCAGATAAGATTTTTGTTTTCTTTCTTTCTGCCGTTTCAGACTATGGAGGGAACACGGAGGAGTCTAAGTCCTTTTTGCCATAGGACTGGAGATTGGGATGTCTTCAGACTTCGGCTCGACCAAGTCCTCATTTTGTATGATGAGAAGTTTTTAACTGAAGAACGCAGAAGGGCTGTTCTATTATCGTCTCTCACCAAGGAGACTTTTCAGACGGTGTCTGATCTATGTTTTCCGAAAAAGATTTCGGAGGCAAAATTCGAGGAGTTGATTGATATTATTGGGGGTCATTGTGGGGTAAAAAAAAATATATTTGAGTATAGGGAGTCATTTTATTCATGTAAACAGCTCGAAACCGAGTCAATTAAGGATTATATAGCTAGATTGAAAAAAATTGCGGTAGACTGTAAATTTGAGAATAGATTGGAGGCAAATTTGAAGGATATATTTTTAATAGGTATCAGACAGAACAAAATAAAGCAGAGAATATTTTTAAAAGCAATGGAATTGAAATTATCTGAATGTGTAGAATTAGCGAGAACAATGGAACATTTGTGTGGTCAAAACAATTCAGAAAGTATAAATTTAATGAGTTCGTGTAATTCGAGGGATTCCACAGAAACTCGGAAGTCAAGGGATAGACAGCGAAATTCTGAAATCAAGCGAAATAATTCAAATGATAGTAAGAAATCTATTTTTAGACATGCAAGTATTTCAAGTGATAGGAATAATAATTATAAATGCTTTAACTGTGGTAAATTCGGTCATAAACAAAATGCATGCAAGTTTTTAAATAAAGATAATAAAAATATTAAATGCTTTAAATGTAACAAATCTGGTCATTATGCAAATAAATGCAAGTTTCGAAGAATAAATACAATAATGGCCATTAATGAGATGGATGGTCCCATTTTTTTAAACGTAAAGGTAAATGATACAGATCTAAAAATGATTTTAGATACGGGTTCTGGGGTGACTATTATTCCTTGGCACATATTTAATGAACATTTTTCAAATATTAAGTTAGAACATTGTGATTTGAAATTATCAAGCTATGATGGTACTCAACTACAAGTAAAAGGTCGTAAGTACATGAGAGTAGAATATCAAGGAAGTAAAGAGTACATAGAAATAATTGTTGTATATAAAGGGTCGTCTTCTTTATTAGGTCGGAATTTTTTGAATACTTTTAAAATAAATTCATTCAATGTTAGCGATAATATTTATTCAGTAGGAAATAATAATACGAATTATAATGCAGATTTTTTTTCTAGTATGAGAAAAAAATATCCAGCTGTTTTTGAGAGTAAAGCAGGTACTTTTAAAAATTTTGAAGCGGAGATAGAAGTTATAAAAGACTTTAAGGCAAAATTTGTTAACCCGAGGCCAATTCCTTTTAATTTGAGAATAAGGGTAGAAAAAGAAATAGATCGCATGTTACAAGAAGGTATTATTGAGAAAGTAGAGACTAGTGAAATGGCAAGTCCAATAGTGATTGTGAAAAAAAAAAATGATGAAATCAGAATATGTGCCGATTTTAAAAATACTTTGAATCCAATGTTAAAAAAAATAAAGTACCCGTTACCTAGAGTAGAAGATTTAATAAATAGAGTAAATGGAGCAAAATTTTATGCAAAATTAGATTTGAGAAATGCTTTTTCTCAAATTAGGTTGTCGGAGGAGTCGAGAAATCTTTGTGTGATTTCGTCACCATTTGGGTTATTTAGGTACAAGGTACTTCCTTTTGGTCTCACGACGTCACCAGCGATATTTAGCAGAGCTTTATATTCGGCAATTCAAGGGTTGGATGCGATAGCATTTATGGATGATTTGTTAATTTATGGGAATACATTGCAAGAATTGGAGAAGGCAACGGAAGAGGTAATTAAGCGTTTAGAACGTAGTGGATTTAGTGTTAATTTACAAAAATGTGAATTTGGGTTGACAGAAGTTGAATATTTGGGATTTCAAATATCGAGGGATGGTGTGAAACCACTTCAACATAAAGTGGAAGCTATAAAAAACTTGAAAACTCCAAGTGACATATCGGAGGTACGCTCTTTTTTAGGTGCAATAAATTATTATAGAATTTTTATAAGAGATTTAGCTAGCGTTTTGCAGCCGTTGTACAAACTATTAGAAAAAGGAGCAAAATTTAGCTGGACAAAAGAATGTCAATTAGCTTTCGATAAAGTAAAAGCTATTTTAGTCTCCGATAGGATTCTGGTACATTATAATCCAGAGTTACCGGTGAAGGTAATTACTGACGCAAGTGACCAAGGTCTATCGGCGATAATTTGTCATCAATACGAGAACGGATTAGAAAGACCAATTGCGTATGCGAGTAGAACTTTGTCGAATACAGAGAAAAAATATTCTATTTTAGATAAAGAGGCATGTGCTATTATATTCGCATTAAAAAAGTTTTTTCAATATATTTATGGGAGGCAGTTTATTCTAGTTTGCGACAACAAGCCATTGGTTCACATTTTGGGTGAACATAAAAACATACCTATACTGGCAGCTAATAGATTACAAAGATATGCATTAATTTTGCAAGGATTTGATTATACTATTGAATATGTTCCGTCAAAGGATAATAAAGCAGATTTTTTGTCGAGGTTACCAATGAGTAGTACGGATAATGAGGGGGAAGATAATATTGAGATCATAAATGAGATAAACATTGAGGATGTTGAAGGAGAATTTTTAAACTGTATTGCAGTAGAAACAAATTTAAATGTAGAATGCATCAAGAAAGCATCTCGTAATGACAAGGTCATTTGTGAGATAAAGGAGTATTTAAAAACAGGGTGGCCAAATAAATCCAAAATGACAAATGGATTGGTAAAATGGTGGTTTTTAAGAGAAAAGTTAAGCGAATCAAATGATTGTTTATTTTATGAAAACAGATTGGTAATACCATTGGCATTAAGGGAAGATATTTTGAAGTTTATTCACAAATCTCACATGGGAATTGTAAAAACGAAAACTTTGGCTAGAAATTATTTTTTTTGGTTAGGGATGAATACAGAAATTGAGAAAACAGTGAGAGAATGTACGCAATGTGCAAGAAATATGGGATCTCCAGATAAAGTCGAGTTGAAAAGTTGGCCGGTAGAACAACATATCTGGAAAAGGATACATTTAGATTTTTTCGGGCCGCTAGCAGGAAAATATTTTTTAGTCGTAGTAGACGCAGCATCAAATTGGATAGATGCTGTAAAAGTTGATAAAATTGATGCAAGGCATACAATTAGAGAGTTGAAGAGAATATTTTCAGTGTTAGGTATTCCAAGTTGCATTGTAACGGATAATGGTACGGCATTTACATCAGTAGATTTTCAAAGGTTTTGCAAAAATTTAAATATTAAGCATTTAACTTCAGCAGTAAATCACCCAGCGTCAAACGGTTTGGCGGAGAATACGGTAAAAACAACAAAAAGTTTTTTAAAAAAAATTATGAAAAATGGTATGTTTCCTAACGATTATGAAGATAAGCTTTTGGAATTTTTAGTAGATCATAGAAATGCACCATCATTAGCAACAGGGATGGAGCCGAGCGTGCTTATGATAGGTAGAAAAATAAGATCCATTTTTGATACAGTAGTGCCTGGGGAGAAATCATTTAAAAAGACGGGGAGAAAGGTATGTGTTTTTAAAAAGAGAAATCAGGAAAATCAACAAAGGAATTACAGGGGAAGAAAGATTAAAGGACTATTCAGAATTGGACAAAAGGTAATGACTAAGGATTTCAGAAATGTAGGGAAGTGGGTTCCATGCATTATATTTAAAACATTGGGAAACAGGATTTACTTGGTAAAAGCTGGAAATCAGATTTGGAAAAGACATCATGATCAGATTTCCGGAAGAAAGGTGTCTTGGGAGGATGAGTCTGACAATGACCTGGGGTTGGGTCAGCTGTTGGATGAGGCAGGACAGATCTCTAATGACTCGGGTGTTTCCAGGTTCCAACCATGGTCGGAGCGCCTGCGTCCGAGGGGGGAGAACCGCCTGCGGTACCCAAGATGAAAGAAGATGAAATTGTATAAGATATAATTTTTATTGATATAATATGTTATAATGATAAGTATGATAAGTATGATATAATGTAATGTAGATTCGTCATTTAGTGAGGGAGGTGTAATGTATAATTATGATATGATTATTTAGAGTAGGTAATATCATATATAAGGTAATGTATTATTGTAATATAATATTATTAGAGATTATTATTGCTTCACTGAGCAGTCTGGTTTTGTCTCTCGCCTTGTAAACACTGAAATGGAATAATACATCACATTGAAACCAAGACTCATCTGTTCGTCTGATTGATATCCCCCATCCACAATAAACATCCCCAAAATACATCACAGATAGGTACGAGATATTACATTAAAGATTAAAATTAAATGCATTCCCATAAACATACAAGAATAAGTTCGCGCTTACACATGCCTCCTGTGGACCTACAATATAAAAGCCCAAATCTCAAATGAACATAAACTGCAATTCTTGCCGACATTGGCAAAGTGGTCAGCCTTATAGCCTGTAAGTCAAAGAATCCTGCAATTCACACGAAGATATTGATTTTCGTTTTTAAGTCTGAGGTACGCGTGCCCCAGGTCCTGTATAACTTTCTCAAACCTCTCTAAATAAATCACTTGGAGTCCGACTCTGCGACGGAGCCCCTGTAATCATTATTCAAGGTAAATAATTGTAGGAGTCCGAGGTGTTACTGCTCGAGGAACACATCTAGCTTCTAGATGGGTGTATACTGTGTATAGATACCAACCTACGCATAGCATTGTTAGATTAGATTACACAATGGAGATTAAAGTCTCATCATAATAAATTTCCCCACATCTAAGATCTCAATTGTAGATGAACAAAAGAAATTGCTTCTTTTTATCTTTTCCTGTGTCTTTCCGGAAATAGATTTTTTCGAAAATAAATTCGTGAAAAGGAATGCAATCTATCATCTAAATTGCAAATAAATGTTGCATTTCAGATTCATATTACATGCATTTCCACAAGCAGACACGTTTTTTGATTGAATGCCTTTTCTGATTTTTTTTTTATTTACCTACCGCATTTATCGGTCTCACAGTCTGATTAAGAATTAAATTTGAAGATGATTTATTTGGAGAACCTTTTTTACGTGTCAATCACACCTCAAGAGCCCTCTTGAAGCTCAGTCGTCGCCGATACTCGAGTGAGACCTAGTTACCATAGTTAAGGCTGAATGGACTTCTTGTGATCGATCTCTAGTAAAGAAAGTTTTTTTTAACCCATAGAAAAGTATATTCAAAGCTACGTATTCTGCTAAAAATCGAACCAACAAGCTTCCAATTAAGAGTCCGAAGCCTTAAACCGGTCATCACCTGTTTTTAATGCAATTTTTATTAAACAAATTTTAAATGCTCCCCTGGCAATCGAACCAACTGCGATCCAATTATGAGTCCGCAGCGTTAACCACAAGACTAGGAACCGGTCATTACCGGTATTTTTTTTTGCATTTTTCATGAAGCATACGGCATTATGTCGATAAAACATCTGGGTGATACGTAGAATCTAAACCCGCCTTAGTCCATTGTTGAGCTCAGGCCTTGAGTGGGACCAGTGAGAGCTCTGGATTTATCGCCACGATAAATAATAAATGCAAATGCACTTCCGGGGGCTCTGTTGCCTTGGTCTCTGTAGTCTGCAGTCTGTTGTCTATGCCCTATAAACCGTAAAACAGGTAGATGGACACGGATTTAAATGAATTTAAACGACAGCTATAGAGGGCGCTGTTATGACTTTGCGGCCTTCAAATTCCTAAAATCAATAGCTGTTATTTTTGTTTTTCTTCCACAAAATACTTCTTAAATTTGGGAAATTCTGCTAAACAATATCCACCACGTTCAGTTTAAGCCATGTCGATCTATATGAGAATCCATAAGTGAACTTGGAAGGATCTGGAAGTTTTTCTTATCGCACTATTTCAGTTATGCCCGTAGAGTGTTTGCATTTCATGCCGAGAGCTACTAGGGCTCAATCCCCACCCGAGAGTGTCAGAAAATAATTCCCGTTTCGTTGTTTATTTCAACCCCAATCTAGCAAGATTAACTCAGCCTTCAAAAGAAATGAGAACCTGCCCCCTTAGGAATTGGGAAACCCCCACTTCAAGAGAAGTGGTTGGCGCAAGGCCAGCCTCCCTATCAGTAAAAAAAATAGGTTCCACTCGCAACATGCGATCCCTTTGGTGACAATTTATAAGCCATTGACAATTTTTGCATTTTATACTTCTTCTTCTTCTTTCAGTGTCACTTCTTATGAAGGCGATGATCATGGGTATTTTGGGGTATCTCGAAATAGGGACTTGGTGCTTTTGCCAAACCATTTTTACGTTAACTATTTTTGTCTTTATCTAGGGAATATATCATGTATTTTTCTTCTTGTGAAAAAATATCGTTCTTTATATTTAAAAAATGTGCACGTACATAAAATCGACAACCACACATGTTCCATATTTTTATTCCCTACCTGTATGTTTTCCATGCGTTCAATAAATGCAAAGCCTTGCCTTCCCTTTGACCGAAGCGCAGAAGCTCCACACGGAATCCGCTTGTAGCGTATTCTTTTGAAGATTCAATCTTTTTTTGACCACTTCAAAGCGTGCCCCCCGGCTAAAATCACCGGCGAATCTTTTTCGGCAAAAATGCAAAAATCTTCGCTTTATTTTTTTGTTATCCAACAGCGCATTTGACTATAAGTTAAAGGCTCTACGCGAATGGGGCAAAACTAATTTTGCTTTTCGTATTTTACTTTTTTTCTTTAAGATGCAGGCAACAAACCAACAATTATATTATATTACTCGTACTTATACTTTTGATGTAATTAACTCACCCAAATTGCTGTCGGAAAAAAATATCTGTCACAAATAACGATTATTTTTTTTCATTTTTAGTTACGCCAAAAAATATCAACGCAAGGGTGTTGGTTCGTGAATTTGAAAGGTAAATCAGAAAGTAATCAATTGTTAAACCTAAACTTTCGTGGGCGACGTTAGTTAAACTATTCTTTTTGGATTATTTTGGGTTGGACCATTCTAGGCTATTTTTTCTACCCACATTTCGTTTTTTGTTACCCGATTATCGAAATGACGCGGTTGTTTCCGTGTTTGCTGTTGATTACTCATTAAAAAACTAGCTTTAAAAATGATTCCCGATCCATCGCGATAAAATCCAAAATTGATTTGTTAACAGCAAAAATCTAAAGTCTGTTAGTTCTTACTAAGAAGCAAGCAGGCAGTTGCTTCAAGACTTGTAAAGCCTGAAGTAACCATATCTGTGAGGATAATTTCAAATAAAAAATTGACGAAGTGTCATGATAAAGAAGAAGAAAAACGGACTCTGATTCGCTTCATTTTCTTTTCAGCATCTTTTTGGTGGCACACAAATCCTTGCCATCTTTCCATTACTATACTAGCTTGGTACAGCTTTTTTCGTCGGTGGAATTGCTTGTTTGTTTGTGGTCTTCCACATCCAACTACTGCCTGCACTTGGATTGAGCATTGTAATTAATGTGTCTGTGTTCTTGTCTTGTTGCAGACGGGCACACCTCCGCAACTGCTTGGAAAAGCTGAAGGACATAGTTCCGCTGGGCAATGAAGCGTCGCGGCACACCACCTTAGGATTACTAACAAAAGCCAAGAAATTTATTAAGGTAAGTGCTGCACCATATCTCCTGATTCATTTAACATTTGTCTCCTGTCCCGTTTCAAAGCATTTGAAATGTTGTAACATTGTAGAACTATGGACAGATATGTCTGAGACAGTCTTTCAAAGAGACAGGCTTTAGGAAAAACCTCAAAACTTACCTCTTTGCAAGGTCGCACCAAGCAGCTTTGAGGGGATTGAGGTAGACTACAATTGAGGAACGCCTGAAGAACAATCACAAAATTAACCTGTTTACAATGTGTAATACTAAGCGGACTGTGGTCACAAAAAGGTGCTATAGAAAAAATATATGAACTTACTATTATATCGTCAGTATCTCAGATGTGCTCCAGGGAGACAATTGTTGACAAGTATCAAAGTCAAAGAGTTACCGTGCTTTGGGAATGTGCTTACAGCGGAAAAAACACGGATTGTTGCTTTTGATCATTGGAGAAAAGGTCGAGGGAAACGAGGTGTCGGCATGGCTCATGGTTCCGTAATACACCGGATTTGACATGGTTAAGAACAGTGGAGTACCTGTTTATACTAAACCTAAAAATAGATAGACATTCTTGGAATTGATTTAAGTAGAAGACCTAGGACGGCAGAGATAAAAAAATCATACAAAATTATTTGTTTTTTTTTTATTCAAATACCACCAAATTCACACGAACCCTCTGTTAAAATCAGGTGCGGCAATCTGCCTAATTATTCCTAAGACTCGTACTTCCGTAGGCAGAGTTGTTCCTTCCCCCACCCCGTCCTCCACCACTTCTATGGTCACGTGAAGTAGCATGCACTTCCGGCCAAAACTGGTGCCTCCCACCATCGTTCCGGCCACTGGGGCCTCTACACAGCGTTCCGGCCATGTTCCGGCCAATCCTGGCGTCCCCTCGAGGCGCAAACTGTTCGTGCTCACAAAATTCGTAGGCTCGCTAATTACGACGAATGCTATCTTGTTAATGGAGACAGTGGTGAAGCCTCAGTAAAGTTCAATAGTTGTTGCCGTGCTTTATCTAAAATCTGAGTTGCAAATATGTGTTAACATTTATGTGGCACACATATGTATGCTCACAAGCTCTTGCTGATCTTACCTGAATTCAGAGGTGAACCGTTTTTATAGTATGGGTGGTCAGTCTCATACCAACCTAATTAGTCAAGGAACCATAAAATACTAAAATGTGTACAGTCGGTTAGAAATTGGGTATATTCAAAAGGGCTAAATTGGAAGCCATTACAAAAAAGATCTCGGCGTAGATTTTAACTGATCTGAAATGACTTTTGGCATGAATGCTTCGCATTTTGTAGACAAACACAGTCAACTAGACAAGTGTCTTTACAGAGCCTGAGTTTGTTGAGAAATTGACCAATTTCAAAGCCGGAGGTGTCTTGCTTTGGGCATGTACTAAAAGAAGCACGCATAGTTGCACCTGATCCTTAAAAGCAAAAATAGAGAGTCGACAAGGTGCTCAGAGGTGAATAATTTGCAAGCTTAGGAACATCCTGGTCTGGAAAAGACTTAGGACTGTGAAGAAGCTGTTAAGAGCTGCCGAGGACCAGGGGAGAACTACATACCTCCGAGTGATAGTCAACTTCTTAGAAACCTAACAAGACGTAAAAAGCAACATCAAAAAGTCTTTAAACGCAACGCATGCACAGAACTAGTTTCAAACTTGCGTTTTTACAATTCATTAAGATCTGGTCTTCCAGGAACCGAAAGAAATCCATACGGTTGCCAACCCATGCTTGAAATGCTGTGCGCGTCCCTGAATGGAGATTTTATTGTATTCTTTCTTTTTCAGGTATTCTTTTTTAATTAATTATTCTACTTATGTATAATGGCGTACTGTCAATTAATTACTTCATTCAATGGCAAATTTCCTGTCTTTTTTTCATTTTTTTTTATTGCGTGACTAATTAAAAATTTCAATTTTTTTCGTACTTAGTAATTGGATGAGTATTTTATTTGGCTTTACGGTGATTGAGTCTTCCAATTAATTTACTGTCATATTTTTTTGTTTCAATATAACAATTCTTGAATTATATAATTCTTTAATTTTTCTTCTACATTTTATTTTTGATTGATTTACTCCAAAATATCACTACCATAGTTTTTACAGTTATCCAACTAAATTTGATATTTGAAAGCGGGGCTTGTATTGTTCTCGTGTGTAAGTGCTACTATGAGGATTTCTTTATTGCTATGTATGATATTAATATTTAATTGTTTAAACACGTAGTTAATAAAATGTGCTCATGATGTGTGGATGTATGGAGGTGTGTATGTGTGCCTGTATGTTGATATATTTTTATTTATGAAAGTATCAATTGCTTTTTGAAGATTCATTGATTTTGTTATTGTTATTATTATTATTAATATTATTGTTATTAACGGAAAATGTAGAGACAATTTTTTCAATTATTTATTAATCTACTGATTTTATTGTAATTATCCGAAGAAATTTGTTGTTTTTTTCCTGAATAAAATAAAATAAAATAAAATAAAATAAAATAAAATATCAAGTAAAACGAAAAGGTTATATTTAGTTTTAATATTCACCTTAAATATATCTACGGTTAAAAGGCAATAGGGCATAAGCGACAAAAACTAAATTTTTTAGTGTTGATCTGTTAACACAGTGAAAGTCCATTTTTATAAATATTTAAAAATACAAATGGTAAAACATTGTTTTAATTCACTTTATTTTATTTGTTTATGCTCGAATATTTTCATTAATTCGTCACTTCAATTCAATTTAGAGATTGAACAGGGGGGGGGGTTTAAATTTCTTAGACATCAGCATCCAAATTGTAAATAGTCAATTTAAATTTGGAATATTTAGAAAGCCAACGTATACAGATACCATAATACATAAATTTTCTAATCATCCATATTCTCAAAAGATGTCAGCATTTCATGCCATGGCCCATAGGTTACAACAGTTGCCACTTGATCTATAATAACTTGATGATGATGAATATAGGAAAGAATACAAATGTATTATGGATATTGCAATCAATAATGGGTATAAAGAAAATGAAATAAAACAGATAATTAAGAAACATGATATCCAGGACATTTTCAAAAAAATTATTTATCCTGTAATTACTAATCAAAATTTAGATAGACCTTGGCGAAAATGTTTATTTGTAAATAATGTATTTCATACAAAATTAAAAAAAATTTAAAACATGATATAAACTTTGCTTTTTATACAAAAAACAATCTACATAAATTACTGTTCAACAATAAGGATAAAGTAGATAAATTGGATATGGGTGGAGTTCATAAAATTAAATGTAATGACTGTGAGGCTTTATATATTGGTGAGACAGGGAGATCAGTACGCACAAGATTTAAAGAACATTCCAGAGCACTCAGAGGCTTATCTGCATACTCTGAGATGGCAGACCATTGCATTGATAAAGACCATACTTTCGATATTACCAATGTAGAGGTAATGCACTCTGAGTGTGAAGTGAGGAGACTGATGGCTCTGGAAGCGTTGGAAATCTACAAAAATAAAAATAAAGACTTAGTGAATGTGCAGATTCCCTATGTTTCACCAATATTGCAATAATTTGTTTTTTATTTGTTATTATTACTATTATTTTTATTTAACTAACATATTTTATTTTTATTGTATTAAAAATTTTAATTTCATTATACCTAACAATAATGCATTTTTGAATCTTACATTTGTGTTTAAAAAAAATTTTTGTCTATGAATTTTGCTTTTGTTTTGAAAATTGTTTTGAAAATTATGTTATCTATATCTATAAAGAAGGATGTGTGTATGTATGTATGTATATATCATAGAGTAATAATATACATAGAGAGAGCCTTTCCAAGTGCGAACAGTGAGCACTTTTTGCTTCGAAGTGCGAACATCGTCTCATTGGTCCAAACCCGATCACGTGATCGCAAACTGACAGGCGCGCGGGGGGGGCGCTCCCATTTTTTGACAGTTGACTTGTATTTCAATTATCTTAGTAAAAATGATGAATGGTTGTGTTAAAACTTGTAAAAATGACACAAGGAAGCAAACAAAGCAGAATAGCTACATAACATTCCACCGGTGAGTACAAAATTTGGCCAAGTCGAACGATCTAAAACTTTGTGTTGCGGGAGTGAAGAGAGAGAGTTACCGCGTCGCCTTTACCCGTCCGCTAAGCACCGCTCTGCTAGTGATGCGCTGTGTGAAGCGCATATTGATATTTGTGATATCGATATGCGCTTCACATTTCGTTCATATTACTAAAATTCAATGAGAATCATAAAAATTTTGCTAAATTTTACAATTATATGGAATTCCGCCCCCTCAGTATTTTCAAAAAGTGGATTTTTTTTTACTACTTGGGCTCTATGACGTTCGTTCGTTGACGATCAAATCGCATTCAATCTATAATCTAAGTTGCAAGGATATATTCATTTAAAGCTTTCAGATGTATGCCCACAAACCAACACGTGTAGTTCGCGCTTACAAATTCTGAATGTGTACTTGCAAATAAAATCCAAACCTCAAATGAACATAAGCACCACAACTTTTGCTGACCTTCCCTGAAACAGGGGTGACATTGCCAAAGTGAACCATTTTTTACAGTATGGGTGGTCAGCCTCATTCCAACCTATAAGTCAATAATAATAAAAAATACTGAATATTTCATACTTATTTGTATTTTTATAGGTTTCCACAAAATACGCATTATTTACGGAAGTGGGTCGATGCCATCAAAAAAACTGACTAGGCACCAAATATTCAAAGCCGCGTATGTTTTGTTTAAATGTCTTTTACAGATTTGTGTTTGGTTATATTATTTATTGTATTGTTTTGATATTGTATTGAAATGTGTTAAAATCTTTGACAAATAATAAACATGTAAATATGGTACGCAGGAGACTTTTGTTACATGCATTAGAACCAATTTAACTCAAATATAAGGAAAAACAAAAATGGTCGTGTAGTAGTCAATCCACGAAACACAGTTTTTCTACCACTTCGAATTTCAGTAAAACCTTAATCCCCATACATATGATCTGTTTAAACCTAAATGTAAGGCTTTTATTACAACTTTAGTTTATTTTTCGATACTAGATTAAAATCTTGGATTTTAAAGTATCAATAACATATTTTGTTGCGCGCACATCACTAGAGCTGCATATATCTATAATGAAGTAGCTATAGAACATCTGCTTACACCAGGCGCTATGGAAAACGTCGCACACGCGCCCTCTATAGTAATTATTACTCTATGGTATATATGTATGTATGTATGTATGTATGTATGTATGTATGTATGTATGTCCCCTATAGACTCATAAACCGCTCATCCGATTTTGACGAAATTTTCAGGAAATATGTAACATATTCTTAGAACGAATCCTGTGAAGTTTGATGGTGATCAAATAAACAGTGGTTCTCAATTCTCGATATTTCAGCAACGAGGTCGGTAAATTTTGAAACCACCCAATAGAAGAAGACCATTATATTCAACTACAATACATAATCTTAGTTGCAAATATACATTTACATTAAAGATTCATATAAAATGCATGCTCACAAGTAGACACATGTAAGTTCACGCTTACAAATGCTGCATGTGTACCCACTCATAATTTAAAATCCAAATCTAAAATGAACAACCCAGTAACTTTTACTTTACGCCAACTTAAAATGGATGTTATTCAGCTCCTGAGTGGCTTGACACTCATTTCTTATGAAGGCTGAGTAAGCCTTGCCGGTATTTTATTTTGGGTTTAAAATAAACACTGAAACGGGAAATAATTTCTGACAACTTCGGTGGGATTCTAACTCGAGATCTCGGCATGGAATGCAGTTACTCTACCAACTAAGCTATAGACCGGACTTTTTACAAATATGGTGGATCGATATCGGTTTGGTTAGGGGTAAGCAACCTGCGGCTCACCAGCCACATGCGGCTCTTTGGGTGTGAAGTTACGGCTCTTTAGCTTCATACGCAAATATAAAAAAAACACAGAATTATACTTCTGATCGAAAAAAACTAAATCGTTCTGAATCGATTAACGATCTCTCCGCTACTTGTACTCGCTTTTCACCCCCCACCCTCCCCCCGCCCCATCGACGCTATTTATTGTTGGCAAAAAAACATTTTGGCTCTTTACAAATCCAAATCCAAAATAAGATATGTATCATTTGAGATTCACATCAAATGCATTCCCATAAGCAGACACGCATAATTTCGCGCTCACATATACCGCATGTGGAACTACAATATAAAAACCCAATCTTAAATGAACATAAGCCCTGCAACTCTTGCCGACCTTCCCTCAAACAGGGGCGACATTGGCAAAGTGAACCATTTTTTACAGTATGGGTGGTCAGCCTCATACCAACCTATAAGTCAAGGAAAAACTTTGAAATTTGTAAATTGTAATTTTTGGCTCTTCCGACTCAAAAGGTTGCCGACCCCTGGCCTAGACAAAAGTTCCAAATTAAAAAATGTTATTCAAGTATTCCAAGTTGAATTTTAGAAATGTAAGAAAGCTTTTATATCCCGCACTTATAAAAAATACGATAAACGAAAGTTCGTAGGTCACAACTAGAAGACCATTTTGAAATAAATTATTATTATTAAAACCTTTTATTGAAACATACTTTTAATTAAAATATACATAATATAGTTGTTTTTTCAAAAAACGCATTTCTGTAAAATTATATACTCACCACAAATTTAAAGATCGTTTTTTTCTCGGCGGTTAAACGTCTTTCTTCTATGTGACAATGGTCCAAAGCAACCAAGATAAACAAAATGTTTGCCTTTTACCTAACCCGGCCGTGCGACTTACAATTTTGATGTCAATAGGAAATGTTCCGTGTGCACTACCTAAAACTTTCACTTATTGAAATAATGGATAGAGCACATTTTAAATGTGGGGAAAAAATGTGAATTCACTTGGCCGGGATAAAGACAGGACAGGGAGTCAAAAATTCAACATAAATTAAACACTTTTAATGGAGATAGTTGAAAAAACACTTAAGTGCATCATATTGTATGAAGCATTTTCCCCAACTGCATACGTTTCACAGTGCGGTTACATTGAAAAATATTCCTGATTGTTTGGAAAACATTTATTTCTTCACTTTGCTCAAAGAGTATAGTGAATTTTATAGATTAGTTCTTTAATTGTATGATTATAAAATTTAATTTATTGTTTATATTCTTTTCTTGTATAGGTCAATATGCATCTGACCAACTATAAATAGAAAATGGTTCACTCTGCCAATGTCACCCCTGTTTCAGGGAAGGTCAGCAAAGAGTTGCAGGGTGTATGTTCATTTGAGATTTGGGTTTTTATGTTGTAGGTTCACACGCAGAATGTGCAAGTGTGAACTTATACGTGTCTGCTTGTGGGCATGCACTTAATGTGAATTCCAAATGTAATAATTATATCCATGCAACTTAGAATAGATTAGATGAGTGACGTTACATAGCCGATTTTTTTATCTTAAATATAAATGGAGCACCGCAATCGATTTTCCATATGCTTGGCTCTGCTGCTTAACAGTTGTACCTAGACCTTTTTTTTTTAGAAAACGTGAAGATTAACCTAGAGATAAATTGTGTGAAGCTTGATTCCGATTAGCACACTTTTTTTTTTGATCCTGTTGTTTTCTCTTTTATCTGTAGAAAAAAATTGATACCACATGCCCAAATGGCGTAGTGAAACACGCCGGGTACTGCTAGTAAAAATATATTTGTAACCATTCTGCTCTTGAAGATGCCTCATTAGGCGAAAATATTCGAGCATAAACAAATAAAATAAAGTGAATTAAAACAATGTTTTACCATTTATATTTTTAAATATTTATAAAAACTAAATTGTTCAGGAGAGCAGTTGAAGTTTGAGATTGCAGAAAAATGACAGAACTGTTTTTTTTTTTATCATATCGTTAAAATCAAAACAGCTCTTAAATTTAAGAAATAAAGGCATTTATTGGCATTCCTATTAATGTGGTTTTACGATGTTTTACTATTTTCTTATGTCACAAGCGCTTTTAGGACAAAAAAGACCAAAATCTAAATCAAAAACACCAAAACCATACTTCGAAACGCAGTTGTTTGCTTGGACATAAACAAAAACAAAAAATCATCGTAGAGCTATGGGAGTTAGCGCATTAGAAAGAGCGGAAAATTTTCAGTAGGATAACATTCACAACTCATTTTTGACCAAAACGTCGCTTATGCCCTACTTCTTTTTAACCGTTGTTATATGTTTATTAATTAAAATATTTACTACGAATCAACCCCTGGAAACAAGGTCTGGCTCCAGTTTTATTGAGATATAAAAAAAATATATAACATTTTTTTTACGTAAAAGTTATGCGTTTAAACCAAATGCATTTACCTTTTACGACGTAAGAGATACCAATCTTGTTGTTTCCCTAAAAATTCTACTAAAAAAAAAACAAATCGTACGTAGGCACACAAGCTATCTGCAATCATATTTTTGGTTATTAATCAAATGTTGTCGTTTTGATTGGGCTTTCCGCTCGCCCTTTGTTTATTAAAATTGTTGTTTATTATGCCATTGTATGCCTTTATGAGTTTTTAAAGGTGCAATGATTTTTTTTTTGTAGGCTTGGCCAGTAATTATCTAGCCGGAATTTATTGGTGTAATATTGTGTCATAAAATGATATTAAAAATGTTTTTTTATATTATACGTTTTTAACGACCTTATTTAACGCATGTTTTTTTTACATGTATGTTTGAATGAAAGTAGTCAACAATTACTATAAATAAATTTATAAGTTTTTGAGATTTCATACAAAAAGTATGAAGATATCCTAACGTAGCTTATAGGTATCCAAACGTAGATTAGCTTTTGTTTATTTGATAGGAAATAACTGTAACTGAAAATTTCCCAAAGAGAAGAGAAATGCAGCAATACATCCAGGTTTGGTTTTAATTTTATTAGGACACATGCAGCATGTGTAAGGGCCAATGCACGTACTTGTTTGCCTTTGGGCGAACATTTATGTAACATGCATCAGAAATATTAGAATATATGTGCAACTTAGATTATATAATCCTAAAAGAAAAAATAAGTGAAATATTGAAGAAATATAATATGCAGGCACACACGTAGCGATTGAGTTGGAACTAGTCGCCTACCAGTATAAATTGTAACTGTAATTTTGTCGCCGTTCCACAAGGAGTGGCCAGAACCTCTGCAGATTCTCCTTCACTTATTCCTATCCTGATATGCTTCTCTCAGTTCATTCACATCCATCACTTTTTAAAAAAAAAATCCTTACTTTACATTCATTCTGTTTATCCCGTTCCTTTACAATTTCATTAATTTGATCAAGTCATTCCTATCTCGGTCTTCGCCTTTCCCACTTCCCTCTTGCTAACCCTTGTCATTCTTGATTATATTATACGTAGCTACGCAGAAGACTGAAGTGTTCTCATGTGGCACACGGAAGAGCTACGCTTTGTAGGTAATATATTCATCTCGCATTACGATATTGTTGCGGAACGGGTCACGTAACGTATGGCGGCATAAGTGGTTGTGACGCTTCTCGATTCTCCTGTTTATCTCTGATCCCTTACGTACACATTTACATTTATAGTACATGCACCCCTCAAGTCATAAAAGACCATTTTAAAGCACAAGAGTTCTCTCACACCAAAAAAGTTTGGTGAAACTTTAGTTCATTTTCATTGTTAGCCTTAGTGAACAATTTAAAGTGAATCCTGAAACGCGTTTCTTTTTAATTCCTTACACTTAGGATATCAATCCAAGTCGGAGCTTGCTAGCGCTTACGAAAGAACTCCATAGATAAAACACAGTGCACCTTATTTTTGGACACGAATCGCTATCTCGTCGCCTTAAGGTCGTAAGTAATTTAGCAGATAATATCCTAATCTCATTTAAATGGCGATGATAAGTGATAATTCTATTTGTTACCAATGTTCAATCATTACAATGGCCTTATCTTGACTCTTATACATTTTTTAACCAATTCGATTAGATGTTTCTATCCATCTTAACTTATGTTATAAAGAATGTTGTCCGTCGAAGAAGCAAGAGAAGTCGCTTCTTAATAGACCACGTATTCAAAATAGATGCATGCCGGATAGCAAATGTTCTGGTTCGTCTATATCCTTTGGAATTGCTAATTTCTCGGAGATCACCATGCAGATCCTAAGAGGTGGAAGAACAGCTGGTATCAGTGTCACAGACGGAGACTGCTGAGACAACAGATCTAAAATGAGAGAAAGAAGAAGACGATTTAAAAACAAGTCTTAATTTTCGAGTTGTGAAAACGGAATAAACTTCTTTAAATATTTAAAAATATAAATGGTAAAACATTGTTTTTATTCACTTTATTCTTTTTTTTTTTTTTGCTCGAATATTTTCGCCTAATGAAATAAACTTCTGTTTAAGACAGACACTTAGGGGGTCACAAAGGTTTTTTTCTCGACATATTTGTATTGAAAAAATCATTTGCGTACATGAAATTTACGTGCATGCCTTATGCTTCATACTTTCTTCCGGATGGGACCGCAAGTCGAGCTAAGAACCCGTACTATATGTATAAACTTAGTATTTTAATGCAATATTTCATTCAAAAACCCCTCGAGAATCGCTCACTGTCTCATTGCAATCGCTTTTGCATCACTCTCTACAAAAGCACCATCTACCCTACTTGCTATAAACCCACCCTCTGTATCCCACGTACCAGTCTAATAGTTGTGTCCCGCTGAGCAACGTCTCCCCGTTTTAATTAATAAGTAATAGATAATCCCGTGGACCTCATCTCAGATATGACGGCAAAGCGAAGCTGTCACGTCACATATCAAGTGGCCGGGCGACCCTAATCCGAGCAACCCGTATCAGCCGTCTGCATACCTAATTGCCTGAGCAACTAGAGTAGCAACGTGGGGGTGAACCTTATTTCACGTCTTCTACTTCTTAATGAAAATAAATAATAGGATGATTTATTTGGTGAGCGCTGCTTTTTTATCAATCACACAATTCCTTGACTTATAGGTTGGTATGAGGCAAGATCTGCTTATGGGAATGAATTTAATATGAATCTTAAATTAAATATATCTTTGCAACTTAGAATATAGATACAGACACCTCAAAAGCCCTCTGCAAGCTTGTTCGTCGCTACAGAAAGCGATTTTACACAAGCATCAGTTTCTGTACTACTGGATGGACCTTCGATGACCGGTCTTTAATAATGTATATAAATTTTTAACTCAACAGAACACTTTTTTTGTGCTCCGCCGAGAATCGAACCCACGACCTTCCAATTACGAGTCCTGTGCGTTAAGTACTGGACTACAGACCGGCCAAAATTAAATATGATGCATCTAAAATGCATACATTAAAAAAAAAATTAAACACTTTTAGAATACCTCGTCCTCTCAGGGAAAGGCGAAAAGAGTGACAGGTTTAACATTCATTTGAATTTTGGTCTTATTTTTTAACGCCCTTGAACATGTCGTGCATTAAGTGTGAATCTATTAGATATCAGTGTATCTTTGCAACTCAGATTATAAACGGCGGTTTTCATTGAATATAATCTCATTTTTTTACTGGTTTATCTGCCCATTAAAAGATGTTCTTTATTTTTCACATTAAAACCGTTTTTTTTTTCAGTGAATTCACTCTCGGCTCCCATACAATTCCCTGCTTTGCCATTAAACTGGTTTTTAAAAAAATCATCAAATTCAGGCGCTCTTTAAGCGGGGAGCATTCAAAGCGATTATTTATGCTAAAATTCTTTCAGTTTGGTGAAAGGACCAAAGTTGATTAGTCAAAAGGGAGATTTCCTTTTCATCTCTGAATGGCGGGGATTTTTTATTTTCGCTGAAACGGACGCTTAATGAACAAGCCCGAATTGGTGAATGGGTTGAATTTTGTGATATGAATCATATACAACTAAATACACGTCAATCCAGAGTATTTTTTTTTCGAAAATGTCCAATCGATAGCGCTCTATGCCAGAAAGGTAGAGTTCGATCCCCATTTTGGTTGTCAGAAATTATTTCAAAACTCAAAATTTATTTTTTTCTGTTGGTTCTTAGTCCACTTTTCAATATATTTTTGTTCCTTGACTCATTGGTTGGTATGAGGCTGACGCCCAAGCTGTGAAAACTTGGTTCAGTTTTTTTAATGCCACCCCATTTTTAGGGAAGTTGCAATTGTTATGTTCATGTGAGGTTTAGTTATTTAGTTTTAAAGTAGACATGCAGCATGTGTAAGCGCGAACTTACCGTCCACTTTCACTGGAGTGGTTGGTGTAAAGTTGGCCCATTTATCTGTGAAAAAAAGTAGGTTCACAGTTGCGTTATCGATATTTTCTTGCTGTAGTCCAATATTTAGACAGAAACCGTATTTATTTTTTGTTTTTTTGTAGAAGATCGCACTGATATAAAAAAATCTTAACTATTTCTTCCATTTTGACCCCAAAAATGAAGTATGTGAGCTCAAACGGGGTCACAAAACATCCCAAAATTATATCCGAGGGACAATATAGGTCCACCTAACTAATTCATATGGAGGGGGGTCCCATTTTAGAGGGTAAAAACTTGGAGTGTAATATGTAGAGGTTTCCCCTCGAGGGAAAAGACCTCACTTGTTTTTCATGTACCAAAATATAATGATGGCACAGCATACGAATTGTATCACCTTCTCTTGTATGGAAGTGAAGCGTGGACGGTAAATGATAGCGAAACATACGAATTGTATCATCCACTCATGGATGGAAGTGAAGCGTGGACGATAAGCTTATGGAATGAACGGTGTAAGCAAAAATGTAAGCTTGAAGTCAAAATTTTGAAATAAGATGGTTTGGGCATTTAGAAAGAATTAGTGATGAATGATTGACAAAGAGTTTCTACAAAAAAAAGAAATGGCCTTAAAAAAATAGTAAAATTGAAAAATTCGGGATATACAGAGTGAATTCATAATTTATATCAATAAAAAAAATGTATGACAAAGGTGATGGATATTGTACAAACCATAGAGTAGTACAAACGTATTAGGTCGTGTGGACGTGAGCCTAGGCACGCTGATTGGTGTGTGACGTCTCTGGTATAGTGTGGAAAATCTCTAGTATAATCCATTACGGAAGTATGTAACATGTTCTCGAACATGCAAGAGTAGTCTCTGCCGCATATTTATTAATTGAAAACTTAATTTGTAATTTGTCGTGTCATGTTCCTTGACTTATAGGTTGGTATGCGGCTGACCACCCATGCTGTAAAAAAGGTTCACTTGGCCAATGTCACCCCTGTTACAGGGAAGGACGGCAAAAGTTGCAGGGTGTATGTCCATTTGAGATTTGTTCTTTATGTTGTAGGTTCACATGAGGCATGTGCAAGCGCGAGCTTGTACGTGTCTGGTTGTGAGAATGCATGTAATGTGAATCTCCAATGTAGCATATACATATTTACAACTTGGATTAGATTAGATTAGATTAGACCCCAAGTCAAATCATAACAATATGAATATATACTAAGAGAATTATATTAGGATAGGAATAAATAAAGGAGATTCTATAGATATTCTTGCCACCTGTAGTGAAACAGCGATAACGTTACAGTTACAATTACTTAAAAAACAAACAAAAGTCATGGATTGTTTTCTAAGTCCTTCTCACCATGCATTTATTTGTATGCAAATGATCTAAGTATTACCTATTTCTATTATAATTTAGGTGATTAAAATTCACCCTGTTGTCTTTTATCCTTTGGTGTGATTGTTGTTATTGCATTTTAATTTTAATGCATTTACTTCTCGTTAAAAATAAATACATTAGGGTTGTTGGGGTTTGAAATTTCGGATACATTTAATATTAATTTGTCGTGTTTTTTCTAAATACAGTATGTATACTATACTTGTTGTAGGTATATTATATTTGTTTCATGTTTTTAGGTTATTTTTAAAAATAACCACCTGTCTCATGTCAATTATTTACTATTTCTAAATTTATTTATTTTTTATTTATATTTCTAAAAAAAAATTTTTTTTAAAAATCTTAAAATTGTATAGATGTTTATTCAATTATCTATCTATAATCTAAGTTACAAGGATATATTCATTCAAAGCTATCAGATGTATACCCACAAACAAACACGTGTAGTTCGCGCTTACAAATGCTGATTGTGTACTTACAAATAAAATCCAAACCTCAAATGAACATAAGCCCTGCAACTCTTGCCGACATTCCCTGAAACAAGGGTGACATTGGCAAAGTGAACCATTTTTTACAGATATTTTTTACAATTATCGTTTCAAAAATATTCGATTGAATTTAAAATTATGGTTTTCGAGGCTAACAATTACATTTTAAAATAGTTCATCCTTCATCACCTCATAACAAGGGTATCTCCTGAGGAAGTTGATTACGATACAATGTAGTTACTAGGTTAAAGTAAATTATCCAGTTATGATTCATGAAATGTATAAACAAACTCTTATTTATTTATTTCAATTTGATAATATCTTTTTCGGACTTAGACTTCCATACTTCTGTTTATTTTTTTATACTTGAGAAACATTAATTGATGCACTCTTTATCTTTGGCTTTCATTTTTTGGATACATAATAATTTCTTGACTTGTTGGTTGGTATGAGACTGACCATCCTTACTGTAAAAAATGATTCACATATCACCCCTTTTTCAGGGAAGGTCGGCAAATATTGCAGGGTTTATGTTCATTTGAGGTAAACATGCATCATTTATAAGCACTAGCTTACACGTCTATTTGTGGGCATGCATTCAATATGAATTCAAAATTTTAATATGTTTTTACAACTTAGATAAGACATTATAGTGATACATCAAACGATTTCAAACATCCCTACTACAATTTTCGGACATGTTCAACCATGCGCAACATTTTTACTTGATTAATGTTTTCTTTTGTAGTGTTATTTCACTCGATTACATTCCTAAATAACAGTTAATTTATTTTAAAACGTTTCGCTAGGTTAATTGTAATGTATATTAATGTTTTAATTTTTTCGACTCGTAGATCCGTATCATGTAGGAATGAATTCCTATTCCCCTCCCTATTATTATAAGGATTTATCTACACCTCTTCCCCCATATTTTTTGGTCTTCCTTTTTTTGAAGAAGGAATTTAATTTGAATATACACACAAGGTAAATATATATTTTTTTTAAATCAGGCAAAACGCAACGCAACTAAGCTACACATATAGTGTAACTTCTTGCCGCGTTATCCCCGAAGGGGTCGCATGTGGCGAGTTGAACCTATTTATTTTTACAGGTAAGGGGGCCGGCCTTACGCCAACCACTTCAGTGAAGTGGGGGGTTTCCCAGCTCCCGAGGGGGCTGGTACTCATTTCTTGTGAAGGCTGAGTAAACCTTGCCGGTATTTTATGTTGGGGTTTGAAATAAACACCGAAACGGGAAATCATTTCTGACACCCTCGGTGGGATTCGAACCCGAGCTTTCGGCGTGGAATGCAAGCACTCTACCACCTGAGCTATCGACCTGAGCTATCGAGGCCTTTTTAATAATCTAATTTAATTATATGTTGGTGTGATGCTGACTACCTATCCTGTTAAAAATGATTCACTTTGCCCATGTCACCCTTGTTTCAGAGAATGTCGGCAAAAGTTGCAGGGTTTATGTTCATTTGAGGGGCACATATGCAGCATTTGTAAGCGCAAACTACACGTGTCTGTTAGTGCGCATGTATTTATTACAAACTTTAAACTTCAATATATCTTTGCAACTTAGATTATACGTTATAGATCTGCTTGAAGACATGCATTTATTATGAATTTAAATGTAACTGAATCTTTGCAACTCAGATTATAGATTCCTTTGGGGGATTTTAAAGTCGTATCTAAATTTAAATCTAAGTCTAAGCTGCAAAGATATACATCATTTAAGATTCATATTAAACGTATTCCCACAAGCAGACATGTATAATTTCGCGCTAACACATGCCGCATGTGAACGTATAATATAAAAACCCAATCTCAAATGAACATCTAATCTAATCTAATCTAATCTAAGCTGCAAAGAAATATATCATTTAAGATTTATATTAAATGCATTCCCACAAGCAGATATGTATAATTTCGCGCTAACACATGCCGCATGTGGACCTACAATATAAAAACCCAATCTCAAATGAACATAAGCCTTGCAACTCTTGCCGTCCTTCCCTGAAACAGGGGTGACATTGGCAAAGTGAACCAATTTTTTATAGTATGGGTGGTCAGCCGCATAACAACCTATAAGTCAAGGAACAATCGAAACATAATCGATTATAACACAATCGAAGTATAATCAATTGATTTACATTACTGCAGCAAGAAGAAGGAAAAGTGAACAATATTCTTCTCAAGGTCTTCCAGTAAGCAGTTATTCATAAAAATACATGAAAGCATTTTCAGCCGGCATAAAAATGTGGCATTCCCTAAAAGCTCACATACAATTTTAAAAGCACCCTTTGTTGAGTTGGTGTAACGTTACCCAGTCGAAGAATCGCGTCTTGCCTACTCCCTTACCTCCATGTGCGGATGCCTTGATTTGCAAACGATTCGAATTACGAACAATCTCTGATTAATCATTTTGAATAGTTTATTTAAAAATGGCAGTAGGTACTTAAGCGGTCACACTGTGAAAAAGTGGAAAACGTACTTGTGATGTTTAGAAATATTTATCAGATAATCCATAATCTAAGTTGCAAGGATATATTCATTTAAAGTTCTCAGATGCATGCCCACAAACAAACACGTGTAGTTCGCGCTTACAAATGCTGAATGTGTACTTACAAATAAAATCCAAACCTCAAATGAACATAAGCCCTTCAACTTTTGCTGACCTTCCCTGACACATAGGTGATATTGGCAAAGAGAACCATTTTTTACAGGATGGGTGGTCAGCCTCATATCAACCTATAAGTCAAGGAATACAAGCAATTTATTACTACCAGTTATACAAACAAACAAACACTAGAAAATCTACAAAACGTCTATAAAAATGAAAATTGATTTTTGGCCTTAGCCGCCTACATTACAGATCAGCCGCCCCTTTTTTCGGTCCTTACATACTTCTTTCATTTCATCCAGAGTCATAACCTTTTTCATACAAGCTCTTCTTTTATTATGACTCTGGAGATCATCGTTCAAAATTCACTAAAGAAACATCTCCGCCATTTTGGTAGAATTTTCCATGTGTTATTAAGAGCCTCTTTAAAATGTTCAAAATCCTTCTCATTGAAGGCACCAGTTAGTATTTAGAAATGTGTGGCGGGAACATTCAAATCATTCTGTCATTTATAGTCACAACCCCATATCCCTAAAAATGTTTTAAGGATTATTTGTTTCTTTTTTAATTGAAATTCATCAATCATTTAATTTTTCGAACTAGAAAAAAAATACTTTTTATTCATAAATGCGGAAGCCATATAACTTTGATTTTACATTACCGTAATAAACCAAAACGTTATATTCAACCACTGATTTAATTGAAAAACTTATGTATGCAAGTTGTAAGCTTCTTCAATTTTATAATTCTTCACGTATTATTTCTCATTTACGTACGTTACAATTGCCTTGATCTACGAGTAAAATTACATTCACAAGTTGAGGTTTAGCTGTATGAAATTACTACACATCGATGTACGACAAAACGTCTGGATCTAAGTGATTTTTTGCACAAAAATCATATGAAGTGGTCGTGTAACGGGGGGGGCTCGCTATACACCCCCACCGTCTCTTTTCGACCCCTCTGATATCCGCGTCGTCAGCTTTCAAAACCAGTTCACACCACGACGTAAAGCAAGGGTTAGTAATTTAATTTATATTTTTCCAATTATCTTTAAACGTATTGTAATCTTTCGAGTATATTATTATCACTACGCTCTGCCCTCACTGCTGTCAACAAGGTCATAGTGCCCAAAAGAGCGAACACATCAAATTTTGCAGACAGGAGCTTTGCGGTGGCCGGGCCGGTTGCCTGGAACAATTTGTCCGTCGGTGTTCGCGCGAACCAGCCTACCAACACCTTCAGAAAGGGACTGAAGACACTGCTTTTCTCCAGAAGCCATGGCGCCTTTGAGATGGTCCTGGACCATTAAATGGCGCCACAGGAAAGAAACCATCCATCATCATCATCATTGTTCTAATTTTGAGGCAAGTAAAACATTGTCATCAGTGAGATGTTGCATCTTTCCAATTGTACTCTATGCCCTATGGCATGGAAGTGCGGGCGTCAACACAGTGCCTCAAGAACAGAATCACTGCCTTTTTAATGTGGGTGTACCGTCGGATGGTAAAAAAAATCCTGGAGGAATCGAGCCCCAAATGCCCAGGTTTTTTTTCGTAAGACTACCAGAGCCAAACTCCTGTACTCAGAGTATTAAACATAATTTAAAAAACACTCCCTGCGATTGCGTAAATCACAAACGTATGGGATATACGACGGCATTTGTATGTAGTTTACTTACATTTTTCGATTTACGCAATCAAGGAGGGTTAACACTATGCTTTGTACTCGGGGTACTGATGCCCGTTATAAGGCCAAAGATAGTTTCAGTCTCGTAATGAGAAATGAAAAATATTGTCTCCTATATCTCATTATACTTAAAGGGAAGAATTGAGGGACGACGGACTCCAGGTCGAATGAGAACATCTTGGTTGAAGAATCTGAGGCAATGTTTGTCAGAAACACAATATCCCTATCGAATGTGCAAATTGCATGATGATCACCAATCTTCACTGAAGAGGTACAAGAGGAAGAGTCAATGACGTTTTTTTCAGAAATCGCCACTGAGAACTCATCTATGATCTCAATTTCAAAGATAAATTACAATTGAAATTCATATTGAATACATTTCCACAAGCAGACACGTATCAGTTTGCGTTTTAACATGCCGCATGTGGACTTACAATATAAAAACCCAATCTCAAATGAACATAAGCCCTGAAACTCTTGCCGACCTTCCCTGAAACAGGGGTGACATTAGCAAAGTGATCCATTGTGTACAGTATGGGTGGTCAGCCTCAAACCAACCTATAAATCGAGGAATCATTTGGACTATATTCTTAGACAAATACTAAGATGCAAATCATTTGTCAATGAGTATCGTCATTGGAAAGCTTTTTATACATACTCGTACATCAGTAAAACGAATTCAATTGAAGAATAAGGTGTCTTTCATTTATGACGAATTTTTCAGTTTTCCACTTCCAACTAACCTTTTCCACTTATCACTTACTTACTTACTTAACCCCTAACTTACTGAACCACTTCCCACTTACCCCCGCATGTGCAGCCGCCCCCAGTGACTGTTTACCCCAGACCGCGGGGTTAAGGCTCTCATCAAGTGCCACCAGGGCGGGTTTTGTATTTTTGTCGCGCCGGGTAAAATTTTGCACCACTTGACATCGGGCGTCTCGTTGAAGTTTCTTCTCTTCTTTTTTTTGGCTTGCCGGAAATATTTTTTCGGTTTAAATTTAATTTTTTCTCGCCCGTCTCAAGAAGCACTAATTTTATTTTTAATCCGGCTTAAAAAAGAAAATACCTACGACACATCTTTTCATTCGTTAAAATTGTAGAAAGATAAAAACAATCCATTCATTTTTTTGCTTCATTAAAAATGGATATTCTAACACCTTCAGTCCCATTTATTTAACTTGAATAAAGGAAAAAATACTGCAGTTAGTTACAGCTTTAAAAAATATGTTTTTCTTAATTAACGTTACAAATAAACATACCTCGGAAAGATCGCGTCCGTAGTCCAAGTGGTAACACTTCGGACTCGTAACTGGAAGGTTGTGGGTTCGAATCCCGGCGGAGCACAAAAAATATACCATTTATATTTTCAATTTGCTCTTCGCTAGGTTGAAAAATTCATAAACCTTTACCTAAGACCGGTCATCAAAAGATCCATCCAGACTTACAACAACTAGGTCTTGCTTGAGAATTGACGCTTTCTACAGCGACGACCAAGCTCGGAGATGGCTCTTGAGGTGTGATACGCACAAAAACAGCGCTCACCAAATATATCAGTCTAATTTTAATTTTTTAATTTGTTAATCGCGGGTTCAGCAGAATAATAATTTCATTTCAAATTTTGCTCGACGCTGGTTTGAAAATTCATGTGCATTTACCCATGACCAGCTACCACAGGTCCATCCCGCCTCACAGCCTTATTACTGGTGCTTTATATTGCTAAGAAGCCTTGAAAATGTTTCCTGCCCTTGAAAACGAAACGTCGGCAGAACTTGGAATAGAACATGGTCAACCCGAAACAATCCAAAATTGAGCATATTATTCCTTGACTGATAGTTTGGTATGCGGCTGACCACCCATACTGTAAAAAATGGTTCACTTTGCCAATGTCATCCCTGCTTCAGGGAAGGTCGGCAAGAGTTGCAGGGATAATGTTAATTTAAGATTTTGTTTTTTATATTGTAGGTCTACATGCGGCATGTGTAAGCGCGAAATTAAGCGTGTCTGCTTGTGGGAATGTATTTAATATGAATCTCAAATGATACATATCTTTGCAGCTTGGATTTAGATTTAGATTAGATTATATCGCTAAGAAGCCTTGAAAATGTTTCCGGCCCTTGAAAACGAAACGTCGGCAGAACTTGGAATAGAACATGGTCAACCCGTAATAATCCAAAATTGAGCAAATCCATGCACTGGTGTTTTGTAATGCAAAAAAAAACATTTACGACAACAACCCTCCCGACATTTTTTTTTTCAAATAAATAGTTATCTTGACAATACAATCCGATACCCTAATCAACGACAGCGATTCAATATAAATTTATTGCTTTGTTCACAATTTGAGTAGATTTTAAAACACCCTCCGTTCCATACAACCAACCCCCTTCATTCCGCTTTTATTCAGAGTCAAACTTTAACTAAACTATCATTATTTTTAAAGGAATTCGTAAAGACGAATGAAATTCACTTAACAATTTTGTGTCATAAATGGTGGATAAAGACGATCGTCCGGTGGAGATTCAGAATGTTCAAGCGGGGATTAGAGAGACCACATGATGTTCGGTGAACTGTAGAAAGAAGGTGGCTGAACAAAGCATGAAGAAGATTGGAAGAGACCTGCATCCTGAAGTGGATTGAGACAGCTTGCAAAAAAGAAAAATAAATTTTACCATTGTTACTATGTGCATTATCTGTTATCTAATTTGCAAAGATATATCAGCATTTAAGGCTCGCATTTGATGCAAGCAGACACGGGTTCGCTCTTGCACATGCTGCCTGCGTACTTACAAAATAAACTAAACCTCACATATGAGCATGGAGTTACGGCCGTTTGACATATTTCAAATTATAATTCTTTCAATATTAATTACGTTTTTTTCTGATATTAGATGAACTGTTATGTGAGAACTTACATTATTCTCGACGTTTCAGGAGGCACCCTTTCAGCAAGACGACTGATGATAAACTCAACTTGCAACTCCTATCGCCCTTATCTGCAAACGGGGGCTGCATTAGCAAAAACGAACCATGTTTTTACAGCATGGGGATCAGCCTCATACCAACCTATTAGTCAAGGAACACACAATTTGATCAGAAAAAAGTAAATTTCCGTCTCTGAATTACAGCGCTTGTATCAGAGCATCAGGATCTGGGGGAGGTAGCGGCACTTAATCTAAAATCAATTGAGATACTCCACCCTCGGTCTCGGTTGGCCCCGCGCCAAATTGACTCTTCCACCCTTGGCCGCAAGTGCCATAGTCCCGCGGCAAGTTCGAGGCCACTTGAGACTCTCTCTACCCTCACACCCCGACTAAAACTCTTCGTGTCAACTCAACCGTGGCGTTTCACCAAAAAATGTACGAAAAGTAAAAAGATCACTAGAGATGCTGTTTTAATTTCCATACATTTTTTTCAAAACGCTTTTCATTTTTTTTAAACTAGGGTTACAGATAAGGGATGCATTGCCTGGGATTGTACGGCACTCGAGTTCGGCTTGGACAACTTGCTACCGAGTTTTGCGTCAACTCTCCTCGATTGCTTAAATCTGGAATGTATGAAATATGTCACATCACTCCTGCAGGATGATTTAGCTTTCACACATTTTTTGTATTAACGCGCCCTAGGGGAATTGACGCAATGTTTTGTACTCTGAGTACGGAGGTTTTTTTCTTCGCGCGGTCGACTGATTTTGTAAAGCAAATGTCATAGATACCAGAAACATTATCTGAGGGTAGTTGTAATTTTTTTGTTGGTATATATTGTTATTTTTATTCTTTGATTTTTAAAAATGTAATTTGTCATGTATGTTCCTTGACTTATAGGTTGTTATGCGGCTGACCACCCATAATATAAAAATTGGTTCACTTTGCCAATGTCACCCCTGTTTCAGGGAAGGACGGCAAGAGTTGCAAGGCTTATGTTCATTTGAGATTGGGTTTTTATATTGTAGGTCCACATGCGGCATGTGTTAGCGCGAAATTATACATATCTGCTTGTGGGAATGCATTTAGTATAAATCTGAAATGATATATATCTTTGCAGCTTAGATTAGATTAGATTAGGTGTAGGTAGGTATATTAATTTAATTAAAATTGAAAAATGTTCCTTGTTGAATTGGAAAATTCCTTGACCAATAGATTGATATGCGGCTGACTTCTGTGTTGTAAAAACTTCGTTCACTTTTGCCAATGCCACCCCGGTTTCAGGGAAAGGCGGAAGGAGTTGCAGGGTTTGGTTCTTTTCCCCACTGAGGATGTCAGAAACGATTTACCGTTTCTGTATTTATTTCAAACCCAAAATAAAAATACTTCAAAAGATTTCTCAGCGTTTACATGAAATGAGAACCAGTCTGCTTACGAGCCAGAAAAAATGCTTACCTACATTAATTGATATCTTCTGACAAAAAAAAACAACAGTTTTGCTTTACTGCTGATTTTAGTATTGCTTAGTAATTTTCGTTACTTTTTCGTCGGGCAAACGTCACACTCGTATGTGACTTCGGTTTTTGGCCACCACTAACAAAATAGCCACCCCCGAGCGATGTCACAATTCTGTCTACGTCAATTCCCGTGTTCACCTTCACCGAGGAGGTTGTGAAAGAATGGGATATACAAAACGAGCCTAAAAGAAGGAAATGCAGGTGATGGATATGAATGAATTGAAAGAGGTATATAAGGATAGTAATTAATGGTGGCAGTTCTGCAGAGGCTCTGGCTACCTCTAGTGGAATGGCGACAGAGTTGCAGTTACCTTACTGAGTTGAATTTTTGTTCCTTGAAGCTATGTATAGGAAGTAACATGTTTTTTTATATTTTAGCAATCGAATATGCCTTTTAAGCTATTATATACTAAGATCTTGGACCGGTGCGTAGTCCAGTGGCAACACTTCGTACTCGTAAATGGAAGGTTGTGGATTGGAATCCCGGCGGAGCATAAAAAATATACCATTTATATTTCCGTCAGTCCGGTCGATAGCTCAGGTGGTAGAGTGCTTGCATTCCATGCCGAAAGCTCGGGTTCGAATCCCACCGAGGGTGTCAGAAATGATTTCCCGTTTCGGTGTTTATTTCAAACCCCAAAATAAAATACCGGCAAGGTTTACTCAGCCTTCACAAGAAATGAGTACCAGCCCTCTCGGGAGCTGGGAAACCTCCACTTCAACTGAAGTGGTTGGCGTAAGGCCGGCCCCCTTACCTGTAAAAATAAATAGGTTCAACTCGCCACATGCGACCCCTTCGGGGATAACGCGGCAAGAAGTTACACTATATGTGTAGCTTAGTTGCGTTAGTTGCGTTGCGTTTTCCAAAAGTGCTCCTCGCTGGGTTGAGAAAATTATAAACCTTTACCAAAGACCGGTCACTGAAAGGTCCATCCAACCTTACAACAACTGGGTCTTCCTTGAGAATTGGCGCTTTCTACAGCGACGACCAAACTCTTGAGGTGTGATACACACAAAAAAAGTGCTCACCAAATAAATCATCCTATTATTATATTATTATTATTAGCACATCTTTTTTGTATGAAAAATGAGAACTGTCTTTGTTTCGGCGACCCTCGTCCCCGATATAGCCGTGCCTGCTCTGTGGTGACTGGATGCACGTCACCTTCTCATGTCCCTGAGGACACGTAGTCACGTGATCCGGCCGGTGATTCTGGTCATGACTATAAACCAGTCACATATGAGTGTTCAACCCTGATATTTCAGGGCTCAGCATGTATGTCAGGCGCGTGCATAGAGTATAGGCAAATACATTACAGAATAAATATTTTCTCCCATTCCTTTAAAATTACTCATTTGAAATTGACTGAAGTGCTAAAGATGGCTCCAATCGAACTTAAATTTTGAATTTTATATCTCAATATCAAGCTTAAATGCGTTTTTACCACATATTGCCTACCTATTAGGTGCATGTGCCTATATGCACGCCCCTGATGTATGCAGTATACAAAAATAGGGGTTGATCAGATACATACAAATACTATATTTTTTACATATCTAAGTCACATGTTTGAAATGCAAATTTGTACCGTTTTTACCCGGAAGAGCATTTAATGAATCCTATGCGGGAAACTCCCTAGATTTCAGACACTCTAGGGGTCTATGACCCTTGTCGTAGTGTCGCAGAGGTGTTGGTGATGTGGCAGTTGATGTCCTGATCCTTTGTTGCAGGGCTGTGAGCTGCGCAGTGTTCTAAAAAAAATGCATCTAAACTGCACATACAGTACAATTTCTTACTGCGTTGTCTCCGAAAGGGTAGCAAAGACTCGTAGAACCTTCTTATGTATACGGGTAAGAGTCCCAGCCATTCCTGCTAATCAGGTGGTAGGTTAATCGCTGTATAATTACCAGCATGATTCACTCAGCCTTCACAAGAAATGAGTACCAACCCTCTTGGGAGCTGGAAAACCCGCAATTTAACTGAAGTGGTCGGCGTAAGGCTGGCCCCTTTACCGGTAAAAATTAATAGGTTCCACTCGCCACATGCGAAAGCCTTTGGGGATAACGCGGCAAGAAGTTGCACTATATGTGTAGCTTTGTTGCGTTTGCGTCATCATTTCTAGCTCCCTTGATTTGGATCAAACCCTAGCCGTCTGGCATGAAACGTAAGCATTCTAACAAGTGATCTAGAAACTGAATGAAATATGAATCATCAATGGCTTCCTTGACTTAAGGTTGTAATGAAGCTGACCACCCATACTGTAAAAAAATGGTTTACTTAGCCAATGTCACCTCTGTGTCAGAGAAGGTCGGCAAGAGTTGCAGAGCTTATATTCATTTAAGATTGGGTTTTTATGTTGTACTCGTAAGTCCACATGCGGCATGTGTAAGAATATGTACGTCTCATATGAATCTTAAATGATATATTTTTTTGCGATCTAGATTATGCATTATAGAATATTTGATAGTTGTGTGAATTAGATTAAGCATTCTAAATATACGCTTTTCTTTAATCAAAGTGTCAAATTACCACCTTCCCTCATATCTAGTACAGCTAATGAGATTTGTAGCGGCCGCACTATCCGCGCTAGGGGTGGGGTACATGTGAGACGTCTCCGTCATCTGCCTCGTTAATTATTCTGCCTGGGCTTGTAGCTGTAGTGGCACATCCCTTGAGATATGACACACCTGTAATCTATTATCCGAGCTAAAAAGATATATTACATTTAAGATTCATATAAAATGCAAGGCAGAGGATGGCTGAACACAGCAGCCGATAGATAGGAATGGAGAGGATTAGAAGGGGCCTACATCCAGGAGTGGATTGAGAAAGGCTGAGGAAGAAGGAAGAAGATTAAATGCAATCCCACAAGTAGACACGTATAAGTTCGCACTTACCATGCCGCATGTGAAGACTATATGGGAAGAACAAGGAATGTCAGTTGAAGAAAATTTTGAGTAAATCAAAATTATAAATCTTAAAGTCTGTATTTCTCAAGGTTCACAAAGAACCGGAAATACCGTCATAAACTGTGATAGCGACTTGTTGCATTACAAATTTTGCAGAGCTTTAGATACACACAGATACCACTATATAGCATTAGTAGATTATTTTCTTATATTTGCTGACATTCCTTGTTTTTCCCTTGTAGTCTTCATGTGGACTTACAACGTAAAAACCCAATCTCAAATGAACACAAGCCCTGCAACTCTTGCCAACTCTCTCTGAAACAGGGGTGACATTGGCAAAGTTAACTATTCTTGTAACAGTATGGGTGGTCCTGTTTTGAATGTTAATAAATCTTGTCAACTTAGATTACAGATTATAGAAGTACCCATGCAGTATGTGTGAACGTGAGCTTTCATGTGAATGTTGTGAGAGTGTATTTAATATTAATTCAAATGTTAATGTATATTTGCAACTAAGATTATAGATAACTTGTTAGATTGTAGATAATGAAATAAAAATACCGGTCAGGTTAACTCAGCCTTCGCAACAGATGAGGACCAGTGCGTTGAGAGCGAGAAACCCCCATTCAAGTGGTAGGCGTAATTCCGACTCCCTTACCTCCCCTTACTCCCTTACCTGTAAAATGATATAGGTTCCACACGCCACATGCGATTCCATGTAGCAACGCGATGAAAAGTTGCAGTATATGTATAGCTTAGTTGCGTATAAAAATATATTGATGTACTCGTATTTGTAGGTTTAAGGAATAATCGTAGACCCCTACAGGTTACATTCCAATGTATCTTTCTCAGAATCACCCCCTTACATTTGATTTCATTTCCGTAATGGTTTGCTCCCGCGGCATATCGTGACGTTTCGTTGGAGTCCTATCCACTACCGCAAGTCCCACAGGAGTTCACCATCTCGACACACGAGCTACGATGATTTAAAGTAATAGATTTTCAAAACCCGAGTATAAAATTTGTTAACCCTAAAATGCATGGAAAGTAAAGCGCTCACTGGAGGTGCTGTTTTAGTTTCAATACATTTTTTGTTATGTTTAAACGTGATGTTTTATATTTTTGAGATACCGTAGTCTTTTGCCAGTCATGCTCACTCTTTTACACACATGTATGTACACGCATACAACTTCTGCATAACAGAGTAGACGTTTAACTTATTCTTATTGTAGTGACACTTTTATCGAACATCTATATTCTGTTATCTATATTGTGGTATTGGATAACTTATGTCGGAGATTCTTGGATAAACATTAATCTGAAGAAGCCCATGGCATATATCAGTGAAACGTTCGGAAGCTTCACCTCCGATAGATCATTGTAACAGATCCCAGAAAACAACCCTTGAACCCTCCAAATCTCGATAGCACAGTTGGTAAAATGCTTGAATTCCATGACAGAGGCTAAGGTTCAATCCCCATCAAGAGTGTCAGAAATAAGTTGTTGTTGCGGTGTTTATTTCAATCCCAAAATAAAAATACCTGCAAGGTTTACTTAGCATTCACAAAAAATAAGAAGCATCCTTCACGGGAACTAGGAAACCACCAGCTGAAGTGAAATGGTTGGCGTAAAGCCGGTTCTCTTACCCGTGAAAAAAAAAAGTTTCCACGTGCTACATGCAACCCCTTCGAGGACAATAAGGAGCACTAAAAACGAATCCTTACAAAAAATATTATCCGTGATTGGAGAGAGCCTTTAATGTGTGACACAAAAAACGGCGCACTTTAATTATGTGTACCTACCTTCTAAATAAATTATCCTTGTGCATACCTGTATATACAATACGGATAGAAATTGCACTATACGTGCAGCTTAGTCATATTTGCCGTGACTCCTGTAGCTGTTATCTTAAAGTTTTAACAAAAATGTTCAAACAACTTTTCGATATCTTTGCCGATGCCATCTCGCAAACTTTATCTCTTCTGATGAAGACATTACTTCAGATCTTTGTCCCGAAGTATGATATCGTCTTCCTTGCAAGAATCATTATCTGGAGGAGCTGGAGGAGGGTCCCAGGGGAGAGGGGAAGAAGTCAAACTTTTGTAATCAATCTTGATTCCTGCGATAATTTATTTTTAATACCGGCCTTCATAAAGTCGAGAAGAAATGTGAATCATATAGAATCAAGAGCAACAATCTAGGATTTATTTCAAAAATACCAACCACATCGGTTGAAGTGGGGATATTTCAGTCTCCAAGGGAATTGGTTCTTATTTTTTGTCATATACCTTGCCGATATCAAATTTTGGGTGTGAAATAATGAAATAGACGGAAAATCATTTCTGATACTATAATCTAAGTTGCAAAGATATGTTAACATTTAAGGCTCATATTCAATGCATGCTTACAAACAGGCACATGAAGGTTCGCGGCTACACATTCTATATGTGTGCATACAAATAAAAATTCACATAAACCTTGCAACTCCTGCCGCCTTTCCCTGAAACCGGGGAAGCATTGGCAAAAGTGAACCAACCCTTGGTGGATATCAAGTCCTGGCTTTCGGCATAGAATGCAAGCATTGTAACCACTGATTTATCAACCGGAATCGGAAACTTTTAAATAAATAAAAATATTTCATCTTTTCAAAGCATCAAACTTTTTCAGATGCAAGATGCGCCTATGAAATTAATCCAAAATCAAACATGAAAAACTTGGATAGTGAGTCTATAGGTTTCAGTGTGTATAGCCTAGGGCTGAAATTCAATAAGGCTGTAACTTAAACTGCGTACAATGGCGGCCTAAAAGCTCCGACCGGCTTCCTGTAAGCGAGGCGACTGAAAAAGCTCTCTCGTACTCTGATGCCAACGCGCAAGTAGAAAGGATGATTTTTGTGTTGGTTTTTAGCGCCATAACCAGCCAAAATATAGCGTGAAAAAGCGTAAGAATAGCGTGATATACATGAGTGACAACATTACAGAAAGAAGCAACTCGGAACAAAGAAATCTTATATTATTTTCAATAGTGCTGTCCGGTCGATAGCTCAGTTGGTAGAGTGCTTGCATTCCATGCCGAGAACTCGGGTTCGAATCCCACCGAGGGCGTAAAAAATTATTTCCCGTTTCGGTGTATACATAATCTGGTTAACTCTTCACACTTCTGTTTTGTCGGTTTCACGGCTGGGGCGTCGATCACTCCCTGCTTCACAGAACTGCAGCCTATTTATATGTAACTAAGGCCTATTCTCGCGTGTTCCTGGATTGACGAGGCGCCTTAGAATGTGTATTTCCAGAGAGTATCAGAAATGTTAACAGTTCAAAGTGTGAAACACTTTTGTCTATAGGTACACACACATTCACAGCAAGGAAACACGCCTAGGCACACAATCACAAAAACACGTTGGCATGAACCTATACATTCGTAACAATATGAACATATCCAGCCCACCCCTACTTTTGAAGTCTTTTAAAGGTTGAAATACTTCGTTTTTCGTATATTTGCCAAATAGTTCATTGTTCCACCTTATGCGCCACTCTTCTCCATCCTTTCCTGGACCACATATTCTACGTTGCACTTTCTTCGCACACACCTCTAGTACTTAAGCTGATTGAATTGTCAGCATTCCATTGTTTCAAATCCATCCGCCACTTCTAAAAATAACATTAAAAAGTTCATGCGGACACGAAACCAAGACATCAGCAGGTCGTAACCAAGAAGCAGACCTTATATCATAGATTGATTATACGCAAAACCCTCAAAGATCTTTCGCGTCACAGGATCTGAATCTTCAAAGGCAACTGAGGTGAAGGATATTTGCTCATGGCTCTTTAGTACATTCCCTTGCTAGAGAGCCAGGCACTATATGACGGTGTTTACAGTAGTTCCCACAAGTTTAAACTTTACATTCAAACTCTACCGTAGAGCTTACCAAAAACTAAATAGAAAATAAAGCAGCGCTCTTCGTGATGGTTTGGGCTTCCACACATTTTTGGCAAAACGCTGCGGTTGAGTTTAAACGTAAAGTTGTGTAGTTGCGGTACAGAGATCTTGTTTACGCGACGTTCCAGCTCATCGGATATTCATAAGGAAGTCGAGCCTCACAACAACAACTGTCACCATAAACTCACCTACGTACATGTAGTAAAAGAAAACCATTAAAAAATTGACTATAAGTAACACCCTTTTAATTTGTAATTCACCAACTTCTTACTCTTATTGTAGATCTATTTATTTTGGACTCTCTTCTAGTGATGCTTCCTTATATGAAACACGAGCATTTCAATCCTCGTGTCAATCTTTCAATCAATTGTCGTGGGCTGGAAATGCTCAAGGGGTGCCATGCGCATGGATTTCATAAAATAGTATGACCGGCCACTCGTGAGGGATAAAAAGAGTGGGAAGACAGAGACTGAGATAGAACCTCAAAGATGAAGTGGAGTTGGAGAGCTGATAGTGAATCGGAATACGACGTGGAAAGACAGGCGGAGCTGAAGTCTGAAGTTAGAGGAGGTCAAGGCTCAAGTTGGACTGCAGTGCTCTTGTATAAGAAAAATAATTTAAAAAATCACTGAATTGAATTAATTCACCAAAATCAATATTCTGTCTAGCTGGAAACCGCTACATTTCTTATGACTATAATTACAAGTAAACCACCAATCTACCCGATTGTGATGGAAATACCCCAAAGCTCTCAATTGTTTCGGCTGAACCCTTTACGATACAAAGCATTTATGACGGCAGGATAATGCGCTGCATATACAAGCTGGGGTTAGCGCTTGCTCTGTAGAGGGTGGTACGTATATTTAACCGCCCTTATCTCGCACAGATAGCCCCGTAATGAATTCCGTATATCAACCAATATCTCGCTTTACAATGATCATTAAAGCTCCGCTCACAATGTGATGATGCGATGCTTAGGTACATGAATCTAGGATACATGGCGCAGAGATATGTACAACATTAGACGTTCACTTATTTTTCTTCTTACAGTAAGTAGATCTTAGATCTGTTTATTCTAGAACTCTCTGCTGTGATAAATAAGAGCAACTGTTCTACCAATATCTCGTTTTGCAATGATAAGTAATAACTCCACTCACAACATGATGATGCGATGAACTTCATTCTGTGATGCAAAAGACCAGCTGTTCTTCCATCTTTTGGGTGATTGACCGGATAGACGCTTGTAGTATTTCGCGTGCAATGATTCCAGAATTCAGAAAGATTTTTTTTTGCCTTTAGGCGCCTTGTTGTGCCAGCCATTAGTTTTTATTTTTTATTTATTTTTTTATTAGGAAGACCAACAGCGTTAAAAAACAGGATTAGAAACAACAGTAGACACAATAAGCCAATAAGAGGTCCTCACTCACGTATAAAGACAATTTAAATTAAACAAAGGAGAAGAGTTTAAACAAGAGATTATACAAAATTAAAAAAAAAACAATAGAAAGAAAATTAAAACTAAAAATAGTAATGGGAGACATAATTAAACAAAGTTGAAAGACAATTAAAAAAATAAAAAGTAAAAATAGTAATGATGATGATGATGGTGGATGATTTCTTTCCTGTGGCGCCATTTAATGGTCCAGGACCATCTTAAGGGCGCCATGGCTTCTGGAGAAAAGTAGTGTCTTCAATTCCTTTCTGAAGGTGGTGGTAGGCTGGTAGGCTAATGAGAGATACAGCCTAGGATACAAAGAAATTCTGCGTCATCCGCTGTCTTACCAACGTTGGTTTAGAATTGAAGAGGTCAAAATCAAAATGATCTGCGTTATGATTAAAACTGTCACTTGCACGTCACATAAATGCATTTGTCTATAGTAAGTGTGGGAAAAAGGTAAGTTTATTGGACAGGGATTTCTAAGTGGTTTAACTGGTACGTTAATATTTATCAGGGAGAGGAGATCTGGACAGTCGATAGATGGATTTTGATGATGATGATTTGTAGAGCGCCGTTTCGTGACTTCTGTCACTGCAAGGGCGCTTTCAGGCTTGACGCGGCGGTGAAGAAATGGGTCTTCATTCGATCCCTTCCTTAGCGCGCACTTCTGGGGGCAGCTGGTTCCAAGTGGACGGTCCCGCAACGGCGGAAGTGTGGTCTCAGAACACTGTGCTTCTTTTTCTGCATTGTGTACTGACAGTGAGAGCACTGTCGACAGATCGCAAAGTGAGCCCCCTCTCACTCAGACTCCTCGGTATTATCAACTCCTGCAAGTATTCTGGCTTCACTCCATGCAGCGTTTTATGTACCGTGAGACTTGAATTTGAGACAAGACCAGCTTGAATTTGATTCTTTCTGGAATCCTCAGCCAGTGGAGCTTCTGCAGGAGTGGGGTAATGTGGCAGTATTTGCTCTGACCATAAATCAAGCGGGCACTGCTAGTTGCAATCATCTTGATCTGCGAATAGGAGGCGACTTCCATGAGATACAATTTTTTCACCTTCTGCCGATAACCTTAATCTCGTCAGTTTCCTATAAAACTTTCAAGAGAAATGTAGGGAGTATTATAATAACTTACTTCAGTATGGGAGCTTAAACCACTGTTCTCTCCTCTCAAATCGTAGACCCATTTCAAAAGATAAGGCCTATAACAGTATCGCTATAAACAAGGATATATTACACATCTAGTACCACTATTTCAAGTATACAACTCTGCTTTGAAACTCAACCTCAGCGTTTTACGAAATAATATATATAGAAACTAAATTCCTTGACTTATAGGTTGGTATGAGGCTGACCATCCATACTGTAAAAAATGGTTCACTTTGCCAATGTTACCCCTGTTTCAGGGAAGGTCGGCAAAAGTTGTGGGGCTTATGTTCATTTGAGGTTTGGATTTTATTTGTAAGTACACATTCAGCATTTGTAAGCGCGAACTACACTTGTTGGTTTGTGGGCTTACATCTGAGAGCTTTAAATGAATATATCCTTGCAACTTAGATTATAGATTATATAAAGCAGGGCATCTCATGATCGTTTTAGATTTCATACGTTTTTGTTTGACGCTATGGTTTAGTTGAAACGTAAACTTTATACTGATTAATATTCTCTCTGCATTCGCCTTATATGACTTTGCTTATTAAGGAAAAGTCGGTAAATACGTTATAATGCCTCCGAGGACTAGATTTCTGAATTACTATTTATACTTTAATTGTTATTACTATGTTTAACTAAGATTATAAATGTATTTCATCGTTTTAAAATGAGATTATTTCGTAAAAAATGTGATCGTGTACGATTTGAAACATGACGAATAATAAGTAATATTTTAAAAGAGAGGTGGTGGCTTGAAATAAGTAGTACATTATTCTTTTGTACTGAAAATAAATATATCAACAAAAAAACTAATTTTAGCCTCTTAAATTGTGGAGAAAATATGAAATAACTGTTTTCACGGAATTTAATAATTCAGTAGTGTCAGTTTTTTCATATTTTCTCAAAAATTATTCACCTTATCAAAATTCGGCTTCTTGTGAGACTTAATAATATATAATTCTGTGATTAAAACGAAAAAAAAATCCAAAATATAGCGCATAAAAAAACGATAAAAATTGTGGTGACACTTTTTATGTTGTACTTTTTTTGTAACCTTCATAATTTAGATAAATAATCAATAAAAACGCCTGAGTTTTTTCATTACTGAGAAAAGAACCATATTTTTATATTAAACGACAGGTTCAGGGTATAGGACGCTCTTAATAATATAATTAATACAAAATTGTGCGCCTTCCCATTTTTCTCCTCACTTCTTGTTGGTATCTCGCTGTTCATGCCCATCGCAGAATTTCATTAAAACGATGAAGTAACTTCTTGCCTTGATTCATTATTTATGGCATTATTAATCACAGGGGGGAAGATACAGAAGGATGGGAGGGAAGTGAGAAGGATGAGAGGGAAGTGAGTGAGATGGGAGGGAAGTGAGAAGGATCGGAGAGAAGTGAGAAGGATAGGAGGGAAGTGAGAAGGATGGGAGGGAAATGAGAAGGACAAGAGGGATGGCATGAGAGTTAGATAGACCAAGAGAAGGTGCCTTCTATACACGAGGCCTTATCTCCGTTAATTAATATTAATGAATTTCACAGGAGATGAGTAAAAAATGCTAAACTGAATATTGTTACTTGTCAAGATGGTAGAAAAAAATAGACGGCAATTTATCTGCCATATATTATCTACAATTAAAGAATGTAGATAGGTGACACACAAGATATTTCAGGGAAGCATTCAACTTGACCTATTTTTAAAGTTTTATACGTTATCTGAGAGGGTTTTTGAGTTGTGGCGATTTCCTTGTCAAGAAGGTAAACAAAGTAGAATTCAATTTACTTATAAATTATAAACAATGATATACCTATTCTAGTGAAATAATGATCAGTGTGTTTAAAAGAAGCAAGAGCTTGAAAATTGTGATGGATACAAATGAATTTAAAAGGTGTATAAGGATAGGAAGAAATTGATGCAATTCTGCAGAGACTCTTGCCATCTCTAACAGAATTGTGATCCAGTAACAGTAACAGTCATTTTAAAATTTAAAGGTTCATTGTACTACCTTAAGTATTATCTAGTTTAATTAATTATTACATATTGAAAAGAATACAAAAAAAAAAATACAATACAATGATTCGGGGGCACAATTGTGATATAATTGAAAATAAAACAATTAAATTGCGTCGAATCTGAAAGGAAAATTAATTAAAGATTGTGACGGAGGCTCTGTTTATGTGAATGGGTGGACTAGAGGGGTGGGAGGGAGGGGGGGGGATGAATTGTTGCCAACTGAAAAACACGGTCCTGTGATTTATTATAGAGGATGAACAAAAAAAATACACACAAACAAAACATGTCTGTCCCGTGTCTGTGCGATTGTGTGGTGCTTTCAGAAGAAATGTTTTTGGTTGCAAAGAAAATGTTGTATCTTTTTGTTTTACGCCATTAATTTATACTTTATTATGAGATTTTATGTTTTAATATCGGCGGCATAAATTCCATGGGAAAAATAATTGGGTCACTAAGTTGCAAAAATATAAATCGACATTTAAAATTCATAATTGTAAACTAATAAACTAATGATATTAAGCGCCCTTGGAAGGAAAAATTGTCCAATAAATAAATAAAATCATATTAAATCAATGCCCACAAAAAGGCACGTACAAATTTACAGGTGCAAATGCCGCATTTGTACTTACAGAATAAAAACCCAAATCTCAAATGGACATACGCCCTGCAGCTCTTGTCGGCCTTCCCTGAAACAAGGAAAAAAGGCTGAGGGAAGGATAAACCAATATTTTGTTACTACAGAGAAGAAAGGTGCTTTTCGAGATATATTGCCCTGGTCAATCGGAGCTGGACGTTTCGCCAATTTCTACGATTAGCGTCTTCAGTGTAATGTTGGTGTAGCTGTTATGGAAATGTTTTTTTCCGCCCATCACAGATATAGGCGGAACTGTAGACCACGGCAACAGATCTAATCTAATCTAATCTAATCTAAGCTGCAAAGATATATATCATTTAAGATTTATATTAAATGCATTCCCACAAGCAGATATGTATAATTTCGCGCTAACACATGCCGCATGTGGACCTACAATATAAAAACCCAATCTCAAATGAACATAAGCCTTGCAACTCTTGCCGTCCTTCCCTGAAACAGGGGTGACATTGGCAAAGTGAACCATTTTTTACAGTATGGGTGGTCAGCCGCATAACAACCTGTAAGTCAAGGAAAATACATGACAAATTACATTTTTTTTTTAAATCAATAAATAACAATATATACAATGGACAAAAAATCATAAAACCAATTTCACTTTAACAAACCCTAGCCGCCAACATCACAGATCAACCGCCATTTCTTTCTACTCTTAACAGATCCCGGAAAGCAACTCTCCAATGTGAACCGTTGGTAGTAAAAGCTTAAAGCTTCTATCAAATATTTTTTACATATCAGTTGCAAAGGCACCTAGTTACCTATGCCTGTTGTCGGCCGAGAAAAAAATCCAGTCTCAAATTTTGTTCCGAGTGCATTTGATAAATTTCATAAAGAAACTCGGATTTTTGAGAAAAGAAAACGTACAAGAAAATTTCTATTCATGTTTGCATAGAAATTACCTTTTTAAATTATAATTCAATTACCTTTACAATTTCATCATTTATTTACATTTCATTTCGTATTTATTTACAACATTCATACTTTCATCATTCATTTAAATTTACAGTCCATTATTTTTACTTACATTAACACTTGCCTTTATTATTTACCCTGCAAACTTTTACATTTAAATTTCCCTACATTTCCACGAAGGGAATTCTGTTTAGCTTATTCGAATAGTTTTGCCGCGTAAACTTTGGAAACACTGTCGTGAAAGATAATCAAGTCTCTGTTTCGTTTGTTATTTCCATCTTAAACACGAAGTTCCAAAACCTTTATTTCCTACCACACCTCCTTCAATGGGCTCCGCAGAAAAAAAACCCTCAGCTTTGTGACGTCACCCATCTGTCATAATCAATAATCTAAGTTGCTTTATTTGTACTCAATAATTCTATATGGTATGGAGGCATGGACGCTCACACAGGCAGTGGAGAGACGAATTGAGTTGTGTACTATATGAACATAAGCCCTGTAACTCTTGCCGACCTTCCCTGAAACAAGGTGGCACTGGCAAAGTGAACCATTTTTTCCAATATAGGTAGTCAGCCTCAAAACACCATATAAGTCAAGGAATTTTAACCCATCGGAAAAACGGATTCCCAATAATCTGGGTTTATTTTTATTTTACAGGATTGTGAATCGTATGCAGTTGGCGATAATGCTTAACACACTATGGTGCACTTTAGTGTATTTTCAAACTACCTACTTACGTTGATAATTTTAAATTGAAAAAGGCAAAACTACAATGAAGTTTTTCTTTGCGAGGTGAGTTTAATATTTCGGTCGCTTTCGGAGTGTTAACACACCATTTTCAAGAGAACAACTAACAAAATATTTATTCCATTAATTTTTAGAGCTTTCGCGCCCTACTGTTGCAGAACCTGCGTTTCAGGAATTCACTAGTTTATATTATTTCAGGAATTGTTTTCAGCACTTGGAGCTATTTGTGTTTCCATTCAATATAACGAGGAATAACATTAGTGTTTATACAGCATCGCAGTGTATTTGTCATTGGCATATTTGAGTGTCAAGAAAAACAAAAGGTTTAATCATTTTATCGATTGTTATTATTTTATCAACAATTTTCGGTAACACAAGTTCCGGGTGTTTTACAATTAGCTTACCGACTTTATACTGCATGAAAATTCAGTTTTTGGACAATAATCGTTCAGGTTTTTAAATTTTTAAAAACGGGCAAAAAAAACATGCACTCAAAAAAGTACAACACAAAAATGTCACTTGGGATCAAAGACAAAGTATATTTTTTTAGAAAATGTGATTCCATATATTAATCTCATTTTCTAAAAAGTGTAGTCCGGTTGATAGTTCAGTTGATAGAATGCTTGTGTTCCAATCCAGAGGGATAGGGTTCGTTATATATCAAGGGTATCATAAATGATTTTCCGTTTGGGGTTTTATTTCAAATCTTAAATGAAATACCTGCAACGTTTGCTTAGCCTTCACAATAATGTGAATGCCCTTATGAAAAGTATGAAGATGATTTCCTTTGTTTCCATAAACGTATTATTTTATTTTCAAGAAAATCCTCGATTCGTTACTATGCATGCTTCGAGAAAAAGCCTAATCCTTTTTGTAGTTTTTTATGAATATGAATGCAATACACGAACCTATTTTTGTCTGAACCATAAACAAGTATTAACATTATCAATTAACAATTAATTCATTATTACTCCTCTGACATTCTTTCCAATTTATTTCGAATTATAAACTCATTCAGGTGCACGAGTATTTACAAATTTTGTTTGCTTGTTTTAGTATCAACAAAGTATTCCCCTTTATTGGCGTAGTAACATCCCAACATTGCATTTTTGTCTGCGAACCTTTGTGAGCAAAAATTCTGCAATTAACAACGAGCTCTCCAAGTATAAAACATTACGTTTAACTCAAGCATAGCGTTCACCAAAAAATTAACTAAAACTAGAACAGCGCCTGCAGTGAGTGTTTCAGTTCAAATGTATATTTTTATTAACGCTAGGGTTTAGTTTCTTCGTTAAGTATACGGGTCGATAGTTGCACCGTACCTGCCCAATATCGACAGCTCACAAAAGCATACACAAGAGCGTTAGAAATTTCATTAAAAACTCATCGAGATCAGAGGAAATCTCCATTTTTTTCACGTTACATCCGCCATCAAAGGCTTCCGACTATTTTTCTATACAATGTAAATACCGTTGAGTATACGTACCCCTATTACATAAAACATCGCCTAAATTCTCCAGCCCGAATACAAAAAAGAGGAGTGCAATTCACCAAACTATTTTGTCTGGCCAGAAACACGTATTAAAGCGATTTTGGAAAGGAGAGGGAATTTACAAGATATTTTACTAGGTGTAAGTTTGGTGAAGAAAGTTTCTTAAAGGTTCGTGAACTGAATGATTGTACCACTCGAGAAGCAAATAAATAATAGAATATCAAGAAGATTAATTTAATAATCGCAAGTTTTTGTAAATGACACCTCAAAAGCCTTCTACATGCTTATTATTATTGTTAGGCTTTATCTTGTCTGGAAAAGAAAAAAAATGGAATCGGAAAATCCATATGACCAGGCATTTTTTTAGTGTTGTGAAACGTATGCAGTTGACAGTAATGGTTAATGCAGTTCGCAGCGCTGTAGTCTCTTTTCAAACAACAATAATATCGTATCGAAATTATAAATCTCTCGTGGCCAAGTGACGTCAGTTTTTTTCACCGCATTTCAAATATCCCAAGTCCCAGTTTAACTGAAGCGTTTTTTTGTTACCGTATTGACCACCCATATTGTAAAAAATGGTTCACTTTGCCAATGCCACCCCTGTTTCAGGGAAGGTCGTCAAGAGTTGCAGGCCTTACATTCATTTGAGATTGGGTTTTTATGTTGTAAGTCTATATGCGGCATATGTAAGAACTTATACGTCTCTACTTCAAAATGCATTTAATATGACTCTTAAATGTTATATTCTTTTGCGATCTAGATTATACATTATAAAATATTTGATATGAGTTTTGACTGTTTATACATCTTTGCAACTTAGATTATAGAAGCAATTGGGCAAAGAGAAATGCTAGGGATGGGGTAATGTTTCTTTGGCCATTATTTTACGGTACAAATTGTTGCAAAGTCCGGAATTCTAATGTCACTTGTTAAGTAAAAGGTCCCGATAAGCATGAAACAATACCCCAAGCTACGGAATACTTAGCTTACTACTTATACGGAATGCCATATTGCATGGAATCGGGTATTCCATACTAAGTATTTACTTACTAGAGATGCAACAATTAGTATCTAGCTCCCGGATTTCCGGATCTCTTCCAATAACTTATTTTCATGATTGTATTTACTTTGTGTGATTGTTTTCATGATTGTTATTACTGTTGTTACAAATTTTCATTGTGATAAAAAAAATATTGTAAAGACCGTGTTGTAGGAACTAGGAAAGAAGGTTTTTTTCAACGTTTTGTGTTAGTCGTATCCGAAGTTATCAACAGACAAGTCTCCAAAAAAGAAACACGAAGTACATTGACGGATATAATTGATGTTTTTCGTAATCGAATATATGGAACCTCCTCGAAATCTGTGAATGAATCACATACATAAGTGCAACTGTTCTCATGTACCTACAATTTTCGGTTTAGAGCAACGGTTTCCAAACTTTATGCTACCATCCCTCCTTAAAAATTTGTTTCTCGCGCCTCCCTCCCTACGTTTTAATTTTTGGGAAACTTGAAGATCATTACCAAAATATATCGTCTGCTCCCAGTTTGGAAACCGCTGGTTAAGAGGACCAATAATTATTTCTAACAATTTAATTTGTGCTTCTTAGTCGGAGAAGAGACACGTCTCTTTATAGAGTCGAATACGTCTTTGTCCCCGTTATCTTCAAAATTATCTTCTCGTTTTTAGTACAAACTTATATTTTTTGTCATGCAAATAAAATGAATACTCGAAAAATGTTTCTGTCAAAACACGTTAATAACATCCTTGAAAACCAATCCTAATTTAGATTTTAACCGGAGAGTAGGAAATCCGGTTCGGTAAAATTGGCAGACTTTTTGTGTCATTCCGAATTTTTGCCTCCCGACTGTCTCATCCCTTGTGAGTAGGAATATTGATTAGGTAAGTTTAAATGGCCTAAGCATTCACCCGCTTTGCTGGTTCTAGGAAGGGGATCTAGTTGTATCGCGTATTGATTTATTTCTAATACGGTCAACTCGTTCTCATAATCTATAATCTATAATCTATCTATAATCTAAGTTGCATGGATATATTCATTTAAAGCTCTCAGATGTATGCCCACAAACCAACAAGTGTAGTTCGCGCTTACAAATGCTGAATGTGTACTTACAAATAAAATCCAAACCTCAAATGAACATAACCCCACAACTTTTGCCGATCTTCCCTGAAACAGGGGTGACATTGGCAAAGTGAACCATTTTTTACAGTATGGGTGGTCAGCCTCATACCAACCTATAAGTCAAGGAATATGAATGAATAATAAATTACATTAAAATATAAAAAAGAACAAAAAAATCAATTCTAGAAACAGAAATGGGAATTTTAGGTACACAAAAACATTACAACACTAAGGCACACAATCTATGATCTAAGTTGCAAAGATATATTGCATTTAAGATTCATATTACATGCATTCCCGTAAGCAGACATGTAGAAGTTCGCGCTTACTTATGCTGCGTGTGTACTTACAACATAAAAACCCCATCCCAAATGAAATTATTTTCATTTGTGATTGGGTTTTGTAAGCCCTGCCACTCTTGCCGACTTTCCCTGAAACAGGGGTGCCATTCGCAAAGTGAACCATTTTTTACAGTATGGAGGGTCAGCCTCATACCAACCTCCTATAAGTCAAGGAACTACCAACCTATAAGTCAAGGAACTACCAACCTATAAGTCAAGGAACTACCAACCTATAAGTCAAGGAACTACCAACCTATAAGTCAAGGAACTACCAACCTATAAGTCAAGGAACTACCAACCTATAAGTCAAGGAACTACCAACCTATAAGTCAAGGAACTACCAACCTATAAGTCAAGAAACTACCAACCTATAAGTCAAGAAACTGTAAGTCAAAAAAATCATTTACGCGAGGAATGAGGTCAGTGAATGAATTGATTTAAATAAAAGTGTGACTTTACAGAAAGGAAAAGGCAAACAAATATTTTGTTATTGGTTGCTAAGGATGGCAGCCCCACGCAAGACTGACGTGTGTTTGCCGAGAAAAATGTTCCAAATTAAAAAAATATTCAGACCTAATTGAAATGCTTTAATAGTGCAGATATTATTGTGATTATGTTAAATTTTCTGCCTCAGGTTATTTGTTACTTTTTCTATATCCACCCGCCATTCCTCTAGGGGTAGCCAAGATTTTTTGTAACAATTCCTTTTCTTTTATAAATCATCCCAATGACCGAAGTGCCAATCAGAAATCCACAGATTGACTTATCTTTATTATTTTTCTCAACCTCTAAAGATTTGTCGCTATTTTGTCACTATTGGCGTAAGGGTATTACTAAATGACATGTCTCCAATTCAGTGCTATTATATTTTTATAAATCCTGACAAAATATCAAAAGACCTTTTCCACTCTTTCTTAATAACGTCTTTATATTACCTCTTGGCGAAGGCAAGTTTGCCTCCACCAAATGAATTTAAGAATTGATTGCTGGTTCTTAAATTTCACCGCGTTTGAGCGATCTGTTAAATTCGCAAATCTGTCAGAGTCGCAGATCATCAGGGAACAATGATAAAAGTCAAGGACTAATAACTTTGGACTATCCTTCTTCTTGTTTGTTTTTCTTTTTAGTTTTTCGGGTTCTCCTCTGTATTTGATGACGAATGATGCAATTAGAGGGGCAATACAGATGGCTAGCAGAACAAGGCAATGTCTTTAGAAGAGGGTAGCCGCCAACAAAGAAAGATGCCTAGCGCAAGGCACTGCCTTGATAAGATTAAGATGATGATGTATCTAATCTAATCTAAGTTGCAAAGATATGTAACATTGGGGATTCACATTACATGCATTCTCACAAGCAGACACGTACAAGTTCGCGCTTGCGCATGTCGCATGTGAACCTACAACATAAAAACCAAATCTCAAATGGACAAACACCCTGCAACTGCTGCCGACCTTCCCTGAAATAGGGGTGACATTGGCAAAGTGAACCATTTTCTACAGCATGGGTGGTCAGCCGCATACCAACCTATAAGTCAAGGAAAATACACTACAAATTACATTTTTAATATCAACAAATCATAACATGTATGGTCTTCAAAAACTAACAGAAAACAAATTATATCCATCCATCCATACCTTTCTCGGTCTTCCTCTAAACCGTATCTTAGATAAAAAAAAGTGTGGTTTATGAAGGGGGGGGGGGGGGGGGGTTGTAGTGGCACATCCCTAGTTGTGATGTTGAAAATGTCATCAGTAAAAGGACGAAGATGTACGACGTAAAACTTTCAGCGGTTTTTAGTGATGTGAGAACGTAATACGAGCTTTCACAAACTACATCTTAGGTTACTCGTAGCTACAATAAATACATATATATGTATACTAACGTTCTGAAAGATTACTAGCAGTACCCAGCGTGTTTCACATCGCAGTGTTATCTATCTATAATAATATAAGTAGCTGAAATATTAAAATTTAATATTTTTATTTAGTACATGCCCACAAGCAGACACGTGCAAGTTCGCTCTTTCACATTCTGCACGCGTACTCACAAAAAAAAAACCCCCTGAGGTCCACATGCGAATTGACATATGCAAATTTACTCGGCCGGGCTTCAAGGGAAAAGGCAAAAAAATATTTTGGTTTTGGTTACTAAGAATTGTTTTCCTGTACAAGTGTGACGTTTGTTTGCTGAGAAAAAGATTCTTAAGTTAAAAATATTTCGAGTCCATTTTCAGGGCATATAAACACTCTAACGCTTTTCCCTGAAACGGGGGTGTGATTTTATTTTATTTTTACGGTATGGTTGGTCAGCCTCATACCGTTACCATTACGTTAACATATTGTTACGATTTACGGGTTCAATTGAATAAAAACTTCGGTTTACTTATTTTACACAATTTATTTTCAGATACCGTTCACATTTGGTTCGAACAGAGTTAACTTTTGTACTGTATTTCTCGCCAGCTCCGATACAACTCTAACGCTAGAGGCAGCTTAATTCAAAATTGTTTTTATAGCATGGCATAAGGATGGTTCTTCAAACATTGGAAACTGGGACATTTCCTGGGATTTCTGGGATTTTTACAGAATATTATATTTAGAATATTCGAGCAAACACTCACACCATCAAACAAATACATGCACAATTATTTTAATACCTACATCTAGGGATACAGACACACTCACGCAAGTAAAAAGAAACAGACACACAATCACACATTCGTAACAGGATTAATCAAGAAACTACACGATAAGCAATCCTTAGTCAGCGATATCGTTTGTTCCAGGTTGGTTCGTAAAAAAGTTATTTCATTTCTCGGGTTGTCGATTTATTGTGCGGAACAACTAAGATTTAATATCGTCGTAACTTGAAGAGGCCGTCCAGAAGGCAAATAAAAAGCGAACAGTTGAAATTTCATTCCGAGACGAAAAAACACCAAATAAAAACATTTTGTTTTCTTGTATTAAAGCCTTTTTTCTTGCGACACACGTGAAATAATAAAAATGAACAATAAACAATAAAAAATACAGCTTATAGGAATCAGTAGAATCTTCAAGTCGTTAGTTATACATCTACACCGGTCTATTGTCTAGTTGCTTCAGACTTGTAAATGGAAGGTTGTGGGTTCGAATCTCGACGTAACACAAAAAATACCATTCTAATATAATCTAATCTAATCTAAGCTGCAAAGATAAATATCATTTAAGATTTATATTAAATGCATTCCCACAAGCAGACATGTATAATTTCGCGCTAACACATGCCGCATGTGGGCCTACAATATAAAAACCCAATCTCAAATGAACATAAGCCCTGCAACTCTTCCGTCCTTCCCTGAAACAGGGGTGACATTGGCAAAGTAAACCATTTTTTTACAGTATGGGTTTTGCTTGTACTCCTTGACTGATAGGTTGGTATGCGGCTGACCACCCATACTGTAAAAAATGGTTCACTTTGCCAATGTCACCCCTGCTTCAGGGAAGGTCGGCAAGAGTTGCAGGGCTTATGTTCATTTGAGATTGGGTTTTTTATATTGTAGGTCCACATGCGGCATGTGTAAGCGCGAAATTATGCATGTCTGCTTGTGGGAATGCATTTAATATGAATCTCAAATGATACATATCTTTGCAGCTTAGATTTAGATTTAGGGTGGTCAGCCGCATACCAACCTATAAGTCAAGGAACATACCTATATGACAAATTACATTTTTAAAATATTTTCAAATGTGCTTTCTCTGGGTTGAAAAAATCATATACCTTTACCAAATACCGGTCACCTTAGGTCCAACCAGCCTTACAGCAACTGGGTCTTACTTGAAAATTATAGCGATGACCAAGTTTGCAGGGGGCTCTTGAGGTGTGAGTCACTCAAAAGCAGCGCTCACCGAATATATCATCCTTGTATTATTATTAATATTAATAAACGTAACTTTAGACAAGTATAAATCCTTGAGTAATATGTGTTGTATAGGCTGACCACTCACAGTATAAAAATTGTTTCACTTTTCCAATGAAAGGCCTATTTCAGGCAAGGTCGACAAGCTAGCAGGGATTGGGTTGATGATTTGGCGCCATATTTTACAGTATGGATGGTCAGCCTCATTCTATTTTGTGAGTTCATAAACGAACATGTTCTCGAAATGCAATTTAAAAAAACAAATACTTTTGTGGCAAACTTTTTCACAAGAAAGCTTTTCGAAAAATGGAAAATTCTGAAGAAAAAATATTAATGAAGGGTCTTAAATGCAATAATTTTAATCTTAATTTTACTGGATGCAATTTCGCAAAGTTGGATTAATAATTTTCGCAATTCTCCGGAAGGTATTTTAAAATTTCGGCACTTAAAATATAATGCCATCTTTAGAGTTTGCACAAAAGTTTTGTCCGAAAATACGGGCAATCAAATCCCAGTTTTACTTTCCGTGTAAACTTTTCAGCCTAATGGAGCACCCCCCCTTAAAGTTTGGGGATGATATTGCTTCCCTTTTGGTGCATATAACTCCAGAATGAACCCCAAACTGTTTTGCCTCTTAGACCTTTTACTATTTTTGTTGTTGTCCATGTTCAGGTACAAAAAAAACCAAAGGACTACTCAGAACAACCGAAATGATGGTTCTTAGAATGATAGCAGGTGAGACCACGTAAGAAAATCCTGTGAAATACATTACATAGTGAGATGGAGCAGATATAGATTTTGGAGAGATCATGTCTCCAGAATGAGACATGAAAGACTCGCACACATCGTAGCTAATGAGATGCCAATAGGTCAAAGCCCAGCTGGAAGACCTTCTGAAAAGTAAGAGAGATTAAAAATATAGCCGTACATGGTCATTTCAGGATCCATGAGACGATTTGATGTTTTTTTTGTGAATAGCAGAAAGAAAAATAATTTCATGGTTCAATGTTCATTTCTTACCTCATTTTACCTACTTGTTTCATTTCTTATCTCATTTTACCTACATGGTTCATTTATTACTTAATTTTACGTACTTTGTGCATTTCTTACCTCATTTTACCTACTTGGTTCATTTATTACTTAATTTTACGTACTTTGTGCATTTCTTACCTCATTTTACCTACTTGGTTCATTTTTTACCTAATTTGACTGACATGGTTCATTTCTTACCCAATTATATCTACTTTGTGCATTTCTTACCTCATTTTACCAACTTGGTTCATTTCTTACCTAATTTTCCCTTATTAATTTTTTTACCTACATGGCTCATTTCTTACATAATTTTATTTACTTTATTCATTTCTAACCTCATTATACTTTGTTGTTTGTTTGCAATTTTACCTGCATGGTTCATTTCTTACCTTATTTTACATACTCGGTTTATTCCTCACCTCATTTTATACCACATATTCCCTACTTTTGCCTTCACGGAATGCTTACCCCTGACATAGACCACTTTGGGAAAGGCTGCTATAATATAAACTACAAGTCATATCTGCGGGACGATTAAGGGCGCATTAGCAAGCCAAGTTTTTAATGTCCTCTTAAATTCACTTAACGTCCTCTGTAATCCAGATACAAGAGAGCCTCCCCAACTTGCGGGTGTACTTCAAATTTCGTCCCGCACCGGCTTATGGCGAGAGTCCGGTACTCGGGAACTTCATCGCACATCTGAGAATTGTGTCCTCTACTTAACTAGCCTTACGGATGCTGTCTTGGTATATTTTGTTTATTACAGTTTGAAATTTTGTTGTATCCTTGTAAAATTTGTTGCTACCAAAGTTTTTTTTTTCCTTTTAAGAATTTTTTTCTTCTTCTCGAAATACTTTTTCTCTGACTGTTACTCTTTCATCATTCCACTGCGGATAGCCAGAGCCTCTGCAAGAGCAAATTAAAAAAAATGTTCTCAATCGGAAATCAAATTCACGACGTTCCGTTTACGAGTCCGTAGTGTTAAACACTAGACTGCAAACCACTGGCTTTGACATTTTATCATGTGATTGAATAGGTTTATTTATTTTTTTCGGAACTTGGTTCTGTGTTTAGTATTTTTGTGTTAAATTGTATATTCAGGAATCCGGGCTTTACTTGGAAATTCTGTCGAATACTTGTCGCCGAGAACTTTGTCTTACAATTGTATTTTTAGGTCGTATATCGCACCTCTTCTCTTTTTATTTCGCACCTTTCTATTGTATTTTATTATTCTTTGCACATAAAATTATATATATATATATAGCCTTAAATTTTATTAAACCTCATCCTCAAATGTGTAAACTGCTAAAAAATATATGACTTGCAATCATCCTAACAAAAGTTTGAATGTTTTTTTCTATAGCCTATAACTTCACTTTTTATTGGTCTCTGTCTTTTTTATTATAAACCGCTCTGTCTTTTATTGGTCAATTAATCCATTGGCGGAACGGCGGGAGGGGCGTTTTATTTTTACGGTTTCCACTATGCAGGCTGAAACGTAAAAACAAACTTTTAATCACTCCCTCACTTAGCCAATCGTAAAATTGCACAATTTATCGCGAAAGAAAATTAACAAGAGCACAAAAAACTCATTGCGCCGTTTATTTTACAACTTAAGTTTGAGAAAACGTAAAAAATGATGTAGAAGAACAAGTAAGTGTAAAAAAATGTAAAGATGTATATATTTACTTAAACTGTTTAGGTAAGACGATACGTGTGTCAAAGATGTACTTGAATCTATTTAATCTATAATCCAACATGTAAATGAATATAAAAATTGAAGACGTATATTTTATGTACGCCCACAGGCAGACACGTGAACTTACACATTAAGGAGGGCCGATTTTTTTTTTTTTGGATAATAATCCTCTAATAGTAAGAATATGTTGCCAAAAGAAGTTCAAATTACGTGTGTAAAATAAAATTCCGTAAAAGTATTAATCATCTGTCTCCAAATCGGCCTCAAAGTTTCGAAAAAATTCAATTTTTATCATTTTTCATGAGGGCTAATAATACAATAAGGAATTGAGATTTTACGGTAATTTCTATATTTTTGTGCATAAAATATAGTAATGCGCACCAATAGTACAAATAAACAAGTTATTTTTTCACAAAATAAGCAGTAGGAGGGGTAGAGAGAGCGTCGAATTTCACTATTTTGCAAAGAATTTGTGACCGCGCGTTGTCACTATGAGTTGAATACGAAACTTATTTCAATGCCCTGTGACTGGTAAAATTTGTTTTATTCTTTTATAAAGCATGATGTGTCATGAAATGTATCTTTTAATGCATTAATGTAACTGCACAACTGGACAAGAAATGTTTTGAAAATCACGAAAAAACGCCAATATCTCCAAAAACTACTGATATTGTTTAAAAAAAACCCACCCAAGACTGTTGAACTTATGATGAAGATGATGAATAATGTGCTGTTTTACATTTATTGTCCTGTAAATGTAAAGAAATAAATCAATGCGCCTTTCATAGAGATTGCGTAGTGTTCGCACAAAAGTGAAGCTTCCTAACTGACTAGCAAACATCAGGAAAAAGATTATTGGAAATAGGTACAGCCATAGTCGTTATAAAGTAACTAAGAAATCATAGAAAAAAGAATCTACGTAAAAAAGTTTAGACAATCAAACCAAAATACATTGATGGTAAAAGAACACGCCTAAATCTTAAAATAACATAAAACACCATCATCATTGAGTATGTCCACAGCCAGTCTCACAAGAATCATTCCCAAAGCTGCATCGCCAACTTTTCAAAAAAGGCTTACTGGATGTTTCTACATTGGCAAAAACTTTACAGGTATTGAGTTTTGGGAAAAATGGCAGCACTCATAACTTCAGAAGCTCTGCATGATATCAAATGTGAAACATTCAATTAGTTTTCAAAAAACCTTTAATACCCATTATGATTTATTCGCACAAGATTTAAGTACAGATCAATTATGTCTATACAAGTTTGTCTTAGAAAACATAAACTTAGCCCATAAAACTCCAGGAAAAAAATCCTATGCTTGGTGGATTCCGCGAGCTATAGAGCTTAGGATCCCTTAAAAAACTTATTAATTTGGCAAATTATGTTGTTCAAGCATACGCTTTAGCTTGATTTATAATAATATGTCTTATTTTATTAGCAGTATACTAAAAAATAATGATTACTTTTCAGTTTAACTATGTTCAGTTACATTTATGATATTTGTAAGTGCCATCTATTGCAAAGATGGTTTCCGACATTTATCGAAGATTATTTAAATTAAAAAAATCATCAGGAGAACTTAAAATGATAATTGATTGCGCCAAATGAAAAAATAGTTGCTTTGCTCATTCAGAAAACTTACTGATAGCAAAGTTACGAATCTTCATAAACACCTAAGTGAACTCCTCGCAGATACACGTAAGATTCTAAAAAATCTTATCATGCAAGGTGGGAAAATTGACTCTTACAAGTTCCATGAATTAATTTTGTTGTTGCAACTTACTGTGGTATTACAAATTGGCAGAAAAATACATCTGAACCACTAGCATCTCAAAAGACATCTGATGGAGATCTCATTTTTTTTCACAGCACACGGTGGGCAAATGGATCTATCTCATCTGCGTTTATCATACGAAAACTAGCAAAATGTCTTTGAAGAACAGCACAAAAGTCTCTGCAACGTTTTTTTTTAAATCAACATTAGAAAAAAATATTTAACCTAAAATAACGTCTCGCAGTGCCAGGCCAAAATTCGAAAAAAACGGATTTTTTACGTTATCAATAACAAAATTTTACTTTCTGTAATTTACTTTTTTCTCTCAAATGTGTTATTTTATACCTTAAACATTTGTTTTACATGAGAAATAAAATTCAAAAATCGGGTTTAAAGTCAGTATGTAAAAATATTTTTTTTGTGTTTTTTTTCAATTTCTCATTATTTCAATGTCGATTTGGAGACAAAAGTTGTTGTTTGATTCTAATGAAACTTTTTGTCCAATAAAATTACGTCATTTAGCAACATAATTTCACTCTTAGATTAAAATTCAGCGTAATTTTTTTTTTCCCATACATCAGTGGCCCTCCTTATTACACATGCTGCGTGTTTATTTACAAAATAAACAATACCTCACATGAGCATAAACCTTCAACTCCCGCTGCCTTTCTCTGAATCCGGGGAAAAGCTGGAAAAGTTTTTACAGCGTGGGGATCAGCCAACCTATTAGTCAAGGAATGGTTTATTTAAAAAATACACTTATCGGTTTTAAGTACCATAGTGTTTAAACAGAGAAGTAAAAGAAAAGGTAAAGGAGAAGGTTAAACGTATTCATTTGATTTTCGTACAAAAATAAACACGGTATTTTTACATGCAGCTCACACGACTGCTTGTTAAAAAAAACTAATTGAAACGATGATTTATTTAAATACGTACTTCAGTCGACAGCTTAATGAATAGAGTAACAACTACTTTTTAATTCAATGGTAATGGGCTGTTGGAGAATTTTCTTTTAAACAAGATTCACAACCGCTATGATTTTTTAACAAATAAATGAAAACCTGCTCTTAGAAGAACAGAAAAAAATCTCACTTTCAGAAAAAAAAATTGGCTTTGTCATTTTTTCAGGAATTAAGCGATCAGGAGTTGTAGATTAAATATTTGTTTGAGATTCAATTAGATTTAAGATGAAAAAAGTTTAAATTTGGGAGAATCATTTTTTGAATACTTTATTTTATTTCCCTCGTACAACATTTCTTCGTTATTTTAACAAGTTTTCTCAGCGTAGGTGTAACACAATACAATTCTGGCTGTAAGTCTTTTCAGGGGTCGATGGTCCGCACCGAAAAATATATTCCCCGTATGTTTATCAATCAAAAGGCGCACAAAGGACTTCTTTGCAACAACAGAGCAACAAAAGGCTTCCCATCTCTCCCATCTCTCCCATCCCTCCTATTATTTTCCATTTTCTTCTAGAAACGTTTGGCGTTTGACACAAGACGAGAAAAAGCGCCATTCTTCTCACACCTATATCCCTAATTTTTCTTATTTCCCTCTCTTAAAGTAATACGGGATTTCGAAATATTTTGAAATTGTTAAAAAAGTAAGAAGACAATGGTCAGTAGAGGCAATTGATTAACTCAACAAGCACTGCCTTTACAAAATGATGACTGCACATTCTTCTTCTTCTGTTTCAGTCCGAGGATTGGTTGGCAGCAATCTTTAATCATCTTTTTTATTGTGTGTGTGAAGCGTGTGCATGAGAAGAAAATCTTTTTTTGTTTTTGTATCGCAACAATTGGCCTTCCGTAAACAAAAAATATATTTTTAGTTGGTTATTTAATAAACAACACCTTTTACTTTTATGTAAACACTGTTTTAAAAAATATATTCTTCTTTCTCAACCCATCAAATTAAAAACTTATTCCAATGCAAAGAGACATAAAATAAGTAGGGTACATATATTTGCATTCCCAAAACAGACATTTATACTGAAGATTTAATACGGGTACAATTCCTCTCTCTCTCTCTTGTTTTAATTTAATAATACGTCTTGTTTAGTCCGTGTGTAGCAAGTATTTGCTCGCGTTTGCCGCCCAGGAGTGTGTGTGGGGGTGACAGGCTTTATCTCCCAGTAACGAGCTCCGTACAAATAACCAAGCTCTTGTAAATTTTACAATATTTGTTACATTATCATGACTGCTCTATCCAAACGTTATTTATCGTCAAAAGAGGGAATTATTTCAGTTGGAAATACAAAGGTATGAATTATTCCTTCACGAAAATGGTCTGAATTTTAAGTATTAATTTCGTGTCATTTATTAACACTTTTTTTACGTGCTTCAGAAATAAATTATGTATGACCTTAGTTGGCTTAGAAATAATAATCGCATGAAAATACAAATACAATGATGACTGTTGTTGAAGTTGCTGGTCCTCTGGCCTGGAACCACCTGCCACATCATGTGAGAGAGCTAGAGGACCATGAAAAGTTCCGGAATGCACTGAAGACAAGCAAATTTCTGGCATCGTTTGCACCAGCGCCCTTGGAGTGATTACATCACGAAACGGCGCCATAAAGAAATCATCAACTCATCATCATCATCGACTGTTGACATTGATTTATACGAGGAAAGGGGGCAGTATGAAGAATTAAGTATACTGGAGTTGTTCTCTTGATAATGGTGTGATAACACGCCGAAAGCGCTCGAGATAATAAACCAACTCGTGAAAAAATAGTTTTTTTTGCATTATTTATGAAAAATTAAGTTGAATTTGTTATACCATATGACGTTGATGTGGTCCGGTCAATAGAAGTCTGCTTATAATTGTCTTGGTCACATAGGGCAAATGAAACATTGGAGTCTGGTAAAAGATGATTGTGATGACGGAGCAAAAGGAGCGCAGGACAGTAGAAAGACCCAGATTAAGATGAGTGACTGGAGTGCGGTAAGAGTTGGTATTGAACTGGAGGATACTGATGTTTAGACGGATCAAAAAAGTTTTGTAAAAAAAGACATTCCGGCAACAAACTTCAGTACCGGATAAATTTAACTTATTTTGTTTACCGAAACTATTGGTTATCCATAGAGAAGTTATAAAATAAGGTCATCATCTCAGCCCTTGCTTTTCCCTAGCTAGACTAGCCTTAGCACCCTCTCTGCACAAAATTCGATTCTAAGCTATCTGCATCCTATATTTTCCTGAAAAGGGGCTTAATTTTGGTGCATTGATTAATTTAGTTTTTTTTTTTCTTTTTTTGCAGAATTTAGAAGAGCGCGACAAGCGGCAATCATCATACAAAGAGCAGTTAGCGCGCAAGCAGCGCTACCTGCGTCGGCGCGCCGAGCAACTGGGCGCGGCGTGCTGCGATTCCGCATCCGACCGCACCGACCTCCAGATGCAGCGGCGACCCGACCTTATACAAGCGCGGCGACCCGAACTGCAGCCGAGGCGGCCCGAGCTCCAGCCGAGGCGGCCCGAACTCCAGCCGAGACGCCCCGAGCTGCATGGCGCGCGGCGACCCGAACTGCAGCCAAGGCGGCCCGAACTGCTCAGCGCGCGGCAACACGAGCGGGCGTTGCAGCTGGAGGTCAGCGCGCGGTTGCTGCAGCAAACCAGGCGCTCTTTGTCAGAGTGCAGTGAAGTTAGCGGATCAAGCGGAGAGTTATCTTCGGCTGGACGCTGCGATCTGCCTGACAGTGAACCGGCGTCCATCTCTGAATCAGGTATGTCCTTTCTAATAACACTTTCATCATCAGTATACTCATACAGGTATTCAAGGCATTTTTAATTTTCCTACTCGTCGAATCAATCAACATTTAGGTAACAATTATTTGAAGAAAGCAATGCAAGGTATTTTATCATCTTCAATAGCATGGATCCATTTACTTTTGGAGTTATAGCATGACACTACAAGAACCTTCATTGGTTCCTTCCTTACCTTACCAGAAATTTTCAATTTCAGTGTCTTTTTCGTACACAAATCTTTGCTTCCAGTAAGATGTTCTCAGCCTGCATCAGAAAACCTCATCCTTTTCGCCGTTGACATGTAGTCTTTTATATTTTGTCATCAATATTTTGATGCTTTTACAGCGGATATAATCTTCAGAATTTCGTAACATGAAGATTCTACATCAGAAAATGCAGTAAAGCATATAATCGCAATATTCAAAATACAGTTAGTGTGTTTTTGTTTCATTTCGACTCTCATAAAAAATGATAAAGAAAACTGTTTTCATAGGCTATTTTTTACTAAAAAATCTGTGAAACATTTTTGTTATTTTAAAAATTGTGAAGAATAATTTTACAAAAGCTTAGAGTTACCGTTACTTTTCTAAAGATACTATAATAAATCGCTCTCCTGTAAATTTTTATTTCTATCTTTTCCTCGCGGATTTAAACCAATGAGAAAATCCTATACTAAACTTACCTGAAAATTGTATAGCATCAAAGGCTGCAATCCAGCATTTTTTTGTAAATCGAGATAAATTTATCGAAATAATTAGAAACTCATTTCCTGTGTTTCCAAATACTTACTTAATTTTCTGAAAAATCCTACATTGCCCCGTTTGATTCCATACGACTCATACATAAGTAGGTAAAAATATATCACACATTTTCTTCTCCACTTACATGCGTTCCAATAAAGATATCTCCGAAGGGAAAAATGCCACGTCGCAAATCTCCGGAGCTGGGGAATTCTTAAAATCCAGCATTACACCACCCACTCGCCCCACGCTCGGACATCCTGATCCTTTCAGGGAGAGATGAAAACTCAAAGTGAAAATTCTTCTACCGCCACTAAGCAGCTACGTGGAAGGGATTCTATCGCATTTCAGAGTGGATTTTGTGGAATGACATAAAATTAATTTCATGTCCAGTAATTTTTTTAAAATAGATTTGTGAAAAGGAATTCAATTAACTAATCTATTTTGCGTGACTGAAAACAGGTATCCACATAATTAATTAATGTTTCATTATTTTATATTATGAATGAATTATTATGAATTTCTAATTACCCAATACCAGCCATTGAACCAGGGTCAATGATGGTCAAGAGGCCAAGTGGGTATCGTAATTTGGTATTTTTTGTAAGTACACATGCAGCATGTGTAAGTGTAAATTAGCAAGTCTTTGCCTGTGGACGTGCATTCAATATATTTCTTAAATGTCAATTTATCTTTTCAGATTAAAGATAATTTCTACATGAAAAAAATCTCCCACAATACGCAATATTTCTTCAACAAAATCCAAAATTATTATTGTCACAAAATTGTGCCCTGCTCAGTACCTCAGTAGCTATGGCGTTTTTGCCAAAAATGTATAACAAGTGAAACGCTCAGTAGTGGCGCTGCTTCAATTTGCATACATTTTTTAATGAACGTCATACTTAAGTTTAACCATTAAGTTTTATACTTGTGATACAGGACATATAAGAGAGTGAAGCACCCTTAGAGTTGGAATTACGAGAACATCCCCTCCTCTCATTATATTTTCTCTTTTCCGTAATGATGAGCTTTCTTCACCCCAAGTATAAAATATCACGCTCAAACTCACCCATAGCGCTTATTAAAAAAATGTATGGAAACTGAAACGCTAACTAGGTACGCTGTTTTAGTTTCTATACGTGAAATTTAAACGTGATGTTTTGAAAAAACTGAGGGTATTTATTTATGGTTGGGAAACTCTTATGGGCGCAGCTGAAATTCAGGACAGACGAAATGTAGATGAGAAGAGAATGTTCTGTATGCACCTTAAAAATCGTCATAGATGAATAATTGACATGATTTTTTTATTGAATCCGTTTTCCCACCAGGAGCCCTGGTGCACAGAAAGACAGTTGCCACTACCAATACGTTTTATTTATTTATTGAGAACCAAAACGAATCTGAATGTTTATTTAGGCGTTGATAGTGAAACTTAAAGAAATCTGTGCTATCTATTGATGGCACGTTTGCAAAATTTCAATCTGTAAAACTTCATATAAGCTGCTGTTATATAAAGTTACTTTGATTTATTGTCAGGACCGAAAAACTTTCCTTTAACTGTTTTCTTAGAACTATAGTATGTTCTACTACTAACTATATATGTATGTTCTTTGACTTATAGGTTGGTATGCGGCTGACCACCCATACTGTGAAAAAATGGTTCACTTTGCCAATGGCACCCCTGTCTCAGGGAAGGACGGCAAGAGTTGCAGGGCTTATGTTCATTTGAGATGGGTTCTTATAATGTAGGTCCACATGCGGCATGTGTTAGCGCGAAATTATACATGTCTGCTTGTGGGAATGCATTTAATATAAGTCTTAAATGGTATATATCCTTGCAGCTTAGATTAGATTAGATAGCATCCTTCTTGCTTAAAAACCTATTCAACATTTTTTTTCCGTTGAATATTTGCATTATTTTTATTCGTACTTCCCAATGCTACTTCTTCATATAATCTATAATCTAAGTTGCAAGGATATATTCATTCAAAGCTCTCAGATGTATGCCTAGTTCGCGCTTACAAATGCTGATTGTGTACTTGCAAATAAAACCTAAACCTCAAATGAACATAAGCCCTGCAACTCTTGCCGACATTTCCTGAAACAGGGGTGACATTGGCAAAGTGAACCATTTTTTACAGTATGGGTGGTCAGCCTCATACCAACCTATAAGTCAAGGAATACGAGTAATAAATAACATTTAAGTAAAAAAAAAAAAAAAAACCTGAAAAATAAATCTATACAAGAAAAGTCGAAAATTTCTTTTGCAAAAAATGTAGCAAACTAATAAACCAACATTACAAATCAGCATTGCAGATCAGCCGCCACTTCTTCCTGTCCTTGCATACTCCTTTCGTTTCATCCAGAGTCATCACCTTTTTCATATCATCATATTTAAAGGGCAGTGCCTTATCTCCTTTTATATCCTCTCTTGGTTGCCATCCTCTTGAGCTGCCAAAAGTACGCAATATCCATGAGTCACTTCAAATCCTAAAAGTATGAAGTTCTTGGATGGTTCTAGTCTTCCATAGATTATTTTTCAAATTGCTATCATGCATTGTTTTCAGTAGCTCAGTGTTGTATATTAAAACATACGAATTCAGAAGTCCATTCAATATTCGTACGTATAAAAGTTTACGTGAGAAAGACAATTATTGCGTACACAAATTTCACCCTTCCAACAGAGCTTCTCGCGACAAAGCCTCATGTAATGTTGCTAGGACTTAGTGCGGAAAATAATTTTCCGTGGTACATTCAAACAAAGGGCCTGCGTTTATTTTTTTATGGCATCAAAAGGATATTTTCACACAAGAGTATAAAAGGATTACTCTATAATTGAGGCTTGAAAACTATTGAAGAAGAAAATTGAAACTATAACCTGGTCGCTATTTTAATAGCAGTGGCTAGAGTCTCTACTGATTTACCTCCTGTTTACATACCCCTTCTTTTAATTCATCCAAATCACTTCTATTCTTTTCACCCATACGATAAAGGCATCGTTTTTTCTGTATTGTTTTGTATGGAATTTATTTCTTCAGTTAAATACACTTTCATAAATACATAATCTTCATTTCACAAAATCTTTCAGTATTCAAAAATACTGAAGGGAATGTTTTCACTGCAGAAATAAGTAGTTAAAGTAAAGTTGGTTTCCTTGTTAGTGTAAATTAATAGATTTCAAAGTGAGAAAACTCTTTTGGGCATAAATAAGCTTAGATACAAAAATTAAACAAAATCCTTAAAACAAATCCAAACTGTTAACCATGTACGTATAATAAAATAATATCAAAGAATATGATTGCAGTTTCTGGTTATTTTAAAAATTTCTACCTCTGCAAGTGCAAACATTTCAAAGCCAGCGTTGCAACGTTTTAAATATTTATATTTTCGCAATCCGTTGCCTGGTATAACGGCCCGTTAGGCGAGCTTTAAGCCCTATCTCTACGTAACGAAGCTTCCGTTAGCATCCGCAGCTTTCCGCCAACGAGCATAATCCATCCGTTATATTCGCCAACTGCGCGTTACATCAACGAAAATAACTACTCACCTTACGTTGCATTGTTTAAAAAAAATATATAATTTATCTTTGGCTCTCTGTAACTGTAACTTCGTTCCGAAAGAAACCGTATCTGAATAATCCTCGACAAGTATTGAGAATGGTGGGATCTTAAGTAAAAATCGTCCTGATAATCAACAAGAAATGAAATTTAAAAACACGAACAGAGTATTTGCAATATTCAACAAACACTGTATGAAAGGTTTATTTAAATAAGACACTATTTTCAAAATATTCAATGTTAAACGCATTTAACAGTTTGGTTCTACTTGGCAAGTCAAAAAATTAAAATTCCTATTCTGGGCTATTACAAATGAAAAAAAAATCAGAAATTTAAAAGAAGGTGAAACCTGTATTTTGGTAATGGACTAACAATGTATTTTTTCTCGGCGAATAAACGTAAGTCTTGGGACTGTCTTTTCCCATGCAACACAACTTTGTCTATGTAAATTCACGTGCGGACCTTATCAACTAATAAGTCGAAAACGTTTGTGTCCTTTATATAAATAATAAAAAAAGTGAAAATAAAACAAGATTTGTTAATAACTAAATAAAGATGAATTTTCACAGTGTTAATGCACCAACCATCCAAAATAATAATAAGTTAGTGTCGCTCAATCTGGCAATAAGTGATTTTTGTCTATGGTTTTTTAATGCACCATGAGCTGTCAGATTGCTTGATGTGTGCATAGAAACAGCGTTATAATTGTCCACTTATTTTTGTATGGTAGAGAATAGTGGGTTATATAATACAGGAGTGCTTCCTGATCTCAGGCTTCTTTTTTCTGCCAACCATTTACAAGACATACAAGCTTGAAGTATCTAGTTATTTAAGTTATTTATAAGTTTCAATGAACTAAAATATTTCACAGATGCATTGTGTATATTCATACATTTAACAAGTTTAACTGCATTTTGGAATGGTCGTCCAACCTGCATCCAGCCAGTGCATTTGATGATTTATTGCACCATTTGTTATTGGATTCACGTAACTGCAATAACTGGTAAACAGCCTTCAGGGCAATGCGGACCGCATGTGCGGAACTGCGGACCTACCTACTTATATGTTCAGCTCCAGCACTTAAATCAAAGCTCAATAATCCAGACAGAGGATGCTCCTACAAATTATACAAACTAATGTTGTAAGTAGTAATAATAATAAAGAAAATATTTATAGTTCCGTTTTGTGATAAATCACTGCAAGAGCACTATTTCACTGTAACATCTTCGAAACATACATGTCTTCAATACGGACCTGAACGCACTTGCACTCTCTACGGCTATAAGCTCATGGGGTATGGCAGTTCACAGCAAAAGGCTGGCCATGCAAAAGGCACAATCCAAGCACTTTGCTTTATAAGATCGTTTTGGAACAATAAATTATTTAATAGAACGGCTTTACACATGTTAGATTATCAAACCCATAATGAATATTTCTTTACCCGAAATTGGAATTATATATTTTGACATTTATGATTCTTATTTAATGCATGCCTACTAGTAAACACGTGTAAATTCACTTTTACGGGTCATACGAGTAAATATACCAAATCTCAAATTAACATAAACCCTACGACTCTTGCTGCATTTCCCTGAAGCAAGAGTGACTTATAGGATGGTATGAGGCTGACCACCATACTGTAAAAAATGGTTCACTTTGCCAATGTCACCCCTGTTTCAGGGAAGGTCAGCAAGAGTTGCAGGGCTTATGTGCATTTGAAATAGGGTTTTTTATACTGTAGGTCCACATGCGGCATGTGTGAGCACGAAATTATGCGTGTCTGCTTGTGGGAATGCATTTAATATGAATCTCAAATGATACATATCTTTGCAGCTTAGATTTTTATTTAGATTTAGAAGAGTGACATTTGCAAAGTGAGCCATTAAAAAAAACGCTACCAAAAAATATGTATATGTATAAAACAGGGTTGCCACAAACAAGTAAATTAATATTTCGTATATTACATCTACACAAAAATCATTCCAATTCAATTCAACGAGCTGGCAAACCACGCGTAACCTAAAACACAAAATAATTGCTTTATAATTATCGGGTTATTAATGTAATGCCGAGCCCTGGATGGTACTTCACAGTTGGATTTCTCGTTTCTAGGAAATGACTCCACAAAGCGGCATCGTATTCTGAAACGAACGCAATCATCCGGTATTTGCTAATGATGGGATTTGTAGCAACTTCAGTAAATAGGGCCGCGGCAAGGCTGATTATATTTGATTGTAAACGTGCACAAAGTTATAGAGCAGTGGAAACAGGGTTTTATTTTCCGGTATTCGTTAGATTTTATCCATTAATTCCGGGAACCAGTAATAATATAATATAATAATATTAGGATGATTTATTTGGTGAGCGCTGTTTTTGTGTGTATCACACCTCAAGAGCCCTCTGCGAGCTTGGTCGTCGCTGTAGAAAGCGCCAATTCTCAAGCAAGACCCAGTTGTTGTAAGGTTGGATGGACCTTTCAGTGACCGGTCTTTGGTAAAGGTTTATGAATTTTTCAACTCAGCGAAGAGCACATTCGAAATATAAATGGTATATTTTTTTGCTCCGCCGGGATCCGAATCCACAACCTTCCATTTACGAGTCTGAAGTGTTGCCACTGGACTACGGACCGGTCCAAGATGCCAACGACACGCGGTGTACCTGAGCGGTAACCCATCCAAGTACTATCCGCGCCCAATGTTGCTTACCTTCGGTGATCTATGGGAACCGGTGCTTTCAACATGGTAACGTCGTTGACATAAATTTATTTTTATTTTTTAAATTCATTTATTTAAATTTATTTTTCACTAAATTTATTTTTAATGTATTATTATACTCATAGTTTATCAAATACCCATTGATCTTATTATTTATGTAGGAAAACTAAAATCCCCAAAACCTAGGGGTTTTTTTATATTTTTAAATTACTTTTGATGATTTTGCGTAGTTTACAATTGATAGTATAAACAATTAATCTACTTGTTTTTACATTGGAATAATTTGTGTCTTGTTAAATGTTGTTATAATTTTTTTGTACAATATTGTTATTGTTCTAAAACAAGTTCTTGGCATAAAAATGAGCTTAAAGAAACTCAATTGTGTACAAAAAAAATTTTTTTCCTTGTTGTCAAACTACTTATTAGTTTATTATTTATGACAGCAATAAAAAAGCCAAGCTTCACCTTTTTTTATTCCATCATGATATTTTGATACCAAAAAAAATTCCACGTCAGGATGATTTATCTGGTGAGTGGTGTTCATGTGTAAATTACACTTTAAGAGCTACTTTCATGTTCGCTCGTCGCTTTTCAGGACCAATTTTGGAAGCCAGACGCAGTCGGTGTAATGTTTGATGAACCTTTGCGACCCGCCTTTTATTAGACAGTTGGAATTTTTATACAAACGAACAACAATTTTTTTTTGTGCTCCGCCGTCAATTTTACTCACGACCTTCCATTTACAAGTTCGAAGAGTGAATCACTTATCTTACGTCTAGCAAAATCTAGCCTTAATTTATGTTGGAACCGTTCATTTTATAATAATAATAATAAACTTTATTGTACACCACAAATAAATTACATTAATATTATAAACAAAAAGAGACATATGTACAATGGGCGGTCTTATCGCACATGGCGATATCTTACAGACAACCTTAGGATGGACAAGATCTGCAAGCACAATGATACGGGTAGTCCGTTAATAATACTCCATTCTCATTTCATTACTGAGCTTATAACATGAATCCACTTTTCCCGGGATTGAAAATTATTTCCATCATTCCTTGTTGGTAGCCCTGTTTCATACATTGATATAATAACACGAATTGGCTTAGTATTACGTTTCTCCTAGTCGTGTGTAGAGCATCTTGTGCATATCTCTCGGATTGCACGCGCCAAATTAGATGCAGCATGTGCACGCTCGCAGCATACACGTATGATCCCAGTGCAACATGCACAATTACACATAATTCATGACGTTTCAAATGTAAATTGCATTCACTCTATGTAGCATTTTATTTAATTGAATCTGTTCAAGTTGCACAGTTGAGTTATAATTTAAGGCTCAAAAGAGACAAAAAAAATTGGGTGCCTGGAAAGTGAACATATTTTTTTAAATGTCTGTACGGTAAAATTTTCGTTTAACCGTATTGTTCAAACTGTTAAAAGGCTCAAGTATTTTTTTTTAAAATGAGAAAAATAAATGTATGGAAATCATGAAAAAAATATTTTCTTTTTTTCATATATTTATCTCATTTACGAAAAAAAATCTAGGTTTTCACCTTAAGTTCTATAAAACCTGTATGAGCCTGCGTGTGTTTACACATTAATGGAGAACTTTTAAGTGTTTATGTTCCTCTGCAACTTAGATTAAAGCTTTTACACGCTACGGTACTGTAAGTATAAAACTTAACTACAGCGTTTTATTAAATGCATGGAAACTTAAACGGTCAAAAGTGGCGCATTTTCAGGTTATAAGCATTTTTTGGTAAAACGCTACGATTGAGTTTAACGTAAAGCTTTAAACTTGTAGTGCAGGTATTGCACCTTGTTCAAAGTCTAGAAACTTCGCCAGTTTGTCGTGAACAGGCTGCGGTGTGTTGTTTTCTACCAATAAACACAGCGGGCAAACACTAGGAGTTCATCATCTACGTACTTATATAATTTCATTACATACAAGTTCCGATTTAGACATGCTGCGTGTGCACTAAGAAAAAACTGAACGCTCAAGATTTGCAACTTTTCCGTATTTTCTTGAGACAGGGGACATTGTGAATTTTTTTTTTTTTCTTACAACAGAGGCTTGCATTCTTATATCAACCCACAATGAAATTTATTTAAATTAATAAAGTAAAAAAAAGAATACAATTTTCTTCACGAGTTGAGTTTTATATCTCGAGCGCTTTCGGAGTATTAACACACAATTTTCACGAGAACAACCTTCATTGAAAAATATTCAGATGTTTTATTTTCTAAAGCGCTGTTGTCTTATATCTTAATATCGCATTCTTTTACAATTTCGGTTCAACAAAATTTATAAATCCGTATAATTTCGAACGACAGCATGAAAGGCAAAAATTTTAATGAAATTACTATAAAAGAAGAAGTAATGAAAAGCTTGTGGTATGACTATCAAAAAAAGCTATTTATTTTACTAAAAAGTATTTAGTTTTTTAAAAACATTAAGCCGTCATATTTTTCTGTCCCACTCTCACCTGTTTTACTCTCCCCTCCCACCCGTTTTTCTCTCCTCTCTCCACCTGTTTTTCTCTCCTCTCTCCGCCTGTTTATCGCCATCTACCCACCTGTTTTATCTCTCTTATAATTGCGCATTGTTTATTACACAAATGGGGAGATTTGGTGACCAGCGCCCTGCCATCCCTCGGGGTAAATATTTCCTTATAATCCACCACCTTGCCAGGCTCCCAGCGTCATCCCAAAGCAGGGATGTAAACTATAGAAACCAAAAAATAAAAATCAGAATAATCGAATAGTTAGACGCACGTTTTTTCTGGCATCTTTTCATTAAAAAACAGGAACTGTATGATCAGAAAAGGAGTCTAAAAATACTTAATTTAAATCAATTGAAAGATAAGTCTCCACAATTTTTTGTGAAAAAAATTAATGCACTAAAAAACTACTCATTTACTTTTCAGTGGGAAAGTAAAATCTATTAATTTTCACACAACAGTGCGATGGCATGGTAAAGGAGCCGGCCTTACGCCAATTACTTCAGTTGAAGTTTAAGTTTCCCAGCTCTTGAAGGGGCTGGTACTCATTTCTTGTAAAGGCAGAGTAAACCTTGTCGGTACTTTTTTAGGTTAGAAATAGACATCTAAACGGGAAATCATTTCTGACACCCTCGGTGGGACTTGAACCCTCTCGGCATGGAATGCAAGCACTCAACGAACTGAGCTATCAACCGGAAAAGCGGGATTCAAGCATTTTCGAAAAATTTTGACAAGCCATCTCTGGTAGAATACTACCCACGCAACGCAAACGACAAAAGGCAACTGCACTGCATATACAGTGCAACTACTTATCCACGTTATCCCCCAAGGGGTCGCATGTAGCGTGTGGAACCTATTTATTATTTCTGGTAAGGAAACCAGCCTTACGCTAACTTCTTCATTTGAATTTGTGGTTTTGCAGCTCCCGAGGGGACTGGTAACTAAACCTTTCCGGTAATTCTATTTTGGGTTTTAAATTTGTATGGAACGCAACCATTCTACCAATGGACTATTTGTTTATTTATAACTGTAGGTTTTTTTTCAAAGCATGGTTCAAAATTGGTTTTTCAATAAAATTCTGGATGAATAACACCCAGAAATAGTCCCTATTCAAAGAACAAATTTTCCACAGCGCAGACCCTGTTCATATTTCGTAATTTAATTCCTCTCCCATTTACAGGATAATACTTAGTCCCGTCATATTTTTATGCTAATGTAAATAATACAGCTTAATAAATGGTCGCTTGAGTAATTATGCCATTTGTTTGTTATGCCAGCAAGTATACACTACGCCACGTCGTTTTACAGTATACTAAGCCGTAGAGCTTTCGTAGCATAAAATCGTAGCACAAATTTATTTAGAAAAAACTTTATATTTTCACAAGAAGAAGAAAAACTTCTGTCAATATGAGTAAACTTTGCCGGTGCAATGATGCTGAATTACAGGCATGCCTCATTCAATCATTTATAACCAAAAGCGGCAATCTTACATTTGTTACCAAAATGATTTACCAGAATGATAGAAAATGGTTCACTTTGCCAATGTCACCCCTGTTTCAGGGAAGGTCGGCAGGACTTGCAGGGTGTATGTTCATTTGAGATTCGGGTTTTTATATTGTAGGACCACATGCGGCATGTTTAAGCGCGAACTTGTACGTGCCTGTTTGTGAAAATGCATATAATGTGAATCTCTAATGTTAGATATATTTTGCAACTTAGATTAGATTAAAGTATTAACACAACTGTGCTGTAGCGTTGTTGCCGTTCCACTATGGATGGCCAGAGCCCCTGCGGAATATCCTCCACTTAACCTTGACTTATAGGTTGGTATGCGTCTGACCACCCATGCTGTAAAAATGGTTCACTTTGCCAATGTCACCCCTGTTTGAGGGAAGGACGGCAAGAGTTGCAGGGTGTATGTCCATTTGACATTTGGTTTTTATGTTGTAGGTTCACATGAGGCATGTGCAAGCGCGAACTTGTACGTGTCTGGTTGTGAGAATGCATGTAATGTGAATCTCCAATGTAACATATCTTTGCAACTTAGATTAGATTAGATTAGATAAAAAAAAGTTAACAAAAATAAAAAATGCAAAATAAAAATTAACCAACATGAATGGGTTCTCAAAGCCAACTTGACTCTCGGTTTGTGTTCGGACCGGGATACAAGTGCCGCATTTATTGTGTTGAATATGTTCCCGGCGTCCATGCTGGCCTCTCCGTGCACGGCGAGATGCGAGCACGCGTCAGTCGTTGGGCAGACGTGCGGGGCGTAATACCCGCGCGTGATCAGAATTCCCAACATCATGGTGCGGGGACTCTGCTTTCTGGGTATGCCAGATCTAGAGATGTGTGGGTAACGTAGTAACTTGAGCTTGTGTTGGAATATGTATCAGATACTTATACGTGTCTGCTTATGGGAATGCATTTAATATAAATCTTAAACGTAATATATCTTTGCAACTTAGATTATAGATTAAACTTCAAATCTGATATCATGAATCATGCATAAGGACGGATTTGCAAGGTTTATGTTCGTGTAAGGTTTTTTTGTAAGGACTTTTACAGCATACGTAAGCGCAAACTTACATTTTTCTGAATCCCCGTGGTACCCATCCCTTTTTTTTAAGATAATAAAATATTATGAAATAAAGAAAACTTTGAGTATTTATTTCAAAAAGTTGTTGGAATAACTTCCATTTTTTGTTAAACTTATGAGTTTAGCTGATGATGGTATCGATTTCAAAAACGTTGTGGAAATAATACTTAAATCATGATTGATTTAGATTTTCATTTCAGATATTATTCATTTTAGTTTAATACATTAAAGTTTTCCAAATTTGTAAGATCGTATTTTCTTAAAAAAACTACTTTTATTAATTAATAATTCACTTTGCCTCTAGTATAAAACATGGCGTAAACTCACCTCGAACGCGTAGACTGAAAATAGTATAAAATACTCTCTAGGAGTGCCGTCGTATAAATTTTTAGTTTTTATATACGCAATCGAAATGAGATTAATGTCTTATGTTCACAAATTGTTCACAAATATGTAAAAGGGACTTTTTTGCCTCTCAAAAATCAGATACTTTTCATTCCTGCTACATAATTTGATACCTATTACACACGCCTTCACCCACCCCCATTCCACACCCTCGGATCGTTTATACTCATGGATGCAATAATAAGTGCATTAAGTTAAACGTCTGACGGCATTTTGATAAAGTAAACATACGAAATTGAATCATTTTATGGCCACTGAGATTCCAAACCAACCCCCGACACCTTTTTCAGTTAAAACAATTTTTTAGCATTCATACGCTTTTTTATTCATTTTTGTTCGACACTCGGCTTTTATATGTTCCAGTTTTGTGGTCGACGCATAAACCATGATAGTATCTGCTTGCAAAATTAAAGTTATTGATCCGATTCTAATTTGTATACTGTCTGAATTGTTGATTGTCACCTTTAGATGTGAAAATTGATTTTTTCATAAAGAAAGACGTGTTTTCTGACCTTACCTAAATGCATCAAGATTAATTCACACGTCCGTGTAATCTTTTTCTTATTTTTCTCGATGATGTTCTCTCGATCTTTGATTGTCAAAAAAACTTCATATCGGCTTATGAACTTGTAATAAGGACATGAGATACATTACATTTCCACCTTTAGCAAATCTTCCAGCTTACCTACGATGTGTATGAGTCTTTCATGACTCATTTTGGAGACATGACCTCTTTAAGATCGCCTTCTGGGTCTGTACTTTCTCACTTTCCTGTATTTCACATGCTTTTCGTGTGCTGTCATGATCACGCAATGTTTCATTCCATGAACTTATATAGATTTTTTATGTCCACAATTGTTTCTCTTCTGTATCCGCTCTAGATTCTACACCATTTTTAACTTTGTCATTTTATTTTATTTCCATCTTTTATTGCTCCCTTTTTACTTCCGCGAAGTATTTGTCCTTGTAATAGATATACATAAAAGCTGATACGAAACCTTTAAAATGTGTGAATTTCCCAGAACAAAAAAAAAACAAAAATCCCACTTTCCCGCTATCTCTCCAGGGGGAATATTTATATCAGGATACAAATTGAGAGAAGTAACGGCGGCGCATTTAAAAAGTACAAGGAGGGGTGCAGAAAGCTGCGGGTTAAAATAAAGTCACAACATTTGTTGTCCTCTGAAAAGACCCTCAAGTTATATTGAAACATCACATTTTAGGCCTCAAGGAACCTAGTTTTATACATGGGAGGATAGGACGTATTAAGCTTAATTTTCTATATGAAAAAAGTTATTAAAACATATGAATAGATGTGATTTTGTGTGTATGAAGTTTTAAAACGTTCTTAAAAGTTATTTATTTAGTTTGGCATTAAATAAGTAAAAGTGAACAAGTGAGATATCATGGGTTTCTCAGATTGAAGCACCTTTTTCTCATTTTCTACGAGACGAAACACTAAAATAGCGTGACAATCCTTTAGGTTAGGGTTTTTTATGAGCACTTTCTTATCATTAGTTCACTTACTATGAAAAGTTACTCCCATTAAAATCCACGACTGCTCAAATCACATTTTCAGTTTTACTTTTTAGGTGACCATGTGTACTTGTGTCACATAATAAGGTACACAATATTGCTTTCATACACCTGTCGGTGTGAAGTTTGTTCATGAAACCGGTCGTTAACTTATAAATTCTACCCATCCTGTAACCATACATTAAGTTTTTTTTTTAAATAATAAAAATAGCAGTGGATAATAAGAAATCTCTTGGAGAAATGAGAAAACAGTTATAGGAATTCAGAAATCCACGGGTTCGATTTTTTGTTGTACTCTTTTAAAGCCCGTGCGTGATATTAGGACATCACTTTTTAGACCTCAAATCCAGAAATTTAAAGTGTTAAAAAATACATGAAAACTAAAAACCTGTATAGAGACGCTGTTTCAACTCTCATACTATTTTGGTAACTTTTCAAGTTAATTTCACGCGTAAAGTTTTATACTTGCTATGCAGAACGCCTCCATACTGCCCGTTTTTACCACGCACAGTAATTTGTATTTTGTGTCTGAAGGAAAATTACCTAATAAAGAAAGGGCGCGCTTCGGCTTGGAATAGGATGAAGTTTTAGCGTTCCCATTGCTTCCGGTTTGTATGTGCTGAAAGTGTTTACGTTAAAAAGGCGCTTTTTAATCAGGGATTCAGTTTTATCACGTCGACCAAAAAGTTTTCCTGAAAAAAAATAGTGAAAACAGTTTTTACAAATGTTTGAATTGTTTTTCTTTGTTTTCTTCGAGAGAGGTTTGGTAACTGCTGTGAAATTTTTGCTTTTCATTTGATACTCTCTAATTTTTCAGGATGTATTTAAATTAATACAATCCACAATCTAAGTTGCGAATCCATTTAAACATTTAACATTAACAGTTTGTTATGCGCACGAATATGAACTAGCACTTGAGAGTCTGCTCTTACAAATGCTACATGCATAGTGTATAAATTATACTAAAATAAATCTATTTTTTGTTTAACGTAGTTTATTTTCACAATAATATTTAATATCTCGAGTACTTTCGACCTTCAATATTCAGGCCATTATCAAGAGTGATGTATAAAAAATTAAAATTATTAAGAACAAATCATAGATCAAAATTATATAAATAATTTATATAATTTTGATCTATGGTTTGTTCTTAATAATTTTAATTTTTTATACATCACTCTTGACAATGGCCTGAATATTGAAGGTCGAAAGTACTCGAGATATTAAATATTATTGTGAAAATAAACTACGTTAAACAAAAAATAGCTTTATTTTAAAAAAATGTTTTTTTTTAAATAAATGTGTGAATACACAAACCCTACAAAATCTATAAATTATACATTTAAAAATCCTGCATTTCAAATAAACACCATTTTACATTTCTTGTCGCCTCATTTGAAACAGTGTTTTATTTAATGTTTACCATTTCTTGAAGTTTCACATCAGCCAATTCTGTACAAAATTGCATAAATTTTATGATAAACAAAAACTGAGCTTCCAATAAAAGCTCTCAGTGCATTGGATATGAAATTCCGCAGCTCCAAACAAATCACAATCTAAGTTAAGTTCTCCTTTGTTTTTTTTGCGTTTAAAGTTGTAACAAAAATAATCACCTTCATTGTAAATACTTGGTTCACTTTTGGCAACGTAACCTCTGTTTCAGAGAAAGTCGGCATGAATTACAAAATTTAAGTTCATTTCAGTATTGAGTTGTTTTATAAATACTTGTGTGTATAATCGAAAACTAGAACGTTTTTTCTTGTGAACCTGCAATTAATATGAATCTTATATCTTCACAGCATAGATTTATAGCTACCTGATATTTTTTCCGTCTATTTAGCTTTCTTTGCTTATATGCGTGTGCTTGTATCCATCTTGAGGTATTGATTTGCTGTAGGTAATTGTAAGAAGTTATTCCTCCACACACCCCCCCCCCCCGTTCCTCACTTCCTCACTACCTCACCTTTCTACATAATCTCTCCTTATAATTTAATTCGCATCCACCTGTAATCTCATAAACCCGGAGCGTGTGTCTCTTACACGGGAGTTGTGTGAGCCAAGTCACACCTATACAAGGGATGAAAATTATATCTAGCTTAGCTGTCTTCCATCTAAATTGCAAAGATATATCAATATTTAAAATACCTGATGTTGGCCTGGAGACTGAATTTTTTCGTAATTTTCACATTAAAAAATAGTAAAAACAAACAGTGTGAAGTGTATTATGGATCTGAATGAAAATCTATGTTTTTTTCTTAACATTTCTGTGAAAAAAAATAGGATTCTCATACAATTCATGCCCACAACAAGCATGCTTGTGTTAGTTTGTACTTATACACGCCACGTGTGTACTGTTACGAATTTAGGGTTCAAAAGTCTTTCAATTAAAAATACTGGTCTTCTTGTTATTTTACACTTTTAATTATTTATTTTCACAAAGATAGTCTTGACTATTCCATTACACTTGGTTTCTGTTCACTGGTTAACTTAGTTCAATGTATTTGTAAAGCTCGTAGGATACTGGCTCTGCAAGCAACTCGCACCCTTCTTATGCTCTTCAAAACAGTACAATCTATATCTATATTCGCTAGACAGTTCCAGAAAGGCGTAGTAATCATTATTTCTCGATGCTTCAAGTATTTTTATTCAATGATTCCTACCCACACAATATAATACAGAATTCCTATAACTATAACTAGTACCTATTCTAATATTTACATAACAGTACGTAAAAAATTAAATAAAACAAATCTCAAACGAACATAGGATCTAATAATGATAATAATACAACTCTTGCCGCCCTATCCTGATACAGGAATGTAGGCATATCATACCTACACATCTACACTATAATCTAAGTTGCACAGATACTTTTAACACCAAGCGACAACACAAAAGCAAGCATGTGTAAGTTTTCCCTTTCATTTGCTTATTTTACTGATAACGACTTTTATTCCTTCATTTATGTATAGGTTGGTATAGAGCTGACCACCAATACTGTAAAAATCTGTCATTTAAATGTGAATATATCCTTGCAGCTTAGATTATTTACATGATTTTTTCAATATTTAAAACCTTTTTTTCATCTCCCGAATCTACTTGTGTACGAGTACATATATAAGACTCTTAACTTTCGGTTCTTCATTTAGAAAAGACCCATCATGCCATTAAATTCCTTAATCCCTAGTCCATGAGGCATATTCTGCCATGAAAGCCTCTGAAAAAGATGAACGACTTTTTTGTTTGACAAAAATTCAATTGTTTTTTTTTAAGGGTGTCCCTAACATCGTGACGGATAAAAGTCGGTGTATGAAGAATAGTAGAGATGGGAAAATCCGGGTCCGGATCGCTGAATATACGTTGATTTTTTTTGTCTTCAAATCACTATCTCTCTTGTTGTTTACATAATGATAATAAGTCTGAAACCCTAATTTTTCTATGGAAATACTGATCATAAACTGGATTAAAAATTAGAACCTTGTTTTGTATAAAGGGATATATTATGTTGAGGTAACCGAATTTCAGTGAACGGTATAACTTTACTTAAAGATATAAACTTTTAAATATGCGATTGTTTTATATTTTTTTCTGAAAACAATAGAATAAGCGGGTAGAAACTATTTATTTCTGTATTAAGTTTTAGTACATAAGTTGCAAAAAAATGCTAATAAACGCCTGACAATGCGTAAAAAGAGGAAACTTGAGGAAAAAGAGAAATTTGAAAGATCGAGAAAAGTTTTGTTTTGGTCAATTTATGTATGCAAATGATCATTATATTAATAACGAATAATACAAGTATCCTCTTTTTTACACGGTTTGTTTGCGGTCCGGATCCAGTCGTAAAATGTAAGAACAACCGGTTTGAATAAAAAAATCCGGAACCCGGACAGCAATTGTTGCATCTCTAAAAAATACTGCGCGCTCGCGACAAGCAAGCAACTACGTTTTTTTTTTGTTTTTTATCTTCAAGAAAGAATTACATTTTATTCTTCGACGTATTTGATGAGAAGCCTTGCTGCCCTGAGTAGAAACTGGCGAATTACTTTTTTTTTCAAACGTGAAAAATCTTTTTTTAATAATATCTACGTCATTTTTTAGTTTTCTCTAACATAGCTCATAACGCAATTTCTCCGCGTATGTATTTAGAATTAGTACTTGATTTTTGTGAACTCAATAAATGATGTTAAAAACCCCTTTTCATGTAAGTACTGAAAAATCCTCAGGTAAGTACTAACTTTATTTAAAAATCATTGTAAGTAAATAACCTGTGTTTTTACTGAAGACACATCAAAAAAATTTTTTGAATTACTACATTTTTTATGAAAGTATAACATTAAGTAAAAACTTAATTTTTGGAAGTAACTGATATAAGCCCGTATTTTGTTAAGATCTCTAAGCTCTAACCTAAAAATCATTATTTTTTGCGTTTAGCTTACCCTTCCTGCTTTAGATGCGTCAAATTAAAATATCTTTCCAATAATAATAAAATTGTGTATGTAAGCCTAAATTCAATAACAAATTTATTCAACCTTGTCTTTTTTAATATTGTCTACCAAAAAAACAAAACAATTCATCTTTCCCTTGCTTAGTAAATATGTTTGTTTCAGCACCTACTTTTAGAAACATGTTATTTTTGTCACGACAACAAAGAGAAAAAGGGTTCAATTGTCACCCAGTACCCCAAGTATAAAATATCTAATTTAAACTGAACCTTAGCGTTGACCAAAATAACACGGAAACCATCTAAAACAGCGTTAAAGTTTACATACATTTTCTTTGAAACGCTACGGTTGAGTTGGGACGTCAAAAAAGCTGGAGGTACAAGAGAGATGGTTTAATTGTCATCCGGAATCCTTGTTTCGTTTTTGTTTAGGTCGCTTCTCTCTCTCTCTGCCTTAAAACGCGTCAAATATTTAATGAAAAGCGAAAAGTTTGAATGAGCTTTTGTTTGTCAGTCCGGCACCAACGCCTGTCGCCTTGTTTAGACTTCTACGGAAAAGCGTAGCTCTATCTTTTTTCATTTTGTATCACAAGCGGGTCATCAACCAGGAAGTTCTGTAAAGAGGGACAGTAAAAGTCTAGATAAACATTGAAAACAGAAAGCTGATCTACTTTGAGCACGTCATAGAGAACGAAGAAGTATATGTTATCAAACAAGAAAATATGACAAGGGAAAAGACGCCGTAGAACTTCGTAGTTGAAAGTTCAACTTGAAACCCCTACGACGATGGATTAATAAAAGCGCTAATAGCTATGATTATCATATGATCACATACTGAAACTTAAACTAGGTATGGCGAGAGCCTCTGCAGAGATGTATCCATTTCTTCCTATCCTGGCATACCTCTTTGAATTCATTCATGTCCATCGCCTTTTTCCTACATTTTCTGCGTTTACATTCATTCCATCTCTCGATCTTCTTTTTTATGTTTGCTCTGTTTATTCACTTTGTTAGTCTTTTACGATCCATTATTTTTGCATATCCAAGCCATTTCATCACATTCTTTTGTGCCTGTACTTTCACATTCTCTATCAGCTCTCATTTTTCTTTTCTTCATTCATTCTTAATAGGTATTTATTATTTCATCCTATTATTATATTTATGTGCTGTAGAATTTATAAATGTTTATTCCGCGAGTCCATAAAATTGAAACATTTTATTACAAAATCCGTTTCATAGCCTACATTTTTTTCTCGGTAAGATATTTTCTTATCAAGTATTCCCGTATCTTCGATAACTTTGAAAGTTTATTTTTTGTGATGTTATCCAGCCGGGCTTATCTCCGCACAGCTCAAAAGAAACTATTTCTCAACGTCAAAATACCAACACTCGCCTTCCGCGAAAAATATATATTTTACACGAAAAAAAACTCACCGGATTTCCAGTGAACTATACATTTTCTACCATGTTTTCTAAAATACTAAACATATTTGCAACCAAAGAAACTGGATACGTTCTTTTAACGTTAACACCTCAATAATCTTGAAAACAAACTACAACTGTGTGTGGTTTCTCGATTTATAGGTTGGTATGAAGCTGACTAGCCATACTGTAAAAATTGGGTCACTGTGTGGCCCAATTTTAACCATTTGTGTGGCCCAGCCTCTGTTGCAGGGAAGTTTGGCAAAAATTGCAGGGTTTGTATTATTTTTGAGATTTAGAATTTCATTTTACAAGTACACTGCTGCATGTGTGACCGTGAATGTACACGCATCTGTTTATGAGCATGCATTTAATATTAATCTTTAATCTTAATGCATCTTTACAACTTAGGTTACAGGTTATAGAAATAAAACTATCTTAAATCTTATTCCTTTTTTTAAATGAAAGAACAAGTGTGTCAAAATTCTCACTGCCTAGACGTGCTGAGAGTGTAAATAAAAAATGTGGATTTCAGAAACAGGGAAATCCCCGGCCCTTGTTATCGAGTTAAGGTCCTTGTTAATTGAAGTGTCGACCCTAACACAGACCCTACGGCACTTCTCGCATCCATCAAAGCCAAGATTCCAGTTTGTATTTTTCTTTTGATCTACATCCATTTTGGTTTCATATACTTACTTTTTCTTCTGATGTGAATATTCTAGACGATGTATTTCCCCACATTTTCCACACTTAGGGCTTATACTCTAAAAGGTTCACAACTCTCAGTAATGAGGAATAAGACCAAGATGAAAAAGTGCTATAAAGAAAAATCTTTACTTTATGTATAAATCTTTCAGATTTAACTCAGACATGGCGCTTACCAAAAAAGAAAAATAAACTTAAACAGCGCCCTGTTTAAGTTTTTCTTTAATTTGTGGTAAATTGACGTAGTTCTTAATTAATGGTTGGGATGGTCAACGGCATAGAATCAGAAAACCACCTGATTAAAGGATTTTATATAATCACTATAGACAAGAAAAGTCTGAATGAGAATGTTTAAAATAACCATGATTATACGAGTATTGTTACATCGGTTACACGGATTATACTCAACGTTGTAACAACTACAGCCACCATCTTGTTAAACGTCACTTTTGGTACTTCAAAATGATGTTAGCTGTATTGTTAAAGTTTAAGGAGTGTTTTTTTTTGTAAGAAAAATAAAAAATTTAGTCATTGGTTGAACTATTATTTTTAGTACCTTTTGTAAATTCCTGGGAGTATGACATAGAAATTGAAGAGGTTCTCCAAAGAATCGGAGGTGGAAGGTACCTCCTCAAAGCCCTGTCCCAAAGGCGTGTTAGACGGTTAGGACATGCAATATGCCAGGAAGGTCTCTTACATGCCATAATTGAGAGAACGATCTAGATTCTAGGTGGCAAACGACAAGATGTGTTCTTAGATATGTACCGTTCTTCCTATAAGGAGCTTAAAGGAATTCCTATAGACAGGGATCTATAATCTATAATCTAAGTTGCAAGGATATATTCATTCAAAGCTCTCAGATGTATGCCCACAAACAAACACGTGTAGTTCGCGCTTACAAATGCTGATTGTGTATTTACAAATAAAATCCAAACTCAAATTAACATAAGCCCTGCAACTCTTGCCAACATTCCCTGAAACAGGGGTGACATTGGCAAAGTGAACCAATTTTTACAGTATGAGTGGTCAGCTTCATACCAACCTATAAGTCAAGAAAGGATAAATGTTAAAAAAAGATCCGACGAACATTGCTGCAAAGCAATCTTAAAATTGAAACAAAAGAAAACAAGGTTCTAAAATCACATAAGCGCCTTCTCTCAACGGTCATCTAACTTCAATTTAAGTGACGTAGGTCTATATCGCTATTTTTTTATGACAAATGGAACTAAAAGAAGAAGAAGCTTGGCACGTGCGTGGAAGGGTATTTCCGGTCACTTGACGCAAATATAATAAAATATTCGTCGTGTGTTCGGACTGGGGAGGCCCGAGCGCCCCAAGCTACAAAAATGTTACAGAACCGTAACAAAGCATGAAGGTTTGGTGGACAATTCCAGCCCGCATACAAAGTAACTGTTACTGTATCCAGCCTCCGTTAGGTACGCTAGGGGCAGTAGCTTACGCTGGTCTGTAGTCTAGGGGTTAACGCTTCTTCTTCTTCTTTCAGTGCTACTTTTAGCGAAGATCGGCGATCATCATTACTATATTTACTTTATATGAGGTGAAATAGGGTTAAGGACATGGTGCTTTTGCCAAACCACTGTCGCAGGTTTTTCAACCATGATATCCTTCGGATTCGTAATCGGATGGTCTTAAGAGTATCAGAAATGATTTCCCGGTTCGGTTTTTATTTCATTACCAAAATAAAATACCGGCATGGCTTACTCAGCCTTCTATTTACGAACAAGTTCTAGTTACTGCAAGGCTGGATTTACCTTTGGTGACTAATCTTTTGATTTCATGAAATGATAGTTTTTGTGCTCCACCGGAAACAGTACCCACGTTTTTTCTATTGCGAGTCTGAAGTGTTAACCACTAAACTACGTACTGGTCGGACTATAATCAATCATTTTTATAGAACAAAAAATTCTTATAAAAGAGACATTTAAGCTCACTTTTTAGGCTTATATTTTTTTAATATTCTACCAGAGCTTTCTCGGGAAATATAAGTTCAGACATAAGTTATATACATGTAGTTTCATTTTTCATGTATTCTCGTATTTTTAAACTCGCAATTTTCGGTCTAAAAAGCCTTTTATAGAGCTCGGATGTGCGGGAATGCCTTCACTTCAAGGTGCTAGAATTTATATACTCCAGTATAAAGAAACTCTAAAGTATACTTACATATGCTAGCCTAGAATGTAGAATGTTACGTTGCCATACTTAGTATGTGTATCCACTAAAAACCTCACTAGTCGTTTCGGTGCTCGTAAAATAATTACTCAAAAGGATTGACTGATAGGTTGGTATGCAGCTGACCACCCATACTGTAAAAATGGTTCACTTTGCCAATGTCACCCCTGCTTCAGGGAAGGTCGGCAAAAGTTGCAGGGCTTATGTTCATATGAGATTGGGTTTTTTTATATTGTAGGTCCACATGCGACATGTGTAAGCGAGAAATTATGCGTGTCTGCTTGTGGGAATACATTTAATATGAATCTCAAATGATACATATCTTTGCAGCTTAGATTTAGATTTAGATTAACACCTAAAAAAGAGGATGTTAAAGTATGTAGAATGTAGATGATGATAATGAAGTCGTCATATTCAAAATATCCCTCGTAAGACATTGTAAATAAGAAATGGGTTCCCGATAATCAGCGACGCATTTTCATTTTACAGCATTGTAAAATTTACCACAGCCGTCCTTAATGCAGTATGTAGCGCCTTTTTAATAATTCTTGCGATTCCTGGTTAATATAGCAAAAAAAATATTTCTATAATACTGCAAGAAAAATTACGAAATTCTAAAAAACTTTGTTCACGAATTTTTCATCGATAGTAATACTAACAACACACTGTGCTATTCTTAAACAACAAAGCCATGACTCATCCGCAGCCTACAGTGAATTTCCCATACAAAAAAATCGATGATCCTTAGATCAGCTATCCATCAATTTTTGTTATGAATAGCACTAATTGATGTTAACGTATTTATTGGCCAAATTGCAACTTTTTTGATCAAAATAAATCTTTGTACTACATCGGAAAAAATATATATTTTAGTGTAATAAAATTATTAATTGTTGTTTGCATTTGTTTCAGGTATGTACAAGATTTTTTCAAGCATCAACGAACGCAGAAACTGCTCGAAAACATGTAAGAAATTCTTTTTCTTCTTATGGTCGATCTCTTGATCCGTTTATTCGGAACTGCAATCGTGTGATTCCGATTTAGTAGACCAGCTATTCTTCCATCATTTGGGTGGTCGGCCTGGTAAGCGCTGGCTGTCTGGTATCTTGCGCACAACTATCCTTCTTAGGTCCACGTGGTCCTTCCAAAACCCTTCTTTCTTCATACCTACTTAAAAAAAATCGGACCTTCATGACCTCTAAGCCATTAAATTTTTGTTATCTCAGTTACAAAAATTGATTGCCAATCTTACATCCATAAAAGACGTTGAAAACTGAACAGTCTGAATACAGAAACATATTCACACTGAGGTCCTCTTTTGTATGAATATAATGTAGATTTTCTCAGCTACATATTATAAAATATATATAGGTAGTTTTATAAATTATTACCGCGCTTTCTCCTTTACAACTCTCTTTGCATGGAAATCTACCGCCATTTGAATTTATTGTGTTTAAAAGTATCGCATTTCCAAGTAGAAAACTTAACGTTAAAACTCAAACATAGCGTTGTATTAAAAATCTAAGGCAACTGAAGAGGCGCTGTTTGAGTTTCTATGCATGTTTTTATTACGGTGCGGTTAAGTTTAAACGTTATGTTTTATACTGGGGGTGCAGAAGTAAAAGGAAAAAATAGGCTCCCTTGTTCGCTTCATAGTCGTTCCTCAAGAGGCACTCTCCTCTTAAATGTTTCATTGTTATTTTTACTCGTTCACAGAGTTAAGCGATATAATTATACTAGTTTTCTCAGTAAAACCACAAGACTCAAATATGTATATTTGAATTAAATATTGTTATAATTTTATTTGTGTTATTTTAGCCAAACTACGATTTATTTATTTTACACAATGTCAGTTTACAATGTTCTGATCACTTTTCTAGCTCTTAGCTTATCGACTTCACGGCTCAATGCCTCAATCGACCTACCCTCTGTACCATTGCGGCTCGTTTATGTAGATACGAAAGGGACAATTCTGGCTTGTTCTAGATTATTCTATAGTGGATTGTATCAGACACCTGTTCGATATTATTCCAGTTACACATACCAGCAAAATACGTGCCAGGGCACATGCACACGCACAAACTCACAGTAGACTCTGCTACAGGCGGACACACATACATAAGCAAGCCCCACGAACTCATACATTTGTAACAATATTGTTGAAATATGAAATGAACGAAAAAAAATTATATACGTGAATAGGATATACAGAGTGAATGTGCAAGAAGGAAATGTATGAAGAATGTGATGGATATGAATGAATTGAAAGAGGTATCCAAGGATATGAAGAAATGGAAGCAACTCTGCTGAAGCTCTGGCTACCCACCCGTAGTGAAATGGTGTTTAATTAACAGTGCAGTTACAATGATTGAAAAAATCAACAGTATGCCATCTTAAAAAAACAGACAAACGTATTTGAGAAGGCTAGAAATATTTTTCAGATATTTATATATCGGCACAAATTTATTTGCACCTCTTGTCAAAAGAATGCGGCAAAAGTTGCAGATTTAAAAAAAAAAACTGTCAGTTCTGATAGCACTGTTAAGTTTTGTAAACAAATTTTAGAACGAAAGGACATTTTAAGACCGATATCATAAAAGCCTTTCAACCAGATTTTCTCTGTCCTGATTTTCTCATGCTTAGGTATTTGTCATTGTAGTTCCACATTTAAATATTCAGAAAAAGAAGCTACCTAATACACTCGCTGTGCTAGCTTTAGTATGGCAAGCTGTGTCTGATATTTACAAAACAAATGCGATGCTCTGGCCCCGTCCAAAAGGTCGAGAGTCGCGCGGCAGGAGACCTCCGTACAGTCTATGTCAACCTTGAACCCGCAAAGAAAACCTAACGAGGCGGCACTGGATGGAAGCTACGAGAGACAGTGATGGCGAATCAAATAAAATGTTTTACTTGGAGTCGAAACAAATTACATAGACAATAAAATTGGGACGTCATACAGCTCCTAGGGAAAAGGTACACAAATATTTTGTTATTGGTAGCCGTCCGGCAAGAACTCGGTTTGTAGAATGCTTGTGTTTCATGGTTTGATCCCCACTAAGGATGTCAAGAATGTTTACTCAATTTGATTCAATACCGGCAAGATTTACTCAACCTTCATAAAAAAGAGAACCAGCCCTCTCATGGGCAAGGCGTTACGAAGTTGCGCTATATGTGCAACTTTAAAATAAAAATGTATATGGGTACCTTCAAATAAAATGACTCATTGATTGATAATGTTTATGCATGTGTCTGTTCAGGTTGTTATAAGGCTTATCACGCATACTCTAAAAAAAGGTTCACTTGTCACCCAATGTTACCCCTGTTTCAAGGAAGTTCGGCAAGAGTTGCAGGGCTTATGTTCATTTGAGATTGTTTTTTATTTATATTGTAGGTCCACATGCGGAATGTTCAAGCGCAAATTTATAGGCTTGTGGGAATGCATGTAATATTAATATTAACATGCAATATATCTTTGCAACTTAGATTAATGACAGAATATAAATTAAATAAGAATCTTTAATCTTAAGATCACAGATAACAGAGAGCATCAGAAGTAGCGTGAAAAATAAAATGCTGAGTACGTAATTATTTATACAAAAGTAAGGTAAATTATTTATACTAGGCGTACTATATAGAGCTCGTAGATTTTTAACTTTAGCTCAACTGCTGATTCTATATAAATCCCAAATCCGTCCAATTATAGAGTATAACAGCCATCTCTGGTCCGGTATACCAAAGAGGCTGTGTGACCAACTTGGCTCTGTGCAAAGAAGAGCGGTGAAGCTGATTGATGATCCCATTCTCATAGCCAACCTACATTCTCTTGAGCACAGAAGGAAAGTTGAAATGATCAGTCTCTTCTATAGGTACTACAACGGCGTCTGCTCTGATGAAATATCCTCACTTATACCCCCTCCTCTCGTCACAACAAGGGCAACTCGTAGAACGGCTCACATTCAACCATTTGCAGTCGATATCAAAACTATGAGAACTTGGTGTTTTCACAACTCATTCCTCTGCCAAACTGCCCGCTTATGGAACGAGTTACCGGTATCTGTGTTTCCATCCCAATTTAACCTTGCCCTTTTCAAATCCAATATCAATCGCCATTTCCTCTCAGTGTCTCAAAACAAAGCAACGCCACACACACCACAGCACTGCGCAGCTAACGGCCCTGCAACCGGACATGGACAACTGCCACATCACCAACACCTCTGCGGCACTATAACAAGTGTCATAGACCCTTAGAGTCTCTTGAATCTAGGGAGTCTCCCGCATAGGCTTTCTTAAAAAAAAAAAAAAAAAAATACCAAAGTAAGTTCCTTAACTTATAGGTTGGTATGCGGCTGACCACCCATGCTGTAAAAATGATACACTTTGCCAATGTCACCCCTGCTTCAGGGAAGGAGGGCAAGAGTTGCAGGGTGTATGTCCATTTGAGATTTGGTTTTTTATGTTGTAGGTTCACATGCGGCATGTGCAAGCGGGAACTTGTACGTGTTTGCTTGTAAAAATGCATGTAAAATGAATCTCTAATGTAACAAATCTTTGCAACTTAGATTACATTAGCTTAGATTAGTTTAGAAGGCAAACAAAAAAAATATTGTTGTAACTTTAGCTCAATGGTTTAACCTCACTATCCTCGCATACATTATTCTTACGGTTAGGGTTTGAATCCCTCAAGGCCTCCTCGGGGAGCGTCTCGGAGTCGAAAGGGCGACCCCTTAGGACGCCAACATACCCGCTCAACCGCCAGGCCCCTGCCCCTGTCAGGTCCTCTCCTCCACAGCTCTGATTAATGTTCAATACAACATGTCACACTTTCTTTCTCTCTGGAAGCTCCGCCATGTCAAAACAAACGTGAAATAAACATTATGTGAGATATATTTTTACAGTAACACACTGAAAATCCATTGTATTAGGTTTATTTTTAGCTCTCTTGCACTTGCTAACTTTCAATACATCCATTTCCCTCCCTCTCGCAGTACTCTCACAATAGTCAGTATATTTACCGTATCTATTTGAAGATAGCAAGCAATAAAACATGGCGGAGCGTGAGCAGCTGATTACTATACTTTTGTTCTCATCTTCCTCCTCTCTCCTTCATCAATATTCACGCTGTGAGTTTTTATAAATTATGATTAAATCATCCGTCCGTTTTGTTAATTTTCCAAACTTTTGCACAACACAACGTCTTCCCGCCAGCAGCGCTGTTAATATTCCGCCGAGGACGCGGCGCTCCCGCCAAAATGGGGAATATCCTTGCATGATAAGGGCTTCATTAAAATCTGCCCGGGCTTTTGTTTGAGAATAACTTTTTCGACAAATTTATTTTCCCCAGCTTACATTATTACTTTTTTTCTTTAAAAAAATGCCTCTTTTTAAGGTTTGGTGGTCCACACACTAAAAGTTTATTTAATCATAGTACCTTGTTCATTTGAGTCTGGGTTTTATATTGTCAATCCACATGCGGCATGAATAAGCGTGAATCTACACGTGTCTGATTGTGTAGAATGTGATTCTTAAGACAATTTCATTAAAAGGTAATCTTTGAATCAGATGGCAGATAAGCCAAACAAGCACTGAGGGGACGAGCTGGCCAAAAAGGATCGTCCAGTGGAGAGACAAAAACACGGTAATGTGAGAGTGGTTTTAAATATTTTAAAATCAATTTCCAGTTTTCATAAGACACATTGGTCCAGTACACATACAAACATTTATCAGGTAAAATTACCTCTGATGGACATAAGATGAACAAGCACTAAGGGGACGAGCTGTCATGGTCCTGTCCTGCCTTGCGACGTGACCTGCCCAGCGCCACTTTAAGCAGGCCACTCGCTGTAGACAAAATCTCTACTCCATATTATTAAATTTTAAGCCTCGATTTTTTTTCAGAATCCCTGAAATAATTTAAAATCAACGTGCGGACCTGACGCGGCACTAGAACGAGAGATTAAAAACAAATTAATTCACATCTTCCAATGCGCAGAAAACCGATCACACGCAAAATTATTTATCCAATATCCCGGGAAGGTTCACCCTACATTAATTGTACATTGAAGCTTTCACGGCCGGTTCTTGTTGACACAACAATCACTTTATTCGGGCTATGTAGCCGTGGTCTGGTTGATTCTTTCCGGACATTTCGCCCATTGCCCCGATGGGCATTATCAGCGGTTGGCTAGTCGCTGTTATCTTCTTACAGGATCTGTTTTACTAGAAACAACGTCAGCCTTTGTATGGTCCAGCTCCAATAATAATAGAAAATCGGTACGATGGTATGGAAATCGTTAAACTTTTCTAAAAATTCTTAGTTAGAACTCTGGTTTGTTTCTGTTCACATAGAGTAAAAAATATGTGGGGAAGGTCATTCCCCGCACCAGGGCCCTCGATGGGCTTAATCCGGGTATGGGTTCTGAAATATATATTCTTGCCCCTCTTGGTCTTTTAAGGCTTTTGTCCCTGAAATCCGGGATCTGCGTAGACCCTAAGAGGCCCCCCCCTCTCTCTTTCAATGTCCAACTTTTTCCATTCATACGAGCACCCACATTTGAAGGATTTGCTGGCGCAGTTGTAACCTAAAAATTCAGTGCATTTCAAAATATAGTCGTATACATGCCAAAAAAAGACATTTTCTACCTAGTAACTTTAAAACTTAAATATTACTTCCATTTTAACAATATTAGATGAATCAGTATGGGAAAACTTGTATTATTCATGACCTGGCATCGTAGTCAACGTTTTCAGAAGGCACCCTTTCTGGGCTTCATTCACTTTTCATGTAACATCTTGGAAAGTCCTTTTGGATAAGGAGGCCGATAGTCCAACCGCACCTTCAGGTACGTACTAATTTTGTGAGCCGTTCTTTCTAGTACGCTGTTCCAATGAAGTGAAACAAACTGTCAACTAATTTAAGGAAGGCGAAAATTGTAGAGCCTTTAAAGCAGCGCTAACGTCACATCTCTACAAAATATCTTATCCACAAAAACGGCGCTCTTAGATTATTCGTACCAACTTAATAAATATTTTATGAAACATTTATATAGCTAGCATTTCTTATGTGATTTTATTACACTTTTGGCGCCCAACGTGAGCTTCCATTTTATATGTATACAAAACCCATATCGTTTACATATTCCTTTTGTATCAGACCAAGTGACAGGTTTGAATAGCACAGTGACAAAACTACACATGATAGAACGACACATGACAGACGACACATGCAGAGCATCACATGATAAAACATCACTTTGACGAAACAACACAAGGACAAAACATCGCATGACTAAACATAACATACCAAAAACAGAACATACCATAGACGGCACATGAAAAACCGGTTTTTTGTCGTAGTGATGTTTTGTCATGTTTCGTACTGCCATTGTAATGTTCTGTCATGTGTCGTTCTGTCATGTGTCGTTTTGTCACTGTGTCATTATGTCATGTCTCATTCTGTCATGTGTCGTTTTGTCACTGTGTCGTTATGTTAGTGTCGTTTTGTCACTGTGTCGTTCTGTCATGTGTCGTTCTGTAATGTGTTGTTTTATCACTGTTTCGTTCTATCATAGAACCGTCAGACCGTCCCTCAAACATTTTATATTATTTCACATCCCCCGTTCGCATGAATGACAATCGGGATTTATTTTATTTACCCTTAGTTTTTCTATTCACCCTCTCCTCGCCCCACATCTCCCTCGACCCTCGCCCCTCGCCCTCCTTGCATGTTTTCCTTCCCGCCATGCGAGCCTCCTTGTGTTGTATCATCTACATGAAAATGTTCTAAAAATAAAATGCGCAACATACTGAGGCAGTGATGCGCAAACCGAATAAATATTTAAAGCAATCTGTCGACTTGATGAAAACTTGATATTTTTAAATTATTATCGGATTAAAATTCGCTTGATAACTCAGTTCGTATAATGATGGCTTTCTATACCAGGGATGGAAGTCTCGACGACCGTCAATAGATTTCAAGATAGGACGGAATAAAGCATGGCGATGCCTGAACAGCTGATCGTTGTTCCTTATAAAATGTATCAGCTATTGATACCCCTAATCTAATCTAATCTAAGTTGCAAAGATATGTTACATTGGAGATTCACATTACATGCATTCTCACAACCAGACACGTACAAGTTCGCGCTTGCACATGCCTCATGTGAACATACAACATATAAACCAAATCTCAAATGGACATACACCCTGCAACTCTTGCCGTCCTTCTCTGAGACAGGGGTGAGATTGGCAAAGTGAACCATTTTTACAGCATGGGTGGTCAGCCGCATACCAACCTATAAGTCAAGGAACATACACGACAAATTTCACTCTTTAAATCAACAAATAACAATACCCCGCCATGTTTTATTCCGTCCATTATCTTCAAATAAGTATGGTAAGATCTACCAACGGTTAAACCTCAAATGATCATAAACCCTGCAACTTTCGCCGACTTTCCCTAGAACAGGGGTGACATTGGCAAAGTAAACCATTTTGTACATTATGGTTGGTTATTGTAGCGTATTGTGGATATCGGTAGGTATAACATTTTGCTGCCAATTTTTTTGCAACCACCAGCCATGAAAGAAGTATGTAAGGATAGACATAAATGGCGGTTGATCTGTAATGTTGGCGGCTAGGGTTTATTAAAGTGAAATTGGTTTTATGATTTAGTTTTTTTTTTTTTTTTTTAATGTCCATGTATATATTATTATTTATTGATTTAAAAAATGTAATTTGTCATGTATGTTCCTTGACTTATAGGTTGGTATGCGGCTGACCACCCATACTGTAAAAAAAAAAAATGGTTCACTTTGCCAATGTCACCCCTGTTTCAGGGAAGGACGGCAAGAGTTGCAGGGCTTATGTTCATTTGAGATTGGGTTTTTTTATTGTAGGTCCACATGCGGCATGTGTTAGCGCGATATTATACATGTCTGTTTGTGGGAATGCATTTAATATAAATCTTAAATGATATATATCTTTGCAGCTTAGATTAGATTAGATTATCCATAAGCTGTAAATGACACCTTCAATCTATAATTAATCTAAGTTGCAAAGATATATACTCGGATACAGGGGGCAGAGTAACAGTTACAGTTACAGCATCCTAAGGTTGTCCGCGGCTGCATTAGATTAAGGAGACAGATAAAGCGCCGTTGTAGTCGGGAATGAGGCTGAATGAAAAAGCCGCCAGAAAGGGACGCGGGAAAAGTATAATTCAATTGGCGGCATGAATGGCGGGAAGACGGTCCGCCATATTACTTATATCGCGAGACAAAGAAAGCGCTTTCACTTCAAATGCCCGCTTGAGGTCCGCTTATTCCAGTCTGCCAGCATTGCCAGCCTCTCCTTGAATAATGCAGTTATATCAATTTCAGCATCTGGAGAGTATATTATATTTACTACTTTTGCCTATGCCACCCCTGTTTCAGAGGATAGCGTTAAGGGATGCAGAGCGTATGTTCGTTTTAAGTTGTGGATTTTTTTAATTTTTTATTTAAATTTAAATAACGGCAAGGTTTACTCAGCCTTCACAAGATATGAGTACCAGCCCCCTCGATAGCTGGGAAATCCCCACTTCAAATAAAGTGGTTAGCGTAGGGCTGGACCCTTCTTCTTCTTCTTCTTGTTCCACTTCTAACGAAGATCGGCGATCATCATAGCTATTTTGAGTTTTGATGCTGCGGCTCGAAATAGGGACTTGGTGCTTCTGCCGAACCACTGTCGCAGGTTCTTCAGCCACGATGTCCTTCGGCGTCCCTGAGATCTTCTCCCCTCAATCTTACCCTGAATGATAAGATTGCTGGACCCTTACCAGTAAAAATAAATAGGTTCCACTCGCCACATGCGACCCCTTTCCGGATGAACGCGGCAAGAAGTTACACTATATGTGTATCTTAGTTGCGTTGCCAATGCCATATAAATAAAAACCCTAATTCAAATGAACACAGCACCGCATTACAAGAAACTGAAATTTAAACCGCAATCTCCCGCCCGCAAAATTCTCGGTATTTTTCCACCAAATTCAATACTTACGGAAATCCTACAGTCCTGCCGGGGGGGTGCTTAACCCCCATATTATGTTTCGCTCATCCAACCAGAGCTTTGCTAATATAATTTTGGCTTCGATTTGTGGGAACTTTTATGTCTTCGCCAATTTGAGATCCGATATCCCAGTCAGCAACTGCCGCCATATTGGATATCTTAATCTTTCCAAAAACAGTATTATAGATACATCTATCTATAATCTTAAGTTACAAAGATATCTTGATTCATATTTAATGCACTTCTGCAAGCAGACACGTCTAAATTCGCGGTGACAAACGCTGCATGTGTACTTACAAAATAAACATAACCTTATATGAACATAGACCTTGCCACTCTTGCCTCCTGTCCCTGAAATCAGTGCCATTGGCAAAAGTGAATCAAGTTTGTACAACATGAGAGGTTACTACTCGTAAATTTTTTTTACCCATATTCTCGTATACTAAATGTAAACGCCAACTTACAGGTGTTTGCGTGCGGACGATTATTTTAATCTAATCTAATCTAATCTAAGTTGCAAAATATATGTACCATTAGAGATTCACATTATATGCATTTTCACAAACAGGCACGTATAAGTTCGCGTGCCGCATGTGGTCCTACAATATAAAAACTCGAATCTCAAACGAACATACATCCTGCAGCTCCTGCCGACCTTCCCTGAAACAGGGGTGACATTGGCAAAGTGAACCATTTTCTACAGCATGGGTGGTCAGCCGCATACCAACCTACAAGTCAAGGAACTTATTGATTATGATTTTAAATGTTAAATCATCTTTGCAACTCAGATTCTAGATAGAGTAGACATGTGTTGCAGTTTAGACTTATAATAATCTATAATCTATAATCTAAGTTGCAAGGATATATTCATTTAAAGCTCTCAGATGTATGCCCACAAACCAACAAGTGTAGTTCGCGCTTACAAATGCTGAATGTGTACTTACAAATAAAATCCAAACCTCAAATGAACATAAGCCCCACAACTTTTGCCGACCTTCCCTGAAACAGGGGTGACATTGGCAAAGTGAACCATTTTTTACAGTATGGGTGGTCAGCCTCATACCAACCTATAAGTCAAGGAATATTAATAATAAATTACATTTAAATATAAAAAAGAACAAAACCTTACAAAGAAATCTATACAAAAAAAGTCAAAAATTTCCTATGCAAAAAATGTTTCTGTAAATAAATAAATAAATGTGTTTTATTGTGTGTTTTAATTCAACCATTTTCGCTTATTTAAATTCGCCTTTTGAGCAGTCAAAATGTGAAAAAAACGCACATTCCATTTCCCAATTCCATACTCTGTCCCATACGATCACCGAATTTAATCATCGTCTCGTATTGGATTCTGACAATGGTGTGCCGCTGGATGTGCGCCCTTCCCAACCATGTCGACGCAAAGCGGGAATCCCTAAAAGTGCAATCAATCCCATCTCCCCAAACTGGTGCGGCGACAAACCAGCCACAGACAACCCGTCACACGACAACTCCACCACACGACTTTTCTGGCACGACATTTCTGTCACAGACAACTCGACCACAAATAACTTAGCCACAAAACATCGGTCACAGACAATACGGTCACACAACAGTTCTTCCACACGACCTTTTGGTCAATGACATATCGGTCACAAATGTAAGAAAATAGTTAAAAGCTGCTGTTCGATTGAAGTTTGAGATTTTGTTTTGTAAGTACACATGCAACAAAGTCAGTGTTATGGCCGAGGGGTTCAAGTGGCTGATGATCCCCGCCTGGATCATTTGACGTTAACTTTGACCCTGGTTCAACAGATGTCATTGAGTAATTATTAATTAATAATTCATTAAAATTAGCAATGATGAATTACTTATTGATGATAATATTAATAGATGAATACCTGAAATGAATACATGTTTCTTGCCAGATAAAATAGGTTGGTTAATTGCATTCCTCATCACAAAACTATCTTTTTATAAAAAAATGTGTAAGCGTGCATTTACACTATATTGTAGATAAATTTAATGATGATAATTACAAAGGTTTTTTGGAGAACAAGTTTTTTGTGATGGAGCTAACTAATAACTATAGGCCTATATTGTATGTGACCGAATAGTCGTGTGAACGATCTGTCGTATGACCAAATTGTCGGGGACAAATGTGTCTGTGGACGAGTTATCTGTGCCCAAGTTGTCGTGATACGCCCAAACCCCCATTGCTGCCGCCAGTCGATATCACAAAAAACCCCATTAGTTTTTATCTGTCCTCTGATATATTTTTGGCTTCCATTCATTCGATATCTCGTATATAATATAATATTTCGGGGGTTGTTTGTGACAAGGGAAGCTGGGTATTTAAATTTTGTGTTTTGTTTGTTTTCGTAAATGTGTAACGAAAAAAACTCCAAAATATCGTATCAAACCTGACTGTAAAATTTTGTAAATTTTGTTAAATCTTTTTATTGGCAAAAGTATCAATTCGACTGCTCCAAGGAAGAAGGCAGTAACTTCGAAATTGAGGTTGTTGACTTATTTCCAATTCTGAAGGTAACCAATAATTATCTTCATTCCAAGATGACAGCCGTGTCTCTATCTCTTTTAAATTCGTTAATAAATTCATGTTAAAAAATAGTTTAGTCATTGTTCTCCATGGAATAAATAACATTCAATTGGCTTTCCTGCAAAACTACATTTTTTGACTTAGTGCTGTCTTCCTTGGAGCAGTCGACTTGTTGTCCAATAGTTAACGCTTCCGAAATTCGCAATTGAAAGGTTGTGCGTTTGATTCTTGGAGAAGCTCACCAAAGAAGTCATCCAGTTCCCTTCTGTGTAATTTCACAACACAACACTTGAAATATTGATGTACATTTATTATATATTAATTTAATTTATGATAAACGACTGACAAAAAATGTACAAAGGGAATGTCAATTATACGCGTGGAAAGTGAATTGTGTAAAAATGTTAGCTATATCTATATAAAAAGTTGTAATTTGAATGAGTAACTTAGACACGAACAATTTCACTAAAATCAAACACATGGTTTCATCTATCACCAATGCCCATTCTTACACCGTATCAAATTTCTAAACTCTCTCAGACAAAGCCAGTTTCGCTTGGCTGACCTCTGTAGGAAGGAAGTCCCCATTTAGTCTGATGATTTTGGTGTTTTTTACTGGCCAGATCAAGTTTCCCTCGTGACATGAATTGCCCATGCTCCAACACTTCCTAAAGCACTTTTCGTAACTTCTACAGAGTGAATTTGGTTAACACATCCTGTCCTTTTTCTGGTTAGTTTGATTAGAAAAGAAGCCGCAGACACAGTGTAACCCAGATCCGTGAGACCAACAAAAAATGGTTTACATTCATTGTAAACTTAGCACGCATTAAAAGCATTTTATATAATTATATCTTCATTACTATCCTAAAGTGAACAACCTTGAAGTTTTTCATCAACTTCTTTAAGCGTTTCCAAACCTATCCCGTTCATGTTTTATTTGTTATTCATTTCTTGAAGCATCTGAGACTACAGCTGTCTTGTTTACTTTTTTTCTTGTGCACAACAGATTAACCTTATTACAGTGCACCCTTACAGCCATCTTGAATCTTATTAAATCATACTGAAAAATGTCTATATAAGACCTATTTAACATCTTTATCCTCCAAGTTACAGGGTGTGGCGCGACGACATCAGTACAGCTTTTCGGTACCTAAAATAAGTAATGTCCTCCCACAATGCTGTAGTCATCAAACATACCTGTATCCTTCTAACAAGATGGAATTGCTTTGCTCTAAAAATTTTATCAATTCATTTTATTTAATACATCCATCTCACTCGGATTAGGGTCTAATTTTCAATTGTAAAACATTGCGAAATATTGTAAGTCTACGCGGTTTTCCATGTATCTATGCAAATACAGGAAGGTAGACCGTCTCGCTCCAGAGCACATAGCAATGTTTGTACGTTTTACAACCTGCTGGATTATCACCCGGCACTCGCTGGCCGCTCCACGCGCTATCTGCGCTGTCAGATCTTCACGCTGTGTGCCAGTGAACAATTTTTAATGTGATGAATCGCAGGAATTTAGCTCTTTTTTACACAAACTATAAACTCAAAGCGGACTGCGATGAAAGTAACGGTTTCAATTGATACAAATTTCCCTGTTTAGTGCCGCTTCTATCTAATATCAACGATCATTGTGCCTATTAATTTCAATTATTGCAGCTCTAAAACAGGTGCTTGTGTTAAACCATTGTCGAAAGCTCCTCATCCACGATATTCATCGTCGTCCTTAGTTCTTTCAACCTATCTTTGTATAGTAAGATGGAATAAGTCGTATTTTTAAATAAACGCATTAAACGCAACTATGGTTTACATATAGTTAAGCTTCTTCTTGCGTTGTCCCCGAAGTATATGGCAAACGGAACCCATTTATTTTTACTGGTAAGGAGGCCGGTCAACAACTTAATTGAAGTGCATGTCTGCTTGCTCCCAGAAGGGCAGCTTCTCATTTCTAGTGAAGGCTTGAACAAATCTTGCTGGTTCTATGAATATTCATTTGGAAATAAATACCGAACCTTCATTTCTTCAGGAAATCATTTCTGATTCCCTTGGTAAGGGATCGAAGCCTAGCCTTCTAGGTTTGAACGCAAGCATTCCACTAACTGGGGTATCGAGTAAGTTTTCTCAACTGGTATTCATTGTCAGTTCCAAACTTCCACACATTGCCATTCACGAATAACCATCTAGCAGACGTCCTCCAAGACCACACAAAAGATGGATAGACAGCTGGAAGTCAACACCACAGGAGAGAGAAAACAAAACAAACAGGTCTAAGATGGAAGAAAATAATCTAGCAGCTCAATCAGCGGGAAAAATATGAAAGTCATATATTGGGACGCCATCTCTCCTGATGGCTTTATCACAAGCCTCGGCAAAACACATTCTGACAAATGATAGCTATCAAATAATTCGCGACTTCATTGACTTTTACGAGATGTGACATTTTTCCAAAAACGGATTAGGCTTCCCCCCGTATTGCTCCCCCTCCTATGAGAACGGGAGGGAAAGTGTACAGTCGAGGTTCTCAACCTGTTTGTTTTATTGTAACAGGGGTACAAGTTGTCAAAAATAACAAATAAAAATGTATCCTTACTATAAAAATCTAGTACGTTAACATGTTAATAAATTAAAGATTTAAAGCGCCCTTGAGGTGGTTTGTCACAGTAAAGAGCTAAAAAAATGTCCAATAAAAAAAATTACAAAGTAACTAAAATATGCATAAAATTCGTGTTTCTATTCACGCTCGCTGGCGCTTTTGAATCTTTGTGTGGAAGATTTAACAGCTCTTCCAGTGAGCGTAAACGTCAACGCAAACTTCCATACATGTTTTACCATGCCATGTGAGCGCGAACTATTATGTTCTATACTCGGGATTTGTAATCTATAATCTAAATTACAAAATAAATAAATGCACGCAAAAAAAGCAGACACTTGTAAGCTCGAGCTTACACATGCTGCGTTTCCACTTCTCAAATGAACTCAAACCCTGCAAATTTTACTGCATTTACCTGAAACAGGGGTGACATTGGCTAAGTGCATTTTTTTCAGTATGGATTCCAGCCTCATACCCAACATATATTACTCATTCTTCTGAAAACACATGATTATTTTATTGAAACTGTTAACAGGGTCGCGCAGGGATTTAAAGAGGACGTTAGGGATTATTGGAGAAAGTTGTGTGGAGGTGCGCGCGGTAAACACCTTGAGAACCTGTAGCGTCTGCTGTACATAATCCTTGGTGATAAATTGAAAGAAATGTACGCGCGCCAGTCGCTTGAGGTAATGATAGCAATTTGGTGTCACACCCGCCTCATGCAGATGTCAAATCCTCAAACTGAAACTGGGAGGGATGTGAATGTGAAATGTTTCACGCAGCGACTAAATCGGAGGGAAAATTCCAATAATCTATCTGAATTATTAGGAAAACGAAATTGTGTACTTTCAAGTTTATATATCAACGTAAGAATATGGAGTCCAATTCGTGACGTCATACGGCCGGGTTGCTAGGAAAAGGCAAAACAAATATTTTGCTCTTGGTTTGCGAACGACCGTATTTCCATACAAGTGTAATGTTTTCCCGCCGAGAAAAAAGCTCTAATTCAAATTTGTGCTGAACCCGTTATCTATTAATCTAACAGGGATGACTTTCTATATAATATATAATCTAAGTTGCAAATAAATATTATATTTAAGATTCATACTAAATGCATGCCCTTTAGCAGACACGTATAAGTTCGCTGTTACACATGCCTCATGTGGACCTATCATATAAACACCCAAATCTCAAATGAACACACTTATAAGTTAAGGAATTAAAACTAAATTCAAATTATTTCGTATGCAGTACGAAAAATTACGTACACTGGTCCGTAGTCTAGTATTTATCGCTTCGGACTCGTAATTGGAAGGTCGAGGGATCGGTTCCCGGCGGAGGACAAAAACAATTTCAATTTCATATCTATATGTGCTCTCCGCTTTGACTCAATACGACTCATTTTTTTTTCTTACATAATTTGAACAGTCCATCACACTCGTTACATGCTACAGTAAAATGACGTCATATTTCAGTAGAAGTCTATCTTACTCGCTAGCTCTGTATAGTAGTAGGTACTTTACTAGCCACCCACGCTGCGGCCACTGCGAGCATGTGTACCAAACATAATAATAACTGTGATTAGCTCCACCTACTCAAGGTCAATACCACTAGCAGGCGGAGTATAGTGGGAACATGCGCGGGAAAAGACGAGCAGACTGTGTGGAACCGCAACAGACACGCAAATGACTAATCTTTCAGTTATGTCAGAGAGATTTCAAGAAAAACATCCGTAAAAAATTAGGCTAATTTATTTGGTGAGCGCTGTTTCTGTGTGTATCACACCTCAAGAGCCCTCTGCGAGCTTGGTCGTCGCTGTAGAAAGCGCCTAGCAAGACCCAGTTGCTGTAAGGCTGGATGGTCCTTCAGTGACCGGTGTTTGGTAAAGGTGTATAATTTTTTTTTCACCAAGCAAAGAGCACATTTGAAAATATGATTTTTTTTGTGTGCTCCGACGGGATTTGAACCCACAACCTTCCATTTACGAGTCAGAAATGTTAACCATTAGACTACGGACCGGTCATCTCTAGGTACCCTAAACACTGTTCATTTGCACGGTTTTTCTTGAAAAAAATTACAAACGTTTTCGCTCGTCAGAACATCATCAGGTATAATTGAAAGAAAAAATAGTCAAGCCGGGATAAGGCGTTGGCGCTCGAATTTGCATTATAGTCATTAACGCCGCGCCGGTTCGAACCCCGCTTGCGTCATGTCCTATCGACGGTAGGTACATTCGATCCTTGTTCAATAGACGTCATTGGGTAGTTATTATTTATTAAGTAGTAATAATTCATCAAAAATATTAAATAATGAATAATAATTGAATAATGTTAATACCTGTTTCTTGTGAGGCTGGTAGATTGCATTCCTCTTCATGAATTCATTTTTAAAAAGCTATCTAAAATATGTTATTGGTTGCTTAGGTTTGTTACATAGACGTAACGTTTTTAAGCCGGGAAGAAATCAAATCTGGAACATCCGTACAAAATACGTTCCAACTCCATTCGTTGAGTGGGCAACTTCTTATGTGCCAAGTTACCAAGAATGGCTTCTCTAATCCAAGTTGATTACAGGCCCGTGTAGGATCCATCATCAGAGAGTCGTTCACGTGTAGCGAGGGTATCTGCGGTTAGGAGTCATTCAATTTCATCCAAGCCACTCACCGTACAAGGCTACAGGTGCTATTTAAATATTTCTGAAATTGCGTACATTTTTTTTTGTGCCGTTGTCAGAAGTGGGATCAAAAAATAACCGGATTGAATCTAAACTGGAATTGTGGAATTTTTGCATGTTTAAAAATCAAAATGAACTTTTAAGTTAATGAAATTTTTCGGATAATGGATTAACCCTTGTAGGAGAACTTACATTATACTAGACGTTTCACTGACGTAGTAGTCTACGTCTTTTGGCGATTATTTAACTTATTTCTACACACACACTTGAAAATTAGGTAGGTCCGGAAATCATGGTTTTTCATTAATACTTAAAAAGAACAAATCATTGAGAATGTCATGCGCAGGTAGATTTCTTTTCAGTTAAAGGTCACATAAATTAGAAACATCTGGAATGTAAAAACTTGCAAGCACTTCATTTTAGACTCACGACACTTCTTTAAAATGCGTATCTCTTGCTAAGTATCTTTAATGATTGAATAGTTTCTGATGAAATAGGGAATACAAAACAGCATAGACCAGATGAGAAACAAAAATAGCACCAAAGATCCCAATGAAAGTGATGCGGGCTACAATCTCCCTCAAAGAATTAGGGTTCAACAAAATTGATATGCACTGATCGAGGACGCTGCAAGTGTGACAAAAGGGATTCTCCGAAGTGTGACTGTGGAGCAAGTAACCAGACAATACCAACACATAGTGGAGGAGTTTCTAGTTGGAAGATACCAGAGAGACTGGATGAACATTAACAGGGCGATTCTAAAGGTGGTGCAGGGGCTCAACAATTTAAAACTTGAACTGAGTTACGCAGCCAGTGAAATAAAATTTTCGATCGCCGTACAAAAAAATAAAACAAATACAAAACCGGGGATAGATAAATTCACATTTTTAGCGTCAGTTTTTTAGACCTCCCCCCTCTATTATGTTGGTATGAACGTGTGAATGCCTCTTGATCACTCACGCACCGCTGAGGTTGATGAACAAAAAAACGTGTAGTTACTTCACGCATTTTATATTCCATATTATAAGTTGTAAGCGGGAGGGAAATATTGATTTATTACCTGTTACTATGCTAGGATTCTGTAACGTGAAAATATATTTTATTCTAGAATATTCTTTGCCACTCACTGAAACAATTTTTCAACTTTTTTGCATCTGCGATGATATTTATTGTTGAATATATAAATGAACACTCAAATGCTGCAATTAAGAATCAAATATAATGGAGGTCTGCACATTTCAAAAACGTCAATAATGTTGGCCGGGTTGCTAAAAAGCTAACTAATAATTGGTTATTATATCGACACCTTAAAGGTAAAACTGAATAAGTGACATATTAACTTAATTTATAGATTTCTCAAATAATTGCACCTTTTTCCTATTTTCTTCGAGAGGTAACACTAAAAACGTCTTAAAATGCTCTAGTTCAGAAGTTTTCCATGAGGATTTCCTATAATTAGTTCACTTACTATGAGAAGTTATTCCCAATAAAATGTTTCATCCACGGTTTCTCAAATCAGTGACACAGCACTTATTCAGTTTAGCGCTTTGCTGAGGATCCTAGTTATATAGACGTATGACGTAACATCTGTAACTCCATTCATTTTTTCATTTTCAAAAACAAAAGTCACGCTATTTTTCAAATGTTCAATTTTCCTCTCGTACCTACATATACTATTATTAATATGAATTGGATTAAAAATAAATAAACAAACTAATTGTAGTAAATCATTCTGAAAAACATCATCAGAGCTTCATCCCGTAAGACGACGAAATACTGTTCAAATAATTATGTTTTTGCTGTTACGATAATTCGCATTGAAGGGGTCAACTCGTACGTTTTTTATACAGCAACATTTGAATTATACAACGCATTGTATATTGTACGATAATTATGCAAGCATTCTGCATTCATCGCTTGTATTTAACACACAGTGTGGGATGTAAGCTGTAGGCCATGTTTTACACTAGACGTAGCACATCATTGTATGCAAGGGCGAAACAATAGTTGTTATATAGCTAAACTAACAATGGAATAGCATTAGTGCAAAACGGCTACCTCTGCTTTAAATAATCATCATCATCATCATTGTTCATACGACAACCCGGGATAGGTCTTGCCCTCATTGATCAAACTCTTGTAAATCTGTCGGTCCAACGCCTTTCTCCGTTCAAGTCAATACCAAGTCAAGGGCTATCCCCCATACCTGTACAAATATATAGGTTCGGCCTGTCTTATGTGATTTTTTAGGGAATTGTCAACTTTGGGGGCATGCAGCAAGAATTTGCATTTGCACTATATGTGCAACTTAGTTGCGCTTTTTTGACGAAAAAGGTTAAAAATCCCATTGAAATTTGAAATTATAATAATATTTTTTAGTGTTGATCTGTTAACACAGTGAAAGTCCATTTTTATAAATATTTAAAAATATAAATGGTAAAACATTGTTTTAATAAAGTGAATTAAAACAATGTTCTACCATTTATATTTTTAAATATTTATGAAATTATAATCATTGTAAATTACATTAATCGTAATTTAAGTATGTTTCTTTTCAGTTTTAAGTTGTATGTCGGTGTTATGGCCGCGGGGATCAAGACAGGTTATTTGGAACCGGATAACGCTGGTTCGAATCCCGCGACGATAACTTCGACCCTGGTTCAACAGATGCCGTTGCATGTACACAAGCTTCTGCTTTCGCATGAAGACAACTGGCCAGGCAAAATAGGTTGGTGGATTGCATTGCTTTCCACAAATCTATTTTTTTTAAAAAAAAAAAAAATGTATAGATGCATTCCATAGGCAAATGCAACTTGCAAGTACAGTTTGGAGCCGCAGCATCTAACTAAAAAGTAGCCAGGATGATCTCCGATCTTCAAACTTTGTTAAAATTCTCTGCCGCGTTTACAGCGCAATAAAGAATAGAAACAGTTGTGTAAGAAGGTAGTACTTATGTACTATGAAACTGTATCAAGATGTCGATGTAATTCGGTCAGTAAAAACATACTGCATTGGCTGCGTCACATCCAGCGAATAGCGCATCAAAGCCGGAAAATGGTTTTGAAGATCCATATTACGATGACCGGACAGATTGGTTACTGACTGTCATACGTTAGGAGAATGGGACTGGAAGAAGGCTGCGGTTGATCAAGGTGGCCAAAACCTTTCCGGGTTTTTGTGCAATTTACGATGAACAAAATCAAAAAGGTGTCAGATTTGGGATATGGGCTTAGACTTTTCTATTTGATCATTGAATGAAAGATCGAGAGTAAACGCGCAGAAAATGTCAACAGGAAGCAGATCTCGTGGCTCCATAATATACGAGAGTGTACAGGGATAAGGACAGCGGAGGACTTGTTTTGCGCCACGAAAGATAAGGATATGTTCTTTTGAATGATAATCAACGATGGAAGGATTTGGCACGGCACTGGAAGCAGAAAAAGTGAAAAATACCACAGTATTTCTGGCCTGTGTGCAGTTCTGAGCCTGTCGTAAGGTTTATTTGAATCAATTTGTAACATTCAAACTAGGCAACGAAGTTTAGTTCTATTTTGAATGGAGACAGCATCTAACTAAAGACCGGCATTGTGGTTCACGTTAAAAGGAAAGACGTGCAAGAGATATATGGCCGCTGTAACGAGTGAAGAAGTCAAATGGTTTTTTTCTCAGACCATCAAAGAAACTGAAGCGTCATTTGTTATGCTCGCGGCGGTCATAAAAAACGCTGAACCAACGACACGTCAAGCAAAACTGATTATTTATTTTTAATTTAAACCACTCTGTGTTGTGTAATCTTGTGTTATTTTTTTACATTGCGAAATGTGAAGGTGAAAATAGATGGGAAGGTCTATAAATAGTTACTACAGATTTAAAAATAGAAATTCACTTTTTTGTGCCACTGCTGTTGTAAACGCAACTAATCTGAACGCCTAGAGAAACTTGTTACCGCGTTGTTCCCGGAGGGGTCGTAAATGGCGTGCGAAGCCTATGGATTTTTACAGGTAAGGGGGCTGATCTTGCGCCAACCACTTCACTTGAAGTTGGGATGCCCCAGCTTCTGAGGGGACTGGTTGTCATTTGTTGTTGAGGCTAAGGGCACCTTGCTGTCATTTTTCGTTGAGGTTGTCTTCTCTTAGAGTGGCAAAGACTCCATCCACTTAACATCATCTTCAAAAGGCAGGGCCTGTGCTAGCCATCTGTTCGTTGCCATCCTCTTGAGCTGTGAATAAATAGGATGAGACAATCATAATCCGCTCAAACCCTAGATGTATGAAATTATTGTTCATCTTTCTAAGACGTTTCCTTCCTAAGGTGTTGCTAAGAAAAGTACTATGTCTAATTGAGTGTCCTATTAGTTTGGTTTTCCTCTTCGAAATGCGACTTATAAGCTCTCTTCTTTCTTCTACTTCGTGTAACACCTTTTCGTTGGACTTCTTTCCAACCCTGAACCCATGAGGTTTTGGTCAACTTCCTCGAACTCCACATTTCGAATGCCTCTGAGTAGTCCCGATCCACTTGTGCCTCTACAATGCCTGCACCATCAGATAGCAGTGGCTAATCTAGCGGATTCGTCAGGCATGCGTCTTCTCCGCTTATTTATTCTCCCGACACCTCCGGATTCCCCTTTATAAATTACCTGGTAAATTGACCGTGCCGCCATTATGTTGATTCTTGAATTAAACCAAATGAAATTATAATGATTCGTATCGCGGTGAGATGGTGAGCTGGTGAGCTGGTGAGCTAGCGGCCGGAGAGACAGATCCACCGCCATTGTTTAATGCCCAAAACAGTTAGATGCTTTGTACAACGAACAAGTTACTATATCGAACCTCGTAAGTTCATAGTATTTTCCAAAAAAGATCAAGAATACAAGAACTGTTGCACACTGTTAATTTATTATTACTACATATTATTTACTCTGAAATACTTTTTCTTTCAAAACTTTTATGTAGTTACTACTGAATTCTTCTTCTTCCTCCTCATCTTCCCAGGCCCCTCCTGGACCTAGGCTTTTTCCAATCCTCTCCATTTTAGTCTATCGGCTGCTGTGTTCAGCCATCCTACTACTTACTGTATTATTTTGATGTAAATGTTTTTTTTCTTTTACCTTTGTGTCTTGTATCTGGATAGTTTTGTTTCTCATGTATGAAGTATTTTATTTGAAATTTGTATAAGGCATATCTATAATCTATAATCTAAGTTGCAAGGATATATTCATTTAAAGCTCTCAGATGTATACCCACAAACCAACAAGTGTAGTTCGCGCTTACAAATGCTGAATGTGTACTTACAAATAAAATCCAAACCTCAAATGATAAATATGCCGTAAATAAATACATAAATAAAGACAGTAAGGCCCTTTTCACACGTATCGCACCAGTGCTGAATCGGAAGTCAAATAGTCAATGGGGATATGTGTTAGTTTTTAGGACATGGTTTGTCCGGCAATCCCACACACTTTGCGACCGAAACCATAGACAAACTGGAGCATGTGAAAAGGCAGTAAGCAAAGGACATTGTTGTATACTATTAACTGCTAGAAACCTTGTATATCGAACAATAAACTGTATCAAACGTCGTAGAATACATGGACCGATAAAAATGAGTATGGCAAGATAGTTTTTTTTTTTATTATTTATAGTGAGATTCCGTTAACAATGAACGATAAACTTTACCGAACATACATAAATCTTACACTAGGCTGTGCAACTCTTGTAAAAAAGTTTTAAAAAGTCACTACCTACTGTAAAAAAAAAAACATTTGATTTGAATCTTCCCTCTACCGCCTCTTATGTACATTTTAAGTATTTTTTTATTATTTTAAGGTTTTTATTACAATTTCTTTATAACAACTATAATTTTTTATTACAAGATTTTCTACTCAATTGTGATGTCAGATTTCAATTAAATTAGCAGATAACAAACTGTTAAGTGAAATTATCCATTTGAAGAATCCACAATGGAATTGATTTGCGGTTTGGTCAACAGAACCACATCACAATTTATCAAATTGAAATTATGGATGGCATTTATTTCATTCATTTTACTTGTCTGAAAATACTCGCTAAATGAGGTTAGCATAGACCACATTATTAACCTTTGAATATCTATGGAACATCTATACATAAAACATTAATTTTACTGGTTAATATAACAATTCGTTGTGTGAAAGCTAGTCAAATCAGTTTAGCATTCGACCACATCATAAACGTTTGAATACCATCGTACTTTTATTCCTATGACATTTATTTTAAATCGTTGTGTGAAATGTCCGTTGCGTAAGGGTTGTCTCATGATAAACTTTTGAATATTTCAATACACGCTACACAGATTTCAATTTAGAACTTTTTCTCGACGGGCAAACGTCACATTTATTCGTGGCTACGGCCCTTAGCAGCCCTTAACAAAATATTTGTTTCCTTTTACCCTAGCAACTCGGTGGTGTGACATCACAATTTCTATGTCTTTGTCAATTCGTGTACGGACCTCATTTGTTACATATGTACCTTATTATAATGATTCGTTTGATCAAATACTCGTTAGGTAAGGTAAACCACATTATCTAATCTAATCTAATCTAAGCTGCAAAGATATATATCATTTAAGATTTATACTAAATGCATTCCCACAAGCAGATATGTATAATTTCGCGCTAACACATGCCGCATGTGGACCTACAATATAAAAACCCAAAACCTGCGTATAGCTTATGTAAATCTCAACTTTTATACTTTTATTCTAATTTAGCTTCGGTCGCGTGTTTATAGCTCTACCTTGCATACCGTACAATAACCATAACGTTTAAACGTCCTGGGGAATAATTCATTTGGCATAAATATTAATTTGTAATTTGCCTGTTTTAAATTTTGATTGAACAGTGTTTATTAAACTGCGCGCGAATATGTGATGGCGGACATTACAACTTTAAATGAGATTTTTATACAACTTTATTTATCTTTTTTTGCTGTGCAACATACTCGTAATTCATCATGATTTATTTTGTTATCAGACGCCTGCACTGTATTGAGGCAATGAACTAAAAGGAATCAATCAAAAATATTAAATCAAAATTGATACACTTTAAAGAAGATAGGTATTTTTTTGAATACACTCATTAATAACTTTCTACAAATCCTTATTTTTTTGTTAGGCATAAAAAAAAAATTTGGTATTGTTTACCTACCAGAATATTTTTAAGGTACGGTTAGTTCATTTTACAACTGTTCTTTATTACATTTGTACTTGAGGGTGTGGCACAGATGTTAACATGGCTTTAGACAGTAACCCCTCTGTTTATTCTATGACTTTGGTTAATTTATTTGAAGACATCTCTTATGCCATTGCAGCTGACCCCTCGTAAAACCAAAATGGGCGACAAGATTGAAAAGGAGCCATTACATTCTCTCCTCATGTTTATTTCCCTGTAAACATCTCAGAAACATAAGTACAAACAAACTCATTGCACCATAGTGCATTAAAAATATAAAATTACTTCCTGAAATTCAACTCATATTATTTTCATTTAATAACAAGAAATTTCAAATTCCTTTTCGATCTAGCTGTCAAATTTTTTTGAATTTGGAACAAAAACCAATAAAAATTTCACACACAAAAATTAAATTCAAATTCCTTTTCGATCTACCTGTCAAACTTTTTTTGAATTTGGAACAAAAAGCAATAAAAACTCCATAGACAAAAATTAAATTCAGGCTTTTCTACCTACTTCACTAAAGTTTTCATATAGATTTTAAAAATCGAATTTTATAGCTTCCAAGGAAATTCGAATGTGATTCTGGCAATTTTTTTCTCACCGAAAGTTCTTTATTTGAAATTTTTTACCTGCCTTATTCATCTTACAGAGTTTTTCTTATTCAGAAATTTTAATTTTGTAATGTTACTCATAAATTCCTCAAGATTTATTACTGAAAGTATTCAAATCTAATTGATGAAATTTAATAATTAACATGTTGCTTAATGACAAGGCAGCAACTGAAAGATGAATTACCAGAAACTACAGTCATAATTTATTCACACAATAATATTCCGTGCTGGCGGAGCGAAGCGTAAATGTCAAGAACTAACTTAAAGTCAAAAGCAAATTTATCCTTAAATTCTACAAGTACTTGCGTAATATTTTATTCATAGGTACTCTTAACGAGAGGGTTTTGCAAAACCAAGAAGAAGGAAGAGAGCTAATCAAATAATATTAAAGAAAAAAGCCAAAGTCATGGCAGTTTATCTCCAATGTAACATATCTTTGAAACTTAGAATAGATTAGATTTGATAAGATATGAGAGAAATTAATTAATTTATGTATTATCCACAATCCAAAGTGTTATTCATTGATTTGTCTCTGCATATTGCTATGTGTATGATGCACAGGAATACGCTTACCGTTTTTAAGTACAAGTATGTGAGCACATATCGCTGTTATTTTCCCATTTTAATATTGAATAAAAAAATGTGGGAATACATTTCGGTCGTTCACAGCACCGTTGATTCCTTGCTTATTGATGCGGCGTTAACTTGACGCATCGCAGAGTCAGTCAATATTCCCGGCTTCACTATTTAACAGTGTTTCGGCGCCGGATTCGATCCACCGCCATCTTTATGGAGCCATAAATTTCCTCCCGGCTTGGCTCTCTTCCCCTCGCGGAGGCCTAAAGGCTTATTAATCAAACAGCTTCGATTCCAGAGTCTCAACACGCGATCCACAGCATGGCAGACTGTAAACTTTATGACGGACTTAAAGAAAACAAATTACATTAACACTCCCCGACGTCTTTCCGCTGAAATGAATGAATAAAGCCACGTCATTATTGCTATACGAGTACATCGGTTGCTAAGTAGCAAATGAAGGGCTGATGTAAAAAACATGTATGTACTTCGTGAATCGTGTATCTTGAAAAGAAGCAACTGCATGAATAGTTGGGGTATGAATAAAACCTACTTACCAGTTAAAACATTTTGTTACCAACAACACATTCACACGATAAGAATAACAATTCAACTTTAATTCTGTCGACATTGCGCTAGGGGTGGCCAGAGCTTCTCCAGATTCGCCTCCATTTTTTCCTATCCTCGCATACATTTTTCAATTCATTCATATCCATCACCTTTTTCATAAATTTCCTTATTTTACATTCGCTCTGTATATCCCATTCTTTCACAATTTCATCAATCTGATCCATTCCTACTTGTCTCGGTCTTTGCTTTCCTCTTTTCCCCATAAACATTTCCTCTGTGTATACACTTTGTAAGTCATTTATTATCATTATTTCTACATGCCCAAACCATTTCGTCACATTCTTTTATACCTTTACTTTCACATCCTCCTTCAAAAAGAATAGAATTTTGAATTAAGATTTTTTGTTGGTGGGCAAACGTCACACTTGTGTAGGACTACCGATGATGATTTCTATAGAGCGCCATATCGTTATGTAGACACTCCAACGGTCCTTGGCAACCAATTACAAAATTGTATGCATTTTACCTAGCAACCCGGCCGTTTAACGTAAGAATTTTGTCTACGTCATTTCACGTGCGAAGTTCATAATCGTACACAGGTTTATGTTATTAGTAAAAAATATATTTAAATAGGTGAATTTGATCATTTTCAAAATTCCCACATCAATGGATTGACCCCAATTCACCTACATATGTACCAAAAAATTGGCATTACCCTAGTACTACAGTTTTTCTATTTAGGCAGAACAGAACCCGGGAAAATGAAAAAAAACATCAAAATGTTTTCAGGATATTAATATTATCTTTAATGTGACATTTTTGTGCGCGACCGTGTATAATCGTTGTCATCGCTCATTTTAATTTTATGAAAAATAATTTATTTTCAAATTAAAATTAATTAACATCTTGAAAATATCCCAGCGTGTCTGAGAGTGACATTTTCCTTACTTTTTTTTCCCTCCATCTAAAATTTGGCACGCTCTCATAACCTGATTTTGTTACATAATTAAAAACAACATACATAACATTTTTTTTCAAATTAAGGTACCTACCTACCTACTATTCTGGCAAAATAATATTTACGTTCATTTTATACAACTAGCAGATTTTTTTGCAGTAAAAAATATGTATGAAGAGGAATCCTAGTCACGAATGTTAATCTGCCCACTTTAGGAACCTGTGTAGACCTTAACATCTCAAGACATGGATCCTTCACATCATCAACAGATTTAGGGACTCAAATAGCGATTCTTCGTTTTTCATTACTTGCATGGTAAGAGCAATAAATAGAGGGAGTTGAAACAAAGTAATGGACTTAAAACAAATTTGAAAAATAAGATAATTCTCAACGTCACAAGTCTAGACTGACTAGGGTCCTAAATGCAAAATGGTTGCCTTTTCCCTCGCAACCCGGTCGTGTGACGTCACAATTTTTATCTATGGAATTTGCTGTGAGTCCATTATGCAAGGGCTCAAGTCACCCCCTGTGGAGTAGTAATGAATCTGCAGTTACAGATTTATTTTTGTGTGTCTTTCTTCTTCTTTCCCAGCCTGTATATTCACTCCGGGAGGAAAGTGTTTTCCAATCCTTTACAAGACTTTTTGAATGAGCCCCTGCAGCCCCCTGAACGTCATCCAGCCATCTCAGCTTTAGTCTCCGCAATCCCCACTTGTACATCTTGGCTCGCCACTGGATAAATATCGTCATTATGTCGAAAGACGACAGTATGGCTGAATCAGTGCTTAAATATTTAAACTTCATAAAATAATCACACGAATAATAAAAAATAAAAATAAATTAAAGGAAACATATTGTAATTTAAGTGTCCAAACTTTCATGAAGAGGAACTTGCGTTAATTTTGTCATTCCTGTCCCCTGAGTTACCTGCTTTTGATAAAGCGATCAAAAGCATTGCGGACGAAAAGTTTTTTTCAAAAAAGTTCACCTCAAATATGCTACAAAAATTTATGATCCAAAACTTGGAGCCAAGCGTTTGTACCTACACATAATATAATGGCACACCTTCATTTATAACTGTCAAAACTTTTCCATGTCCTCGAAGTCACTCGCTGTATGAATTTCCAAAAGCATTTTACATTGCCACTTCTGTTATGGCTGTTCTTTTGCACACATCCAACAGTTTCCCAGTCATCGCTGAAGGCTTTTCCGTACGGAGACATTGATAAAGTGATGATTAGGAGTCAACAAAGATTTCGTCCCAAGTTGGTCACATGCATTGGTATTAGGTAGATACTACCATCGTTTAACTTTGCATTTGCGTAGTACCTATAAACATATGTAACTGCATTACCTTCTTTTCATCAGTAATACATATACTGTTACTGTATCCACCGTTCCACCAGGGGTGACCAGTATCTCCGCAGCTGCGTCTCCACTTTTGTTCTGTCCTTGCATCTCTTCAACATTCATCACTCTCCATATACATAGTCTTCTCTTATTCTCACTCTGCAGGTTCCATTCTTTCACAATCTCACCTATTCGGTCTATCCATTCCTTCCTCAGTCTTCCCCTTGCACGCTTTCCTCTGAACACTTTCTTCGTTAGTCGTTCATCATCCATTCTCTCAAGATGTCCAAACCATCTCATCATGACTGTCATGGTGTTTATATGAATGAAATTTAGTTTATTTCTTATCTGTTGATAGTATCTACATTAGTACGTTATAATAATATTCATAAAACAAGAAGTTTTATTTTGTGCAGGAAGACCTTTTTCAAACCAGAACTTTCGATAAGAAATCCAGACAAAAATCGATCAATACATGATTAAGCATTCGGCATCGTAAAAAAATATCATCTTTATCGCATTTGCATACAATGTTGTCAGTACCTACGGGCATAGCAATCACGAAAATAGTGAAAATCGACAGCCATATTATAATCACAGATACGATTTTATGTTCCGTGATCTGTGGATACGATTGTAACCAAACAATGTATGCAACCTGGCGGGCATCTTTATTGTTTCTTTTTAAATCCCTCTCCCATACTTTCAAATAATTTTACATCCAGATAGGTAAACATACATTTATTTCGGGTAGATATGTTTAAACTCGCGTTAAACTTCCATTTAACCACTCCGCCCTGCGATATTAAAAGCACGTTTTTCTCCCATATTTATGGCATTTTAATAAAAACGCGTCATAAATCTCTTCGAGTGCGATACAGCGCGTAATGTACGCCGCTACAAATTTATTTCGCGCTAGTTTTTGGTTCCAGATTCATATTAACCGAAAACATAAAAATAAAAAAAACAACATGGCGTCCCAACGCGGTGGGGTGACAGCTTATACCAACATTCACTACTGTAATGGTAGAAGCTTGAACACAATATTTTATAATTCGCGGTTGTTAGTATTAAAATGACAAAAAGGAATTCATTTGGGTGGCAATAAAATAACTGATAACTTTTGTCAAATAAAGTTATAGAAACGAAGTATTTCTATAAAATGATCTGTGAAAAAAAGTGAGGTTAGTGTAGCAGTGAGGCCAACTAATCAAAATGTACAGTCACAAAATTAGAAATTCCTTTTCAATGTTAGGTTTACTGAAGAATATTATAAAAAAATAAAAATAATGTTCTGAGAGGCTGTCAGTACAAGATGTAAGCTCGATTAAACCATTATAAGCGTCTTTAAGCATTCATCGCCCTAGAACGTTCCCCGACCATCAAAATATTGTATTATGATTTTAATAAATATGAAATCCCGGGGATAGTGTCCCTGGAAGCGCTTTATTATTTGCAAAGATCCCCTTTCCGCTTGTTTTGAGTGTTTTCGCCCAACGGAGTAGCAGGGACGCATAAAGTGAGACGCCATTTAAAATTCAAATGAGCCAACGGAATATAACAGAACATCTTCACCGGGTATTCGGGAGGGACTGCCTGCCGCACACTGGACACTCCATGCTCGCAAACCAGAATATAAATATCTGAATACAAAAACTGACAATCTATGTTAAAATAATGGATGGAATGTACATAAACTTTTCCCTGTAGTATGGGATTTCACCCTGTCTTGGATAATTGTTCCTACTTCATACTTGGTTACATCATTATATTTTCGGAATGTCCTTTATTGAAAATTATGTTTTTGCCCAAACCTCATGTATAGTGATTACCCAGGTTCTCTTTTAATCAAACTGCAATTAAGCATTTATTTTACACGGTTTGGTTCACAATTTACAACAATGGACAATCACTGATTTCTAGCTCTTGCTTTCGACTTCACGGCTCAATGTTTTAATCGACACTCTGGCCTGCACACGATTTCGGCTTACATTTATATACATTCATATGGACGTTTCTCGACTGTTGTTGATTTCTCGAGCATGGTGGATGATTCCAGAGCGTTACTTTGCCAGCGTGATTAGAATCATCTATGCACTAATACCATACGCTCGTAACACTATATATTTTACCTCATATGATAAAGAATGTGAAGACAACGCTATGAATCACTTTGCTGATTTGTTCGGGTTCGTACAGACAAATGACATAATATTTATTCTTAATAGTCTTACACTCTTTCATCTAAAACTAAATTAATGTCAGCAAGTTCATAATCACGATAAAAAGAAATCACTAACGATCTGTGTAATTAAGTTGATAAATAATATATCAAAAATACCAGATGACAAAATTAACAATGTGGGAAGCAATATTTACCTCATCGTTCAAGGTTATCACAAAGCATCATCTTTATAAAAGACCACGTATTTTTGTAGAATTTCTCGACCTCTTTCTGTCGCTCCTCAGTTTTCTTCCTTCTCCCTAATCGTGATGAATTAAGAAACGCTTAAGCCAGAGAGCGCCTCGCAGATCCGTCTGCCATCTTTCAATTTTGAATGGAGGCTCACCCCGTCCCCTTAGCGGCCCATCCCCTCATTCTTACATCGCTCTCACCAGCTAGAGAGGAATTCTTAAAAACCACAAAAAAACGCGACACGATTTACAGCTCACCTAGTATACACAACGCGTAAATTCCCCAACGTCGCGTAAATAAATAAAAATATGGCAGATACAGCAGTGATTTAGTTTTCATATCTTTTTTTCTATTTTCATGATCAAGGAGAGCTCACGCAATATTTTATACATGGGTCACAACTCACAGAACTCTTATTCATCGACCTAATTAATTTAAAGGTTATTTGTGAGATTGAGTGCGTTTCTACGATTGCAATTTGAAGGTCATTTTTTCCGGTTGTCAGAGTGTCATTGATTTTTACAATAACTTTTATATCATTCAATTATGTTTCCGCTTAGACCACGTACCGATTTTTCTATATTCGTAGACTGAATCATGAAAAGCAGCTGACTGGTCCGTAGTCTAGTGATTAACGCTACCTAATCGTAATCGGTCGTGGTCGCTGACTGGTCCGTAGTCTAAAGATTAACGCCACTTACCGTAATTGGTCATGGGCTCGAGACCTGGGGGAACACAAAAAACACATATCAATGAATTTTCAAAGAGTGTCTTCGCTGGGTTGCAAAATTAATTTACCTTCAAGGTCCAACCAGCCTTACCTCAAGTGGGTGTTATTTGAGAATTGACGCTTTATATAGCGACGACTAAGCTTGCGGAGGGCTCTTTAGGTGTTATACATACAAAAACAGCGCTCACCTAATAAATCATTTTAATACTGTTGAGAACACATTTCTTGTGCCGACAATCATCTCAACAATCCACCATGATCGCTAACATCTCACCGCCTGAATATGTCACCATTTCTAGAATCGTCCTCCCGCCTCTACATCGCATCACAATACCAGCAAAAAGTTTTCATGCCGGAACGGAATCCTTTAATTTATTCCTTATTAATCATTTCTCCAAGTGGCTTGCGCTGCCTCGGAAGTATTCAAGTGGACCCGGCGGGATTTCACTTTTTTTATCTTGTCATGTTTACAGAAATCTGAAGCTTTATCCCTTACTTTTTCGAATTTTTTCCCAGCCTGTCTATTAACTTCTGGGGGAGTAATCCCGCCTTAGCTGGCGATCGATAGCAAGCGATAAAACATGGCCGTACGTGAACAACCGATCGAGCAGCTTATTGCCTCCATACGTACAAATTGTATTGTAATAATAAATTAATAAATTGAAGAAATAGAATAATTAAATTTGTATGTTGTTTCCCTAACAAACCGGCCGTGTGACGTCATAATTTTTATGTCTGTGTCGACTTAATTTTTTCACGCCATTTTTGGCATGTAACTGTAACTCTGTCGCCATTCCGCTAGGGGTGGCCAGAGCCTCTGCAGAGTTGCCTCCATTTTTTCCTATCCTTACATACCTCTTTCAATTCATTCATATCCATCACCTTTTTCATGCATTTTCTTCTTTTACGCTCACTTTGTATATCCCATTCTTTCACAATCTCCTCAATCTGATCACTCCATACTTTTCTCGGTCGTCCCTTCCCTCTTTTTCCTTTCACACTTTCTTTGTATACATACTTTGTCAGTCTATCATCGTTCATTCTTTCCACATGCCCAAACCATCTCATCACATTCTTTTGTACCTTAACTTTCACATCCTCTTTCAAATTACATTCTTTTTTTACCCATTCATTCCTAACTCTATCCCTCAGAGTTTTTCCTGTCATGCTTCTCAAATGCTTCATTTCCACCGTACATACTTTACTCATTTCGCTATCATTCACTGTCCATGCTTCACTTCCATACATCAAAGTCGGTAACAATATGCCATTGTGTACCGCCATTCTCAGATCCATCGTCAATCGCTTGTTCTTTGCTATTCTTCCTATTGCACCGACCACTTGCTTGCCCTTACACATCCTATTCTCAAGTTCTCTTGTCATCTTTCCATTCTTCTCAAACATACTTCCCAAGTATCTAAATTCATCCACAATTTCAACTTTCGTACCATTCAACATGAGCGTGCATTCTTCATTTTCATCCATTCTGTCAAAAATCAGTACTTTCGTCTTACTTGCATTAATTTTCAACTTGTTCACACACAGAGCATGGTTCAGACTAGAGAGCATTGCCTGAAGTTCCGCTGCTGAATCAGCAATTAATACTGCGTCATCAGCATAAAGCAGAACTCCGACTTTTCTCTCTCCAATCTGTATGCCATGCCCTTCCAGATTCGCTTGTTTAACACAATGATCCATGATTATATTGAATAACCATGGGCTCATTATGCAACCCTGTCTCACACCCTTGTACACATTAAAATACTCGCTGTATTCTCCATCCACCCTGACACACGCCCTGCTATTAAGATAGATGGCGCGTATCGCGTTCAGAAGTGCTTTGTTCACACCATACCTCTCAAGCACACACCACATCATACTTCTATCCACCGAGTCGAAGGCTTTCTCAAGATCTACGAAAGCCGCGTAGACCTTTTTATTTACGGCTAGCTGTTTTTCGACTATCTGTCGAAGCGCGAATATCTGGTCTACGCAACCTCTTTCCGGCATAAAGCCAGATTGTATATCTGAGACCTTCTCCTGGGTGGATAATCTTACCCTATGGATAAGAATCTTGCATAGCACTTTACCTGGCACACTAAGAAGGCTAATCGGTCTGAAGTTACGGCAGTCTTTTTTGTCACCTTTACCTTTGTAAATTGGCACAATGACCGCCTCTCTCCAGTCCGATGGAACCTCCTTGACACTAACACACAATTCGCAAAGCTCTTTCATCCATTCAATCACACATTCTCCCCCCGCTTTCATCATCTCAGGTCTCACACCATCCACACTTGCAGCTTTCCCATTCTTTAATTCCTTTATGACCTTTCTTACTTCATCTTTCGATATTTTCAAAACATTACCCTCATCATAATCTCCTTTCACAGTTAAATCACATTCTTCTTCACCAAAAACCTCGTTAAAATATTCTTTCCATCTCTTTTTTACATCGTCTTTATTCCACAGAATGTCTCCGCTGACATTTTTGATTCCCGGAGTTGTGGACCTACAACTGTCGTTGTTTTGTCTCACCCAGCTCCAGAACATCTTTTTATTGTCAGAGAAGTCATTCTGTGCTCTTTCACTCAATTTTTCTTCCATTCTTCTCTTACTCATTTGAACTTCATTCTTCGCTAGCCATTTTTTCGCCTTGTATTCAGTCTCTAACACTTTATTCTTTCTGTCATTAATCCATTTTAAATAGCTCTCTTTCTTCTCTTTCACTGCTTGTTTAACCTGATCATTCCACCATTCATTGCCTTTTTTATGCCCAATCGTAACTTCACCGCATACTTTCTTTGCGCTTTCAACCAAACATGTTTTAAATGTTTTCCACATTTTTTCTACACATGCATTCTTCACAAGTTCCTTACATTCATCCGATTTCAAAATCTGGCTTACTTCAGCTTCAAAATCATTCCTGACATTTTCATCATCTAATTTTTCCACTTTCACTCTTTTCATCTTAATCACTTTCGTTCTTTTCCTATCTTTTACTTCGCCTATCATTACTTTTGCACACAAGAGATGATGGTCTGAGCCCACGGATATACCTTGGTAGACTCTGACATCTCTTATGGCACCTCTCATACATTCTTCCATACATATGTAGTCAATGACTGTGCGAGTCGACGACGGGCATGACGTGCGAATGACGGGCATGAAAATTAGAAATTATCATAAGTATTCCGAAATAAATCCAATGTCTATTTTATGTTTGTATTTAGAAATCAAGACTCGTGTCTTCCACTTTGAAAACATGTAAACAATCCTTTCTAGAAAAGGATTTGGCATTTTTACATAAATTGAAGTAGTCTGACATTTCAATTTTCATTTCAATCCAATAAACGACAACGTTACCCTTCCAAGAAGTGTATTGTGAGGCCGAGAAAAGTTACCTACAGAATTTACATATTTTGATACAAATTAGATTTTAGCTCACACTGACAAATAAAATGATTGAAACAATCTGACATTTCTTGTCTTTCTTCTTCAAAGTGGTGATTTCTTACAAATAGCAGAAGCGCCAGTGTCATGTATAGACTGACGTTTCTAATTAAACAGTTTTCTTCTTCTGTGTTGCCATACTAAGATTTATTTCCCAATTTTTTTCTGGGTACAATGGTAGGTATATAAAATGTGAGCAGGGAAAAATTTATATCCGTGTTGTGTATTTTTTTCTTAATCACCATTGCGAAGATCTAAATATTCACGGCTCGCTCCACATTACAGATTTACGCAGGAAGATGTAACTCCATTTTGTTGTTTTGACTCCATTATGAATCATTCACGGCAACAGTTGCCGGTTATAGTCATGGCTCATTACCTCCTACAGACCACAATGCCAGGCACGTGTAATTACACATACCTCTCTCTCTCTCATTCTATATCTCTCTCTCTCTCTCGGCTGAGATGAAAACTGTCCTCTCAGTTGCGAGTTTCTCCGCGTGCGATAAAACTTTCAAAACATTTCGGCAACAAACTTTAAATTGCACCATCTAAAAGGTTGCTGCATACGTTAGTACGTGGACGAAATGTGCGCTAGGAAAGTATGCAGTGTGTGTAACTTAGTTGCCAATGATATTTTTCAGATCTAAATGACTACCTGGGCATTAGCAACAGAAACCAAAATCAAAATGAAGACTCATTTACTTAAATTTAATTACACTTATTAGATATTTTACGAACCGTTGTAGGAGAACTTTAATCATTCCCGGCATTTTGTTGGCGTCGTAGCCATCATCTTCAGGAAGCACTCTTTCAGAATAACGTGAGCTCTCCTTCAGCTGTTCGTTTAATATCCAAAACGTTTCGGTAATTCAATTTTAAGATCTTTTTTAACCCAGCGTTTTCGAAATAGAACCCACGGCCTTCCGATTACGAATCCATAGCGTTAATCAATATACTACGGACCGGTCATTTATGTACCTACATATCTCTGCCATTTTATTCAGAATCAACGCGCCATTACTCTGACAGCCCGCCATTATTTTGACAGGTCCGCCATCTTGTGCAGTGTGACATTTCTCCGTCACGGCAATGAGCCCGTTTTGTTTGCAATCGAAACACAAGTACACAGCCTTGCGAAACATCATCAGTCATGATAATTATTACTGGCGCAGATGTGGACCTCAATCTGTCATACTCAAAGTTTACAGCAGGGATTCCCGAACCGAGGGACGATTCTTTAATGCTGAGGGTATATGAAAACCAAAATAAATCAATAAAATGGGTACATAAGATGTCCAATAAACGGGGTTCTACCAGAGTGGATCTTATCTAGTCAGTTACTGTAAATAACCCCTGAGTTAAGTGTACTCACTCTATTGTTTTACCACTTTATTGTTCGAATAAGAAGAAGTTTTGGATCCCTCCAGAAAATCCAAGCTTACGATTAACAAATATAAGTTTTTCGAATTAAAAAAATACAATTAACAAAAAAGAAATACCTAACTACTTACCGCATTGTCCTCGAAGCGGTCGTAGAACCTATAATATTTATTGTAACCACTTATGTTGAAGCGGGAGTTTCCCAGCTCCCGAAGGGGCTGGTTCTTATTTCTTGTGAAGGTTGAGTTAGCCTTGCCGTTTTTATTTTATTTTGGGTTTGAAGTAAACACCACGACGGGGAATGATTTCTGGTACCCTCGGTGGGATCAAACCTAAGCTCTCGGCGTGGATTTCAAGCATTCTTCCAGCTGATCTATCGACTGGACTAAACTCGTTTTGAGGGTACAAAAATTTTCGCCCATTTGACGCTAGATGTCTATATCGCAGTACACTCAGAGTCCATGAAAATAAAATATAGAAATACGTAAGTAAGGGGTCTAAGAGGCCAGAGACTTTTGGAGCTTCTGGTGTACATTAATTCAAAATGCAAGCGAGCGAGATGAATCCCAGAACATCTGTTGATCTGCTTTGCATCTTCTGAACACATCTCGGTTGTAAACAGTTTCTGAATGGCGACGCGCCTTTGCTATACCTACTGCTGCACATGCAACGTCATAAGATCGTTATTACAATTCAACATGACACTAACTAATGACGCGCTTATTCAGAAACACGGTTTATTTTCGAGTGGGAATTTAAAGTGTGCTGTTGGGTATCTTGATCTTCATGTCGTGAAGATCAATCATAAAAATATTAACATACTATTTATGTAGGTATGCAGTTAGACGAATTTGCTCGAAAATAATTTGCTATAATACACGTTAAAACAATCAAATTCTGTCGGTGCTATGTCCAGATGAATATCGAATTGTTGTCTCGGCGGGTAAACGTTATACTTTAATGAGACTACGGTCATTAGCACTACCGTCCTTGCTAAGGACCGTAGTCTTATGCAAGTAGGTATATAAGTCAATGAAAAGTCTTTGGTTGCTATTTATCAATCCCATACAAGACTGAGAAAACTCGCTGAGAGAAAGTACCAAATTCAAAAATGTTCCTAGTCCATTGTTCGGTTTCAGTCCAGAAACTTTCAACATGGCTGTGCATCATTAACATTTGTTTTCCCCGCTTTCTGTTTTCCCGCGTAATCTCTCACGGGCGCGTCGCAGGCAGCAAGATGGCGTCTAAACGTTTATTGCGGAATGCTTTCACCATTGTAGCGAAAGTGTTATTTGCCAAAGCACTCGCTCGCCCTCCACGCACCAGATATCGCCTTTGTTGATCCGAAAAGAAAATTCCTGCCTTTTAAAGTATCCCCCAGCCGCCGGGTCCGAAAGCGAAATGTGTGCTAACGTTTTAGGCGCGTAAACTCTGCAAAATCTGGCTTTTGCTTCCACAAAACATACGACTTACGTACTTTACGTTACATTTATTTCACTGCGTAAAGAAAAAAAAGAGTTACATTTATTTTACAGAAAGGTACTGTTATGATTTTACTTGGGGTTCTGTTTAATTCAATTGTGATTTAAATTTATTTCACAAAATCGTTCATAATATCTGTACACTTTTTACGCTCTGCTTACAGTGGTGTTCGCGTTACAATGATCTAAGCGACTCTAGTTCTCCCAAAGAATCTTGGCTCGTATAAATTTGGGCGTTAGAGACGATTCTTGCATGTTCTCGAACATGGTAGATACTTCCACTAGAATTGTTCGACACTATATCAGATTGTTCGACACACCAACCACCGTTCTTAGGCTCACGAACGAACCCACACGTTCGCAACACTACAATAACACCGTTAAGATTGGTTCACTTTTGCCATTGCTACTTTTGCTACAAGTCTAACCTGCGTCATCGACTAGCACGTATAGACATATTTGGCGAGATGGTCTGAATTGAGTACATGTTTTTTGGACAGTATTGCCTGATCCTATAAATTCTGGAGCGTTCTGGATGCGACCACTTCAAAAGCCCAAAATTGTCTCTGCCCAGTGGTCAATTGAAAAAGTTGCCGTACATGCTTTTTTCACTGACTATTCCCAACGAGGAGCTGTTGTATGTGGGCATTTGTACATTAAAAATCAAATACTTTTGTATCAGACATGGAAAAAAGGCATTCATATGACATTTATTACACAGTAGGAAGATCAACACACAATAAATTTGTATTCCCAACCTTCCCGATTCAGGAGAGAGAGGGGTAAAATGGTCATTCTGTACAATATAATTTATTACTCTTCCATTAAATTCATAACATTCTACTTATTAAAAGTACAGAAATTCATCTAGAAATATTTAAAATTTCGGCTTTGTACATAACGCAGTTCTTTGATTATTAAGAAGAACTTCATGTCTCCGTAAGATTGACCCCACAGCGGCCACAGCCTAGTGTATTCTTCTCAAAATCTCTGTTTGAATTATTTCCTGTAACCTAACGTATATGAAAGCAAAGTTACATTACTTCCCCAAGCGTGTAGATATTACTTTACGTTTAAACTCAACCACACTGTTATGACAAAAAAATGTATGGAAACAAAGAACACTCACTGTAGGTATTGTTTTAGTTGTTTCTATACATTTTTCGTTTAAGCTATGTTTGATTTTCGACGTAGTGTTTTATACTTACTGTACTAGTATCATTATAGTAGAGCTTCGATTATCCGAGCTATTGTATACCGTGCCAACCCCGGATAATACGGTTTTATTACATACTATAGAATTAAATTACATTATTTATTGTATGCATTTTTGTTTTATTCACATCGAGTAGCGTATGAGGATGTATGAAAGCTTTCACACTATCTGTCCGGTAATTCACAGGCAAACCATCAACAAACCGGGCAGAATGCGTCCAGTATGAAAAGCGCCTTACAGTGTGGCACTTCCATTATTTTGTTTTGCATTAACAAAATAATCCTTAAACTTCAATAAAACAGTTAACTTCACGTTAAATAAGTTGAGTATATTTTTTTTTTTCTACGTTCAATAGAAGACATGTAGATCTATAACGTGGTCCACTCGTCAAAAAAAACTCTTATATCTTCGCAAGCCAAACGAAAAGAAAATTAAATGTAAGCAGGGTGCATTGGAGTATTTCTGTCAATGAGGGAATTACAAAAAACAAAATCTACCTATTCATAAGATATGTTTTAGTAGCAACACAAGCCTAGACAAGATTTGGTTCCTTTTATCACCTGAGTGTGTTGTTATTGAAAAGTACATTAAATTGATTAAAGGTTGACCGTTTAATAGCTCAGTTGGTGCTTGCATTCCATGCCGTGAGCTCGGGTTCGAATCCCACCGAGGGTGTCAGAAATGATTTCCAGTTTCGTTGCTTATTTTGAACCCCAAAATAAAATAAAAGGGGTTAGCGTAAGTCCGGCCCCCTCATCTGTACTGTAATAATAAAAAGGTTTCACTCGCCACATGCGAAACCGGGGATAACGCGGCTAGAAGTTACACTATATTTGTAGGTTTGTTGCGTTTTTTTTTGGCTGCGATAGACTATGTTCATTTTTGTTACTCCCCCATTAATGGAATCACCCCCAATGCATCAAATCGCGAATTCGGATCAAGCGAACTCAAATAATTGAGTTTCTAGTGTAGTAGCACGTACAGCTGATCCCGGCAGCGCGCTGGTGTTGAGTTTGCGTGCATCCACATGAGATTATGGCTGGCGTGTGATTATGTAAGCAGGCAGGAATTCCCAGCACCGCTCCTGCATCAGAATTCATTATCAAACTTAATAAACTCGTCCCTGGCGCGCATTCACGGAAAACTTGCACAATATTATATTATACTGTACATCTATACATCCCCGTAGTGTAATTAACTGGAATTCTCCTTTTTCGCTTCCATCAAGTTGGCTAGAGTGTTTTTGTCGTTGACAAAGTCTATTAAATGAGAAAGCAGTCGTACGGTGGAAACGTTAAAAATAAGGAAAAGTGTCCATTATTTCATTGTATTTTCATACAAGGAAATATTGAAGGAAAAAAGACGATGAATGACATTTTAGCTCAAGAACCTACCACCATAGTTTTAATATTTACTAAACCCAAAAAAATCTGACGTCATTCCACTAAGGATGGCTGGAATCACTGGAAAATTGCCTCCAATTCTTGCGTGTCTCTCTCAATCAATTAATACCTCTTATCCATCACATTTTTCATACATTTCTATCTTTTACATTCACTTTGTATGTTCCATTCTTTCACAGTTTTGCCAATAAAATTACACCATACTATTCGTGATCATCTCCTTTTAGTAGATATTTTTAACAAAACTAAATTAATTTAATAAGAGTTTTAGGCTTACACGGCCGGCTGATGATGCTGGAGTGATGTTTTCCGGGATCTGTTGCCGTGGTCTGTGGGAGCTGGAGCTTCCGGACGTTTCGCCCATTTCTACGATGGGCTTCTTCAGCGTGAAGTATGATGATGATGAAGATCTTGATGAGAACTGTGATGACTGTGATCACAGTTCTCATCAAGATCTTCATCATCTTCATACTTCAAAAAAACAAAAAAACCTAAGTTAATTAAAACTTCGGCAGAGAGGGGCTCCAAAACGTTGGCGTGGTGAGCGAACCAACCAGAATATTAACTACAGTGTTCGGACATTGTGCGTTTGCTGTTGCGGGTCCCTCTTCGTGGAACCAGCTGCCACCGGGAAGCCTGAGGCTGTAAATCTAGGGAAATCTTAAAAAAAAACTATGCAAGACCCACAACTTCGCCGCGAAAACACAGCAAGCATTGACAATTGAACACAAAAAGGCGCAGTAACAAGTCTTCGAACAACAGTCACATTATAGTTTTATATTATGACCCATTGACCATATTGCTTGTATAATATGATCCCAGAGAGTGTTCGACATTCAGTATTTTCGTGTGGGCCGACCACGGCCGCGAACTTGAAAAAAACACCTTCAAGGTCGAACTTGACAGGAAAAAAAATGGCGAGCCCGCGCAAAAAAACGTCAATGTTGAGTTATTTTCATTTTGCTAACATGGCACCCTGCCAGAAATCGTTACACCGCCAAACTGTTTCACTTATGACTTTACTATCACAAGTATAAAACTGTACGTTTAAATTCAACCATTATGTTTACTAAAAAACGTATGGAAACTAAAACAGCACTTACACTTTCGGTCAAACGCTATGGTTAAGTTGAAACGGTATATTTTATATTAGTTCAATAATTTATTTATCAATACGCAATATGATAGGTATGCTACTAATAATCGTTAATGTGCGGATTGGAAAAGTGTTATGCCGCATTCCTCTTTAAAACATTATTATATCTTCCATTTTCATGCTGGCATACTATATTTGCCTATACCTTAGAATCAGATTAAGCACTGCAGTTGGCTGCTTTGTTTTTCTTTCCTGATTGCAGCAAACTGTCAAGACCTGTAGCTAACTTCAGGCAGTATGAAGAAGCATTTATGAGTCTAAAAATAGATTATTTATGATTTATGATAAAAATTCTCTTTACAAATAAGAATATTTATAGGTACATCCAAAATACACAGATTTTTCTTCAATTTTGATGAAAAATAATAAAGAAACGCAGCAGAAGTTGCGAGGTTTATGTTCATGTAAGGTTTGGTAATTTTGTCAGTTAACATGCAGCATTTGTAAGCGTAACTAATCTTTGCAACTAAGATAATATATAGCGAAAAGCATCCAGATGGTTCCAAGTTCATGAGATACTGATACTTGTATGTTATAGTATATATATCATAAACAACAGACTGTAGACGGTCCTCGTCAAGCTTCAATTCTCCCCAAGAATATTCATATACTTACAGGATTCGTAAAAAAAATCAAAGTATGCATGAATTAATTGTCATTATATTGTGTTGTTTCAGATGAAGTCGATGTCATCGGCTACACGTCCAACCAGAGTGATACGGACGACCATTCCTCCGTGCAGAGCGGCTCCGGAGACTCGGGGGTGGCCCTGTCTGCCAGCCGCCTGTCCCTCGCTCACATGGAGATCATCTAGGTAAACCAACCAACTGATCCAACAATACAATGTGATGATGAGTTGTCACTTTGGGCGCTTGTGCAAATGATGCCAGAAATTTGCTTGTCTTCAGTCCATTTTGTTTTATAAAAATAGATTTCTGGAGAGGAATGCAATTCACCAACCTATTATGCCTGGCCAGAAACAGGTTTTAATATCATCAATTAATACTTCATTTTTGTAAATTTTAATAAATTAATTATTAATAAAGTTTTCAACTTTCACTTTCACTTTCATGGTCGGTGTTTAATGATATAGTTTTTCTCTGGTTAGACCATGTTCTACTCGCAGTCATTTTGTCTGCCGACGTTTCATTCCCTCGAGCGGGGAACATTATCAAGGCTCGTAGCGACGGGGAACCTTTATCCTCCGTTTACTTTTGGCAACTGGCTGGCTGCTGATGCTCTTCTCATCGCTGTCATCATGTATCTTCGTTATGATTGGCGGGGTGGATGCGTTGGGCCCCGCCAATCACACCCCCCAATCACAACGAAGATACATGATGACAGCGATGAGAAGAGCATCAGCAGCCAGCCAGTTGCCAAAAGTAAACGGAGGATAAAGGTTCCCCGTCGCTACGAGCCTTGATAATGTTCCCCGCTCGAGGGAATGAAACGTCGGCAGACAAAATGACTGCGAGTAGAACATGGTCTAACCAGAGAAAAACTATATCATTATTAAATAATTACCCAATGACATCTGTGTAGCCAGGATGAAAGTTATGGTCAAATGACCCAGGCGGAGATTGAACCAGCGTTATTCTATTCCAAATACGCTAGAAATATCAGCCACTTGCGCCCCTCGGCCATAACACCGATATTCGAAATTTCCCATGGTCCTCTTTCTCTCTCACATGATGAGGCAGGTGGTTCCAGGCCAGAGGACCAGCAATCATATCGTACCTTCACCCACTTACTATGTTGTAAGCTTATTTTTTAATGCGCCCAAAACATTATCTCAGAACATTTTTCAAATTTTACTTTTTCTCCTTTGACAACGTCACAGGTATTAATTACAATGCAATACAATAGTGCAACTTCTTACCGGGTAGTCCTCAAAGGAGTGGCACCTTTCTCTCTACCAATCGCTAGACTTTAATCTAATCTAATCTAATCTAAGCTGCAAGGATATATATAATTTAAGATTTATATTAAGTGCATTCCCACAAGCAGACATGTATAATTTCGCGCTAACACATGCCGCATGTGGACCTACATTATAAGAACCCATCTCAAATGAACATAAGCCCTGCAACTCTTGCCGTCCTTCCCTGAGACAGGGGTGACATTGGCAAAGTGAACCATTTTTTTTTTCTCAGTATGGGTGGTCAGCCGCATACCAACCTATAAGTCAAGGAACATACATGACAAATTACATTTTGATCAAGATAAAAGTAATAAATGGAGCATCAGAGCCGTTGATGTCAGAGTCATTGTTTTCCTATATACCTGTAGTTTTATGGTACACGTGTCACAATGGGAAACCTGCCAAGAATGTCGTATTTTTATTTTACATTGATGAATCGTCACAGGTCTATTTAACTTTGTGGTCATTAGCAACCAATAACAAATTATTAAATGGCCTTTGCCTTAGCAGGCTGACTGTGTGAAGTTGATTGATATGCATTTCATCTATTCTACACTACTAACATATTCTTCATCCCATTCCAGATGTTTGCAGTGGGCTAGGGATCCTCTCAAGAAAGCATCTTACTTTAGCAAGCAGCTCTCGTGCGGGATGAAAATAAAAATTGTAAAAGTATAAAATTAAAAAAAAAAACATTTGGTGAGGCGACGGTGCTCCTTGTGACAAGTGTTTGACGTTGATTTTGAGTGAAGTGAAGCCTGGACAGAGTCTAACAACAGCTACGGAAACAAAAATGAAGAGACATTAAAAACCACGCCATTTGGACTCTGTGGTAAAGAAGGCAAGCAAGAAAGGAGAGTGTGTTCAATAAGAAAAATATAATATATTCTAATACATCAGCAAACGGTCAAAGAGCTTTCTTTTATTAGTTTGTATTTTTTTTTTAAATTCATTGTAATTTTGTAAACTGTACCATGTATCATTTCGTAAGCGCTTTTTTTTTAAATACTTTTTTAAAATAAAGCGGAGCAAAAAAGTTAAATAATTTATTTAAAATCAATCAATTAATTTTTTTTTATTATAACTTACCAAAAAAAACAGATTTCTCTTCATATAACATTTCTAATTTTCTAACCTTACTAAAATGAAACTGCATAAATGTTGGTCAAAATGTTTTATATTTTTTCTATGAAATCTTAACCTGTCAAACATGCAATAAAAAAATGACTGCGGTACACAGATCCTACTGAACATGGTTAAAAAACAGACCTACCAGCGCCATCTTGTAAAACATCATTTTTGACAGTTAACCATGATGTTGGTTTGGCTCAATATTTTACATTACGATAAAATAGCACACGGGGCATCCTAAACTTATAAAAAGGGTATCAGGTAGGCTGTGTAAGTAAGGAGAATTTTCTTAAAGTAAAATGAAATGACGCCCAATCATTTTATCAGTTGGCTTCCCCGAATATCACAGAAGCGCTCTTTCTCAAAAGTCAGCTATGTTTAGTAAAGCCCGTGTACCACTACAAGAATCTTATGATGAAAAGGAAAAATAAATGGACAATGTATTGCATCTTTAAGCTAGACTCCAAATCTTCATTTTTAACTAGGTCCTATTGAAAACTAGACATCCATTAAATTGTGTTTTCTCGGTGAAAAAACATCACACTTATATGTGAGGATGGTCGTTAGCAACATCAGTCGTTAGCAACATCAGTTGTTAGCAACGTCAGTTGTTAGCAACATCAGTTGTTAGCAACATCAGTTGTAAAGGACCAATATTTAACCACAGATAAAAACAAATATTTTCTTATTGAACAAAATGTTTGTTTATTTTTTCTAGCAACCCAACCGTGTGACTTACAACTTTGCCTATGTCAATTCATGTGCTACGTGCAGACGTCATTCAATAATGCATAAGCACAATGGAGTCAGTGAAAATTGACATTAACCATACTGGTTGCTTGAGAGGAAGCAAACTTGTATTTTCTATTGGTTAAAAAATACTTTAGTCCCATAAATCAATGACGTGTGCTTGTCAAGAAAAAAAAATCAATTTGGATCTTGGTTTGGACTCCATTGAAAGAATATGAAGGAAGGTTTTTACTTTATATTGTCCGGTGCATTTTTTCCTTTATTCATGAAATTCAAGGAATGTGTTTGAGGTTAGCATTAACCTTTATTTTATTATCTTACCTATGTACTAAAAAAATACCAAATAGTATTAAAAAAATGTCAAAAAAATCTTTTAATATATTATTTTAATTTAATGATCTGATATTTTCACATGATTTATCAAATTTGATTATTTAACAACTAAAAAAAAATTAAATGTAAAAAAAACTTATTAATTTATTTTACACAAATTTCATGAAAATCAAGCACTTTTTATTTAAAGGGAATTTCCAATCAAATCATAAATATATGTATAAGTACTGCAGATATAAAATAACAACAAAAACATATATTTTTCCATTGTCATGTTGTTATACCATAGATTTGCATTAAACTTTGGTTTTAAAAACTGGGGCTGCTATGTCATAAATAATTTCCCCATTTTACGTAATTTTTCATGAAATGGGATTAGTATTTTTGAAAAGTAAATCTTTGCTTGTATATTGAGTTATATGACCAAATTAAAATAATACTTGCTGACGTAATTAGTCTATATTCTAATAAACAAAAAAGATTTTGTGTTTTGTTGTTTCTTTAGAAATCTAAATAATAAAAATTGTTTAATATAAATTATGTACGTACCAATATTATATATTTTTCCTCTAAATTTATGAAAAAAGAATCATTGTGTACTTTTATGTCTTAATTGAGAGCTACAAGACTCTGGTGTTGAAACTAAATAAATAAAAGAGGTGAAGAAACATTAAACTATGCAATATGTAGACATTTCTATTCACCATTTGATGATTTTATAAAAAAAAACTATACTCACGTGTCCGTTTAATGAGAACAGAAGTCTTGTATGCAAGATGGCGGCTATCAACAATGCATTTTGGTTCCACGCTAACTTATCTGTTTATATAACTGTATGTGCAATGCTTCTCGCTTTTGATAAATGTAGTTGTAGATAGGTAATTATAATATACAACTGTTTTATACGATGCAACTCTTTCGATTCCTTCTTAAACTCGTGATCTCATCTTCATCTTACTAGGGATTTTTGAAGGATAGAAACCTCATATTTTGGATTGTTACTTTTCAAATATTCAGAATTTCTGCTTCTGTATATTTGGGCTTTGGAACTAAAATACAATATTGATGGAATCGGCACATTTGAGTTTGTCATGTTTTTGGATTGCTGGGTACTTGCGATTGGTTGCCAAGGACATTAGTTCTATATCTGACAACCAACATCCTGACACTGTTATCCATGAAAAACAAAATATTACACTATATAATGACAGAACATACAATTTTATATAACAATACAATTTTATTTGAATAAATTGAAAAGATTGCTGAAGTGCTATTTACTGTATTGATTGTATGTTGTCGGATGTCACTGTTGTATCTATATTTTACAATGCTGTAAAATAAAAAATCCCTCATTATCTGGAATCCATTTTTTTTGTTTACTGTGGGCGGCAACCTATGCAGCATCCAATGAAGAGAAATTTTAAATGAACAGACTCCATAATTTGAGTTTTTGACAAGGAAATTTGCATACAAGACTCGTACAACACAGCTCATACATTATATTCTAGTCAACAAGGAACATGTATCGTATTATTTATAATAAATCTTAAATTCAAGCCGCACTTTAGACAAAATCAACCGCTGACATATTATTTGTATTTGTATCCATATTTGCAGTTTGTATTGCCAGACCTGCTATTTACATATTATTATAAATTATTTAATGAAGTGTAAATTGTACATACATATTAATTATATGAAAGAAAAAAACATATTTTATTTTAACGGGCCGGCTCACCGGTTTATCTATCACGGTTTATTTATAGGAATCCATTGCAATAACATTTTAAACCAACTTGTCCTGAATAGTTTACATATCTGAGTGTTGCTATTCCTGTAAAATGAAAAGATGGCGAAAGGAAATGAGAAAAGGAATAAGTAATGACAGGCCGACCGGACAAGAAAACAAGTCACTCAAAGAAAAGAGGTTTTAGGTACAAGCTGATAAATCTAATGATTTTATTCTACTTCCAGAGTGGAGAGATTTTAAAATTGTTTGTTTGTCATCAGTTGTGTGTTTAATAATTAACATAAATAATTAAATAACAGATCTCTTATAACAAAATGTCTGTTAGACACGTAGGTTTATTATTTTTAGTTTAACATGACAAGAAAGTTCTGAAAGTGAGGTTATGTGTTGTAAGAGAGAAAGAACGAGATAGGGAGCGAGCGCCGTTGGCACTGCACTGCACTAAGCTAATTGTTAAGCTTAACTATCTAATCAAATTTCCATCCTTTCTGCGGGAAATGGCTAGGTGAAACATTATGATATATGAATAAAAAATGTTTAAATTAACAAAATAAAGTTTAGTGTTGTTAGAAATGAAAAGTGTATAGTAGCTGCCTTGAATGATGTGCTAGTTGGGAATTTGTGTGTGTACCCTATGCATATGGTAACCCATAAAATATGATGTGTCACTTTTCTTCATAGTTATCAATTTAATTTCATATTTTAATGAACGAAGTCGGCACATTTGATCAGTCCAAAAAGTTGTGATGTCTAACTAATATTTTATTATTGGTTGCTTAGGACCCTACTTACATAGACATGTGACGTTTAACCGCCGAGAAAGTATCACATTTGTCACATCAGTGCCAAAAATGATCTGACTCTATTGACTATATTCACTAACCTGAAAGGCTAAACCTATTGGTTTTATTGACCATATTTATTCATGTTTTGTCCAGCAATTAACAAAAAAAATTGTAAACTTATGTGGATACAAATCATGGTACAAATACTACATACAACTTTTCAATATCTTGTAACTGTGAGCATCAAAGGGCTTAAATTGAAATTGCTGGTTATTGCTGCCATGACGTGACTTGAGCAGCGACACATTTATAAAAGGGCAGCCTTGTGTGTGGGAGCACATTTTCTTACTGCAGGAGAAGAGGGTTATTATTATAATATAATATATTATGTTACTGATATATTGGTGGCCATACTGGGTATGGGAGGACACCCGTGGCATTATTTAACTATTAAGTACTTTATTTTCTTTTATTTCCAAGTCCTGTGTGCGTCTGCTCACACTCGGGCTAAAGACACTTGTCAAAGATTTTAATTATTGGATAAATGAATTATTATTATTATTGTAATTGAAACTAAATTAAAATAATACCATCATTAAAGCATACACAAAGTACAAATTCTGTATAAGCCCCAAGATTGTCTAATATTATGATAAATTATATTTAAACGGGGACTTTTATTACTATGTATTTGACGAGGCAAACCGACACAGTCAAAACCATATTTTTATCCTTACTCTGGTTGAATTCTGACAGTCAACTAAATGGTTTCGTAAACAAAATATCACACAGCGGCAGGTAAAATACCTCATATCACCGCTTCCAATAAATAAAATATATTGCATCGGATATATCAAGTTGTTTTGATTATTCCAAAACATATTTGACATCCAGCTGATCTTAAGCGGCCATTTTGTTGATGAATTGTCAAAATACAACCTGCAAAACAAAAAAAAAAATATTGTGTATTTTTTAAAAAGAACCTAGTTATTCTTATGCCAACAATTCTTCTTCAAGTCATTATTTTCTATTAAAAGTTGTGATTGCAATGATCACAGCAGTGCAATAACATAATATTATAAAGGCATAACAAAGCCAGGTCATAGACAATTATGTTATGGTTTAACAAGAGGGTGTCCGTGGTTTGGTTTTCTACGCACTGTGTTGTGTTTGCTGACGTCAGATTGGCCTTGGGAGGAGGTTTGATGGATGAGGATGATGATGATGAAGAAGATAAGGAAGTCTGTGGGTGAACACTAATAATATAATGTAATTTTTACAAATTGTGAGAGTCGGGAGTTAAGGTGTTGAATGTTTGTTGAACATTGTCTAAGAGTAGCTTAAGGAAGATGTCAATGAAGAATTTCTAGGTAATAATTATCATTTGTAAATTGTTTCATTTTGAAAATTTTGCACATCCATTTAAATTAACAAAGAAAACTTTGTTTAAAAATATTATTTTATTTTTGATTCACAAATTGCTTAAGAAATTTTTGAATATCGGTTTTGTGAGAAAGTTTTAGTGTACAGGAATTTGCTAAATACTAGGAAATTTGAATTAACACAATAATTGGAATTTGTAATCTTATAAAATTGGCAAACTTAATTTTACAAATAAGGAGACAACCCTTCTGTTGTTTTTTTAAATAACTTTTTCATTCTTTTAAATTAACATGATAAATCAATTATAGAAAAGGCAGTCTTTTAAACTGTCATTATGGCTTTATACCCAATATAATTTTGTTCTTCATCTTATTAAATTGGCGATCATAGCAATTCACACTTTTGATTCTGCTGTACGAAAGAGATATATTGCGTTTATTCCAAACCACTATCACTGACGTTTTAAATAAATTAAATTACCCACCAAAATCCTCATACACTAAAAGTTTCTCATTATTTTATATTTTGGGACGTCTTACTAGGTTAAGGGCATAGGCTGAATATTATAATGTATTGATGTCAAACAATGGGTACTAAATTATTAATTATTGCCCTAGAATGGATAGCGAATTTAAAGATGGAAAGGTGGCGAGTTCTTTTATAGATTTGTATTGTAACGCATGAGAAAGTGACTGCTTTTGTTAAGCGGGAGGGATGTGTATGTGTAAGCTGGAAGCAGGAAGCATTTCACAAGAAACAATAATATGCTAAGTAAGTACCTGTCTCACCTGTAACCTCACGGAAAGTGTAACAAGATATCACTAATAATGGAGTTCACATGTTTAAACTGTCAAGTCACTTGGTCAGGACAAAACATTAACATGATTTCCAGTACTTATAGACATACCTCAATACAATATTGTGTAGCTGGTTGAAAGTATCTTAGAACACTTCGTATTTAATTTATCAAAACTAACATTGGATGTCGCTTCATAATGCTGAAAAATTTGAAAAATCCCTGATTATCTGGAATCTCATTTTTTATGAACTACGGGTGAACCTGTGACAATTTTGAACCGAGAGATATTTTGAATGTGCAGACTCCATTATGTTTAAATTTACCAAGCTTTTGTATTTGCGTTGCCACATTTTGGTGACTTTGAAGTAAGTAGTGAATTTAATAAAATAATCATCATTATCATAAATTCCGTCAGTTTCGTTTTTCGTTGTTAGTGTAAAATGAGAAAATAATAATATTGGATGTGTGCTAACATAATGCTCTAGACAAATATCCTACCTGTAACGTTCTCTGGTGATTACTTACATTCTTTACATTGTACAACACTTATCTTATGTCCGTACCCATGTTGTCTTTACACTTAAACTTAAGCATAGCACTTCACAAACACGTATTGCAACTAAAACGCCCACCTACAGCGCTGTTTTAGTTAACATGTTTTTTTTTGTAAAATGCTGTGGTTGAGTTTTAACGTAAAGTTTTATACTTGGCGTTTTAGACATGTTATGTAATGAGATTTTTCTGACCTAGATGACCTTGACGACCTTTAGGTGACCTTGAAACAAATAAAAGAGCCCTACTTATGACTTTCAAATGCTTCTAATCTGGGATTGTCATGGGGAAACGTTAAGGTGATTCTTTTATCCATCTGCTGTATTTCAAAAGGAAAGTCAGATGTATTCCTCTGAAATATTTTGTATTAAAGATCAATTTTCTATAAAACAAAAAAAACAAATATTAAATTAAAGGTCTATCGAATAAATCAGAACAGAAGTTTCTGGTTTGATTTTTTTCTCTGCATGCAAACATTACAGCTCCCTTAGTTCCACTCTAAAACTATATTTTGGACCTTTAAAGAATAGACTCAATAAAGTCAATAATCGTTTTTGTGACAGCGCTTTTCTTTCAATATCTATTCTTTTTTTGTACAGTGCACATGAAAGAAAAACTTGTAGAAAGAAAGATTTTTTGTTTTAATCTGGTATTTTAGTGTAATAATAATACAGACTCGGAACGTTTTTGAATTTGGAACTTTTTCCTCCGCAAGAAAATGTCATATGGGATTGCAGTCCAATTACTTTTGTCTGAAGATTCCTTTGGATGTTCATAATGCACAGTTTTTATTTGCAGAATATTGTCTTGTTCATTCTTGAACAGATTTTATATGAATTCCTCAGTGCCCCTAGAATAAAATATTGCGTAAACTCACCTCAATTGCAGTCTACAATATAATATCCTACTACAGAAATATGTATGGAGCCGGGGCAAAGTGCCTAATTTCAAATTTCTCCCTCTTGGGTTGATGAGATCTAGGCCAGTAGGGTCCTTAATAACAAAAACAAAATATTGGTTAGCTACTTCCCTAGCAACCCAGCTGGAAGACGTCACAATTTTTACTGCTGATTTTATAGCTACAATGGAATTCACACAAATTCCATAGATAAAATAATGTGATATCATACAGCAATCGCTAGGGTAGAAGGTAACTAATATTTTACTTTTGGTCACTCACCGCTAAGAACCCTAACTACAGAGACCTGCGGGAGGTCTGAGAAAAAGTTGAACTTTTAACCTTGCTCCAACTCCATTGCAACAATACTACAACATCACCACATCCTTTCTAGAATTAATCAATTTGAAGAGAATCACATTTGTGGGTATTTTTAGATGTCTTGTTAGTTATTTCCAGTTATTATTGCTGATTTAATATAAGTGACGAATGAAGAATAAATAAAATACAAGAATATTTGCATATAGGCACTAGATAGGTATGTGATGTCAACGTTCTTAAGTCATCTGCCACCTTAATTTTAGAGTTGCTTCCCGAGCGAGCGTTGCTTAAATGGTAGCGTTCGCCCACCGGAGTCTTGATATCATTTCTTATATAATATACAAAGTCAGTACAAAGGTATTACCGAGCCAGAGGGGGAAGGAAGAGGAAGGAGAAGGACAGAGAACAACCGGCTATCCGCGGGTGTGAACAGATTATTGTACATAACTACTTGTAACTATTCATATTGCATTGTTTTGTTCTTATTTTTTCGATTCTATGAAAAATAAATTTGTGTACTATTATGTCGTGGTTTTCATTTCACCAAACATTTCTCCAAAAATATTAATGATCAATACAAAATAATATATTATTGTTGTATCCTATGAAACACACATATCCTATAATTTAGTATGGCATACCTGTATGTGTGTTTACTGGGTACAACAATGATATGAGTCATCTATTTCCAAAAGCCACTGTCCCTGCTTACAAAGAAAATACCTTTTTGTATATTTTTGTCAAGGGATAAGTACTTTTAATGCATGGTTATTTTTTTGGTTCCTACGTCAGTTATATCTTGACTGAAAATGACAAGTTTGTCAATGGTTGTTTCCAAATTCCTTCATCGCCGACATTTAAAAATTTTATGCTCAAAATGGTTTGCATGTGGAGAAAGTGTACCTTGGAAATATATGACTCGTATGCATGCTTTGAGTGGTTTCCCATAGTAATGCATGTACAAAGGCATTGAATAGGTTTACAATGAAAAAAAGGGACATAAGGTAACAGCAATACATCTAACATAAATGCAAGCAGCTTAACCCCACTTCATGTGAAGTGGTTGGCGTAAGGCCTGCCCCCTTACCTGCAAAAATAAATAGGATCACTTGTTTTAACAAAACTTGTTCTAACTTGTTTTAATAACCCCTGTTTCAGGGAAGGTCGGCAAAAGTTGTGGGGCTTATGTTCATTTGAGGTTTGGATTTTATTTGTAAGTACACATTCAGCATTTGTAAGCGCGAACTACACTTGTTGGTTTGTGGGCATACATCTGAGAGCTTTAAATGAATATATCCTTGCAACTTAGATTATAGATTATAGCCACATGCGACCCCTTCGGGAAGAACACGGCATGAAGTTACACTGTAAATGTAGCTTAGTTGAGTTGAGTTACATTGAATTATGGTAAATTACGGTTAGTTACATTGTTGCAAATAAAAAATAAAAGTACCTACACAAAATAAAACTTACAGATTATCCTGTGACAGCAAACCTCAAATCAAACGTCTGTGAAACCTATTGTTACTTAACAGGGGACTCATAGTATTTTAGTATGCTTATCTATGGAACTGGTGTAACAATACATGGCATGCCAAACGGTTTTGATGCTGCATACATTTCTTTTACATTGATTGACACAATAAAACAATATTTTCCCAATACATGCAGAATAAAGAACAAGTGAAATCATTTGCAAAAAAATTGTATCCACAACTAAAAACCGCACCTAATCTGCGCATAGGCATAGTGCACAACTTCTGACCGATTCTGCAGTCATTATATACCAGTCAAATACTTGTACAAATACAAATACTTGAGATCAAACAATAAATACCTACCAATGAACAAGTACAATAGAGAACAGTTGTTGAGTTGGCAAGACTGGAACTCCACTGTCGATGGCTCTTTTGTTGATATTTTGACAGCAAGTGGCCTGCGGGGATCTATCAATCGCTACTTCCTCTCAGTGTCTCAAAACAAAGCCAACGCAACACACAACACAACACTACGCAGCTAACAGCCCTGCTACAAAGGACCGTGACATCAACCGCCACATCACCAACACCTCTGCGGCACTACAGCAAGTGTCATAGAGTCTCTGAAATCTAGAGGGTCTCCCGCAAAGGATTCTTTATAAAACCAAAAAACTTAACTATAAAAAACAAGAACATCAAAAAGAATTAGCATTTTTTATATAATGTTTATTTGTTTAAAATATTACATGAGTGGACAGGCTATCGAGTTAGACAAAAAGAGAAACAAAATCATTCATCTCTTTTCAGCTCAAAATGTAAATCTTCAAAATAGTTCTTTGTCTATTATGTAGCTAGGCTTAAACTTAATACATAGTTTAGGAAGCCTATCATTGGTAGGTATCTTATTTTATGGTGAAATGATTCATACAGAACCAAAGGCCACAATGTAGATATTTTCTTCAAAAATGAGAGAAATGTATGGAATTGAGTAGAAAATTATTTCATATATTTTCATACATTTATTTGATTTTTGAAAAGGTCCTAGATTGCCGCTTTTGATTTTATATAACTCAGATGGATGTTAAGGATGCTAAAGTGGATAAGCCATACATAAAAATATTCTAATTTCATTAAATTGCTGCTTAGAAGGAACTAAATATACCATTTAATAAGCCAATATCACTAACAGCAAAAATGTCAAATCTCCCTTCTCATACGCAAAAATAAATGTAACCGAGTTTTATATACAGTGAAACTTCAACTTTTTTCCCCGAAAATGTTGTGTAAAGGGTTTAGGGTCAGGGGTACTATTTAGATATCATAAAGAAAGTCGCTGGTGTGGTCGAGCAGATAAGGTGTTGGCACTCGATGCATTGATGAAACAAGCGCAACATCGAACCCTGCCTGTGCTGTGTTCCATCGATAATAACTTTGACTCTGGTTCAACAAAATCTATTATTGCTCTCTAAAAGACACCCGCCTAAGGAGCTTTTGTAATAGTACTCCAGTGCTATTATTTAGGGTTTGAAATAATCATCAAAGCTTGGAAATCATTTCAAAAACCCTTCGTAAAAGGTTCAAAACCTATCATTAAACACAAGGGTTCTATGAACCCATCTATTGACAGGATTATCCTTATATTAGGGATGTACTCACTTATTAATCATTATTTATATTCCAAAGGTAGGAAGATATACAAATTCAGAAACACTTTTGCTGTTAATGATAAACGTTTGACTGTTTTGTTTACTGAGGAACATGAATAAAAGGCAAACAGTTTATAAGGTAATGCGTTGCAACAAAAATAATATCTGCAATGATTTATATTATTCTATGATTATAAGAGTGTGTGTAATCCGCACATTCAAAATTCCGCTCGACTTGATGACGTCAGTTTGCCCTTAATAATAAATAAATTGCCAATATTCAGGGATTTTATTTTATAAATGTGATAAATACAATAACTAGTCTAATGTTAAAGTCTTTTACCTACATAAAATTATATTGAAGGATAACTGTAGGTTTTGTCTCTAGCGTAATATTTCATTTTGAATGAATGACAGACCAGGACAAAGGGTGGCCAGATTCAAAACTAAGTTCCGTAGCAATCACAAGTGCCTCGCATCGCGGCCAGGTGACATAAGATTTTTTCTGTAATTTAAATGTGCGGACTCCATTTAGAGGCTCCACTAAAAGTAACTTTCAGCTCAACAAGCCAAAAAAATAACTATATTATAGTAACTGTCACATTCAATAAAACATAATTTTACATGGCAACAAAATCAATAAGTAAAATGAAAAAAATGACTCATTTAAATTGTTCATTCAATTATATTTAGTGCATCATCCTGTTAAATATAAGTTCCCTTTTCAGGGAGAGAGATTAAGAGCTGCGGTGTTTATGTACTTTTAAGGTTTTGGTTTAATTTTGTAAGTACTTATACAGTGCATGTAAGCGCAAACGTTCACGTGTTTGCTTGTGAGCGTGCATTACGTGTAAATCTTACATGTTGATGTACATTAACTATAGTATATTGCCATTTATTCCCAAAAAGGGAAGCATTCCCTTTTGAAATTAATTTATTTCTGCAAGAAAGATGGGCAGCCTTACACCAACCACCTTATTAGGAAAAGGATATTTTCTCCATGGCCAAGGGAGATGGTATCCTGTGTTTGAGAAGGCTAAGTAAACCACGTCAGTTTGATGATGTGAATTTAAAAAATTCACAAAAACTCACAAGGCAACAAAAAATTGACTGGACTCAAAATTAATGTAAGAATATATCAACTGAATTATACCATCTAAATGTTTCAAAAAAATAACATACAACAGACGCCTATTACATAGATTAATCATATTTTATGAGACAACTACCCTGCATTTATGACTTAATAGTAATACACATATTTTTTAAACTAAAATCACCAAGATAACATTAGGTAAAGATAATCCATCAATGATTAATGTATTGTTGATAAATATTTTTTCAATTTCAAAGCAGAATAGACCCTCCACAGACTGACAACAAAAGAAAATAAAATTCCCTAAAATTAAGGGGAAAAATATAGTTTACAGCACTAATCCAGTTTGTTTCCATTTTTTAAATTTGACAGGTCTTCAGAATGGCATCTATGGACAAGTATTACCAACATTACATTTCACTAAAAATATTCAAAAAATGTATTGTACACGCACCTATCAACATACAAGATATAGATGGAGCATCCGAGCCGATTTGTGTACCAAAAAAGAGTGCACCCTAGGTGTCATTTTCACACAAACGTCTTATGATCAGTTTCCAGGCAACCATCATATATTATGTCTCATTTTTGTTGTTGTTTCTCTATTATTGTTTAATGGTACGTTTGTTACTATGGGAAAAAACAGACGTACACCATCTATGTATTTTATATTGATTGATGTGTACACGGCTTAAACTGAATTAATGTTTTGGCTTTGCGGCCTTCAAACTCCTAAAATCAAGGGTTATTATTTGTTTTTTCTTTCAACAGAATACTTCTTACATTTTAGCAATTCAGATAACATCACATTTAACTATCAAAAGGGGCATTTTACAAGATAGAGACATTATTTCTGATTTTCCCCACATTCAGTTTGCGCCGTGTCGATTTGTAATGTTATTTTTTTGTTTTAGCTTTAGAATGTTTATTGTACTGAATCACAATTGAAATACAGATCATAATATGCTATTTATTTCAATATGAAGGTATTTTTATCTAAATTAATTAAGTTACATGGTCCTTTGCGTTCTGTAAATGAGTTCAGAATTGGTGTCAGGTTATTTTTTATTTATTTTACGTAATCATAATATTCCACAGTCTATTTTTGCACTATTTGCTAAAATTGCTTTGATAAATTATACATTATCCAATGTTACTAACAACTAAATTTATTTGACATTCAGTTTTTGATAATGACAACACTATGAAATCCTCTACTAATATGGCACAAAACAAAATGGAGTATTTCCTTTTGGATATTATTTTTCCAAAAGTTTTATCTTTTTTTAAACAATGGAGTCTTGCACATTATAAATTTATGTCATCTGGATAGCGTCATAGATTGTCGCACATTGTAAATAAAAAATTGTATTCCAGATAATCAGGGATTTTATTTTATATTACAGCATTGTGAAATATACATACAATGATATCACATAACCCGTGTTACACAATACACAGTACTTAAACTGTTAGTTTTGTATGTACAACTGTAAGTTCTGTCTCCAGTGTATTTTTTAATTTAGGCGACAATGCCAATGCCATGGTGATCAAATTAGAACTAGGGGCCGCAGCAACCATGCCCAGAGACCCAGCCGGGTAACACCATATTTATTCCCTTGGTTTAATTGTGCAGACTCCATTATCAAAATGAAACGATGGTTTAAGTCTTTTTTAATCATGCTTTGAATCTAAATAAAAATATTTTATTTTACTAAGAATATAAGTAATAAAAACTGGATTTTTGTGTTTATATTTACGAAACACGCAACATTCTTTTAACAACACTGACTATTTTATTCAATACCTAACTATAGTAAGCTTATTTAAATTCAAGAATTAAGTTCTGCCAACGTTTATTATATTGTACAGGTGTCTTACTTATTCAACTACGTGCATGTAAATAACCATTTGATCATTTAAGAATAATTGATTTTTTAATAGATTTTAAGATTATTTTAAAAAGCTTTGTATTTATTATGCAACATGAAACGTTCAACACATCTTTAAAACGTTGCACGGGTTAATGGAACATTTACACCAAATATCTCTGTGTACGTAATGTAGACAAAACATAATATCTATCCATCATCTCTGACATTTTATATGAAACAATGTTACCTAACATTTTTGCTACATTCTATCCACATTATCTATGCTTTGAATTTTAATAAATGTAAACATAATGCTATCAAAAAGTTCCTTGACATTGAAAAACATGTTGCATTACAAATACAAGGCGTAATTTTGGATTATTTAACAAATATAAGGCCAATCTATAAATCTAAAAAAAGCCCCCTTTTGTAAAAGGTCTTTATTTTTAATGATACATTTTTAGTTATACTTTAAATTGTTTTAATTGATTTGAAGACTGCTTCATTCTAAATATTTAAGTTTGAAAAATAGAATTTTGTTTGTTACGTTAAGAACTAGAACTTTAGGACTTATTCTTATGCGCCTTACAATAAAAAGCAAACAGGAAATCAAGGATTTCATTACAAGTGCATAATGTTTAAAAGTTTAACAAACCATTGAAGATTTAATGATAAAACAATTGAAAAGCATTGTTTGAAAGTTCTTTCAGGACGTAGAGTTTTTAAGTACAACTTTCATTTAATAAACATTTTATTTTTTTGGTCCACAGACTTAGTAAAGTCAGTATATACTATCGACTATATCGCACATTTAATAATAAAGAGAAATAACTCGAAAATTGGGAAAATCGAGATTTTGTAATAAAACGCAAGAACAATGCGAGAAGAATAGGTAGAATGCGACAGCCGTTCAATTTGGACGAATATGACCGAGATAAAACATCGGCCGTTCTTGTTTTTTGAGTTATTGCTCTTTATTATTAAACGTGCGATATAGTCAATGTTAGTTACAATAGTTGTCAAATCCATAAATATTAATCAACATTCAAGTGAGAAAAAGTATACTTCGTATTATTTAAAATACAAATTTCAGATATTTTAAGAAATTTAACATTGTGAGATGAATAAATTAAGCTTGCAACAATTTAATAAATACAAATCCAACCAAGGGTGCACCTTACAAGACTAGAAACATTTTTTTTTCAATCCAATCCATTGAAATAACAGCATTGTGCAAAATGAATAGACAATCTCGCGTACGTCAAATGTAGGCTGTTCCAAATTCAAAAAGCCTAAGGAATAGACAATAAGCGGATTCCATAGACAAAGGAATGCTTGCCTGTTTATGAAAGCAATCTCATAAAGCAGGGACTTTGATTCAATTCCAGAGAATGATTGTTTAATTGTTTATTTGTCGCAATCAGGAACCAGCTGGATGCTGTCTTCTGCCACAGGGTTCTTGGTTCCGCAGGTCCGTCGTATTGGAACAGGATGGTGTAGAATTGAAAACCTTTCATTATGCTGCATTGTTTGCTTTGTCCTGCCCAAGGCATTCTTCAAATGTGACTCACCTGATGGGCAATCCAACATTAAAATAACAAATTCAATAAACCGTATGTGGCCAAATCAAAGTGAAGAGAATGCAGTGTTTTAGAGAAAATGGTGTCCTACATGATCATAGCAATAGTCTTAAATAAAAGATTAAATTAGTACAGTTTTAGTCCAGCGGTTAACAACTTGTATTTGATATTAGAAGGTCCCAAATTTGAATCCCTAGCAAAGAAATGCACAAAAATGAACACGCCAATTTTACAAATGATCCATGCTGAGGCAAAGATTTATGTTTTTAATAACCTATAACGAAGGTGGATATAAAAAAAGTGAAAACTCTAGTACAAAGCGTAATGGCGATCATTGATTGACTGTGTTTCCCACTATAATAGTTCGCTGTACCAACACAGCTGACAGCGCCTGAGCAAAAGGGAAAACAGTTGATCTTTTTTATAGCGTGGACCAATATGCGCACACATTTTTGGCATCCAATAAGCTAAGGGTAATAGGAATATTTGACCGGTCCGTAGTCTAGTGGTTAACACTTCTGACTTGTAAATGGAAGATTGTGGGTTTGAATCCCGGCAGGGCAAAAAATGTGCCATTTATATTTTCAAATAATATTTTTGAAAATTCGCTGGGTGAAAAATTCACATACCTTTACCTAAGACCGGTCTTTGGTAAAGCCTTACAGCAAACGGGTCTTGCTTGAGAATTGGCGCTTTCTATAGTGACGACCAAGTTCCCAGAGGCTCTTGAGTTGTGGTTCACACAAAAACAGCGCTCACCAAATAAGTCATCGTAATATTATTTAGAAATAAACAATCTGGCAGGGGGAATCAAGGATAATGGTGTTCAAAAAATAAATCCCACGTCTTAGTTCAATATGATTTACAAAAGAGTCATCATTATCAACGTCATGATGAGCTCGACAGCCCTGGGTGGGCGTTGGCTGAATCCAGAATTATTCCCTACTCCTACCTGTCCATCGCCTTTGCTCTCCAGCTATGTATGTCTGTCTGCCTTGGCTGCATCTGCATTCACACAGTCCATCCATTACATCTTTAACCTTTCTTGTCTCCTTGGGCCTTGTGGTGCTGAGAGTGTAAGGCGCTTAATGGGGTCGCCATCATCCTTTCTAATTATGTGTCCAGCCCACTAAACAGGCGCCCTACTTTGAACTGATCACATCGGGCTTTCTGTAGATGTCATAGAGCTCTTTCTTGTATTGACGATGCCAGCCATTGTTATCTCACATAAAAGTAGAAGGACACAAATAATGGAATACCTGGAAGAGACAGTGGACGCATGGTGTTGGAATCTCTGGTCTTTGGAGAAATGGGTCTTGATGATGATCTTACTCGGGAGCTGTTATTGTTCCTAACATTGGACCTAAAATCACCTGGAAAAGTAACCGTTACAACATTAATATTATGGACCCAGAACAAATTTTAATTCAGAACTTTTTTTCCGGCTGGCAAACGTCACGCTGTATGGTACAACAATCTTTAGTAACCAATAACAAAATATTGGTTTGCTTTTTCTCTAGCAACCCGGCCATGTAATGAGGCAATTTTGTCTATGTCAAATCATGTGCTGATTCCATTATACTTTTTGATGGTCTAAGGACTGACAACATTTTCATATTTTATGAAAAAATCATTTCAAAAATAGTGCAAATAAACAGTGTTACAAATAAAGAATAACATGTCATTTATTTATCCTTCTCAAAGTAATGATAGTGTACCTTTTTTTTGTACTAATTCTCTTTTATTGTGAGTGATATTTAACCAGTTTTTAACACATAAAAAAAAATTTTTAGGGACTTGGGACCTGGGACCGTATTTAAATTTTAACAGTATTATTCACACACAGCAAATCCATGGCTTAACCACCACCTAAAGTAAATTTTCCATACAAAATAATGACGATCCATAGATCAGCTATGGATTAAATGTGTTGTGAATAACCCTGTAAGTTATTTACCTTGTCATAATATAGAACTTACTACTTAGTTTAAAATTAAATATTTAGAACCTTATTAACTTTTTAAGGACAAACAATAGGGTAATTGCAGTGGTAGGGAAAACGGTTGAAAATACTATGATTGTGTAGAGTACATTTCAAGGATCACAATTTTATATTTTTTAAGTAGTAAAAATAAAGATATCATTGATAATTTTGAAAAAAAAATGTGGAGAATTTGAATCCCGCCAAAACTGCAGCGTGAACGGCTAGGGACGTTTTTCGTCATTTTGACGACAAACGTCGCTAGCAAACTTACTACCTGGGCCATTTGACACCTAAACTCGGAAGATCTGACGTCATATCCGCCCAAATAAAAAAATTACCTGTTGTAGTGGAAATGGAAAATATGCATATTTTAAAAAGCTATAATTTTAAAAAAACTAAGCCATATATTTTTTTTTTTTTAAAACGCAAATGCATTTTTAAGATAGCCTACCATTTTATGAAATAAAATAAGAAAGTGAAATTACCCTATTCTGTACTTATGTTAAAAATAATTTTAAATAACTTACCATGTAGATATGAATCTTCACTGGTATTGTGTAATTTGGCAGTAACTCTCAGAGGAGATCTACGTAACATCGAGGAAGAGCCCATGAAATCCTAAAACATAACGTACAATCACATTAAAGTAAGTGATTTAATCAGAAGCACTTCCATATTTCACAACAAATAAAATTGTATACTGAAAAATCATAATAGTTTTAAATTTCTTGACAAAATCATTCTTTAAAGTATAAAATAAAGATGCTTTATTTTCAAAATGAACCAAAGAGAAACAAAAAGCAGAGTGCCAACATACAAATGTGAAAAAGCAAGTTCAAAATGGTGGAAAACCACAAAGGGTGATTCCATATGAAACATGTTTTGCATTTTTTTACAAATACCAAGAGAAATGCAGTTCTCCAATTTATTATTTGTTTTTGTCAACATCAATATGCAGGTATTTAATGCTTGTAGGTCAAAAATTTGTTGATTGAAGTAATCAATAATGAACAATAGTAAACAATAGTAGGAGAGTACTTTTAGAAAGGGGTTGAAGACCCACCTGTTCGCGCGCTCATATGAGCAAGCGCCTTTGGGATGACCAAGAGTCATGAAAAGGCGCTATAAAAATACTGTATTATTATTATTATTAATTACATTTTACAACATAAACCCTGCAACTCTAGCCGCCTTTCCCTGAAATATTGGTGACATTAGCAAATTGAACCAATTTTTATAGTATGGGTGTCAGCCTCATACCATAACATTAGTCAAGGAACATAATAATGAAATAATAAACAAAAAGCAACAAGCATGCAGTGTTAGTATGAGATTACACAGTGGCATTTACAGAACAGTACCTCAAGTATTAATTCATTTTGATAAACTCCCCTTCATCATGTACGATTCAGTTTTCATACCTCTTTTCGATTTACACAATCAAGGGTAGTTCATATAAATGCTTTAAATTTGGGGTATAGACCAAAACAGTACCCCGAGTATAACAAGTCCCCTGGCTTGTATGGAAGATACGACAGCAATCCTAGGGAGTGATTCAGATTTCACACATTTTTTAAAATTTATGCATCAAATTAAGTTTACACAATATATTTTGTACTCGGTGTACAAAGCAGAACAGTACCCCGAGCATAAAACGATGTGTAAACTTAGCATGATCGCTTAAATCAAAAATGTGTGGATGTCATATGGAATAAGATGAGTTTTTTTTTCTTATCACACGATGGAGGGGAGTCTATGTAAATGCTTGACGCTCGGGGTACAGAACAGAACAAAACGGCACAGACGTGTAGACTAGAATAAAGTGTTAGTAACCTTGGCGTGGTCTGGGTTGTTAATGGACAGAGCGCTGTAGGAAATGGAGTGTTGGGAGCTCCCTGTGAAATCAAAGGCGCTGGAGGCACGCGAAGACAAAGTATCTGCACGCCCAAAACCAACCACATGTTAAATATATGCAAAATACACTAATCAAACAAACCAGTGTTGATACCTTCACAATGAAAACCAACGTAAATACCAAAAAAATGTTTAATTTGTGGTGATTTCCCTACAAATAGGGAAAACCACTCAACAGACAACACGTTTGGAGACTGAGCCTTCAAACAATATGGAATAGCCTTTCAAATGACTTGCGTGAGATGGAACTCGGTGAGAAGTCTCGGCTTTTCTAGCGATCATATAGGTAGATAACAAGCGTGGAACCATGGTCGTGTGTGACAGCTGATTGGGCAGTCAAATGTTCTTCCATTTGACTGCCAAATCGTTTGCTTGCTATCTAACAATATGATAAGTCAACACTTTAGTAGCTGGAGAGTCTATTTAGAAAGAGGTTAGAGACCCACCTGTTGGTGCACTTGTATCAGAAAGCGCCTTATGAATGGCCAAGAGTCGTGAATAGGCATTATCAAAATCATGAATTTGTTATTATTATTAAATAGGGTTAAACATCCATGTATCCAAGAGACAAATCATTTTTAAGTAGTAACTTTCTTTACTGAGGAATCAATTATTCCATGTTTTATGTTGTGGAAACAAAACCCAGAATAATGACTTACTAATTTACTTATTAAAAGTTCAGTGTGCAGACAGTCTGCGCTTTGTTGGTATCATCAGGTTTTCAATTAAAAAGTATCAAATATTTCAAATTCTACCAAAAAATCAGAAAACAATGGAACAGTGACATTTCAAAAAGCCTTAGATGAGTGGAAAGAAAGATAAGCTTGATTATCACAAATGTGTTGTAGACAGTAGAACATTCCATAATTTCTTGTAGAGAAAAAATTAACACCATTAGGACTTCGCTAATCCAGAACCCGCTAATATGGATGGAGGATGCGGGCATTCTGAGGAATTCGGGAGGCATTTCACAAGCATCTCATGTGTTCTGCTGCTATCACACTAGTCTGGTTGTCATCCATCTACCTGCATATACGTTCCTGCTGTGTGATTTTTAATTTCATAGCTATTAAAAATTTGTTGACTACAATCTGCACACCTCGATAAATGAATCCACCAAGGGTCTATTTTTGCCTGTCCGAATTAGTGAAGCAAAACATGTCCGTTCCTTAGGCTCATTGCACACTGGATACATTCTGCCCAGTTGGTCTTTGGATTGCCAGGTCAAAAGTCTAGAAGTGTATGGGGATGTATGAAACCTTTGTCAAAGATGGGGATGTATGAAACCTTTGTCAAAGATGGGGATGTATGAAACCTCTGTCAAAGGGCCTAATGAATGGACATTTCGAGTGTTTGTTTCATATAGAACACAATAGATCCCATATGTCACTCTTATAGGCTGCTATAATGAACCCTTCTCTGTGATTGGTCAATTCAAATTCCCAAACAATCTGTGACACACTTCATTCTTCTCACTGCCACTCTTTTCGATGGAATGTTCATTTAAAATCAACACTCCAGCACACATTACATAATATAGGTCGCGTCACGTAAAAAGAACGCTAGCAGCAAGCTGCGCAGTAGGCAATTTATCGGACTTTTTGGTACTTGCGCGACTGTAACCCATGCGCAAACACACCCCCTCCACTTCTTCTCAGCGTTCTTTTTACATGACGCGACCTGTATACGTGTTGACTTTACAGACACAAATATACTTGAAATAACTTCCATGAATTTCATTGTCTTTGTCTCTGAATGGAAACAACCAATCTCATGCTTACTCATAACAACATTCCCCTAGATTTTTTTGTGTCAACTGATAAATATATCTCAACAAATTAATTTATATTGTTAAAAAAATGTCACAGATCCATTGTTGATCTACAGAATAAATTCAATAATCAAGAGTTACTTCTACATTGTTTCACACTTACAATAAAAATATTTTCTAAAAAATATTATACTTTATTTTTCCTTGTACTACATCTTCCATTATTTGCTAGGTGGGTAACGTTTTATTTCAAATTCTAAAATTCTAATTTCAAATGTGAACCAGAATCTGTCAGAATAATTCAAATTGAAGAAATCTTATCTATAAATATCATTTAATGTGTTATTATTGGTTTAGTAAGAAGCTACAGAGGATGAAGAGGGTGTGATGTATTTACCTTGAGGCCAGCAGGATATGGGCGGGGGAGACCTTATCATGTGGTCGTGGACCTCCTTCAGCGTCAGGGGATCCTCTGCCAGGAGATCTATGGAAGCATTGCAGAATTCCTGCGAGGTAAAACAAAATCATTTCAGTATGCAACAAGACAAATGGCCTTTACCTTCTTCAAACCTTTATATAGAAACTTAATAATTTGTTGGAGAGAAATCATGGTGTCGGGTCAAGAACAATGACTTTGAGTCACATTTTTCTAGCCGAGCCATCTGTAAAAACTCGCCATATAACCTCAATTACATGACCCCCAAAGTTTATCATTATTTGGGAGGCCCCTGCTCGGGGGTGGTTCCTCACACCGGGCTAAAGCCAGTACAAAGTGTCATAATTTCAATACAATACAATGTAGGTAGTTTGAAAAAACATTAAAGTGCACCATACCTACTTCGCTTAGCATTTCCGTCAAGTGTATAGACTGCCAGTTCTGTAAACTAGTAAAAATCCCTGATCCGAAATCCATTTATTTAGCATCTGGGTGACGTCACATATCCGAGGGACTTTATGAATGTTCAGAGCCCCAATCTCTGTAGATCACACTTTGTGGATACAAAGTATCAATTACTCCCCCTGATAATAAAGGGTGACATTGAATGTCGACAGCAGTAGACAGAAGGTTGATGCTATGGATTGGACTGGAATATCAAGAATGCGGAAGTGACTTTGGGTTAGGTAAGGACAAAGAGAGAAGGGAATAAAAATGCAGTTGATTTCAAAAATAGACATCAAGTTGAAAAAGCCGGATTGATATTATGTTTCAAAGTAAAAAAGAAAAAGTGTTAAGTCTTGGGGGGTCACAGCCTGTGTGTTTGACAGATATTGAGTGATGATTCATCAAGGATACAAACCTGAGCCATCAGCACAGCATCGTCTGACTCGCATTCTTCCAGCGAGCTCTCAATCAAACTCTCACGGCTCGCCATTACTTGCTGGAATGACAAAAACAAGATCTTAAATGTTTTTTTTATGCATTTATTGTCAAAATCATCAACCATCTATTTGAGTTATTTCCTTACTCCCTTATTCTTACACCTCTTTTCTTGTTATTACAATCTAAACTTGAGACTTTATTAAAGGGTTGATTTGTTACATAGTGCTTAATGATACAGACTCATAACTGAAAGGTAGTGTGTTTGATTCCTAGTAGAGCATACCAAAGTATCCGTTTATGACAGCGGTCAGGGAACTTTTTTAACCATTACCTTAAAATATTTTTGCGTAAGTCGATATTAACCCTTTCCCCCATTTTGAAAAGAAGAAATTAATGTATATTAAAAGAAACATTATTTATTGAATTATTTTTACACGGAAAAAAAATTACATGAAAATAGTTAGTACTTATGTAATAGACAAACAAAATGAAATTCTCCAATTGGATCAAACAAAAATATAATAAATAAATAAACGATATGCAAGCACGCACATACGCAACGCGTGTCTTTTACTTCCCATGCACACACCTGAATTGATTAAGTTTGTAAAAGTACTAACACGTTTATGAAGTATCTAACTAGAAAAAAAAAATTATTACCCCAAAAAAACATTTTTTCTTTTAATTTACCCCAGTTCCCCGACCGCTGGTTTATGAAATGTTTCAGCGAAAACATTGTAGAACTCCATTTAAAAAAAAAACAGCCAAGAGGCCGAAATTGGTCAGACACTATTTGTTTTATCAACAAATCAAAAAAATCTGTAGAATTAGATAGTGATTTTTTTCATATTTTAAAAATATGTTTCCTTTCATTTTTAAATATACTCTTCATTGGGATGATAAAATTTGTCTACCTTTACATAATACCCCTCACTAAGATTCATCTAGCCTTACAGCAATTGGTTCCTACTTAAGTTGGTACTCTATTGTGACGATCAAACTAGCAGAGGGCTCTTTGGTGTGATTCACACAAAAACAGTGCACATCAAATAATTTGTTTAAAAAATTATTTAAAAATGGGTTACATAGTAAATGCCTCTTCAATTAATGAAATAGTGTATTATCATTACTATTATTTCTGCCAGTGAAATCACAAAGCCCCTGGTATGTAAATTAGCCTTGAAGGTAATTAAGCTTCAGTTTCAAAACAAAACTCGTAAATCGCATTAGAATAATTTTGTCAACACTATAATTGTCAGTATTATTGTGCGGGAAGCCCCGGAGGAGACATTTCAATTGATACAACGCATTTCTAGGTGTTAATGATTCAACGAAGTACCTCACTTTCAATTCAAGCAACAGTCACCTGAGAGTCAGATAATACTAAATACTAAGCTTGTTAACATTTAAGTATGACTAACAATATTGTTAGGAATATGCAAGACATTAGTAGTTGTGTTTGGTTTGTCTGTATTAGTTTTAAAATATTAATACTCGTAAGTCCATGAAATCTCTAGAAAGTAGATGCTGAGGTAGGTACCTAATAATGATTTGTATTTGTTTGAGATTAAATTTAATATTCTGGTGAAATCTAGCAAGGTGGTATGTAACGAATCTTCATGTTTCGAAAATTATCTTAATATTTTGTATAAATAAAGGACCATATCCCCTGTAGAGCAGATGTAAATCAACAGTCGTACTGTTTAAATGTAAAAACTACATATGTCAGAACTGGAAGTAAGGAAATAAATTGTGTAAAATAAATGAACCACAGTTTTGAATACACAGAACCTTCTAAAAACATAACAATATCATAAACAGTATAATTGAGTATTATAGAATTAAAGATATATAAAGTCAGTCTATAATTTTATCCACTGTACACAGTTACAGTATATGAGTACAATACTAGGAAGAGTGATAATCATCTTCCAAAGGCAATGCCTTGTGCTAGAAGTGTGTCTCTATTGGTTACCATCCTCTTAAGCTACGAATAAGAGAAGACATTCATCAATCCCTTCAAATCCTAGAAGTATGAAGTTCTTGGGCAACTACTTGTCATCTTCCTAAGATTTTTCCTTCAAAGATGCTGCTAAGATAGGTACTATGTCTAATCGAGTGTCCTATTAGCTTGATTTTGATCTTCAAAATGACTCGTAAGCATTATTCTATCTTCTGGACGACTATTCAGATTATGGGATCAAACTATGGAATATTTTTTTAAATAAAGCTGTAACAGGGATTGGAATACAAACCTGTAAGAACGGGTTGTCTTGCCGCGACAGCCTCAGGGCTTCCATGTCTTGCGCAATGTTGCGGGTTCTCCCTGGAGTCAAGGTCAACGCTGAAGAACTGGCAATACTACCCGCCACACCCAGCAGGCCAGAGGGGCGGGAAACTGGTAAAAAAAAAACACTTTGTAATCATTTATCATAAAAGATAACAAAAAAAAAACTTATTTTGATTACAGCGAGTATATTAGTGAAAGTATATTAGTCCCATATATTAAGGGAAGTATGCTTGAAAAAAATAGGAAGATGACAAGGGAACTTGAGAGTAGGGTGTACTGTTTATAAATAAAATAACCATAATTTTAACAGAGGAGATTGCGAAAGAATGGGATTTACAAAGTGAGAATAAAAGAAGAAAATGCATGAAAAAGGTGTTGGATATGAATGAATTGAAAGATGTATGTAAGAATAGGAAGAAATGGAGGCAGCTTTGCAGTCTCTGGCCACCCCTAGTGGAATGGCGACAGAGTTACAATAACAGTTACGGTATTAAGTTCCACGACCGGTTTCGTAAACAATCCATTGGCATCCTCAGGTGGCTAAATAGTAACTTAATGGTCCAGATACAGAATTGATTGTTAAGAGTCATTGTGTGAGGGTTTGAAGGAAGACGGTATTGGAGGGAATCAAACTCTAATAGTCTGGCTTTGAACACAATTGTTCTACCAACTGTGCAATTGACCAGACTAAGAAGTTAACTCTTCTTTTTTTTTTCAAAGATTTGTGAAGAGGAATGCAATTCAACAACCTATTTTACAACATATACCTATCAACATTATCAATTAATAATCAATTATTGTAATGAATTATTCAATGGCATTTGTTGAACCAGGGTCAAAGTTTTTTAAATGACGCAGGCGGGGTTTGAACTTGTGATTGTCTCAATAACGCAAATTCGAGTGTCGACGCCTTATACCCTTGAACATACCAGCGAGAAGTTCATGCCATACTCATTTAATTGAGAGCTAGGACAAAATAGTTTCTGAATACTGTACTAAGTACCTATGTTTATTAAATGGATTCTAAACATCCACCGTTGATAAAAAAAAATGGCTAGGTGGTTGCTAAGGGTATGTTAATAAATATATTGTTACTGATTGCTAAGGCTCCTAGTTACATAGATTTGTGACATTACCCTGCCAAGGAAAAAATACAACTCTGTACAGAGTACATTATTTGTATAAGATTAACAAGGATAAAAAATAAAGAGAAATATATTGACCTGTAATTGATTCATCCATTGCGTTATTCAGGGCATCACAATTTCTAATGTGTATAAGATTTTTCTTTCTTGTTTCCGTCAATACATAAATATTTGCCAATATTTTTAAGGTAGGTTTAACTTGTTCAAATAAAGGTGTTTCTGCTCGATGTTATACTTAAAATTCGGATTCTTAGTAAGCGAGAAGTAACGCTATTTACTAGTGAATACTTAAAATTGTGAATTAATCAATTTTGCGTTAATTATATTGATAATTCAAAATTATTTCAGCAACAATCGAAGTACGCGTTTACATTTTCTTACTAAATTGACAAATTGATTGCCAAAGTACACTACTGCCAACATGAAGAATCGAATTACATAATTTGTTGGGCTACAAATATATAAAAATTCCCAACCAATGAAAACTTTTTGCCAAAAGATGGAGAAATCAGTTTTTTCCAGTAGCCACCCTAAATATATTTTCATTTTCAACGTATTTTTTGAAATTTGACATTTCGACTATTTTTTAAAAGTGTTTTTCTATGTTTAGATTCTTTAACGAAACATCAATATCATGTATAGAAGCAGTAAAAGAACTTATCCATCCAGAAAAGAGAATAGATCTCGCATTTATGCTGGCGATGTGTTTAAATCCGTTAAAGACACAAGCAGTCTTTTTAACGCATTGTCATCTAACAATTTGAAAAAATATCGAAAGGACGAAACCCCCAAAGTGTCAAACACAAGATTGAAAAATACGAAAAAGAAAAAAACAAGTAAAATAAAAAGTCCTCTCATGTTGAAGTTGTTGTCTAATTTATCTCCAGAAAATCTTCGTGTGAAACATAATTCACCCATATCAACATTTGATAGATTACTGTAAGGAATGTTTTCTTCATTTTATAAATTAATATTTCTTTAAAATCCTTGCCATGTTCTTATTGATGAATAATGGTCTTTTATAGAAACAATTCCAATCATATATTTGATACTTACCACACTTTATATAATAAACATATTTTTTCCGCTTTGCCAGTTCTCAAATCAAGTCCATGTTTCAGGAATAGGTTCTAACAATTATAGAGTCGGAGCAATCTTTCAAATTATAAATTTCTCAGCCCAGTGGGGTAATGTCACAGGTCTAGATGACTAGGCTGGGGGAGACCAATGACAAAACATTAGTTTACTTTTTCTTTATCAACCTGACTAGGGGAAAACCATGTTTAGTCAATGTTAGTTGTGCAAGCTTTTGTTGTATGGTTAAAACTAATCAGGTTTGCACATTTCAAAATGTCATAAAAGTTATGTCGTCACATGGTTGGGTTGCTACGGCAAAGGCTAACTAATAATTTGTTGGTTGCTAAGGGCCCTAGTTACATGGACGTGTAACATTTGCACGTTGAGAAAAATCCAAACTTGAGCATCCATGCAAAAAATGTTGATCCACTGATAAGTTATTTTTGTTGTTGTTTTAATTTTGACTTCTTAATTCAAGCAAGACTGTTCCCATTTTTAAAGTAAAATGATTATGTGTTTCTAGGCAAGATGCGAATGATCCATTCAACCAATTATTGGGAGACAATTTTCAAAATGGCGTCCATCATTTACCCCTCGATCCAAAACTCAATTTGTCGTCAGATAGCTCAAATTATGCATCAGCAGAAGAAAAATCAGAAAGGCATTTAATATCATCTTCAAATGGTAACACTCTTTTATTCCTTAATACATTTATTTTATGTTTATACCTGCTTTACTAGGAAATTTTCTATGGTTAATTTTATGTTTCTGTATATTATAGTACCTACTTACTGTATGTTTTTTGTATTTTCAGTACCCCTTGAAAAAGATAAAAAACCAAGAAAATCCAAGCCGCGCACTAAGAAGAAAGATAACATCTTCTGTACTTCATCAAATAAGGAAAATTCATCCACGTTCAATCACAGCCTCAATATTGCTCCTGTCAAAAATTATTCTTCTGACACCAGCAAATTACTAGCTGACTTTAAAAAACAAATCAACAGTTTGAGTAACAGCAACATATCTGATATTTTAAACTTGACAAAAGATGGCGTCAATAAACCAAAAAGTATTTTGAAGAAGGGCGACACCTCCATGCCTGGAGAAGTTCCTGTGAATATTTTGGGCAGCTTAAAGATTATTCCAGAGAATGATTGCTTAACACCGGCTCGCAATAAAAAGAAATCCAATGGCTATATAAAAAATATTCTCATTTCCAGTACACCTTGTGCCAGATCAACAATACCTCTTGATTCAAGTGAGCATGAGCTGTCAGCCATCTTGTCTGATTTGTCAATAAGAATAGACAATGAACATCCTGTGAATATTTTAAAAGATATTCCGCCACAAAATATGTCAATTCAAAATAGATCAAAATCTTTTAAGATTATTGATGAATCCATAAATGATTTCTTAGTAGAATATGATGCTGAAAGTCCTGAACACATCCAGATTTCGATGAATAAATCTGATGCGGTAGAAAATAAGACTGATTTAGATGTTTCATTTGTTTCTGATGATGAATCAGGTTTTATTGGATTTACTCCTATGAAAATGTTACATAATCCAGTGTTAACTAACTTAAGAAACGACTTTGAATCTGGGAAATGCAGTCCTGATTTGTTTGATTCATGTGGTGAATTATCTTGCATTGATGATAAAATTGACGACAAGCAAAGTCAGCAATACATTGTCATCAATGATGAAACATATGATGCAGAATATCTGTCAAAGCTACAAATGGTTCCTAAGATAATCTTAAAAATACTGCCATTAAGTATCGAAATGAAAAAAGTAAAGACGCCAGATGGAAGCTGCCATTCTATTGAAAATGAAACAGCTGTAAGTGATGAAAATGTATCTAAAAAATCATTAATTTCGTCACATTCTGAATGTGATATGTCATCGCCAAAAAATCCTATCAATGATTCAAAACTCACTCAAAAAGTTGCTAAAGTTGTTTTAGAGAGAATGGCCCATGCTGAAATATGTGATAGTAGTAATAATATAAATCAAACATGTGATGGTGATGAAATTGTGCAATCTTCAAAGAATCTCAGCAGGAATGAAAATTCTTTGAATAAATTATCAATCACTAATGAATCTGACACACAAAGCTGTGGAAATTCTACTGGTTCTGTATATCGTTCGTTAAATGATGATTCCAAACTAGAAATACAACCTATTGTTTGTATTGAAAGAATATCTATTGATAAATTAGTTGACGAAGAAGAAAATAAATTAGATGAAGAAAGAAAGAGTGACATCTATAAATCTCTGGAAAGTAATAAAAGTATATCTACAGAGTGTAATAATAGCAACATTTACAATTCCATAGACAAGACTGATTCTTACACTTCACTGGCTGAGAACACATTTGAACATAATGCTTTGGCTGTGGAAGAAAATCTTGATGAATCAATTCATGATATTCCTCCAAGGGACGCATTTATAACAAGAAGAAAAACAAGAGTGTGTTTCGTAGAATCGTTGCCAGATATAAATGAAAGCGATGAAAATACCATTATTGAAAAATCATTTACATTAGATATTAATAATAGTTATTGCAACACTGAAGCAGTTGAAGTGTCAATGAAAGCGGCCACTTCAAATAATGATAATGATCATGGCAGCACAATAATGGATTCTTTTATACCTAAAGTAGCAACAAATGATTCAAATTATATCAGAGAAAGTGTTGTATCTAGGCGTCCATCCTTTTATTTGCAACCTGGTAAAAAATGGGAAAGATCATTGAGGTACGCTAAGCTTTTGAATCTGGCCAACGACACGGCAAATCACAGTGTGTTGGATTCTTTCAACTTCTCTTCGCACAACATGACCGTAACAAAAGGACGAAATTTCCGGAAAAGTATTTCAGCTGTCTGCGATCTGCAAACAAAAATAGGTAATAATTTCAATATTTTATTAATATGTATTCCATGATGATGATGATGATTTCTTTATCAGCGCCGTTTCGTAACTCAATGTCACTCCAAGGGCGCTTAGAATTCAAGAAAAAAATTATGGCGTGTTTTTTGAAACAAATAAACTTTTGACATTATCACACCTGCATGCTACTTTAGATAGTTTGCTATCGGGATTGCAGAATGCGACTAAGGTTGCCACCACAGGCTACAATTTTTGTTGTTGTTTTATATTACCAATGAAATTAATAATTGAAAAGTATGGGAAGTTAATTTTGCATTATTTCTTTCTTTTTTAGATAATGGCATATTTTCAAATCACAACCAAACTCAGAATTTACATGAAAAAACTCTGACACATCATCGGTGCCAAACAATAATTTATGTATGTATTTTATGTTTTGTTGTATGATGTATAAATCTTGCGAATTTTCAATATATTTGTTACAAACAATATGATTATGTGTGTCTTCTAGGATGATACTTTTCTCCCTGATGAAAATGATGAGTCTGTGCGCCATTCATTCGATAGTAAGTGGGCATTTTTTCCTTTTATATATTTTTAATTTTTAACAAAAGCTTATAAAGGACCTTCAAAACATGTAAAATTCCTTTAATCCCTGTAATATTCATTGCAATGTTAAAATTACAATAAGCACCATAAAGGGAATCGTTTTCCGTTTTGTAATATTTTGAAGTTTTCATATATTTTACCTGCCTATCTTTTTTGCTTTTATAATTTTTACTGTTATTTTGTGATGATGGCCACCCTCAAGCATAAATATTTGACAGCTTAGCCAACCCCGCGAAACGAAATCTATCGTTGCGCAGACAAAGACGAGAAGTGACGCGTTGTTTCTTTGAAAAACGTGTTTGCTAAATTCAAGTCGTTTTTATTTTAGTTAGTGCTTTAAAAACACAATAAAAACATTTCATTAATATCTGTGCATAAACTGAAATCCCTTCGTTTCAACGAAAAGTGTTCTAACGTCAAATTGCAGTGATTTGTGAAAGTTGCGTCTGCCATTACACATTATCCTCCATAACGGGATAATTGCTTTATAAACCGTTGTTTTTGTTCAGAAGTAAGGGAAGCCAAGTGCATGTATCTGCCTTTGTTCTATGCAGGTAAATATTCATCAATATCCACCTAATCTACGTCACTCGTGACGTCTTTTCTGCTTCTCAAGGTCCGAATTCTTTATTTGAAATTATTCAAATACGCATTCCACCCTGGAACACAATGTATAAAATGTTTTTTTACCTAAGTGATTAAAACCATAATTTCAGCATTTTTCATCACGCTCGTCGTAACGTGCAAATTTCTCTTCGAAAGACGATTCTAGGAATTCTAAGATAGCCTTGTAGGCATAATTTAATTACTGCATTAGGTACGTGCGTAGGTAGATGTAATAATTTTGCTTTGTCAATATAATGCTACCAGGAAATGATATGAAACCATCATATTTTTATCAGTTTCTGGGAATTGGCAGTATATTTGTTATGACTCATACTCCATTGTCCGAGTACAGCTGAAAAAAAAATATATGAATCATTTTTATTGTGTAACTATTTTTTTACACGATTGAAGGTTAAATAACTAAAAACAAATATTTCAAATTTAACATTAAATACTTTCTATGATTCACATTCAAAGACGTCAATATACGGTTTTTCCAAAAACGAGATAAATGTGTGGAAACACAGAGTTTGTATTTTTTATATTCCCATACCTACTTGCATTTATTTTATGTGAAGAAAAAAATGCCGTAGATGGCCGCCTTTTAATCTATACAACCCCAGTGGTACTTCAGGTATTATATTTTGAAATAGGATTTTACTTTGTTACAATGAATATTGAATAGAGGTCGTTTGAGGCTAATGATCTCCAAATGCTAGGTTTATCTTAACACATAAAAGTCTAGTTTAAAGAACTTAACTTTGTATGTTTTAGAATTATTTTTAATGATTTCAGTACAGACAGCTCAATTCCGATAATAATCTTATTTCAATGCATATACAATAAGGAATTGAAATCATAAAAGGTAAATATCGAGGGTTGGTCTTTTGATAAATGTTTTTAATAAAACGAGAATCTAATCTAAGTTGCTAAGATATGTTACATTGGAGATTCACATTACATGCATTTTCACAACCAGACACGTACAAGTTCGCGCTTGCACATGCCGCATGTGAACCTACAACATAAAAACCAAATCTCAAATGGACATACACCCTGAAACTCTTGCCGTCCTTCCCTGAGACAGGGGTGACATTGACAAAGTGAACCATTTTTACAGCATGGGTGGTCAGCAATAATACATGTACCCTTTTATACTCATACACACTCTCATTATTGAGTGTTGAGCTCTAGAAAAACTCCATAAGAATGCAGTATAAACAAGAGTATGAAAGTGAAAGTACAAAAGCGTACTATCAGATAGTTAAGGCATCTGAAATGAATGTACAATGAATGACTAACAGAAAGAGTGCACAAAGGAAATGATGAGGATAAGTGTGGATGTGGAAGGCTGAAGAAAGAATAAATCAATCAAATAAGCTAGATTGCAAATGACTGGTACCGGCAGAGGGAGAAAAAGAGAAGAGCATGCATGAAGAGATGAACACGAAATATAGGTTCAAGAGATGTTATGACTCTGCAGTGCTATTGCGGTGAATTCACAAAAAGGCACCTAAAATTGACTTATTATACTAAGTACCTTGAATTATAGGTTGGTATGCAGCTGACCACCCATGCTGTAGATAATGGTTCACTTTGCCAATGTCACCCCTGTTTCAGGGAAGGTCGGCAGGAGTCGCAGGGTGTATGTCCATTTGAGATTTGGTTTTTATGTTGTAGGTTTACATGCGGCATGTGCAATCGCGAACTTGTATATGTCTGCTTGTGAGAATGCATGTAATGTGAATCTCCAATGTTACATATGTTTGCAACTTAGATTAGAATAGATAAGAAAGACAGAGCAAAGCTCCGACACTAGGTACTGGCCACCCCTAGCGGATTGGTTAATGGATTAATATAATACTTGTCAGAGTAGCATGTTAAAATGTTGTTTGTGTTGCAGGACTATTATCAGACTCGTGTAATGAGAGTGAAGTCAGCCTCGCGCGGCTGTCCTTATCTGAGAGTGACCGCGGGCAGGTGCTGCTAGACAAGTCGCAGGCTCAGGCAGACACACGCTGGAGCTCCAACGCCAGGGACACGGTGCTCAGGAGGTGCCGCCAAACACACCCACTCCCCTTTGATGAGTGCTATCCCGATCAGTGAGTCATCTGCTACATTACCTAGTTACCACTCTCAGCCTTGTTGTTCTATTGGCCAGCATTCTGTTCTTATGCTTTTTTCCCAGAGTTCATTCCAACATATCAAATAAGTTACAGTTGAACTCTTTTTGTGATGATGATGATGATTTGTAGAGCACCGTTTCGTGGCTACTGTCACTACAAGGGCGCTTTCAAGCTTGACGCGGCGGTGGAGAAATGGGTCTTCATTCCCTTCTTAAAGCTCTCAATCCCTCCCTTGGCACGCACTTCTGGAGGCAGCTGATTCCAAGTGGACGGTTCTGCAATGGCAAAAGCGCGGTCTCTGAACACTATGCTTCTTTTTCTGCATTATGTACTGACAGAGGTTAGAGCACTGTCAACAGATCGCAGAGTGAGACTCCTCGGGATTCGTGCTTGTTATAACCAACTTTGTGCGGTCACTAGCTCAGTTGGTAGAGTGCTTGCATTCTATGCCGAGAGCTCGGTTTGAATCCCAACGAGGGTGTAAGAAATGATTTCCCGTGTAGGTGTTTATTTCAAACCCATAATAAAAATACCGGCAAGGTTTATTGAGTCTTCACAAGAAATGGGTACCAGCCCCCTCGAGAGCTGCGAAACCTCCACTTCAACTGAAGTAGTTGGCGAAAGGCTGGCCCTTTTACCTGTGCAAATAAATAGGTTCCACTCGCCACATACGACTCCTTCGAGGAAAACGCGGCAAGAAGTTACACTATGTGTGTAGCTTAGTAGCATAGTAGCTTTTGACTCATACGCATAGAATTTTATAAATCATGTGCTAATATCATGAATTTCTTTAGGATTCTTGACATCTTATAGGCCAAGAACCATGTTATTGATTCATGTCAATGTGGCTTGGTATTTTGCATCGTCATTATATCGTCATCCCACTTCAACTGAAGTGGTTGGTGTAAGGCCGGCCCCCTTACCTGTAAAAATAAATAGGTTCAACTCGCCACATGCGACCCCCTCGGGGATAACGCGTCAAGAAGTTACACTATATGTGTAGCTTAGTTGCGTATTATAAGTTGCCTACTCCTGGGCTTATATTATCATTGATCAAAGCTACTCACAAATCATCACTTACTTTCAACGAATTCCTGAAGTTTTCTTAGGAAAAACAAGTGGCGTTGTTCATACAACAAAATTCAATTCAGATACAAATGCCTCCTTACAGCTACAATCATGATTTCATTCAGTGTCTTTCAAAAATTCTTATAATCGACAACTCCTTTATGGACGCTGCACGAGTATCCCACTGACCACTTTTAAGTTTCTCACGTACCAAAAGCTAAAAAAATTAGACACATAAAATACTGAAATGTTTTTCAGTGCTGATTGCATCGACTTATAATATCTGTGGACTAGAAATTATTTTCTAGTTCACAGAATCTGTTTCAGCCTACTTACGAAAATGGTCATTAGTAAAAAAGAGAACAAAGAACTTCACAGTGTCATTTCAATGTGTACAAAAAAACACAGGTGAATGTAATTCTAGATAGGTGGCAACATTGCCGCGTGATAACTATGCCCGGAGCAGTCCGAACATAGACGCATTCTGCGTAAATCATTTGATCGATAAAATTGACAAATTTTAATGGAAAAAGGGATTATTTTAAGGCATTGTGGTATGTATTGTAATTAGGTGTCAAAACACAAAATGGAGAAAGCAAGAAAACAAGCATTTGGGTGGGTACAGAGAGGCAGTTAACTTCTTTTCAGAAAATTTTAAATTCACTTCACAACAATATCAAGTTTACTACTGAATTAGAATCTAATAGAAGCCTGAATTTTTTAGATTTAACTATTACCATTATAGATAACAAATTAGATTTTAGAATATACAGGAAACCTACCCATACTGACACTACGATTCACGCTCTTTCCCAACACCCAATAAACCACAAACTTGCAGCTTTCCGTTCCATGATCCATCGAGCCATTTCCATTCCTATGACAGATTTTAATTTTAATAACGAAATTCTTATCATTAAGCAAATCGCAACAAATAATGGCTACGAAGTAGGGTTGATAGACAGACTCTTGGCTAGCAAACAGAGGAAACATGCTATCACTACTCATGTCTTCTCGCAAGCACCGTCTGATGAAATCAAGTGGAGAAGGTTTCTTCATTTGGATGGAATTTCCACACTCATCAAAAGCATCTTGCCAGCCAACATTAAACCAGCTTACTACACCCATAACAAAATTGGACAGCTACTCTCAAATGGTAAAGACAAAACTGACATTTGGCAGAAGAGTGGTGTCTACAAAATTAACTGCAAAGACTGTGATGCATCTTATATTGGGAAGACAGGTAGGACATTCCTGAAAAGAATTGGAGAACACAAACTGTCGTTCAAAAACAGAACCATCTTCTCAGAAATGGCAAACCATTGTTTAGAACATGACCACACTTTTGTCAGTGAAGACACCGCTTTTCTGCATTTGTCAAATAATGGCTATACCCTAAATAGATTAGAAGCTATCGAAATTCTAAAAGCAAAAAAATTGGGTGTTAACATTATAAATAACCAAATCCCTCCATTCACTCCATTGATCAACACTTTACCTGTCTTCAATTTGAGTAAATAAACTAATGGATTATTCTGATTATTTGTATTTAATTTGTTTCTGACAGATACACTTGGATTGATTTATTGATTTTTTGTTGTTTTTTTTTTTTTTTTTTTTTCTCTCTTTGTATTTGATTTGGTACACTCACTTTAGCTCTCTTTGGAAATTTACATAAAACATACATTCCTTCTTGTTTGTTTAATCCTCTTAATGGTTCATTTCTCAGAACATTATCTTACACTTGTCATTTTTCTAGTATTGGTAAATAAAGTTACTTTATAATTGTTCATAATTTTGTATTGTTCCTTGTTACGGGTTAAATTTACTTAAATTTATTCTTAGTAAATTTCCTACTCTTCACTTAACTATTTGTTTTTGTCCATATTGTTCTTAGTATACAACTTGATAAATTTCACAAAGCAATTCTTTATAATTTTTCATATTTCTCCTAATTCTACTGTGTGTATAATATTCATTTTGCTTTATATAGTCTCCCATTATTTTAAGATTTCAGTTTCTCTGAGGATGGCCAAGAGGCCGAAACCGGTCACAACTCGTTATTTTTGTTTGTAACTAAATAAAAATAAATAAAGTAGAACTAAACAAAGTTTGTTATCATTTTTTAATAAATAAAATTTGACATGTAAAAACATGTTTTGTATGACTACACAACTGCAACGTTTGACAGAACTGAGGCAAAAGTGGTAGATAGTATGTATCAATACAGTAGGTTAGTTTTTTCTCCTCTGTGTTATTTATTACTCAATGGCTGATTGTCTGTTGTTTTCCAGGAAGCTCCAGAACTGCCGCAAGATTGGCGAGGGAGCCTACGGGGAGGTGTTCCTGTACAAGAACAGGGATGAGCCCACCAGGCCCATTGTTATGAAAGTGATCCCCATCGAGGGCACGTTGATGGTCAACAACGATCACCAGAAGAAGTTCCATGAGATCATCTCGGAGATTGTTATTGCTATGTGAGTCTGCTGGATAGTTTATTTAACCACGATTGAATTTAAGCTGGAATTACAGTTCTTGACTTATAGGTGGGTATGAGGCTGACCTCCCAAACTGTAAGAAATTGGTTTACTTTTGTCAAAGCCTCCCGTTTCAGGAAAAGCAACATTCTATAATCTATAATCTAAGCTGCAAGGATATGTAAGCATTTAAGGCTCATATGAAATGCATGCCCACAGACAGGCACATGTAGGTTCGCGCCTACACATTCTGCATGTGTGCATACAAATAATGAAAACCTCACATGGACATAAACCTTGCAACTCCTGCCGCCGTTCCCTGAACCGGGGTGGCATTGGCAAAAGTGAACCGATTTTTACAGCACGGGTGGTCAGCCTCGTACCAACCTATCAGTCAAGGAGCACAAAAAATTATAAATGATATACAGAAATTCATAGTGAGACACATTACAAATTAAAATTAAAATAAAGTAAAATTAAAATTAAACTTAATATTACACTTAGAATTAATGCCCTAGCCGCCATTGTTGCAAATCAACCGCCATTCCTTTCGGTCCTTACATACTTCTTTCATTTCATTCAGAGTCATAATCTTTTTCATGCACTCTCTCCTTTTGTTATGACTCTGAATATCCCATTCATTCGCTATTTCGGAAATTTGATCCATCCATTCATACCCAAAAATCATACCTTCATACATTCATACCCATACATTCATACCCAAAAATCATAAGATAGAAATATTCAATTGAAATCAGAATCTGATCTGGAAGCTGAAAAACCTCCACTTCAAATAAATAAAATAAATATTAGGATAATTTATTTGGTGAGTGCTGTTTTTGTATGAATCACACCTCAAGAGCCCTCTGCATGCTTGATCGTCGCTATAGAAAGCGCCTATACTCAAGCAAAACCCAGTTGCTGGAAGGCTGGATGGACCTAACCGGTCTTTGGTAATGGTGAATGATTTTTTTAACTCAACGAGAGTATTTTGATTTAAAAAAAAAATCTCGGCTGGGAATCAAACTCACAACCTTCAGATTACGAGTCCGTAGTGTTGACCACTAGACTACAGGCCGGTCAAGTGAAGTGATTGGCGAAAAGCTGGTCCTCCTTACCTGTGAAAATAAATAGGTTCAACTCCACATGCAGTCACTTCAGAGGTAACAAGAAGGTGGGCTCTATATTTACAGCTAAGTTTTTTTTTGCAAAATGACATACTTTTTAAAATCTAAATCTCTAATAATGATTTCCTCATTCTATTTACTTATCCAGGGAATTGAGTGAACTCCGTAAAAACAAGACAAACTGCACGTATGGTTTCAACGAGGTGCGCAGCGTGAGATGTGTTAAAGGCCGCTACCCTGAACGCCTGCTGGAACTCTGGGAGCTGTACGACGAGCAGAAGGGCTCCGAAAACGATTGCCCCAACGTGTTTGGGCCCAGCCAGCTGTACGTAGTCCTGGAGCTCGCCAACGGGGGCACCGATCTAGAGGCTTACCGCTTCACCGGGGCCCACGAAAGCTACAGCCTGTTCTTCCAGGTAAACCATCATATGATTATGCAGTCTCTCAGTTAGTAGACTTAGTTTGATTTTAGCTGTCTAGTACCTATTTGCTAAAAGACCACTTTGATCAAATGTTTGGGGTATTTGCTGCAAATATTCTTACTGTATAAAATACGTCCCCTGGAAGACTTTGGAATATCTTTCCAGTTTTTGTTTTATGCGTAAATGAATATCCTATGTTTTTGAACAGAAGAAATCTCTATTAGAGAAAAGAAAACCAGGATTTTTTTGAAGGGAATTTAACGCAAATAGGAACTAGACGCCTCTTTGAAGTTTTATGCAGATTTAATTTTGTATTGTGTTAGATCAAAGCTTCTTAAAATATATTTTTTACTGCACAGTTTATTTTCAGTATTATTATTCAAATTTGCATCATTTTCATTAATTAATGATCCATTTACTTTGTAACCCTTCGCTTTTAGATAATTAAAAATTCAAATGTAATGTAAATTCCCCTGTATCCAAATACAATTTCTTTTGAAAATTGTATTATATAATTTTGTTTACAATTTCATATAGATGTAGATGTGACTGCATCAATGTTATCTCACATTACCTAGTGCTGTTAGTTATTCATGTGTACTGAGTTGTTGATGCTTTAGTTCCTAGTGTGTAGCAGTGTTGTGTGTGCGCTGCTTGATGGTTGGTTTCCCCGCGTTGTTGTTTCTTGTGTCGGGTGATTGAACGTCTAGTGCATGTCATGTTTCCCACCGTGACTAGATTTTCACTCATCTGCCAAATGAAATGCCCTGCATCGGCCACATCACCCATCCTCCCTGCAGTTTTGTTTGTTTTTCATTTATTTTTACATTGTTTCACGTGTTATCTGTGCGGTAAAACCTCAAATCCATGTTCGCTTTATCTTAAGGTTGTGATTGACCAAGCTTACAATTCACCGTTTCGGAATGGCCAAAAAGTATAGAGTTCTGATGAAGGTATCATCTTGAAAAAAGTGTGAAAAGAAGCATAATTTGCATTTTAATCATAATAATGCTTACGCTTATGTTAAGTAGCTTCAATAAATACGCTTATCTTAAAATAAAGCAATCAAAATAGACATTGAATAGGAGTTTTAGGCTTACACGACCAGCGGTTAACACTGGGGAGTTGCTTTTCGAGATCTGCTGCCGTGATTTATCAAAGCTAAAGCTTAAAAATGTTTCGGCCACCGCAGAAATGATTGAACGTCCGGAAGCTCCAACTCCGATATACCATGGCAACCGATCTTTGAAAGCAACACTCCAGTACCAGTAGACATATTTCACTCATGAAGAAAAAAAAAAAAAAAGATGTATATATAATTATTATTTTGTAAATTATATTTAGTGTGGTATACTGTATAAGTGGTACACACGAATAAACTCCCCCCCATTAGGGTTACTAATGGGGGGAATGAAAAAAAAAAAAAAAAAAAAAAAAACTCATGAAGAAATGTAGACACATTGCTGCAAAAAATCATGCTCCTAAATAATTATTTTCAATCATTAGTTGCTTGTCGTACATTAACCTACATTCATATGTATAATGAGTAGAATTAAATAAAAAATGAATACATTTAAATGTTGTTTTCTTTTACATTTTGTAACTTGAAAATTAATTTCTCATCGGATATTTGACGAACAGTTGTTAGAGAACTTATATTATTCTTTACTTTTTGTTGGTGTCATAGTCAATGTCATCAGGAAACACCCTTTCTGCACAACAATTAACAATGAATTCTAACGTGCAAAAAGTATGCCAAAGTATGCCGTGCCTCCTGATTTAAATTGGCTACTGAGGCAACGAAACATCAAAATAGTGTAAATTCTCCTACAAAGGTTCATCAAATATCCAAAATAGTGTAAATTCTCCTACAAAGGTTCATCAAATATCCAAAATAGTGTAAATTCTCCTACAAAGGTTCATCAAATATCCAAAATAGTGTAAATTCTCCTACAAAGGTTCATCAAATATCCAAAATAGTGTAAATTCTCCTACAAAGGTTCATCAAATATCCAAAATAGTGTAAATTCTCCTACAAAGGTTCATCAAATATCCAAAATAGTGTAAATTCTCCTACAAAGGTTCATCAAATATCCAAAATAGTGTAAATTCTCCTACAAAGGTTCATCAAATATCCAAAATAGTGTAAATTCTCCTACAAAGGTTCATCAAATATCCAAAATAGTGTAAATTCTCCTACAAAGGTTCATCAAATATCCAAAATAGTGTAAATTCTCCTACAAAGGTTCATCAAATATCCAAAATAGTGTAAATTCTCCTACAAAGGTTCATCAAATATCCAAAATAGTGTAAATTCTCCTACAAAGGTTCATCAAATATCCAAAATAGTGTAAATTCTCCTACAAAGGTTCATCAAATATCCAAAATAGTGTAAATTCTCCTACAAAGGTTCATCAAATATCCAAAATAGTGTAAATTCTCCTACAAAGGTTCATCAAATATCCAAAATAGTGTAAATTCTCCTACAAAGGTTCATCAAATATCCAAAATAGTGTAAATTCTCCTACAAAGGTTCATCAAATATCCAAAATAGTGTAAATTCTCCTACAAAGGTTCATCAAATATCCAAAATAGTGTAAATTCTCCTACAAAGGTTCATCAAATATCCAAAATAGTGTAAATTCTCCTACAAAGGTTCATCAAATATCCAAAATTTGTAATTCATTTTAAAATTGTGGATATGTCAAACAATTCCAGTTTAAATTTTACATGATGTAATTAGTCTGTATTATCAGAGCTAGGATAATGGAGGTTCTGCTGTATATTGTTTCACATTTTATTTGTACATTGTTTCATGTGTGTTACTAGTTATTGTTTGTTGCTGGTGTTTGCGCTGTGGGTGGCTGAATGTCTAGTGCATGTTTTGTTTTCCTCCGTGACTAGATTTTCACTCATCCACAGCCACACAAACCACACACTTCACCTGTATGTTAACTAGGTTTTAAGAATTCAACAAATCAATTAACTCATAGCTAATATTTTTGAACGCATGTTTGTTGAAACATTTATCTCATATTTTCATTTAAGTAGGGCCTTTAGTTTTAGAAATAATCCAAAAGTCTACTCTGTAGGGAATAACTACAGACTTAGTTCTTCTTCTTTAGACCATATGTTTTTCCTTGAATTTTAAATTTATTTAGTGTATTGCTAAAGTTATTGTTTTTAAACCGTATAGAATCATATTTGATATATATCTCATTTTCAAAATAAAAACGAGATTATCGTCTTTGTTTCTATATTTCAGGTTATAAACATATCAATTTTTAATATTTATTTTTTATTTTTAAGGGTTTAGTGGTTTACACAGTGAAAGTCCATTGTATATTAATTAAATAAAACACAGTTTCAATTCACTTTTATATTCTTTTAATTTTATCTAACGTTTTCGCCTACAAGGCATCATCAGGACAATGCCTTGTAGGCGAAAACGTTAGACAAAATTAAAAGAATATAAAAGTGAATTGAAACTGTGTTTTATTTAATAAATATCATTTTTTCTTTACTACCTTTGAAAATTGATGACTGTAAGTATTTATTATACGCAATTATCCTGGGGTGTAGGTACTCACTCAATGTGGTTCATTTTTCCTTTATTGAATTCAGGAAATTTTTAAGCAAAATAAAAAAAAACAACATTCATGTTTTTATCATCATTGTACCAGCTACTTCAAATAGTTATTGTTTATCTGTAAATAATTGTCAGCGTCTATTCATGTTTTTACTTATTTCATGCTTTGTTAATTTTTTATTTAATTTCTAATTATCATCATTGAAAAAGAAGTATGTAAGGATAGAAAGAAATGGCGGTTGATCTGTGATGTTGGCGGCTAGGGTTTGTTAAAGTAAAATTGGTTTTTATGATTTAGTTTTTTATGTCCATGTATATATTATAATTTATTGATTTTAAAAATGTAATTTGTCATGTATGTTCCTTGACTTATAGGTTGTTATGTGGCTGACCACCCATACTGTAAAAAATTGGTTCACTTTGCCAATGTCACCCCTGTTTCAGGGAAGGACGGCAAGAGTTGCAAGGCTTATGTTCATTTGAGATTGGGTTTTTATATTGTAGGTCCACATGCGGCATGTGTTAGCGCGAAATTATACATGTCTGCTTGTGGGAATGCATTTAATATAAATCTTAAATGATATATATCTTTGCAGCTTAGATTAGATTAGATTAGATCATTGTAAAGTACACAAGTACATTTTTGTTCTCATTATCAGAAGAGAAAAAAAGATATTGGCAGTCATGCAAGAATGGCTAGATAGATGTCTGTTCGTGACCCATATTCCATTGACCTTGGCCCAGAACACTCCACTATTTTCCACTGCGAGTAGCTAGATTGTTTTGTATTTGTGTGAGCTTTGTGTATTTATATTTGTGGATTGTGTGTTTGCAGATTGCTCTGACTCTGGCCATAGCTGAAGAGGCTTTTCAATTTGAACACCGTGACTTGCACTGGGGAAATGTCCTGATCAACAAAACTTGCGATGAGGTAGGCAATAAATCCATGCACTAAATTCTTAAATAGTTTTATGATGCTATTGGTCATTCAGTAGTGGAATGTCCCGTTGAAATTCCTCATGGTGGCATGGTGCTACATGAAAAGTAAGGAGGCGCATTTTTATGGTTCAGAACAAATGGGAAGTTGGCATGTCTCTACTGTTGTCATGAGTATGTAGCACTCTGAAGCGTCGCACATCAAGGTGTGATACATGTAGAAAAATAAACTTTTATGTTCATAACTTTTGGTTTATATTCTTTGAAAGCATCTTAAATTACCCTTATCTTTCAAAATCTATATCTCCCTCATGTGTTTAAATTTTTAATTGGTGTGTTTTTCTTGATGAGCAAAAGTCAAACGTTTTTGTGACTAGAATGCTTAGCAAACAATAATAAGATATTTGTTTGCCTTTTCCCTAGCAACCCAGCCGTGTGATTGCCGTTGTCCATGGAATCTGTTCTTATTTAAGAATAATATTACTGAATAAAAATCTATCGGTGTTATAGAATGTACAATCCGCTATCCAAAGTTAATTTTCAGTACAAAAAAATTATGATTATAAGATCAGCTTAGGGTGAAATTGTTTATAAATAATATAGGAAGTGCTGTATAGTGTCGTATTAAGTTTTAGCTTGGCTTGCAGGTGATAGATTTCACTCTGCGGGGAAACAAGTACTCTGTACCGTCTTGCGGCATAGTGGGCAACATCATAGACTTCACACTCTCGCGCATCACCTTCCCCAGAGCGGGCGTCACCATCTTTAATGACCTGTCCAAGGATCCCGAGCTGTTTGAGGCAGAGGGCGGCGACTACCAGTTTGAAGTCTACAAGCTTATGAAGAAAAACAACGGGTAAATAGCTAACACCTGTGTTATGCAGTCAGTTTTAACCATTTTTTTGAACAGTGACTTCTTTAATTGCCAATAACAGCAACATTTAAAACCTGTCACAGTCTTGTGCAGTGGTTTCCAACCTTTTGTAGCTGATAGCTTAGCAAGTATATATGTTTTCCCCCAATATGAAAATCATAAATGGGAGGAGGGAGTGGTAGACACAATCTCACAGTTTTCTCAGATCTCATCAAAAATGGCCTTTGGATCAAATTCGTCCACATGGGGAATATAAACTGAATCTGGTTTTCCTAGGAACAGTAATGAACAGGCACATGTCTCTTGCAGTACTATTCACACAAAAACAAAGTTCCTAATTAAATTAACCTGAAATCAATTTATTCAAATAATTCTTCTGTTATCTCTCCTTGGCCTCCCAAATGCTGCAGCTGCCCTCCGACTTGCTGCATCTCTGCATATGAAGATGTGAGCTCAGTTGCATTGATGGGCTATTCTTCTCTCTGTTAACCGATCATTTTAAATCTCACCTCAAATATAGTTTGCCACGTACAGAGTTTAACTCAATCTTGTTCTGCTGGTTCACTCACCGTGCTGCTTTTAACTTTTCAGCGACAACTGGAAAGACTTTGAGCCGCGCTCTAACATCTTCTGGTTGCACTACGTCCTCCTCAAGATGATCAACGACCTCCGCTACGAGAAGACCAAAACCAAACAACACAAGAGCCACATTGCCAAGCTGCGGGAACTAGAGAAGAACATTCTCAAATACGAGAGCTGCATCGACTTTGTGACGAGCAACAACTTTGACTCTTCTTGTATGTAACTCTAAATATAATCAATACAAATATATACATATATATCCATATTATAAATAATAATGTAAACTTTCCGAGTAAATTATCTTCTCATGTATCTCTTAACTAACACACATCTTCAGTTTTTAAAATGGCTACTTGTATTGTAACTCAGTGCACTTGCGGATTGCTAGACGCGGGTGATTTTAATAATAAATATTTGTATAGAAAACGTAATTATGACAACGATTGCTTTCCCTTGCAGACTAGTTTCATAGAGTGTGAAATTATTTTTGGATTATATAAGTATTGTTATATGAAGTGCCTAAGTGTGTGCCTACAGTTAATATCTACTGAAACTCAAACAAGAAATAAACCATTATTTTCTTTTATTATTGGCTTTTATTTTTCTTACACATAGCTCCCCCTTCACATAAGTTTCACAATAATTAGCTATATTTACATACAATTACAATGATTATGACTTACACGAGAGATAAAATGACTTCCACAATGTGAGATATTACAATATAAAAAATATCAACTTTTTATTCTATTTACAATTACATATCGACAAAGACAGTCAATGACCAAATTATGAAATTCCCTCAATAGATAAAATGTTATTTTGAAAGCTGTACTAATTTCTTTCTTATTTGAGTAAAATCGAGTCCATACCTTCAACATTTCCCTAGACTGGATGTCATAAACTTAGTAAATAAAAAATTGTATCCCAGATAATCTTTTACAGAATCCTGAAACACACATACAGTAAAATCAAAATTCTGTCTCTAGTGTAACATTTTACTTTGTAGGAATGGCAGTACCAGGATGGTCAGTGGTCAGATTCAGAAGTTAACAAGCCAGACAAATGATGTTACATTTTTTCCCTGATGTACAAGACTCCATTATCCAATTTCTAATTCTGGGGAATATATTAATAAATTGGCTCATAACATTAAATAAAAAATAAGAATCATAAAAAACAATTTCTCACAATTTTGCCATTATTCAATCTTAAAACGAAGTAAGCGAGGAAACCTTAATAATATCACTACAATCTTTATGAAAGTCGAGATTTACCTGTGCTACCAGTCTAGAAATATCTAAACATTATATAGATAGATGAAAAGAGATAAATCATGGCCGAGTGTGATCGTTTGACAGCAAGATCAGCTGTTAACATACAGCCATGTTTTATCGCTTTTTATCTACCTGCATGATCGGTAGATACATCAAGACTTCTTACCCTGCTATTTGTCGCTCAACTATAAACTAAAAGTTAAGTTTCTTATTTGAGAGATACATTTTTGTGCCTGAAAACTAACTTAAATAATATGTGGCACAATTGACCATATGAAATAAATGAATAAAAAATAAAGTAGAGGTGTCTTTGAATGAATAAGTGTTTTGCCTACTACTGGTCATTTCAATACAATCCATTTTAAATGAGTCGTATAGATTCAGAAAACGCAATCTACATTTTTTTAAATTATTTTTTTTCAATGCCAATTTCACTTTGCCAATGTCACCCCTGTTTCAGGGAAGGACGGCAAGAGTTGCAGAGCTTATATTCATTTGAGATTGGGTTTTTATATTGCAGGTCCACATGCGGCATGTGTTAGCGCGAAATTATACATGTCTGTTTGTGGGAATGCATTTAATATATATCTTAAATGATATATATCTTTGCAGCTTAGATTAGATTAGAATTGAATACTTGCCTACATGGAATCACAAAGCTTGACATTCTCTATGTTCGGGTTGAAGAGAAGCGTTAGGAGTAAAAGAAACACTTCTGATGATGTGGGACACAACCCTGACAAAACGTTGATAACCCTGCCTTCTCTACACCATAATCTGTAAAGTTTGTATTGAATTCCATAGAAAATGTCTAATTTGTAGCAATTGAACCGTAATTCCAATTTAAGTTTATTCATTCTCATGTTTCCATACATTTTTGGACAAAATCCTTAATTTCTGCCTCTGATTGGAAACATTAAATAAATATATATTGACATAAGAAAATATTAGATTGGCATCTTTGTTCTATATGACGGTGTAAATTTTTACAGAGCTGTAATGCTGAGACACAGCATAGGCTTAAAAAGTGATCTAAAGAAAGAATAAATTAAGAATGTGAATTTGACAGATAAAGTAGATAGCCCATGGTTAACAGATCACAAAGAAACATAGTTATTTCAGTCTGTTCTACCTACATATGCCAGTCTCAAGAATACAAACATGTGTTACAATCATCCCATGATGGATTAGACATAACTAATCAAATTTGTATAACATAGAAGCGTATATTTTCCATTACAGAATTCCTTATGTCTATATTTATTTGCATTCATTTATTATCTATATACATAAAAAAAAACATAAGTTGAAAAAGAACTTTGAGTTTAGAATGCACCAAAAATAACTTATTCATAACATCCTTTCAGTTTTTAATCTACACATAAAAAACGCAACACAATTCTGCAGTCTGAGTGAGGTCTGAGGATTTTTTAATTTGAATTTTTTTTCTCAGCGAGCAAACATCAATCTTGTATGGGACTGCCGTCAATAGCAACCATTAAAGATTTTAAATTATGATTACGGTGGTTAGACATTTTAAAGAATGAAAAAAACGGATTTTACTGACCGTGCAAAAGAGAAGAACGATTTTCTCTACGTTTCGTCGGAGTCATATCCGACGTCCTCAACCCTCAACAATGAATAAACCGAACAAGTCTGCTATTTGTGAACATTCGCAGAAAGGGGTGAATCATCTTTTCAGATTTGATAAAACAAAGATTCTATATTTCTCATCCCCCGACTTGTGAAGGAAGCAATCGAAATACACAGGCACCCCAACTTCAACAGAGATGATAGCTACAAGCTTTCCAGTATATGGAGGCCAGTACTAACTTCAATGATCCACCCTTTCATTAATCGGACGATTTCACAAGAAGACATAATATCGTCCTTCTGTACAACTGGAGCTAGAGCGACATCTATGGATGTATCTCCGAAGGTTACTAAAAATACCTACAACCTTCGGCCTCGATCTAACAACAATAATTCAACAGTTCGTGGTTCCTCCTTATAGAGGACACACGTCTCCTGAGGACGTCGGATATGACTCCGACGAAAGGTAGAGAAAATCGTTCTTCTCTTTTGCACGGTCAGTAAAATCCGTTTTTTTCATTCTTTAAAATAGCAACCATTATCAATTTTTTTGTTTGCCTTTTTCCTAGCAGCCCCACAAGGTGACAAGGTTTATTTTTGCACCCTTTTCAATGTACCGACCACATTGATCAAATTCAGTTTTAATAAACTTTTCAATGCCATCTACAAATTAGAGCTGTGAAGTTTGCGAAAAAAAAGATTGCAAACCTTCCCTAAGCAGAATTATTTGACACGTGATGTTGGACTATCAAAGTATCAAGCATACTTTACAGAAGTCAGCAGGAAACTGACTAAATTGCTAAACTAGGGTTGATAGCAATATAAACCCATGAAGAAAATAATGTCAAGCTGAACACTTCAAAAATTTAAAACAACATAATGGTGAAAATTTGAGGACCTCCTGATGGGAAACAAAGCAGGGATTGCTGTTTTACAAAAGCCTTCTCAACAAACACAGTTTGCACAATTTCCGCCTAATCAAATATTTGCCGATGGGTATTGATTACAACTAATAACTAGTGGAAGAGTGTCCAGAGAGAGAGGAGACTGGAAGGACAACCATCCACAGATGGACTCTGTAGGCGGTGCAGGGATTGGCCAGTGGAAGTCAACAATTCGACAGACTGACGTAGCCGATGGGGTAATGAAATCAAAATGGCAATCCCCATACAAAAAATAGAAGTACATATTATATAAGTGATACTAGGAGATTGACCAAGGACTAGTTATAAAGAAAGGCATACAAATTATTTTCAGTGCAATCTAAATTGGTGATAATAATTATTTTTATTGTTATAAATATAATTATAAGTGATCTGATTACACATCACTTATCTTGATCATAAAATAAATAGTTGTATAAGAAAATTATAAGAGATATTTTGATATTTCAGAAAATGAATAATAGCTTATCTTAAATAAAAATAATATCTTGTTTTCACAGAGGCTACAACAATCTAACCTTGAGATTTACATTTTAAAAATTCTTATTTATTCAAGGAATTATTTGTAGGCTGTTTATGTAACATGAGTCCTAAAGTAAACAAAAAAAAGAGTTTTTACCAATAAATGAGATAAATATGTGGAAATAAAGAAAATTTAAGGAATCAAACATTTTGAATAAACCAAGATTAAATTGAGGCATTAATAATGAAAAAATAGAAGCAAAGTTTTCCTTCACGAGTTAGTTCATTATCTCGAGCACTTTCGGAGTGTTAACACAAAATTATCATGAGAATGACACTCCAAAAGAAATTTTCTAATTTAAAATGAATCTTCATAATGTCAATATACAAACCCTTACACTTTTATTAAACTGAGGTATGAACACATCTGTGCTCATCATTCATAAACTGGCAGCAAAGCACATCATTCCATAAACGGACATTTGGGCAAGGGAATGAATGCCAACGTATTGAATTTGAAAGATGAGTCATTCTACAAGTTTCGCTTGTTAGAAAATGAAGAAGAATAAGAGAAGATATTTTATCATAACAGTCGTTATGATAGCACCGATAGAAGAGACTGAGTATTCCAACCCTTCTTTTATGCTGGAGGGAATGCAGGTTGGCTGTAACTTTCCTATGTTACAGTTTATGAAAAAAATATTTTGTCATTTTATGGTAGTTACAAATACTATTGTGAAAAGTCAACCTTACAACATTAAAGTGTTTTGAAATGACATACACGATGGTACAGTAAGAAACCAAGTATACAGTCAATATAGGTTGTATCTATATCCCAAATATAAAACTTTGCAGTGAAACTCAACATTGAGTTTTACTAAAAATGTATGGAAAGTAAAATGCTCACTTTTGGCAACATTTAAGATTCCATAATTTTTTTAGTAAAGCGCTATAGTTGAATTCAAACATAAACTTTTATGCTTGGGCTAATGAAGTCAACACATCGCACGTTTAATAATAAAGAGAAATAACTCGAAAATTGGGAAAATTGAGATTTTGTAATAAAACGCAAGAACAATGCGAGAAGAATAGGTAGAATGCGACAGCCATTCAATTTGGACGAATATGACCGAGATAAAACATCGGCCGCCTTTTTCATCCCATACAAGTTGTACTGGATGTCTGAACTTCAAACGTGATTTCCCAACATTCATGTTTTTTGAGTTATTGCTCTTTATTATTAAACGTGCGACATCCTAATAAAACAATTTTAAATTATAATGAACACAACACACACAGCCTGTGATAGTAAATACCATGGAAATCAAATTACAAATATTCCTAATGATTATAAACAATGTCAATCAAATGTCTTATAATAGCATTTTAATTTATTCTGGTGTCAATGCTCCACATGCTTAAGATTCCAATCAAATAAAATAATTATTGAATATCATTATTAACATAAGTATATCACTTTTCAATGAGGTCCGAACATTTTTGAATTTGGATCTTTTTATTTAGCGAGCAAACATCAGTATTGTATGCTATTGCCATCCTTAGAAAACCAATAACAAAATATTTGTTTCCTTTTAACTAACAACGACTCATTCCTCTGCCAAACTGCCCGCTTATGGAATGAGTTACCGGTATCTGTGTTTCCATTCCAATTTAACCTTGCCCTTTTCAAATCCAATATCAATCGCCATTTCCTCTCAGTGTCTCAAAACAAAGCAATGCCACACACACCACAGCATTGCGCAGCTAACGACCCTGCAACCGGACATGGACAACTGCCACATCACCAACACCTCTGCGGCACTATAACAAGTGTCATAGACCCTTAGAGTCACTTGAATCTAGGGAGTCTCCCGCATAGGCTTTCTTAAAAAAAAAAAAAAAAAAACCAGGTGACACACAATATTGTCTTTGCCAACTTACGTGCAGACCTCATTGTTGCAAAACTGCCTCCAAGCAGCCATTAACCTCTCAGGCGCCAGCGATTTTCTGCCTAATTCAGACACCCAACTCGTGGTTTTTATATTAAATATCTCCAAAGATACAAAACATATCTCCTGTGGGTTTTTTTTATCTCAAAAAACAGTGAAATAAAGTTTTTTTAGGGCCTACCAAAAAAAAAAAAACTTTGGTGAAATTATTATTATACTCGATTATAATTTAGATTACGGAAAAAAGATCGAAATTCTAAAAATAGATATACCTCATTAGTATGCGTAGGCACGAAATCCAAATACATCGCAAAAGATAGAAGAATTAATGACCCTTTTAATTTACACAAAGATTTTTTTTTGAGTGTTAGTGTTCTTATGTCAAAAAATTGTGGAATTCGGCTTTTTCAAGAGTCCGTTTTCAAGGTCAACTTTAATATTATATTTTAAATACCTACAAGTAAAAATTAATGATTTGACTTCATTGGTGGATGGTTCTACCCAATAGCAGTACTTCACGCGATTTTCGATCTTATTGCTTTGTAAAAACTAAAGAAAAATGAAAAAAATCGCGATTAGTACTATGTGACGCCTATAGGCGTTCCGGCACTTGAGGGGTTAAGCAAACTTGTTCTCATTGCTAAACATGAAAAATAAGTTTAAAAAAAAGAGCAACATTCATTTAGGGGTAATAAGTAAATACTGTTACATATTTAAAAATACAGGTCTTTGAAAAAAAAATACACAAATGATAACAGCTGAATAATGATAACTATTGTATAGAGAAGTTCCGAAAAAAAAATATTTTTAAAATTGCTGGCATATGCATAACTTTATGCTGAAACTACATAGAAACAGTACTCAAAGTATAAAACATTGCATAAATACTCAAAACTTTGCATGAACAGGAAAATGTACTTTCTCTGTTAACGCGTTGAGTTTTTACACAATATTTGAAACTAGGGGCACAGACAGTCTATTCTTGTGGACAATGTGTTAGCGACATTGTGCTTACACCTATCAAATGAAAGCATTGTAAGCACTGCTTGTAACTTGTGACTAACACGCTACTAGAGAAAATATGGCATTTAATTTGTTAAAAACAGATTATTATTTTATATTTATTAGTTATTAAAAACAGACCCCAACAAAAAAATCTTCTCTCAAGCAAAAATCTTCATAACATCTGAGAGGTATCTTGTGATATAGGCATGTAAAGAAAGAATGTACAGAATATGATAGATATAAGTAAGATGCGACACATTGGGATGGATGAGATATACAAGCATCAATCAACATAAAAGATGGAGCATCTCAGCCGATTTGCGTACCAAAAAAGAGTGCGCCCTAAGAGCTCGTTCCCACTTGTCGGATGTCAGATCCGTATATTAATCGGAGGTTCCAGTGGCAGAACATTTCGGATAAAATCGGTTTCTGATAAGTGTGAATAGTTTCATACATAATGTTCTGCCACTGGAACCTCCGATTAATATACGGATCCGACACCCGACAAGTGGGAACAAGCTCTAAGGGGTACGCGTCATACAAACGAGGTCTTGTTATATTCAGTTTCCAGACAACTGTCACGTTTATGTCTCTTTTTGTTTTCTTCACATCACTCTGCTGTTAAAAAAACTACATTGGCTTCGTTTCCCGGAGAGGGTGGTCTACCGTGTTTGTTTGATGGTACATAAAGCCATCAATGGCTTGGCTCCACCTTGTATGACTGACACAATTTCGCCTGTTGAGATGGGTGTAAGGAGGCAGATACTCAGATCCCCAGGCGATGGAGCAATCAATTTGGTTCAGCCGCACCGTCATTTGGCCCCTTGAGGTGTGACACACACAAAAACGGCACTCTCTTATCATTTGTAATTTAATAAATTTGTAAATAAATAAGCCTGATATTTAATACAAAATTTTACATGGGAGTGGACCAAATTAACATCCTTATTGGGTCCTATTTTGGTCATAACTCACTACTGAAGTTGTAGTGCTGCATAATATGTGGAGCATCGACAAGTCAGAGTAACTTATATTACACATTATCCGTCACATTTGGTCCTCGGGAGACAAGCTATGAGTGCACGTCTATGGGCGGGGATGACAGGGTGGGGAAGGAGGCACCCTGCGTGGGCAGGATGGCCAGCGGGTCCAGAGGATCAGAGCTCTGGGCCTCCAAGGATGCCAGCCTCACAGCCTCCTTGTACAGCCCGCGCTTCTTCTTGTTAAACCTAACCTGCAAACCATAAATGGACTTTTTATATTCAACTATTCACAAGAAAAGAGATTAAAGGATTTAACATTCCAACTTATCACCTGTTACATCTGGTCCGGTCGATAGCTCAGCTGGTAGGAGTGCTTACATTCCATGCCGTGAGCTCGGGTTCGAATCCCATCAATAATACGAATAGGTTCCACTCGCCACATGCGAAACCCTTCAGCGATAACGCGGCAAGATGCTTCATCAATGGTTCACATAAGAAATGCCTCAAGAGTGAAATGATAGAATACTATATCCCTTGCAGGAAAAGGTGGATTACATTGACTGAAGAAACTACAGATAAATAACCCTGCTGAACTCAGTTACTGAAATTCTGTTTTCTATTATTTACAAAAGGTTCAAGCCATTTTTGGAGAAATTTCAGAAAAAATAAGAATGGGGTTAGTTTACCTTAAAATTCTCCAAAAATGGGCTGAGCCGGTGCAGGGGCATGGTGGAAGACGTTGTGGAGGCGTACCACACCACATGGGCCGTCCCATCACAGCCCAAGGTCAGCACGCGGCCCGGCCACCAGGGGAAGCCCTGCAGACGGCCCCACACCACAGCACCAGGAGACAGCTGAGGGGCCCCCGCCTCACTCTCCACCAGACCTGCCTCTGATCCACTCTCCGAGCTGCCCTCATTCATCATATCCATCTTTTCATCCAGCTGCTTCATGTTAACACTCAACTTGTGCTTCTTCACAGAAAAGTTATCATCCGCTGACCGGCTATCAGACTCTGACGGATTTTCTTTCATTTTCTTATCGTCTTTATTCTTTTTTTTATGCTTCACTTTGTGCTTATGTTTTTTCTGAAACAACGGAAGTGTTTCTTCTTTGGAAGATATCGACATGGGGTGATCTTGTTTGCGAGCTTGCCTCTTGGCTTTCTTCAACGCTCGTTTGGCAGCTTTGCTCTCAGACTTCTGATTTGAACCTTCTGGATTATCAATGGGTTCTTCGTTATTAAAATCTCCCATCGCCGGCAGCTTCAAAACAGTCCCTTCTCCGACGCCAAATGAAATTTTAAGAGTTCTCGCATTGGAGAACAGACTGCTTGATGTTTCCTCTCCGTCCAAAAAACTTTCAACTCTCTTCTTAGTCTTTTGTTTTCTGGCTTCGTCAAAGTTATCCCTGCTGTCGTCTATAAACCTATTGTCACTATTTCCTTCACTAGAACTAAACAGTAAGTCACTTTTAATGAGACAGTCTGCGTTGCTGTCCCTGCTGCCATCTGAGTTCTTGGTTTTGTTGGATGAGTCGTCCATATCCAAGTCACTTTTCTCCTGCTGCAGCCATATTTCATTCCTCGTGTAAGCATTTCCATTCATGGCATTGCTGATCTCACTCGGATGAAGTCTTGATAATTTAGGTATAAGCGAATGTCCCATGATCAATGTTCTGTTTTCTTCGTTAGTTACGTTTATTTTATTGGAAGCACTAGTTTTTGTGGCAGGGTTATCAATGTTTCTTCGGCTCCTTGTCTGTGCCACGTTTTCTGAGTTTTCATTGCAGATACCGCGACAGTTGGAGCAGAGGACCTTCCTAGGCCTGAGGCGCACCGTCATCTTGGCTTTCCTCTGCTGCATCTTGGATTTGGGAGCAACTTTTGGCACGTACGCATATTCCGGCTCTTGATAGCCAAAACGCTGACTGACTGAGAACAGCTTGTCTCCATCTTGGCCGGAAGCGGAAATGTCTTTCTGTGATAAAAACGCAGGATGGAGGGATGAGACACCAAAAGGTAAATTTCTGCAAAACAAATTAAAGTATTTGTAGAAAAATAATATTTGAAATTATTCCAGCAGCAGTATGCTTGATGTTAGGTAACTGTAACCTGTCGCTATTCCGCTAGGGGTAGCTAGAGCCTCTGCAGAGTTGCCTCCATTTCTTCCTACACTTTCATACCTCTTTCAATTCATTTATATCTATCACCTTTTTCATACATTTACATTCACTCTGTACACTCCATTCTTTCATATTTCACCAATCTGATGAAGCCATACCTTTCTCATTCTTCCCTTTCCTTATTATCAATTCACATTTACTCTTTATAAGCAGTTCGACAGCCTTTCACCATCCATTCTTTCTACATATCCAGACCTGCTCATTAAGTACATTATTTTATACCTTTATTTTCATATCCAGTTTCAGCGTGTTTTTATCTTTTACGCATTCATTCTTAACTCTTTTTCAGCATTTTTCCTGTCATATTTCTCTGCTTCATTTTCACGGTCCATACCCAACTAATTTCATTGTAATTCAAATTCCATGTTTTACTTCCATACATCAATGTCAGTTACAACATGGAGGTAATAATTAGATGGAGCTGCCAAGAATTTGATTTAGTTCCTAACTACATGAAGCACCGATGCACGCCTGATATAGGGCAGAACAGGTACTGCCACATCACGCCACTTCTGCAAGGACTCCACTGGCTGAAAATCCCTCAGAGAATTCAATTTAAACTGAGCCTCATGGTATTCAACACTCTGCAAAGAATGGCGCCGGAGTACTTGCAGGAACTAGTGCACCCAAATGTGCACTAGTTCCTGCAAGGAGAGAAGACTGACGCTGCGGTCGGCAGAGAGGGGCTCCAAAACGTTGGTTAGCGAGGCAACCAGGTGATTAACTACTGTGTTCGGCAATTGTGTGTTTGCTGTTGCGGGTCCCTCTTCGTGGAACCAGCTACTACTGGAAGTGCGAGCATCAAAATCCAGGAAAAACCTCAAAAAATCCCTCAAGACACACTACTCCGTCGCCATATCACAGCAAGCGCCCTTGAGTGACAATATTTACGAAACAGCGCTTTATTAAATTATCATCATCAACGTGCATGAGTCATGAATGTCGAGGAGACGAAAGAAGTGTGCAAGGAGAGAACCAAGTGAAGGCGCATTTACGGAGGTACTGGCCACCCCTAGCGGAATGGCAGCTGAATACAGTACAGAAATAGAAATTTGGCCATATCCGGTCAAATAGGTACTGGGCATGTACTGTGCGAGCGTGAATGCAGAATGTAGTATATGGGGGAACTCAGCTGAAAGGCAGCTAAGCAAATAAAAATCCTGTAGATTCATGGCTGAAAACGAATTTTAATATAATAGATTATATAGTTAATGAACATTGGAATGCGTATGACACATAGTTCCACGAAATGTTGATCCGGTAATTAAAAGCTTTCAAAAGAGTCTTGGACTAAGCGTGCAGCAATATCAGAAAGAAAATTTCACTAAAATATTCTCTGCTTTGAGAATAGCAAGAATTTAAATACATTTTACACTGAAATGAATAAAATATTCCATAAAACACGTTTACAAAAGAAGAGCTTTGAAGTTGGGGTGTGATTTCCTATGTGAGATGAGCGTTCTTTTACCTTTTTGTGGAATCTAATAGCACTCCTTGAAATGTTCTATTTTCGTTGAAATACGAAACCACTAACAAATCGGCTAATACTTCGTTAACATCAACCAATATTTTAGAATTTTTTAAAACAGACATATCGGCTGTAGCTATGTCAGCAGCCATTTTGGGACTCATTAATATGGGGTGGTCAGCACAAGAAAAAAATAGGACTATTACTTGGTAGGTATCATAGGTAGGTATTGAAAAAATATTCCCCATGATTGTGGTTTCAAACATTTTTTTGATAATATAAGTAAAAGTTAAAAAAAACATCCAGCCAGTGTTGCCACCTTAGCCCTTTTGGGGCTAGATCTAGCACTTTTTACTGTAGGTGAACTCGTTGTTTAATGATTTAGCCCGAAAAGGGCTATCTAGCCCTTTATATTAACTTAAAAATATTGTACGAAAATCTGAAATTTGCGCCATGCTAACATCGCGATTACTTCGAACTTTCGCGATTTTTGTCATATAATTGTTTTTTTTTTTTGGTAGACACCATTTGTTCGATTATGGTAACATATCTATGACAACTAAATGATTCTAAACGGAAAATTTGTTAATTTTAGTTTGTAAAATAACTAATATTTTTAATGTTTGAACCTAATTTTGAAAAAAAATATTGTGATTCATACTAAACAGGTGTTTTTTTAGCTTTATTTTACACCAACTCTTTTTGTGCTCCTTTTAGCCCGATCTAGCCCTTTTTAGCTTCTTCAATAGCCCCCATTACTAAAACTAAGGTGGCAACACTGCATCCAGCTTAGAGCTCAGAATAAAAAAATATATTAAAAATGAAATTGTGGAATGGACTCTGCACAAGTTACAAAACCGCAATTTGTGATGTCATATGGCCTGGTTGCTTGAGAAAATGCAAAGGAATATTTTGGGATTGAATGCTAAGACGTTTCCATAACTCAAAAAACATATTTCATTCTTTTGCTAAATCGGTGGCTATTGGCGCTTTGTAGCGACGAGCAAGCTCGTACACCTCTGCGGCACTACAACAAGTGTCATAGACCTCTAGAGTCTCTAGAATCTAGGGAGTCTCCCGCCCAGGATTTCTTAAAATAAAAAAAAGTTTCATCACCCTGCCGGGTTGCTAGGGAAAAGGCAAACAAATAATTTGTTGATCTTTTATTTTTTGCTAAAATATTTTCACCTTAAAAGGCATCTTCAGGAGCAGTCTAAAAGTGAACTAAAACTGTGTAATTTTTTTACAATAAATACAATGGACTTTCACTGTGTGAACCATCAAACGCTTACAAATATAAGTATTTTGATATTGGTTGCTAAGAACAGCAGTCTCTTGACATGACTGATGTTTGCTTGCCGAGAAAAAAGTTCAAAACTCAATAACGTTCTTAGCCCATTATTTTTATTCTATCATCCAATGATATTATCTTTTTCTTACAATAGGGCTACAGCCTACAGCCCATATCTCTCCTTGGCCTCGTGTAGCATTCGCCTCCAGTTCCTCCTGTCCTCAGTGGCCGACTTCTAACTTGTCTCCTGGAGCTGCGATGCATCCCCTGTCCTCTCACCTCAGTTTGGGTCTTCTCACTTTTCTCCTTGTAATGAACGCATACTATTTCATTTCCATCTGTTTTTCTTTTTTAGGATGGTGGTCCACAATTTTTTTAATAGTGTCTACTTAGGTACTCATAATACTCAATTTTTCCAATGTAGCCAAGTGCATCATTTTTGTAAATATTCAGGACTTGCATGGTGAACTATGTATAAGAATAATAGGTAGTAAATTTTAACCCAGCATTGTCACGTGAATGGTGCTATACACTTTTTTCATTGTATAAAATGTGTGGCTGATAAAATAAGCAATCATGTAAACACAAATAAGTTTCATACCTAACCCAAACAAGCTGAATAACAAAATATGCTAGTGAAACTTATTACTCCATTGTTTCAATAAGAGTTGCATTTGAAAACTTTTTATTTTCACAGGCAAGGTGGGGGGGGCGATGGACTTCCACCCTCTCCAGTTCTTATTTCTCGTGAAGGCTGAGTAAGCCTTGTCTGTACTTTGATATTTGGGTTTAAAACAAACATGGAATCATTTCTAACACTCTTGGTGGGGTTTGAGCCCTAGCCACAAAATAAAAACCTGTCTCCTCGGGAACAGTTATACCCCGACTTTAAAGGACATGCTTGGCATAAGGCCAGCCCCTTTATTTGCGATATAATTAGGCTCCCTTCAGAAACAGAGTGTTATAAATTTGTACTTTTTATATGGCTTATTTGCAATACCTTCTATCTTGATTGTTTAACATGTAGTCTTTCAATAAAATAACATATTTGTGCATATACAATATTTTATTGATACAACAGGAATGTTAAAAAATATATAATAATTTATGACCAATGGAGTCGAAACAAACTTATAAATTTCTCTCAGCTTCACCTACATTCATTGCAAGCCATGTACAACAGAATTATACTTGACTGTTTATGCCATTTCCATTTTACACGGATCTGGCTTACTGCTATGTGAGGTTAAAACATGTTTTATTAATGCACTGATCCCACTAAAGCTCCCCTTGCAATAGTGACATTGCAAGTCAGGAGAGTCCATGTGCTTCACACGAATATGCAGTTTAATACTCTTGGCATTGTTATACATCTTAGAACAGCCACTAACGTAGCACGGCATATTGGGGTTAACATTGTGCATCTCCAAATGGGCGATTAAAGTTCTCTCCCACGTAAACTTCTTGGGGCAGAGCTTGCATTGCAGATTTCTCTTCCTGAGATGAGTTTCCTTGTGCGCCGTAAGATTTGAAAAGCTTTTATTACAAACATCGCACTCCCCAGACTTCTCGCTGTGCAACTTCCTTATATGATACTGCAGATTTACTTTTTGAATAAATGTTTTCCCGCACACGGCACACTGATGCGCTCGCTCTTGTCTATGGATCCGCATGTGATTCTTGTAAGCGCACTTACTCCGAAACTGCTTCTTACAAATGTCGCACTCGGACTGTATAATTTTATCATGCACCGACCGCACATGCTCTTTCAGGGATTTGACGTTGTTGAATCTCTTGGGGCAGTGTGCACACAAGAACAGTCTTTTGTTTTCATGGATCATAACGTGAGAGGTTAGACTGAGTTTTTGTGTGAACTCCGCCCCGCATAGATGGCATTTGAAACGTTTTTCTCCCGTGTGTATGACGGCGTGTGCACCTAAGCCAGACTTGTAAGAAAATTGTTTTCCGCAAATGTTGCAGATGAAGTTCTTCCGTCCATCGTGAGCTTCTATGTGCGCTTTAAGCGAAGCCTTCAAGGAAAACTTCTTTGAGCAATAATCGCACTGAAATGGTTTCTCTCCCGTATGTGTTCTCAGATGAACTATTAACCTGGCTTTGTTCAACTGGTCTAGCCCACACTCCGAGCAAGAATACCTCACTCCCGACTCTTTTTTCTCTCTTTTTACAACAGATTCGCTTTTAATGTTTTTTTTCTTTTTGGCTGACTTGATTTTACGTTTTGATTTCTTATATTTTCTCAAGGAAGACTCGTTGGGTTTGAAATCTAGATCTAACGTGTCAGGAGCTTCTCGCTTGATACTTTCATTATCTGAGAAGTATTCATTAGCTGATAAGACGTTCTCCTCGTCTTCAAAACTCTCTGGCAGTTCAGTTTTTACTAAACTTAACATTTCATATTCCTTCAGTTTCTGATCAGACTCTTCGCATTTCGCTTTGAAGCTAGTGACCACCGCCAGGTCACAATTGCAGCTAAAACATATATTCCTAGAAATTCTTTCTTCGGCTTCTGGTTTCATTTCACTGCTCTCGATAATATTGTAGAACAGTGATGATGATGATGAACCGAGTAGTAAGAGTGGTATAAGATTATCGCCTTCAGTTAAACAAACACAACATGATTTTTGCAGTTTTAATTCTGCCATGGTTTGATTCCGTTCGATTCAAAATATTTTAATAGAAATATTAATTTATGTTGAATTACTTTCAAAAGGCGAACCGATAGCGAAAATGTTAGCTGTCATTTTGACAGTAACAACACAAGTTGACGTTTCATTTATTTTTTTCTAAAATGCTGTGAGTGTGTGGGGGAAAAATATGAAGTAGGTACCTAGGGATTTCGTTGAAAACAATACCTACCTTGGAAAAAAAGTTTTTTTAACAATATCGTGGAGGCTTTGCAACAATGCTTTGCAAGATGCTTGCAAAGTGTGGACCATTGACTTAGTGGACCTATTTATTTTTACAGGTTAGGGGGCCGGCCTTACGCCACCACTTCGGTGGAAGTAGAGGTTTCCCAGCTCCCAAGGGGGTTGGTACTCACTTCTTTTCAAGTCTGAATAAACTCTTCCGGTATTTTATTTTTGGGTTTGAAATAAACACCAAAACGGGAAATCAAACCTGGCACCCTTGGCGGGATTTGACCCCTAGCTCTCGGCATGGAATGCAAGCACTCTACCAACTGAGCTATCGTCAGGACTTGCAAGACCCAAACACGATCCATATATAGAATATGTGTTGTCCATAATGTTTATTTACACAATACAGCAGTTTTTTTGTCTGAAAGTAGACACAACCACAGTAAAAATAAAAAAAATAAACAACCTGACTGGAAAATGTTGTTTTTTGTGTTAATTCCATTACGTTTTTATCTTACCTTATAAGAAATCTTATGAAAACCAACTGATTTGTACCAAGTCTTTCAAATCCATTTACCATTTTAATAAACATAAAGCAAGTGCAAACTTACATTTGTGGACATGCATTCGGCCTATTACAGAAAAATCGTATTCTGCCCCGATTGTTTATGTTAAAAGACTGATAGCGCATATTTCACGCGGTCTGTCCGGTAATCCATAGACAATCTAGGTAGAATGGTACTCATGTGAAAAGGGGGCCAAATATATACATATATCCAGAGCTTAGATTATAGATTTTGGTTTGATGAAGACTTATCTCTACCTACTTTTAGCCTGGCAATTTAATAAATTTGGTATTTTCAAGTAAGTTTTTATAGCATGCCTTCATCTTTCTTAATGATAAAAGTTCATTAACAACTATTCTCTGTATTTCACGAGAATTTGCTCTAAGTGTTATTGAATTAAGAACTTTTTTCTTAAACATCAATCTTGTATTAGACTACCATCCTTTGTAACCAACAACAAAATATTTGTTTACCTTTTCCCTAGGGATCCGGCCAGGTGACGACACAATATTGTCTATGCCAATCCACTCATTCTACAATTCAAACCTCAAGATTAAATAAGTAATTGTAATAAGTAACATAAACAACATATTTTGGTAAGTAAACCACATTTATTCAAATAACTATTTACAGGTTTGCAATTTGGAAATCATGTTAATAATTTAATTTACAATACAAATTGATTCATGGGATCTTCGTCCCGTTTTCTCTTGATGAAGTATGCCTCCATCTGCTCCTCCGTTGGTTTGGCCACTTCCTTCATGCTGTTGTACGGCCTTTTCCTTTCATCCATGGAAAGTAGCTCATCTGCTCTTCGCAGGGATTTCTCTTCTTCACGTAAAGCCTGAAACAAAACAAAAAATGACAATGTGTTCTATAATAGAGTTAGAATATTTTTTTCACGGATGATTGCTTTTGTCCGGACAACTTGGCTGATTGCGTAAATCGAAAAAATGTAGAAAACTGAATCACTCTCTAAGAGGGCCACGGTTTCTTCCATACATTTTTGATTTACGCAACCGAGGTGTGATTTACGTCATCAAAATTAACAAGCAAAAAAAATCTAAGTATATTCAAAGATACATGGTAAATTTGTACGCCAAATTTGATGTATCTTTTCTGTACTTAGGAGTTAAAAAATGCTGGACCCATTTACGCAAATATCCTTTCAAACAGTCTTTCAGCACTACCGTCTACCAATACAGGCATATGGTTGTTGGGGCACTTAATTAACTGCAAAATGGATTACATTCTTAATTATCTGATATGATCTTAAGCTTCAGAAGAGCTTGAAGCGAAACGTAAATAAACATTACAAACACATTAAGCACTAGCACCATTCTTTTCCGATAAATTAAAATTGGCTCTTCTGGAAATAAAAAAAAAAAACATATTGTTCCTGCGTCCCAGATGACCTGCGTGAGATAGATCAGGAACGCATATTTAGAAAAAGGTTGCAGGTTATCCTGTTAAGCCTTTTGGATGACAAAGGGTCATGAAAAAGCGTAACAAAATTTCAAAAGATTTGAAGTAAGGAATAATAATATTTCTATTGACTTACAATAGCCAACTTATCCTTTTCTTTGAGCTCCTTCTTGGCCTTCTTTTCCTTCTTCTTCTTGCTCTTCTTGTCTTTCTTCTTTTTCTTCTTGCTCACTTTTTCTGTCTTTGATCGGACATCAGTTTCCATCTCTGAATCGGAAGACGACGAGCTCTCGGCCTCTGATACACTCTTGACGACCTTTTCTTTTTCTTTTTCCGGAGTCTGCAGCGGCAAGGTTTTGATGCTTGAACTGCTTGGAAGAGATGAGAGAGAGTCTGCTTCTAGTACGACTGTCTTCCCGGCTTCACCAACACAGTAGGACATCTAAAAATATAGCAAAAATAATCTCAAATCATTTAAAATTCTTATTTTGCAACACTGAACAGTGATTTTGCTATTTTAGTTTAAGAGCGCTCTCGGAGATTTGTGATTTCAAAATTCGCGTTTGTTTAGTTAGTATATCTGGCACCGTGGCGCGCTTCGCGCTCTGTTCTCGCGTTCGTTTGTAGTAAATTCCAAGGTACGTATATTAACTTATAATATCTGTGGACTAGAAATTATTTTAACCAAAAAAATCATATATATATATATCTCAACTTACTTACGAAAATGGTCATTAGTAATAAAAATAACAAAGAACTTCACAGTTGCATTTCCATGTGTACAAAAAACTCGGCACAACGAAAAAAAAATCTTGAATATTGGTACCATTTCAAATAACGGCTGCCGACTAGACCGGAAATAACTAGAGTTGACAGATAACACACGTTATAAATATTGTGACCGCCAAAGTCGTGCCAATATTTCATATTTTCAAGTTGAATATTCATAATTTTATTGATTGTAGAGGCATTAACTCTGTAATCGTTCATCATTAATGATAAAAGAAAAACAGCTTTGTTTTCGATTACGTGAGTATTTATTTTTATACCACAACCGGTTATTAATTGATCCACCTGACGATGCAAACGGAAGTTTGCGAAACCGGTTGTGGTATAAAAATAAATACTCACGTAATCGAAAACAAAGCTGTTTTTCTTTTATCATTGAATATTCATATTTTAACTTTATCACTCATTTCATTATAACCACTGCAACGTGTGACAGGAGAGAAACGCAAGTGGTAGCATGTCGCTGCCTTTGTTCTTGTTTGCCGTAGAGACCATTAAGCTAATTTTACATGAGCAATGTTTGCATGTGTACTGGACCAATGTGTCTTATGAAAACAGGAAATTGATTTCAAAAATATTTAAAACAACTCTCACATTACGAATTTTACGCTTATTCTTACCTCAGATTGTGTAGAATTTGATTCTTATGACAACTGCAGTATGTATCAAATCAGCACGTTAGTTTCCGCTCCTCTATGTTATTACTCATAGTAGCTTTGCGGGTCAGTTTTTGCCAGCCATTTTTTTATGCCGTACAGATAGACTCAACCTTTTCATTCTTCAATAGCGATACTAAAAATGTATTTGATTGTATGGGTAGACTGAGATGTGAATAAAAGATGAAACTTCTATGAACTATCTTAGGTTTATTTTATCAAAAAAATAATAGTTTCGCAAATTTTATTTTTAGTAATAATAATATCAGGATGATTTTTGCGAGCGCTGTTTTTGTGTAAATCACACCCCAAGAGCCCCCAGCGAGCTTGGTCGTCGCTAAAGAAAGCATCGATTCTCAATCAAGACCAAGTTGCTGTAGGGCTGGATGAACTTTGGTGACGGGTCTTGGTAATGGTTTGTGTATTTCCAGTATATTGATTCATTAGAACTTTGAAAAACATGTAAATAAAAAAAAAACAAGTTTTTAGTTTCTCGTAAGCGTAACTACAGATGTTATGGATATGTGAAGGTTCGAAGGAATTTTATGAAAAAAGTGGTCAATATAGTGCATACACGCAGAATTTCTTAGTAAATATTTAGTTTTCACATACTGTAAAATTGCGTTTCCTTTCTCGCAATTTCGCTTTCTTGATGACTAAAATTATTTTTTAGCGTAAAATCCGTAGGAAGTAGAATGTCGACCGATTATTTCTAAAATAGTAATAGTAAATTTCTAAGTTAAGTATCAAAGTCTTAATCTAAATTAAAGTTGCAAAGATATATATCATTTCAGATTCATATTAAATGCATTCCCACAAGCACACACATAGAAGTTGAACATAAGCCCTGCAACTTTTGCCGACCTTCCCAGAAACAGGGGTGACATTAGCAAAGTGAACCATCTTTGTACAGTATGGGTGGTCAGCTTTATACCAACCTATAAGTCAAGGAATGTCTTATTAACAATTGTTGATTGCAAAAAATAATATTTATTTAAGACGTAACATGGAAAATATTCACTGCGAAAATGTTGCGTATCACTTGCTGACGTAATTCAAAGTAGTAGAGAGTGTTTTTTGTAGCTAAAAGCCAGCGCGGTATAGGTCCGCTTTCGGCGAGCTCCTGAGAGCGAATGGAAGATAATAGAAAAAGCATGCAATATAAAGCCGTTTGTAAAATTATAAAATAAATAGATCTTATGAAAAATAAAATTTGAAAAAAATTACAAGTAAACTTAAGATTCTATTTTTTAATATTTGAAAATTATTGGTCACAAAAAACGATTTTTTGAGATTTTATTTGGAGATACAATACACACTTTTTTTAAAGTTTTTGCTTCTAGATTTTTTGTTTTATTCCAGTTTTCTTAATCTGAATCACATTTTAAATCACACCACGAACTAAAACAGGATATAAAGTATATTTGTAATTTTTTTTTAGATTTCAAAATACCACCAATTTACAGAAAAACTGGTTCAAAAATTGTATGTTTTCCACTTACCGCAAGAAGGTGTTGGTAATTTTTATTTTTTCAAGTAATAAAAGCGTTTATAGACATAATATTATTTGATGAATATTGCAAATGAAATGTTTAACTAACACTTCAAGTTATCAAAATTTTATATTTGTCCATATTTATTGAAAAAAAACCACGTCAAAAACTGTGTTTTCGAGAAATTTCCTAGCACCCTCTTAAGGACAACTTAAGAGTTGGAAAAACCTATGTACATCCAAAAGTATGCAGTTATGAGATTAAAAACTCATTGAATAGAAAGAGAGATTAAACTCATTGAAACTCAAGTAATAGAAATACAAAATATGGTAATCAATAGATGCTACAGGGAGTCTAGACCTAATATTTCACATATTTTTTCAGATGTACAGTGGTACAAGGATAAAAATGAATATAAGTAAAAATTTGAGCAAGGGCGCTTCTGTGATACTGGGGGCTAACAACTGTTCTTTCAGAAAATACTCTTACTCTTACAGCTCTGGCATGTCAGTCATGTTTCTTTATCAAAATAACAATAAGGACCAGGATCAAAACAACACGACTACTTTCATGGTGAATTGTCAAAAGTGTCATTTTACAAGATAGCACCAGTAGTTCCGCATTTTAACCACATTCATTAGCATCCATGTATATTTGTATGGATTACACATACTTTCCCAACTTTTTACAAACAAGCCATATTAAAATTAATACAAAATAGGGAAAGCAAAAATAATCTCTTCATAAGGAATATCAAAATCACTGTTTTCTATTTTAAGTTGTAAAACGTAGTTACCTTAATGAAGGAATGACAGCATTTATATCCCCACTTTCCGGACTTCCAGAATGAGCCCCAAACACAAGTGTGGTTGTTTATCAGGACGTCTTCCTCGTATTTACTCCTAAACAAATACATAATACAGTTATCATCATGGACTTGTTGGTTAATTTGTAAACGCATATGAATTCTTCAATCCAGCAAATAAAATACATAAAAATGGTCGACAGTCAAATCACCTCAAGGGCATTTTACATCTAAATCTAAGTTGCAAAGATATGTATTATTTGAGATTCATATTAAATGCATTCCCACAAGCAGACATGCATAATTTCGTGCCCAACACATGCCGCATGTGGACCTACAATATAAAAACCCCACCTGAAATAAACATAAGCCCTGCAACTCTTGCCGACCTTCCCTGAAACAGGGGTGACATTGGCAAAGTGAACCATCTTTTTTACAGTATGGGTGGTCAGCCTCATACCAACCTATAAGTCAAAACATAATTTTTGGATAAAAAATAGTTAACAGTAAACCAACAAAATACAACTTATGCAAATATAAAAATTACATTACAAATTAAACAATTTACCCCTTTTAAAAAGGGACAATTTACCCCTTTTAAAAAGGGACAATTTACGCCTTTTAAAGACGGCAATCAACAGAAACCATCTAATGTACATTCCTTTTAAAATCTTTGGTATAAACATGCTTACAAATAACCAATTTAAAAATAAATTTGAGTATGAAAGGGATGTGTGATGAGCCCATGGCTATTTAACATAGTCATGGACAAGTGCGTTCGAGATGCTAGACTTGATGATTGTGGATTAATGATAGGAGAGAGCAAAGTGAGTGTTGTACTGTATGCGGATGATGCAGTTCTTGTATCTGATTCAGCAGTGGAATTGCAAACAATGCTCTCTAGATTGAACGAAGCTCTGATAGGTAATTATTTGAAGTTGAATGCAAGTAAGACGAAAGTTTTGGTTTTTGAAAGAAATGAAGAAAATACAAACTATGAATTTAGAATCAATGGATTGAACGTTGATGTGGTAAATGAGTGTGTATACTTGGGATGTAAGTTTGAAAAAGATGGAAGAATGACAGGCGAACTTGAAAGAAGAGTAATGAAGGGCAGGTGTGTACTGGGTGCCACAGCTTGTTTCGCCAAAAATCAAAAATACCTAAAAATGCTCGACTGGCGGTACACAGTGGCATACTTTTACCCACCTTGATGTATGGAAGTGAAGCCTGGACGGTGAATGAAAGTGAAATTAGTAAGGTCCATACTGTTGAAATGGACTTTCTAAGAAGTATGATTGGGAAAAAACGGAGTGACAGGGTGAGGAATGATTTTGTAAGAGAAGAATGTGGTGCAAGAGAAAGTGTGAAAGTGAAGATTAAAAGAAGTTTGTTAAGATGGTTTAGGCATATGGAGAGAATGAATGAGGAAAGACTGACGAAGAAAGTATTTGTTGGTAGAATAGATGGATGTCGTGGTAGAGGAAGACTGAGAAAGGTATGGATGGACCAAATATCCGAAATCGCGAATGAATGGCATATCCAGAGTCATAATAAAAGAAGAGCCTGTATGAAGAAGGTTGTGACTCTGGAGGAAATGAAAGAAGTATGTAAGGACAGAAAGAAATGGTGGTTAATCTGTAATGTTGGCGGCTAGGGTTTATTAAAGTGAAATTTGTTTTATGTTTTAGTTTTTGATGTCCATATATATTATTATTTATTGATTTAAAAAATGTAATTTGTCATGTATGTTCCTTGACTTATAGGTTGGTATGCGGCTGACCACCCATGCTGTAAAAATGGTTCACTTTGCCAATGTCACCCCTGTTACAGGGAAGGACGGCAAGAGTTGCAGGATGTATGTCCATTTGAGATTTGGTTTTTATGTTGTAGGCTCACGTGAGGCATGTGCAAGCGCAAACTTGTACATGTCTGGTTGTGAGAATGCATGTAATGTGAATCTCCAATGTAACATATCTTTGCAACTTAGATTAGATTAGATTAAAGTATTTAAGGGTGTGTTGTTTCAGCTATAGTAATAGAAAGAAAAAAAAAATTGCAGGTAGTTTTTTTGTTCCGCTTGAAGTCACATACTTTTAAAGATTTTAAATAATGATTACGGTCGTAAGACATTTTATAGAATGAAAAAAAACGGATTTTACTGACCGTGCAAGAGAAAAGAACGATTTTCTCTACGTTTCGTCGACGATATTATGTCTTCTTGTGAAGTCCTCCGACAAGAAGACATAATATCGTCCTTCTGTACAACTGGGGCTATTGCGACATCTATGAATGCATCACCGAAGGTTAATAAAAGTACCCAAAACCTTCGGCCACGATCAAACAACAATAATTCAACAGTTCGTGGTTCTTCTTTGTAGAAGAGACACCCTCCTGAGGACGTCGGATATGACTCCGACGAAACGTAGAGAAAATCGTTCTTCTCTTTTGCACGGTCAGTAAAATCCGTATTTTTCATTCTATAAAATCACCTACTTTTGGCTAACACATGTATGCTGCCTTACCTAGCCACTTGCTTTTCCTGGCCCTGGATCAGAGTTCCGTCCCTGTTGTATTGAGTGAATACTTCTGTTTGTGCCAGTAGGAGGGCTTTAGGCGGGACCTCTAGATGTTCTGCCCCTCCGTATTTATCCAAAACAGACTCTTTCACCTGGAGGCAAAAAAATACATGTTAATTGAATCACAATCAAAGAAAATATCTGAAAGATTTGATGTGTCATTTTGCAAGGCAGACAAATACAGTCAAACTCACAAAAAAAAAATGCACCTAAGCAACACATATAGTGTAACTTCTTGCCTGAAGGGTTTCGCATGTGGCGATTGGAACCTATCTATTTTTACAGCTAAGTTCCTTGACTTATGCCCGCTTTCCACTGCGAGCGGAGCGGACTCCGTACGGACTCCGCTCGACTAGCAACAGTAAATTTGATAGAAGTGCTTCCACCGACAGCGAGTCAGCGGAGCGGACTGAGCGAGTACAAAGAGTTACAAAAGTGGTCGCAGAGTTGAGCGAGTTTCCAGCGGACTCCGTACGGATTCCGCTCGACTAGCAACAGTAAATTTCATAGAAGTGCTTCCACCGACAGCGGAGTGAGCGGAGCGGACTGAGCGAGTAAAAATTGGTCCGCTGTGTCATGGTCTCGGCCGCTAGTTTTCAACTGACTTCGCTCCCCCGTGCCCCCCGCGCCAACCCGCGCAGTTGCGTGACAGCGATAAAACACATCATACATGATTTACAAAAACACATCATACATTATTTTATTAATTTGAAAATATTAAAATGTATGTTTTATTTCAAACATCTACTTTTTATGTTTAAAGCAAAATAATACATTACTTTTTATGTTTCGAAACAAAACAAAACTCTTTTATTAATAATTAAAACGTTTGATCTGGGCGTAGGCTGCAACGAGCTGTCACACACTGCACATCATACATTATTTTATAAATTTGAAAATATTAAAATGTATGTTTTATTTCAAACATCTACTTTTTATGTATTAAAGCAAAATAATACATTACTTTTTATTTTTCGAAACAAAAAAAAAACTTTTTTTATTAATAATTAAAACGTTTGATCTGGGCGTAGGCTGCAACGAGCTGTCACACACTAGTTGGCTCCGCTAAGCCCGCTCTAGATGGAAGGCAAACAACTCTTTCATCTGACTCATCTCATTTCCCGCCTAGCCGACTCCGCCGAGCTCGTTGGCTGTGGAAGGCAAATACCATTATTTTTTAAACTCTTTCGCAATGGAAGGCCAAAACTATTTCGCTACGCTCCGCTCAGCTATTTCCCGCTCCCGCTCAGCTATTTCCCGCTCGCAGTGGAAAGCGGGCATTATAGGTTGGTATGCGGCTGACCACCCATACTGTGAAAAAATGGTTCACTTTGCCAATGTCACCCCTGTCTCAGGGAAGGACGGCAAGAGTTGCAGGACTTATGTTCATTTGAGATGGGTTCTTATAATGTAGGTCCACATGCGGCATGTGTTAGCGCGAAATTATACATGTCTGCTTGTGGGAATGCATTTAATATAAATCTTAAATGATATATATCCTTGCAGCTTAGATTAGATTAGGGGACTGGCCTTACGCTAAGCTACTTCAGTTGAAGTGAGGGCTTCCCAGCTCCCGAGGGGGCTGGTACTTATTTCTTGTGAAGGCTGAGTAAACCTTGCCAGTATTTTATTTTGAGGTTTTAAATTTGGATATAACAATCACAAAAATAGCGAGTTCACGGCTAAAATGAGCAATTACTTATGGATATGTTAGTTCGGGCTTATTTTCATACAAACATGGACAGCTATGATGAGCTCGCTTCTATAATCTTAAGTTGGAAAGATATATTAACATTTAGAATTCTTATTAAATGCATGCCCGCAAACAGACACGTGCAAGAGTTGCAGCATTTAGATTGTAGCACCATTAGAGGTAGTTTTAAAACAGATCAGTGGGTTTACCTGACTCTTGAACTGATCTTTTTTCTTGTCATATTCCTTCTGCAATATCTCTAGCTTGGTTGGTTCCGCCAACAGATGTACATCAACTCCCTTATCATGTGCCTCCCATGCAAACAGTTGAGCAACGGCGTGCTTCTGTGTGTCGCCAGAAAATCTTACAAAGTTCTCCCCGGTATAGTCAGTCCTAAAAATATATTTTACGAATTAAAGGATGCTTAAAAAAAACAAAATATATGCAATGAAATGGTATATATAGCATGCAACTTCTTAGGTCGTATTTCATTTGTGCTAGTTATATAATTTCACAAGTAAGGAGGCCAGCTTTTTGTCAACCACATTAGATTGAAGTGGGGTTGGTTTACCTGCTTGGGAAGTAGCAGGTTCTCATTTCTCGGGAAGGCTTGACGGCAATATGACTTGAGATAGAAGGAAATATCAAGAGGGAGATATCGGAGAGAGTCAAACGCTTTTGGCTAGAAATGCAAGTGTTCTACCAACTAAGCAATCAACTCCATTTTCAATTCAAGTAGTCAATATTTATGATATCTTTCAAGCGATCGGAGTTTAGAAAATATAATTTCCCCTCTCTTTTATTTTCTTGTTAATTTAATTATTTTTAAAGTTCACAACATGATATTAATATTTTGTTTCAACTTACTCTGCATCCTTGGGATTAGGGTTGTCTCGCATAGATCTTGTCTTGGGATCGTAGTACGCTGAATTGGGATCCAAGTTGCGTAAGTATTTAGCTGTGTCCTCTCTGATGCGCAAGTTACGCACTGTGATTCTTTGTTTGGAGTCCACCTGTACAAAAAACACAACATTTAAGTTACACAACTTCTCTCTTAATATAGAATTTTGATTATCTGAGGCCACTGTATCATGATCAACTAAGCTTACGATTCGCAGCTCCTAACAGAGAGTGCAGGCCAAAGCGAAGAAATTGCTTAAGGTTATGTGAAGCAGCAAAATAAAGTCATGACCAACAGACATTTTCTTCATGCAGAATTGAAGTTTTTCATCTTTAGTTTTCTGTCATACTATCAGTATGTGACTACACACAGATTAATTACAAAATACATTGCTGCATATTTAAGTAAATAAAATATCATTCAATTTTACCTCACATATAGAATCTGTGTTTCTTTTGTTATATCTGTATTAAGCTTTTGATTATCTGAGGTAGCTTTGGTCCACAATAGCTTGGGTAATGGAGGTTTTACTCAAATAATAATTTGTTACTAAGAGAAATGCACTGCTTACTTTGGTTCCAGGCATGTCTACTCCGTCCACATATTTATCTTCATCTTCCTCTGCGTCGTCCTCTTCTTTGTCTTCCATGGCAGACGGATCTGCAATAAGCCACACACAAGATAAAATACATGCTACTACACAAATATAATCATCAAAATCATTCAATCCGGGATGATCTTGGTCTCTGTTAACTTTTCCTTAATAAACCATTGCCACAACTGTTTGTCCAACACAGTACAGTCCAACACAGTAGGGGCAAGTGGTGTACCTATGGACACGCCGTTTTTTTTTCGACTTAATATTTTTTTTCTCGCAAGTTAAGAACAGATCAGATGAACAAGATACAGATCTCAGGGCTGTCAGCCGTTGGGGCACTGACAACCTTGTAGAGTTCAACATCAAAAAGACTCAAGCATGTCTGATATCCTTAAAGAGGATTCCAAACAACTATCTCCCAACTTTCGACAATGTCTCCATCTCTAACCATGAACACTTAAATCTTCTTGGTGTTTATCTGTCATCAGAGTTAAAATACCATGATGCTATTGAGTCTCGCACAACTTCCGCTTTCCGGCGACTCGGCATATTATACAGAGCCCGTAGGTTTTTTACTTCAGCCCAGTTATTGACTCTGTATAAATCCCAAATCCGCCCCATTATCGAATATGGCAGCCATCTCTGGTGTGGTATGTCCAAGAAGTTGAGTGACCAACTTGATTCTGTGCAAAGGAGGGCAGTGAGGTTGATCAATGATCCTTCTCTGACATCCGATCTGCAGCCGCTCCAGCACAGAAGAAAGGTTGGAATGCTCAGTCTTTTTTATCGATATTACCACGGAGCTTGTTCTAATGAGCTCCATTCATTAATCCCTCCCCCTCTCATTTCAGAAAGGGAAACTCGTAGTACGACTCTCATTCATCCCTTTGCAGTCGATCTCAAAACTATGAGAACTTGGCTTTTCATGACTCATTCCTTTGCCAAACTGCCCGCTTATGGAATGGTCTACCAGTATCTGTGTTCCCTTCCTAATTTAATCCGGTTTTATTCAAAACCAACATCAATCACCACTTCCTTGCAGCGCCTCACGACAGAACCAAGAACTCAAGCAACACCTCTGCGGCACCCTTCCAGGGTGACATAGACCCCCAAGACTCTCAAGAATTGGGGAGCCTCCCGCACAGGATTCCTTAAAAAAAAAAAAAAAAGAAAGGTAGAGAGAAGATTGTTTATGTTATGTATTCATTGTCTAATTGTGCATAACCAACTTATTTTTAGTTTTGTATAATATTGACCTGTTTTGTGTTACGACCTTTCCCCCAAAAATCGCATTTTTGTCCAGAGGTACACTTATGGGTGTGTACCTGTGGACAGGGGTAAGTGTACCTTGGGACAGCATGTGTACCTCTGGACATCAAAAAAATTAAGTAGTTTAAAAATGATTAAACATAGTATTATTTTATATTTTATTGGTGATAAAATTGCACAAACTTATTATTATAAAAATGACAACAAAACATTTTGATAGCGATTATTAAAAACACGTAATATATATTGTTAGAAGAACCTACCTTATAACAACAAATAATATTAAAAATATTTTTTATTTTCCATGTAGAACTCATTCATCTCTTCGGAATCGTATGAATCTGATCCAAAAACACCTTTATCCAAACGCTGCATTTTATGAAAAGTGTGAGGATGCAAAGTTAAAATGAAAACTCTCGATTCTTTTGCTTTTTCGAAAACTTGAATATTTATATGGGAATCGTGGTTATCCATGATTAGGAGAATTTGATCACTTTTTCAAGGTATCACATGAACAACTTTGATTCGTTTGACCAACTAAAAGATGGATATAAAAATAAATTAGAATAGTCTAACAAGCATTTTATTTTAAGTTGAGTACCGGTGGACACAAGGCGTGTACCTTTAGACGTCCATAGGTACACGCAAAAATGTGTCCAGAGGTACACAAATGATACTAAATTAAAACATCAACTGACATTTAATTTTGAGGTTCAAAATAAGGCAAATGAATGCTCTATCGCTTTAAGCACTACCTAAACCCTAAATTGGTATTATCATTTGACTAAAATATTTCATAATCACACCATGAAAACTGTTTAAAAATGCATAAAAACTAACTTTTTGTTGCTGAAAACTTGAATTGTAAAAAACGGGTACGTGTTGTAGGTGATGACAAGTTACACACAATAATATTTAGAGCTATCAAAAATGTAATATCCCCGTTTATGTGATGATTTTTAATCTTCTGTATTTCCAGAGATATGATGGTGTCCAAAGGTACACAGCGTCCAGAGGTACACCACTTGCCCCTACAGTCCACCACCATTCCATTCAGCTATCGAGTTCTAAGTCTTCCTTCTCCCCTTTTGGGTTAGTCAAGTATAAAAATATCCAAGAACTAAAAATATACCCCACAATCAGGGTTAATATGATTTAAATCGGTTGATTTAAATCAGTGATTTAAATCGCGATTTAAATCAAATGATTTTTAAAAATCGCGTGATTTAAATCACTTTTTACTCTCCTGTGCCTTAGCTCTGTGTAAACGCTCCTTACAAACTTTACTGCAGATAGCGGACCAAAACAAAGAAGAAATCGACAAGGATATCAGAAATATTATCCGAAATATGTCAATACAAAGCAATGCAGAGGATCTTGTTTCAAGACTGGAACCAATCGCAACAGCATTAGACAAGACTCAAAGTGACAAGTGCTCAATTTCCGAATGCGTGCAAGTATGGAAAGATTTAACGTCGCAACTTGAGGAAGTATTTAACATGGCTCAAATGAAGAAAGTTGTGACCCACTATCGCCAGGCAATGACATCAGCTCACTTTTTGGCGTATATGATAAATCCAAAACTTCCACAAGGTAAATTATCAGCGAAGGAATCTGAAGAAGCCTTGACATTTTTGCAGGATAGATACGGTCACAATGGAATTTTTTTTTCTAAACAAAAGAATTATAAAGATGAACGCAAAAACCGAGCCATTCACAGGGGTCCTAATGGACGAAGAGGTAATGAAAAACACTGACGCCCTAGACTGGTGGCTCGCCTTAGCAAACATGAAGAAATGTATAATCAAACAGCTGCTCACAGCGAGTCTTTTCCTCATTTAATTTAGTCCACAGTAAAATTAGGAATAGGCTGGGCACGGAAAAGGCGGCAAAATTGGTGTTTTTAGTTAAAAGTTTAAAGAAAAATAAATAAGGTAAAATATGTAAAACATATGTATTGTATTATACAATATATATATATGAATATGATGCCGCCTTTATTACATTATATACTTTAGTCATATTTCTCATATCAATCAATAAAAAACTATTGGTTAAAGGTACTGGGTTTTTCATTTTACATGCTTTAATTGAGGTATTCATTAAAATCAAAAAAATCTGATTTAAATAAAAAAAATCCGATTTAAATCAAATTAATCGGATTTTTTTGATTTTTTAAAAAAAATCATGATTTTTATCAACCCTGCCCACAATACTCTTCAATCACATCACATCATCATTGAGCTGAAGAAGCACATCGCAGACATGGGTGAAACGTCTGGAGGCTCCAGGTCCGATGAGCTACATCAGCATATCTAATCTAATGTAAGTTTAAGGATCTTTTGATCGGCATGATATTAATGTGATGATTTTGAAGCAAATACGGAAGCTTCATCTCCAGGCAACAGATCCTAGAAAATAACCTTCGCGAGAAAAAAGTAATTGTTTATAAAATTTCTTACCTTGTTCCAGTTTCTCAGCCCGCATATCTCTCTTGGCGTCTTCCACCTTCTGGTACTCTTCGATGATGGCCTTGTGCTCGGATGGATCGTAGCCATTCCACCTGTCCCGTTTACCATCAAACCCCAGCACCAGTGTAGGCTGGACAAACTCATCAGGCGCTATCTTGGCATTTGTGAATTTTGCTCCAATCTAAACAAATTAACAGATAATTTATTTGCGGTCCTTATAAATTGTGAAAAATTAAGCTAAATTCATAATTTTGTAATATCATGGCTCCAGTATTCATTATAGACAACATCAAACAGTTGTATTTGATATAATCTAACCTTATCATATTTTTTTGTAACGTGACTAATAGGTTGATATGAGGCTGACCACCATGCTATAAAAACCTGGTTCACTTTTGACAGTGCCACCCTGTTTCAGGGAAGGGCGGTAGGAGTTGCAAATTTCATGTTCATATGAGATTGGTTTTTGATTTGTAAGTACGCATGCACTATTTGTAAGCACAAATTTACACGTGTCCACTTATTGGCATGCATTTATTATGAATTTTAAATGTTAATGTATCTTTGCAACTTAGATTAAAGATACAGAGTGTTAACCAATATTAAATCAAATATTTTAAATTCTAGATATTGATTGGTATAGGGGCCGTCCATAAATTACATCATCGATTTTGGCCGATTTTCAACCCCCCCCCCCTACAATCATCCTATAGTCATTATCTAATGACCCCCCTCCCCCCTATTGCTGTAATAATGGATGAGCTTAATAATTAATAATGTTACATTACTTGCATACTATTTTGGATATTGTGTAAAAATTGGTATTTACAAGAACGACGTCACTTCTGGGACTCGTACATCATTTACCATCATCCGCAGACCAGACCCCCCCCCCCTAAATGCGAATGACGTAATATATGGACAGCCCCATAGGGTTCATATAGAAATCAGTTTTTTTTTTCGGGAAAATGTCACAGGTCCATGTGACTAGGGTACTTAGCAACCAATAACAACATATTAGTGACTTTTATTTATTTTTTCTGTTTATGGGATTTGTGCCGAGTCAATTTATGGCAACAAATATAGGTAGTTAAAAAAGAGAAGATGATTACTTTTCTGGGTCTTTCTAAACAATCCTTTTTCTTGTGTGTCAATGCTCCACAGTTCTCACAGGCACCCTTTCGATACTTCACAGCTACAGAGCTCTGAAATAGATTAAAATACTACAATTATAAATGTTTTTATTTTTTTCAAATTATTTGATGTGGGCAGTTGATATTATTTTGATAACTTTGGCATTCCTCAATATTGTCTTTCGTTTTGAATGAAATATTGGCAATAAGCAATAATGCCGTCTGATAGAATAAACAAATATAACATGAATAAAGCTTAATGTAATGAGGTCTGAACATTCACAATATCCCTCGGCTATTTCAGCCGTAAATTCCGAAGAATTAAGAATTTTTGCTAGCTAACACCATTTTTTACAGCCAATTGGCGGCACTATCTATACTTTATTTGTATAAAATATCATTAAAAATGCACATAAACATTTGGATTCCAGTTTTCTAAATGTACATACCTCATTGGGACATGACTCAGAACCAATTTTTAAATTGCCAGCGGGCAAACAATACAGATCTATGTGACAAGGGTCCTTAGCAAAATAATGGATGTTTTTGTTGACGATATAGACGGTGTGTTAAGTTGAAAAACTTACAGTGTCGACCCCTTTCTTGTAATATTCATCCAAATGGGAATAAGTAGTCTCCTGTTCCTCTTGTGGCCTCTGGTGCTTGAGAGTAGGACCACTGGTGCCATAATACCACGGGGCAGACGAAATGTACTGCGGTATATGTGGGTTGATATCCTTTCCTGCAACCAACAAAAATAAGTGAGGTTATATATATATATAAGGATAATTTATTTTAATGTAGGTACACATAATTAAAGAGCGCCGTTTTTGTGTGTGTCACACCTCAAGGGCCCTCTCAAATCACGGATAAGATTTCTTGTAAAGATGTGTCTTTAGTGCTCCTTTAAAGACACCAACAGTCTTTGCCTTCCTCACATTAGGTGGCAGTCTGTTCCACTCCATTGGTCCCGCAAACCGGAAAGCACGGTCCCCAAAATTAGTGCGTGTCTGACGGTGTGGCTGAACCAAGTCCACCACGCCATCCCCTGCAGATCTGAGCGTTTGTTATACATTATGTTATACATTAAAATAAAAATTGCTTTGTTTAAATTCAGTATTCACATGAGTTTATTTTTGTACACGACCGTTACATGTTATACTTCAACCGACACGATATGACGTTATACTTCAACACAACTTGTAAACCGTAATTATTTTTTTAACATTGTACTGAAATTATTATTACCTTCTTCATCTACAGCAGCTGGAGCTGTTCCTGCTTTTCTCGCCTCCTCGAGTTCTTTTGCTTTTCGCCAATCTTCGCGCGATTTCTTCTTTGGTTCTTCATCGGCCTGTTCTTCGCGAGATTCGTCTTTGCTGCGCAGTATTTGAGATACGGCTATCCGTGATGTGCTAGCCATTCTTGCCGCACTAAAGTCAACACACAGTGAGTCAACACATGCCAATTAATACGTAGTATTATAGTATACTTATTTATGCATGCCAATAACAAATAAACATGAAATTAGAATTTCAAGTGAAAATAATAACGTAGCCTGACAGCTGTGGGATGTTGTCTCACAACAACGTTTCCCGAAATCTATGGATTTTATTTTAATAATAGATAGGGAAAAAGTTTCATCGCAAAATTCAGGTAATTTTTTTCAAAGTTAGTTTACATTTAATTACTGTACATATGTGCCATTTTGTTCGTGGACTATCTGCCATCTTGTAGGTAGAGACATCATTTTATTTATTGAAACAAAATAACATGACACTCCTATACGCGGTGTGTCAGCTGTCAGATTAGAATGTCAAAATAATGCGCGCTAGAGGCATAAATAAAAATCTGCGCATGCGCAGCCTCAGGGTGGTAACATGGAAAAATAATTTATTGAGAACAGTAATTCCTTGCTTATGCCATGGTTATAAGTAAGAAAAATTTATGCCAGGTATAACTTTTTACACCTGGCATAGCTATGCCCGGTGATAAGCTTAGAATAAGAAAATCTAATAAGTAACACTGATAATGTAATACAAGTATTATAAAACTAAAACAATATTTTATGCAAAAAAATCAAAACAATATAAGTGTATTGTTAAGGTTTGAATAGTTTTTTATTTAGACATTTAAATTTATAAGTATTGTCATGCCCTTAAATACATGACCAGTGAAATATTGTTATGGGGCATCCACACGCTTGCGGCAAGCTCCTTGTGGCAAGGGCTTGCAAGCGCTTGGAAAACCAAACAGGGTCATCCACACGCTTGTGCGTGCGTCTGTGTGTGTTTGAATAAGCAAGCATGGTGGACGTCCAGCTTTTAGCTATAACATTTGGATAAACTTATTTTTATTAAAAAAAAAAACAAAACAAAAAGAGAGAAACTAAAAAGAAACGAATAATTCGGTAAAGACGATGGTGGATGATCAAAATTCATAAGAAACCGTACCGTACCAGAATGCGTTTAGTTGTTTCAAAGCGCCATCTGTGGGTGTTTCTCTGAAGCTCACTGACACCACTGTCCACTACCACAGTATCATTCTAACATTCGTCTTTCTAGCAGAACCTTCCATTCACGCATTAGTCCATTCATTCTAGTATTAAATATATCCAGATGTGGTAAGGACGACATCATCCCGTTGCTGTAGAAATTTTGGGATTTCTGATCAAAAAAACGCAACAAGTAGTTTTGGCAGTCCTCTCTTGATGTTAACCTGACACTGCCTAAAAAAATTTGAAGTTGCATGAAATCTGAAGGTGCATGGTGGCGTGATGGTGGCTATATGGCGGATGCATTAACACCTCCTAGCCAAACTCTCTTAATTTTTGCTGAGTGGCTAAAGATGTATGTGGTCTAGCCATTGGGTCTAGCCCAATGGTCTAGCCTCAATGGGTCTAGCGCTATCGTGATGAAAGACCACACTAATCTAATCTAAGTTGCAAAATATAAGTAGGGGAAAGACGTGTACCTTGGGACGGTTTTACCTTGGGACAGTTGCTATAACTTTTTTTGGGCTCTACTGGCAGATCTAGGATATACGTCATAAGCTGGCAGCAGTATTTTTGAGTAATTGAATGCACCCCCTTCCTGTTTAAAAAAAGATTCTTGATGACAGGTGGTCCAAGTGTGTTTTCGATACTGTGAATTAAAATTTACCCACGTTTTGAAGAAGTGCATAACACCACAGTAAGTACTATTACTCATACATTTTGATACCCCTTCATTACTACGTTATTCATGAACACAATATGAAGCATTTTTTATGAAAATCTCTAAAGTTTGTAAAATATGTGCATATTTGTACCTTGGGACAGTTTTTGGGTTTCACCATGGGACGTGTCCTATGGTGAAACCAAGATTCTGATTTGTCTCCTTTAAGAGAAGGAGACAAACATGGAAACACCATCAACAAGCAGTGCAACTAACACAGC